>CM071600.1:204361045-205561045 GCA_036435485.1 Saposhnikovia divaricata
CTTGCAAGGGCGAGTCCCAAATATAAAAGGTGAAGCCGCACTTACATTTCTCAGCGAGCGGCTCCTTGTTCCTCCGATTATAGGTAAAATAAGTTTACATTGTTGTGTTTTTTTAGTTACCATTCTTTAGCTGCCGTTGTTTACATTTTCTGAATTTTACTTTGCTGTTGTATTCTTTTATACTGTGGTTGTGTTAGGTCATTATTTTAATTTAATTTAACTGTTGTGTGAGATTTGATAATATATTTTTAAACCAAAATGCTAAGGAAGATGTAAATGATTCAAATTGTTCATGAACTATTCCAGATTGGTTTCTCAAATACTAAAATTACAATAATTAAGTCGAGAATGAGCTATTCGAATATTTTATCAACCCGAGTTCAAGCTTTAATTTACTCGGCTCAGGCTCACGAGCTTCAGAGGCCTAATTAAGTAAAAATTTATGACAGGAATACAGTATGTATGACAGGAATACAGTATGTATGTATGTATGTATGTATGTATGTATGTATGTATGTATGTATGTATGTATGTATGTATGTATGTGTACTCTTTTATAATACCAATCTTATAGGCACGATTTATTAATTTAGGCTCACAATACACCTCCTACGGAAACCTTCAAGTCCATCAATTCTATGTATCCGTATTGCTTACTTATTGTGTCTTTTATATGTGCCCTTTTATGCAGTATTTGAAGAACATTTCCTGTGTTTGGAGTTTACGCAGATTGTCTTCGTTACTTGTATGTGTTTGTATTGTGTAATTTGCTAATTTTTTTTTATCCTGACTGATGAATTCCAGTCATTTAGTTCCTGCCTTGTTAATTTTCAATTTGGGTGGACACAGTTTTGACATGTTTCATGTAACCAACACGACCAAATATTTTCATTGTTTCCCCTAGTTACTTACATTCGTAGCATCTACATGAAACTGATGGACTTGAATTTATTATCGATAAAACATCTACATGACATAGAAAATTACATGGAATGATATAATTCCGGGATTGTATATTCCAGTTAACGGGCAAATCCTTTTATAAAAATGTCAACTACACTTGGCTCTTTCCATTCCAGAAACAGTGAAGCTGTTTGTCATGTTTCATGTTTATGTATATGAGATGTTAGGTTGTCTTGTCCTATAAAAGCCCCTCCATTTATACATAATTGTACAACATACTAATGCTATAAAACCTAAACCCATTTTTGGATTTGACATTGATTCGAATGTTCTATCTTTGGGTGGCAGTAACAAGATCGGGTTGGCTGGTTTCCTCTCCCGGATATCATTGTTTTCTTCACTACTGACTCATGGTAATTTTTTTTAAATTGTATATATGTTTTTATTATTAAAATATTTTTGGAATATTATAAATTTCATGAATATAAATATTATTCTAATTATGTATTTTAATTATTACTTTCAAATACATATGTATATATAAAAATATTACATAAAAGTAGTGTTTTTTTAACTTTTATTTAGTACAAAGAGTGAAATTTATCTAATTATGTAGACCTTCTTTCGATTTTTATACAAAATTTTTTATATTATAAGTGTTTTCCAGATTTTATGTAATTTTTAACTATGTAATTTATAAATCGTGTGATGCACGAATATTTTTTTAAATAATTTTTATCTTATTACTCATATTTCCATATATATATATATATATATATGAGAAAAATGGGCATGAGGTTGTCCTCAAGGATTTCTCCTAAGGTTATAACACAAATAGCCTATAAATTAATTGGCCCCGCAGGGGCATTTTTATAAATATTAATTTTTTCTCAATAAATTTACCTAAATACCCTTAAATTTATATTGAAAAGCTTTTAACCTCAGGTAGGGGTGATCATTCGGTCGGTTCGATTAAAAACCGAACCGAATAACAAAAACCGAATAACCGAAATCCGATTTTTACCAAACCGAACCGAACCGATTTATCAGTAGAAACCGAACCGATTTATCGAAAAACCGAACCGAAATATTTCGCCAAAATCGAACCGAACCGATTTAAAAATATATATATATAATATTATTTTTTTAATTTTAAAATTAATTTTAACAGCAAATATATTAAAATATGTAACAATTAAAATAAAAATAAAACACAAACTATAAATTTAAATATTTAAACTTAATTTTGAATTTATTAAATCATGCATATATAAAATATAAACATATACATATATAATATACATAAAATATATATATAATTCGGTTATTTCGGTTTCAACCAAAGTTTTTAAAAAAAAATCGAACCAAAATAAATTTCGGTTTAAACCGAAAAACCGAATTAACCGAAATTTTCAGAAAAATACAATCCAAACCGAACCGAATTTCGGTTTCGGTTCGGTTTTGCTCAGCCCTAACCTCAGGGAGAACCTGAGGTCATCCTCAGGCACATGAATCCCTATATATATATATATATATATATATATATATATATATATATATATATATATATATATATATAATCATTAGTAGGAAAAAAAGTATTTACGTTAATAAAATATCACAATACATTTTTTATAGTATTTTAAACGATAATGTTTTAATTTTTAACTATAATATGTTATTGACGGGAATTTTTGGGAGTAGCTTATAAGATTATATAAATGTATAATAATACTTTATTAAAAAAATAATAAATTTCTTTGATTATAATATGATATTGACGGGAATAGAACCTCAAACTCTTAAAAATAGTTTATAGAATAATATATATGTTTAATAAAGATATGTTGTTGGTGGGATTTGAACTTAACCCATGAGAATATTTTAAATATTAGAAAAAGAATATTTTTCTAGTATTAGATCCAACGATTTTCACTAATCTATCACAAAATCCAACGGTTGCTATTGAGTATACCAAAAAAGTGTACATTTTAAATATTTTTATTTCAATACTTTTAATTGATTATTTATAATTTTAATATTTGCTAATTAATTAGTAATAATATAAATTATAAAAGATAATAAAATATGATTATACATTTTTGATAGTATTCAAATTATTGTCTTTTTCTTGTATATTGAAAATAAATAAATAACTATTAAATTTAATATGTTGTCTTGGTTGAGCTTGTCATGCAATTAATTCAATTAACGCCGGTGGAACATGAATGAAAAACAAACACTTCCCGGTATTTATTGGAGTAATATAATATAAATGTAAAAAAAGCGTTTTTTTATTATTATATCCAATAGTTCTCATTAATCTATCTTAAAATCCAATGATTGATATTGAGTATACCAAATAAATGACCAAATAAGAGACCAAACTACCAACCAACCAAATAGAAGTTGTTTTACTTATAATAATATAGTATATATTTCTAAGAAGTTAGGACACAGATTTCTGTGTCAACTTCAATAATACGTATTGATTCTTACAGTAATTCATATTTCAACTTCCATTATGATAAAAATTTGCATTGATATATGTGCAATTTTTTTATTAATTTAAAAAAAATTAAAAAATATGTAGTGGTTCTTAAAACATAGGAGAGAGGAGAGATGTTCTTTAAGAGTTATTAGGAATCTTAAAATGTAGTGCTAAATATGTAATGTTACTAAATTATTTTGTTTTCTTGTCTTGGGTCCTTTGTACCCATCCCAAAAAAAGGAGTGCGAAAAGGAAGGGAGTATAAATCTATATATTTACGAGGGAAAATGGGAAAAACCGATACAAAATTAATAACAAAATAAATGATTTTTTTTAAAAAAGAAAAAGAAAAAGGGAAGCCCTTGCAAGGGCGAGTCCCAAATATAAAAGGTGAAGCCGCACTTACATTTCTCAGCGAGCGGCTCCTTGTTCCTCCGATTATATGTAAAATAAGTTTACATTGTTGTGTTTTTCTAGTTACCATTCTTTAGCTGCCGTTGTTTACATTTTCTGAATTTTACTTTGCTGTTGTATTCTTTTATACTGTGGTTGTGTTAGGTCATTATTTTAATTTAATTTAACTGTTGTGTGAGATTTGATAATATATTTTTAAACCAAAATGCTAAGGAAGATGTAAATGATTCAAATTGTTCATGAACTATTCCAGATTGGTTTCTCAAATACTAAAATTACAATAATTAAGTCGAGAATGAGCTATTCGAATATTTTATCAACCCGAGTTCAAGCTTTAATTTACTCGGCTCAGGCTCACGAGCTTCAGAGGCCTAATTAAGTAAAAATTTATGACAGGAATACAGTATGTATGACAGGAATACAGTATGTATGTATGTATGTATGTATGTATGTATGTATGTATGTATGTATGTGTACTCTTTTATAATACCAATCTTATGGGCACGATTTATTAATTTAGGCTCACAATACACCTCCTACGGAAACCTTCAAGTCCATCAATTCTATGTATCCGTATTGCTTGCTTATTGTGTCTTTTATATGTGCCCTTTTATGCAGTATTTGAAGAACATTTCCTGTGTTTGGAGTTTACGCAGATTGTCTTCGTTACTTGTATGTGTTTGTATTGCGTAATTTGCTAATTTTTTTTAAGTTGTATATATGTTTTTATTATTAAAATATTTTTGGAATTTTATAAATTTCATGAATATAAATATTATTCTTATTATGTATTTTAATTATTACTTTCAAATACATATGTATATATAAAAATATTACATAAAAGTAGTGTTTTTTAACTTTTATTTAGTAGAAAGAGTGAAATTTATCTAATTATGTAGACCTTCTTTCGATTTTTATACAAAATTTTTTATATTATAAGTGTTTTCCAGATTTTATGTAATTTTTAACTATGTAATTTATAACTCGTGTGATGCACGAATATTTTTTTTAATAATTTTTATCTTATTACTCATATTTCCATATATATATATATATATGAGAAAAATGGGCATGAGGTTGTCCTCAAGGATTTCTCCTAAGGTTATAACACAAATAGCCTATAAATTAATTGGCCCCGCAGGGGCATTTTTATAAATATTAATTTTTTCTCAATAAATTTACCTAAATACCCTTAAATTTATATTGAAAAGCTTTTAACCTGAGGTAGGGGTGATCATTCGGTCGGTTCGATTAAAAACCGAACCGAATAACAAAAACCGAATAACCGAAATCCGATTTTTACCAAACCGAACCGAACCGATTTATCAGTAGAAACCGAACCGATTTATCGAAAAACCGAACCGAAATATTTCGCCAAAATCGAACCGAACCGATTTAAAAATATATATATATAATATTATTTTTTTAATTTTAAAATTAATTTTAATAGCAAATATATTAAAATATGTAACAATTAAAATAAAAATAAAACACAAACTATCAATTTAAATATTTAAACTTAATTTTGAATTTATTAAATCATGCATATATAAAATATAAACATATACATATATAATATGCATAAAATATATATATAATTCGGTTATTTCGGTTTCAACCGAAGTTTTTAAAAAAAATCGAACCGAACCGAAATAAATTTCGGTTTAAACCGAAAAACCGAATTAACCGAAATTTTCAGAAAAATACAATCCAAACCGAACCGAAATTCAAAATTTCGGTTCGGTTTTTCGGTTTCGGTTCGGTTTTGCTCAGCCCTAACCTCAGGGAGAACCTGAGGTCATCCTCAGGCACATGAATCCCTATATATATATATATATATATATATATATATATATATATATATATATATATATTCTTAGTAGGAAAAAAAGGATTTACGTTAATAAAATATCATAATACATTTTTGATACTATTTTAACGATAATGTTTTAATTTATAACTATAATATGTTATTGACGGGAATTTTTGCAAGTAGCTTATAAGATTATATAAATGTATAATAATACTTTATTAAAAAAATAATAAATTTCTTTGATTATAATATGATATTGACGGGAATAGAACCTCAAACTCTTAAAAATAGTTTATAGAATAATATATATGTTTAATAAAGATATGTTCTTGGTGGGATTTGAACTTAACCCATGAGAATATTTTAAATATTAGAAAAAGAATATTCTTCTAGTATTAGATCCAACGATTTTCACTAATCTATCACAAAATCCAACGGTTGCTATTGAGTATTCCAAAAAAGTGTACATTTTAAATATTTTTATCTTAATACTTTTAATTGATTATTTATAATTTTAATATTTGCTAATTAATTAGTAATAATATAAATTATAAAAGATAATAAAATATGATTATACGTTTTTGATAGTATTCTAATTAATTGTCTTTTTCTTGTATATTGAAAATAAATAAATAACTATTAAATTTAATATGTTGTCTTGGTTGAGCTTGTCATGCAATTAATGCAATTAATGCCGGTGGAACATGAATGAAAAACAAACACTTCCCGGTATTTATTGGAGTAATATAATATAAATGTAAAAAAAGCGTTTTTTTATTATTATATCAAATAGTTCTCATTAATCTATCTTAAAATCTAATGATTGATATTGAGTATACCAAATAAATGACCAAATAAGAGACCAAACTTCCAACCAACCAAATAGAAGTTGTTTTACTTATAATAATATAGTATATATTTCTATGAAGTTAGGACACAGATTTTTGTGTCAACTTCAATAATACCTATTGATTCTTACAGTAATTCATAGTTCAACTTCCATTATGATAAAAATTTGCATTGATATATGTGCAATTTTTTTATTAATTTTAAAAAATTAAAAAATATGTAGTGGTTCTTAAAACATAGGAGAGAGGAGAGATGTTCTTTAAGAGTTATTAGGAATCTTAAAATGTAGTGCTAAATATGTAATGTTACTAAATTATTTTGTTTTCTTGTCTTGGGTCCTTTGTACCCATCCCAAAAAAAGGAGTGCGAAAAGGAAGGGAGTATAAATCTATATATTTACGAGGGAAAATGGGAAAAACCGATACAAAATTAATAACAAAATAAATGATTTTTTTTTAAAAAGAAAAGAAAAAGGGAAGCCCTTGCAAGGGCGAGTCCCAAATATAAAAGGTGAAGCCGCACTTACATTTCTCAGCGAGCGGCTCCTTGTTCCTCCGATTATAGGTAAAATAAGTTTACATTGTTGTGTTTTTTTAGTTACCATTCTTTAGCTGCCGTTGTTTACATTTTCTGAATTTTACTTTGCTGTTGTATTCTTTTATACTGTGGTTGTGTTAGGTCATTATTTTAATTTATTTTAACTGTTGTGTGAGATTTGATAATATATTTTTAAACCAAAATGCTAAGGAAGATGTAAATGATTCAAATTGTTCATGAACTATTCCAGATTGGTTTCTCAAATACTAAAACTACAATAATTAAGTCGAGAATGAGCTATTCGAATATTTTATCAACCCGAGTTCAAGCTTTAATTTACTCGGCTCAGGCTCACGAGCTTCAGAGGCCTAATTAAGTAAAAATTTATGACAGGAATACAGTATGTATGACAGGAATACAGTATGTATGTATGTATGTATGTATGTATGTATGTATGTATGTATGTGTACTCTTTTATAATACCAATCTTATAGGCACGATTTATTAATTTAGGCTCACAATACACCTCCTACGGAAACCTTCAAGTCCATCAATTCTATGTATCCGTATTGCTTGTTTATTGTGTCTTTTATATGTGCCCTTTTATGCAGTATTTGAAGAACATTTCCTGTGTTTGGAGTTTACGCAGATTGTCTTCGTTACTTGTATGTGTTTGTATTGCGTAATTTGCTATTTTTTTTTTATCCTGACTGATGAATTCCAGTCATTTAGTTCCTGCCTTGTTAATTTTCAATTTGGGTGGACACAGTTTTGACATGTTTCATGTAACCAACACGACCAAATATTTTCATTGTTTCCCCTAGTTACTTACATTCGTAGCATCTACATGAAACTGATGGACTTGAATTTATTATCGATAAAACATCTACATGACATAGAAAATTACATGGAATGATATAATTCCAGGATTGTATATTCCAGTTAACGGGCAAATCCTTTTATTAAAATGTCAACTACACTTGGCTCTTTCCATTCCAGAAACAGTGAAGCTGTTTGTCATGTTTCATGTTTATGTATATGAGATGTTGGTTGTCTTGTCCTATAAAAGCCCCTCCATTTATACATAATTGTACAACATACTAATGCTATAAAACCTAAACCCATTTTTGGATTTGACATTGATTCGAATGTTCTATCTTTGGGTGGCAGTAACAAGATCGGGTTGGCTGGTTTCCTCTCCCGGATATCATTGTTTTCTTCACTACTGACTCATGGTAATTTATTTTTTTGCAATACACTAGCATCGATTTATAAGTTTCATTTGTATTTCTTTTATCATAGGATGCTTCTGATAATTCTGAGCACAATCAACATACTCAACTGAGTGATAATTATGAGCACATTCAACATACTCAACTGAGTGAGAACTTGAAACCTATTATTTGGGTCATCAAAGTAAGTGGTAAAGTTAAGCGCGACAAGACAAAGTTATTTGCTACAGGGTTTTCCATGCATAATGTGTTGACATTTTAATCTTAAACTTGTATAATATTTGTTTCCTTGTTTCTGTTTATTGCATTACCTGCAATTATCACATCAGAGATTTGGTTTACTTTGATAGTGGGATTGTAGAATCATAAAGAATAAGGTGACTGAGAGATTGCAGGGGTCTGTTAGCCATCATTTCCTAGTTTGTTGGTTTGTTGCTTTCTAATTTCAAGCCATCACTGGCTATATAATGTATTGCATTCACATAAGTAAAAGCAAATCTTTGACGAGCATTTCTCTGGTTGTTTAAGTTCCAAAGCTTTATAGATATAATTATACATATATCAGATATATTGTTTTGATTACAAGAATTGGTATCGGAGCTCTCAGGTTCTTAGTGATTCATTGCAAAGACTCAGACCATGGATACAGGCAAGGCTAAGAATGGTTGTTGTCCATTGCTGAAAAAACGATGGCAAAAGAGGCATGGGAGGCCGTCAAGACTACGTGTCTTGGTGCGGATCGAGCCAGACAAGCCAAAGTACAAACCTTGAAGATAGAGTTTGAAGCATTAAGCATGGGTGATACTGACAAACTGGATGATTTTTATATGAAGCTGAATGGAATCGTGGCCAATATACGAGCACTTGGTGAGAAAATGGAAGAAGCATATGTGGTAAGGAAGATACTATGAGCGGTGCCATCCAAATTTCTCCATATTGCTTCTACGATCGAACAGTTTGGGAACGTTGAAAAGATGTCTATAGAGGAGACAATTGGATCATTAAAGGCACATGAAGAAAGACTAAAAGGAAAGATCGAGACCAGTGGTGGGCAATTGTTGCTTACAAGTGAAGAATGGTCGAAGAGAGAGAATGAGGGGAAGAAACTACTGCTTACCAGAGAAGAGTGGATAAAATGGTCCAATAATGGCGAGACTGATGCCGTATCTAACCTAAAGGGACGTGGAGGACGAGATAAGAGTAAAGTAAGGTGCTACAACTATCAAATTTACGGACATTATGCTGCTGAGTGCCATAAACCCAAACGAACTAGAGAACAGAGACATGAAGTAAATATTGTAGAAATAGAGGACGAGGAACCAGCACTTCTACTTGCAAAGCATGTAAAAGAAGAAGATAATCTGATGCTGTTAAACGAACAGAAGGTTACACCTAAACTTAAAAAAGGAGGGGAACAGGTCGAATCAAACATCTGGTACTTGGGCAACGGTGCGAGCAACCATATGACAGGACAAAAATCAAAATTTGCAGAGCTAGATGAGAATATTACTTGGCAGGTCAGATTTGTTGATGGTTCAACAGTAAAGATTGAAGGTAAAGGCACCATAAAGTTCAAGTGCAAAATTGGAGAAGAACGTGCTCTAAGCGAGGTATATTTTATTCCTACTCTTTATAGTATTATCATTAGTCTGGGGTAAATTTCGGAGGAGGGAAATAAAGTAGCAATTGTTGGTGAATATTTGAGAGTTTTTGACAAACAAGAAAGATTGTTGATCAAAGTAAAAAGATCTCAAAACAGATTGTATAAGGTGATTATTAACAAATACAACTCTACTTGTTTACTTTCTAAAGTCAAGGATCTAACTTGGCTCTGGCACAGGCGACTTGGACATGTGAATTTCCAGGCCATGACTCTAATGTCAAAAAATCAAATGGTTCGTGGGCTTCCAAAGTTTACTCAGATTAATGATGTTTGTCAAGGGTGTTTGATGGCGAAGCAGACACGTAAATCATTTTCAGACAAAGCAACTTACAGTGCAAAAAAAGTGTTGGATTTAGTCCATGGGGATCTTTGTGGTCCAATCTCACCTACAACACCCGATGGAAACAAGTTTTTCTTTCTACTAGTGGATGACTACAGTCGAATCATGTGGGTATACTTTCTTAAAAGAAAGGATGAGGCCTTGAATGCGTTCAAGAATTTTCGATCAAAAGTTGAAGATGGCTCAGAAAAAAAAGTGAAGGTATTTCGAACAGATAGAGGCGGGGAATTCTGCTCAAATGATTTCAATTCATATTGTGAACAAGAGGGGATAGTGAGACACTTTACAGCTCCCTACACGCCTCAGCAAAATGGCGTGGTGGAGAGACGAAACCGAACTGTAGTTGAAATGGCAAGAAGCTACTTGAAAGAAATGAAGGTAACATCTATGTTTTGGGGAAAAGCTATAAGGCATTCAGTTTATGTTTTGAACCGACTTCCTACTCGAGCTCTGTCAGACCCCATATGAAGCATGGACAGAGGAAACACCACATCTTGGTCATATTCGTGTATTTGGCTGTATGGCTCATGTGAAAGTACCAGGAAAACAGACGAGAAAACTTGATTATCATAGTAAAAGCATGGTAAATCTCAGTAAGGAATCAGGCACTAAGGCATACCGTTTGTATGATCCCGAGAGCAAACGAATATGTGTTAGCAGAGATGTTGTGTTCGATGAAAATGAAGCATGGCCCTGGAATGAGAAGTGTGAAGACGAAGATAGTGTTCCTTTCATTGTCCTTGAACCACATGACACGGAAGCAGAAAATCCAACAAGTCCAATGTCCTATCAAGCACCACAAATTCAAAGCCAAGAGGTAACTCCACGAACTCATTCAACTGTTTCAAGGATGGATATTTCTAAAAATTACGATGACAGTCATGAACCCAAAAGTTTCAGATTCATTAGTGACATATATGATGAAACTGAAGAGGTGGAATTAGAAGAAGACTTGTTGTTACTTGCTGAAGTAGAAGAACCAGTGTCATTGTTTGCACTAAATCACGCAAGCGTACGTGGTCACAAGTAATATATGAATAAGTCAAGTTCGTTCCCACAGAGATCTGGTTAGGTTTCAATCCAGTTCATGCACCTATGCAACAATGTATGGTTTTTATTCACTGCTAAGACAATTAACAAGATTGGGTTTAGATTAACTATAATTAACTAAGAAACAAATTAACAAAACTAATAATTAACTAACTAACGAGAATTGAAATCGAATTACTTATGCAAGAGGAAACATGGGATCCTAATTTCATTAAATACTTTGCTTAGATCTGACGCCTTTAATCACTATATGCAATGGTTATGATATCTGATCGGACAACACGAAACAAGTATAAGCTACCTCTCGGTATACTAACACCAAACTACTCATACATCCACAAAAGAGATAGAAGATGAATAGACACCAATTATGTTTAGACCCTATATCTCTATAAGATTTGAAAACATAATGGTTTAAGCACAAGTTATCCATATTGATCACATAGGGTGGCATAATATCTCTATTTACGCTACAAATCATGATGTTAAAACATCAACCTATCCTATGCTAGCATGGCAAGTTCTAAATCTCAAGATCCACTCTCGTTTCGCAAGAAATTAACAATTCAATTTAGATGTTAGCTACGCATCTAAAAGCATTAAGAATAACCATACAAGGATATCAAATATACATCACACACAGATCTTTAAAACATCAAAATACTAAAGCTCCATAAATAAATCCGTTAGAATCCCATGACAACGATTAGTTCATAATCGAACCTCTCGTCATCATGGGATCTGATGAAACCATGATAAAAACAAAGTATGAAAAGATACAAATATACCTAAGTAATTGATATGTAATGATGTGTTTTTTTCTGTCCCCCAAGATGTGTATTTATAGCCCTATTTTGCCTCTCCATCAAGCAATTGCCGTTTTAGAGTTGATATAGGAGTATGGCAATTTCCGTTCTTAAATGAGAATGGAATTGCAAATTCCATGTGTAGATCTGATTCTGGAATGTTGTAGCCGCCCGGAGAAATTACCATACTTATTAGAAGTAGGAATTATAGCAATTTCCTTGTCAAAGTTGAATTTCTGTAGTTCGGCACATAATACGTTTCCTAAACTGATTCGGTTTTGAAGGAAAATTCGTAACTGACTTTTCTTCAGTATTTCTGGGCCGTTCCAGTCGTAATTGGACCTCTGAACCACTTTAGAATGATAGAGAATCTCGTTATCTTCGCGTGGACAGTAAGATCGTCCAAAACGAACTTGTAGAACTCAAGATACGGCCAAAACTGTAATTTTTCAGCAATGCGCGCGCGTGCAACCTGCCCCTCAGGCGCGCAACCTGCCCCGATCCAACTGCATTACGCGCAACCTGCGCCTGGTTTGGGGCAACCTGCGCCTGGCTCTCCGTCGCGTCGTTTTTCAGCTCTAATTCCTTCGTTCTTGCTCCGTTTTTGCCCGTTCTTTTTGCGTTAGATCACATTTTTTATTTCCCTCGACTTAGGAACCTTCATGAGAGTTTAATGACAACTCCATTCTTCATTCCATTGCACAAATTTAACTCCAAAAATGACGGAAGCATCAACCATAATCGACATTCTTACAAACCTGCACAACTACACAGAACACATCAAAACTACAACAAACTTTAGTCCAAGACAATCAATTTAAGCCGAATTGAAGCGATCCAAGTGGATATAAAATCCACTTATCAGTCATATAAATATGCAGCAAAGGAAATGGAGTGGAATCTGGCCATGGACAGAGAGATTGAGTCAATTGAAACAAATAACACATGGGTGTTGACTAAATTACCACATGGGAAAAGGGTGTTAGCATAAAATTACGCAAGCGCACGTAGTCACAAGTAATATAATTAAAGTTCGTTCCACAGAGATCTGGTTAAGTTTAATCAGTAAATATGCCTATGCAACAATGTTTGGTTTTAATCCACTGCTAAGACAATTAACAATTTTGGTATTGATTAACTAAATTAAACTAGGATGCAATTTTTAAACTAAGAATTTAATTAACTAATGAGATTGAATTCGAATTACTAATATGAGAATAAACATGGGATCCCAACTTCATTAAATACTTCCCTTAGATCTGACGCCTTTAATCTCTATATGCAATCATTTTGATATCTGATCGGATAACACGAAACCAGTATACGCTACCTGTCAGCATACGCATACCAAACTAAACATACATCCACAAAAGAGATAGAAGATGAATAGACACCAATTATGCTTAGACCCTATATGTCTATAGAATTTGAAAACATAACGGTTGAAGAACAGGTTATCCATTAAGATCACATAGGGTAGTATAAGTATTTTCATCTCACACCACGAATCATATTGACAATCAATTATGAACCTATGCTAGCATGGCAAGTTCTAAATCTCAAGATCCACTTTCACTTCACAAGAGATTAACAATTCAATTTAGATGTTAGCTACGCATCTAAAAGCATTAAGATTAACCATACGAGGATATCAATTTCACATCACACACCGATCTTTACAGCATCAAGATACTAAGTTCCATAAATAACTCCGTTAGAATCCCATGACAACGTTTAGCCCATAATTGAACTATTCATCGTCATGGGATTTGATGAAAACATAATAATTAACAAGATATGAAAGAAAGAACAATAATATTAATAAAAACAAGAGTTGAGAAAACAAATCTATAATCCAAAGTATACAGAAGATGAAGTAGATCTAGATCTTTGCTTGTCACCGAGCTTGAATCCTTCTCCACTTTTCTCTCTTGCAGTTCTACGTTACAATAATAATAATCTGATACAAATTACAAGGTAAGATGTGTTTATATAGGCACTACAAGTCTTGCCCAGCAAGAAAATACACAAACAGAATTATAATAGAATTTCTGCAAGATACGTTTCCTAATTTGATTATGTTTTGTAAGGAAAATTCGTGGCTGACTTTTCTTCAGATTTTCTGGAACGTTCCCCACGTAATTGGACCTCTGGACCACCTTAGAATGATAGAAAATCTCGTTATCTTCGCGTGGACTGCTTACGGGCCTCAAACGGACTTCTAGAACTCAAGATATGGCCAAAACAGTGTAAACTGTGCAACCCTTCTCGAAAATCCGAATTTTAATCAATTAATTCCCAAAAAATTATAAAAGCATCCACCTTAGTCAACATTCTCGTAATCCTGCACAACTAAGCAAAACACATCAAATCTACAACAACTTGAGTCCAAGACAGTCAATTTAAGCCGAAATTAAGCGATCCAAGTGGATATAAAATCCACTTATCACACCCCCAAACTTAAACCGATGCTTGTCCTCAAGCATAAACAATTACAACTAACTAACTAGCTAGTACCACTTCCGTAGGTGATCACGGTTGCATTTGGCATATGCAACAAGCCCTTTAAACCCCTAGGCAGCCCTAGTGGACGAGTAAGGTCTCGTGAGGGCCTATAGCGAATGTACCCACAAAATCCAATTAACCTAATGCAATGCAATGCATGAATGCAACTAGAATGAAAAATGCAACGATCCCCTTCACACTAACCAAAACCAACTAGCAAGCAAATATCTTAGAGAATGCAACTAAATCCAAATAGAGCTCGACCAAGTTCCCGTATACTAACAATACATGAACCGAAACGTGCGTGTGTGCAATGCTCATCAGAAATACTCCCAAAACTAGGTCAAAAATCATACATGCTCTTCGTCAAGACAA
This sequence comes from Saposhnikovia divaricata, assembly GCA_036435485.1. NCBI lineage: Eukaryota > Viridiplantae > Streptophyta > Magnoliopsida > Apiales > Apiaceae > Saposhnikovia > Saposhnikovia divaricata. The sequence goes on from CM071600.1 coordinate 204,376,024, forward strand.
TCACAGGTTTATAAATAGAATAGACTGTAGACACTTCATAACCTAAGAACACCTCCATCCTTATCCAAGGTATACAGAAATTCATGCTTTTATTACTAAACAACTACGACACATAATATACAAGCATGCTTATTTAACCGTGCAATGGATGAGACCCCGAAAGGCTTATATAATAATACCCATGTAGCGAGCGTTGGGTTAGTGGATCCCAGACTATAAAAGCCTTAGGTCACTAGGCACAAAGTCCCCGCGAACTTAATTGCTCGAGTATTAAAGAGCTCAACCTGGTTAATTTTGCATATAAACAATTGACACTTTTGATCTTTTCTTTCTTTTTTCTTTTTTTCTTTTTTCTGTTTTTTTTTCTTTTTTTTTTTTCTATGCAATCTGGAATGAGAATTCTCAATTCCAACCCTAGACTACTCATATAAATATGAGCCGGCTACTAGCCATTTAACACCTAGCCATTATTTATCAATTGATACAACTAGCATGAAATCCCTGGTTTCCCCCAAACTTAGACTTTAGTGCTCCTACGCCATCAAGGGAATAACGAAAATTCTAAATATAATCAGGTGATTAAATCTCAAAACATCCAAACAAGCATGACCTCAACCTAGCCCAAAAGTACCCAATGAGACTGTGTAATTAGTTTTGTTTCCGAAACACATAAGTCAATTTCATAGAAACTATAAATCAACCCTCTATTCATCATTACCACACTCAATTAGACACCTACCTATTAATCAGAATCGGCTCGTTCTAAGGGATCATGAAATATGCATGCCATGAAAATGCAACTAGAATGAACTCACATGGTATATATAAATAAAAACAGAATGTCCTACATGAAACAAACGTAGATAATATGAACATATATGCATGAATTACTACTAATATGCAAAACATGAAATCCTACATAAACACATAATACAACAACAACTACTAATCCCTCAAAACACCCCCAAACTTGAAAGATTCAATGTCCGCATTGAATGGAAGTAAATACAAGGGATAGCAGAAAACATACCTACTCGTCCTCCTCCTCGGAGGAATCAGAATCTGGCGGTGGATACTGCGTACGAGCTCCATAGACTGGCCACCTTGCCTGAATACCTGCATCTCTCAAAGCTGTCGCCATATCTTGAGCATACTCCCTGTTACTAGCATGAATAGCATCCATACGCCTATACAACCGCCTAAAGTGGGCATCTAAAACTCTTGGAACTCTCTTAGCACGTGGCGGAGCGCCCGCTCCCTGACCACTAGAACATAACCAAGCCCCCTCGGATGTGGAACCCCACCTTGCCATTCCGGCATTCGATCAATAGACACGTCCACAATGGAAGCCAAAGGTGACTGCAAATCCTCCTCCGCACCCCATAAAACACCACTATCCTTACACAAACCAGCTATAATAGAAGCATGGGGCATCGCTGACAGTGCATGAGACTTTAAAAACCTGACAATATTCTGATAAACCATATATCCGACGTCAATGTATTTGCCCTTTAGAATTCCCCAGAGAAGAATCGCTCTATCAGCTGTTACCTCACCCGTATGAGAAGTAGGCATAATATTTGCACAGATAAATAAATACCAAGCTCGTGCAAACTTATTCAGAGCAGAAGACGGAAAATTAATCGGCTCAGTAGTTCCCAATTTTTACTTCCAAACTGTACCGGGAACACATAACTCATGAACAATCACCTCCATATCCACATCCGCACTAGTCTTCCTTGCCCAATCTTCATCCCCCACAACCTTAGGTGGTTGTCCCAAAATTGGACGAATAGCGTCTGGACTGTAATCCACCTGTTTACCTCGAACCACACTCACCCCATCCAGCTTACCTTTAGCATTGGCATAAAACTCCCTAACAACATTCAACGGAACCGGAGCAGGTGCCTTACAAATCTCTCCCCAACGTAACTCACTAATCACATCAACCAACCCATAATGACGAATTGGCAAAAATCCCCTTTCTTTCGCCACAGAACGTGACAACAATCGATTATACTCAATTTCCGCATCCGGAGAAGAAAATCTCTCCACCGTAATAGAACCACCCCTCATTCGCTTAGGCGCCATAATAACCAAAACCCCACTCAACAATAGCACCACCAACAACCACCAAGAAATATCCCACCAAAAACCACCAAGAAAAATCACACCACAAATACCCAAGTAACAAGAATAATACAAAAACCCCAATTGACAAGAACACAAATTCGTAATAAAATAAAATAGAGAAGAGAAATCCCACTACGAATCAAGGAGGTGCACTTGTACTAATTTTCCCCCAAACTTGAATTTTTAAGAGATGTAGAGGAAGAAGATAATGAATTGGGTGTGTATGTATGGGTATATATAGGCCATGGAGTGATAGGATGAATATAAGAATTTTAATGTGAAAAGGAAAATTTTTTTGGTAGAATTTGGAATTTGATGTGAGATAGAAATAGGATTTAAAAATTTAGGAAAAAGAATTTGAATTGAGATAGGTTTTGAGATTTAAATAGGAGATGGGGGATTTTTTATTTTTTGAATTGAGATAGGAAAAGAATTGGGTTTAGGGAAGTGTATAAAAAAAATAGGGGTGAAAGAAATTTTTTTTTATATATATAGATGCAAACAGCTCGAACAGAGGAAGAAAAACAAGTGAGGAAAAAAAAAATTTCTGGAGCACTAGTCACGCAAGCTGCGCGCGTGGAAGCAAACTGCCCAAAGGACAGATGCGCAGGCGCAGCCTGCGCAACACACCTGCAGCCTGCCCCTATACCAGTAACGCAGGCGCAGCCTGCGTTACTCACCTGCAACCTGCCCCTCATACAGAAACGCAGGCGCCTGCGTTTCTCTCAGAAAATTCGATTTTTTTTTTTTTGAAGAAAGGTATACAACAACATACACAATACTTGGGTTGCCTCCCAAGAAGCGCTCCTTTTACGTCATTAGCTTGACGTTCTTCTCCCGAATCAAGTAGACGCCAAAACGGCGGAAACCTTATCGCGTTGAAACGACCCGCCATAGTAATGCTTCAACCGTTGTCCATTCACTTTAAAAGCATGATCCGGTGTTGTTTCATAAATTTCAATTGCTCCATGTGGATACACCGTCTTAACAATAAAGGGACCTGACCATCTCGACTTGAGTTTTCCCGGAAAAAGCTTGAGGCGAGAATTAAATAGCAACACCTGTTGACCTGGCAAAAATGCTTTTGGTACCAACCGTTTATCATGCCACCTCTTAACCTTCTCCTTATACATCTTGTTGTTTTCGTAAGCTTGCTCACGAAATTCCTCAAGTTCATTCAACTGAAGCAACCGCTTTGCACCCACAGCCGTGATATCTAAATTCAATTTCTTCAACGCCCAATATGCCTTATGTTCCAACTCTGCAGGCAAATGACATGCTTTCCCATAAACTAACTGAAACGGAGACATACCTAGAGGAGTTTTGTAGGCAGTTCTGTATGCCCATACAGCTTCATCCAACTTCAATGACCAATCCTTACGAGACGGATTCACCACTTTCTCTAGAATTCTCTTGATCTCCCTGTTAGAAACTTCAGCTTGGCCATTCGTTTGAGGGTGATAAGCAGTGGCAACATGATGCGTCACATTATATTTCGCCATCAACGTAGTAAACTGGCGATTGCAAAAGTGAGTTCCCTCATCACTTATTATAGCACGTGGAGTTCCGAAACGCGTAAAAATTTGCTTATGCAAGAAATTCAATACCTCCTTTGCATCATTGGTCGGCAACGCCTTAACCTCGACCCATTTAGACACGTAATCCACAGCTAGCAAGATGTACTGATTGTTGCATGAAGAAACAAAAGGTCCCATGAAGTCAATCCCCCAGACATCAAAGATCTCTACCTCAAGAAGCATGTTAAGAGGCATCTCGTTCCTTCTAGAAATATTGCTAACCCTTTGACAACGATCACATCTCAACACGAACTGATGAGCATCCTTAAACAAGGAAGGCCAATAGAAACCTGCTTGAAGCACACGAGCCGCTGTCTTTTCTCCACCATAATGACCACCATAAACAGTTGAGTGGCAATCTCGCAACACACCCTCCGTCTCACTATACGGAATACATCGTCTGATCATCTGATCTGCTCCTTGTCTAAATAGAAACGGTTCATCCCAATGGTACCACTTCACATCATGTAGAAATTTCTTCCTTTGAGCACTCGAAAGATCTGGAGGAATAACATTGCTAACCAAATAGTTTACATAATCTGAAAACCATGGCTCTTCATCTTGCACTGCAAACAGCTGCTCATCTGGAAAAGATTCATTAATAAGAGATTTGTTATGCAATTCCTTACCGTGGTCCTCTAAGCGTGAGAGATGATCCGCTACTTGATTTTCTGTGCCTTTCCTATCCTTGATTTCCACATCAAATTCTTGCAAGACAAGCACCCAACGAATCAATCTAGGCTTGGAATCCTTCTTCGACATAAGATATCGAATTGCAGCATGATCAGTATACACAATCACCTTCGTACCAAGCAGATAAGACCTGAATTTCTCGAAACCATAGACAACTGCTAGCAACTCCTTCTCCGTAGTAGTGTAGTTCAGCTGTGCATCATTGAGGGTTTTACTAGCATAGTAAACCACATGAAAAATTCTATCCTTCCTTTGACCAAGCACAGCTCCAACAGCATAGTCACTAGCATCACACATAAGTTCAAACGGCTCCTCCCAATTAGGTGCGGTAATGACTGGTGTAGTAGTCAACTTCTTCTTCAAGAGCTCAAAAGCTGCAAGACACTCATCATCAAACTTGAAAGGAACATCCTTCTCCAGGAGATTGCACAAGGGTTTAGAAATTTTTGAGAAGTCTTTGATGAATCGCCGATAGAAACCCGCATGACCAAGAAAACTGCGAATTCCTTTAACAGAGATAGGTGGAGGAAGATTTTCGATTGTTTCCACCTTAGCCCTATCCACCTCAAGTCCTCTACCAGATACCTTGTGCCCAAGAATAATTCCCTCTCGCACCATGAAGTGACACTTCTCCCAATTAAGCACCAAGTTAGTCTCCACACAACGTTTCAAAACCAAGCCAAGATTATGCAAGCACTCGTCATATGAAGTACCAAAAACTGAGAAGTCATCCATAAAAACCTCCACATTCGAGCCAATCATGTCTGAGAAAATAGCCATCATGCACCTTTGAAAAGTGGCGGGAGCACCACAAAGTCCGAAAGAAACCCGTCGGAAAGCAAAGGTACCAAAAGGACATGTGAATGTGGTCTTCTCTTGATCTTCCGGAGCAATGCAAATCTGATTGTAGCCTGAATAACCATCAAGGAGGCAATAATACTCATGTCCCGCCAACCTGTTTAGCATCTGATCAATGAATGGCAGAGGAAAGTGATTTTTTCTCGTGGCTTTGTTGAGCTTCCTATAGTCCATACAAACTCTCCACCCCGTGACTGTTCGAGTAGGGATGAGCTCATTCTTTTCATTAGCAACAACTGCCATGCCTCCTTTCTTTGGCACACATTGAACCGGGCTCACCCAAGAACTGTCTGAGATAGGATATATAATACCCGCATCCAGCCACTTTAGAATTTCCTTCTTCACCACCTCTTTCATAATCGGATTAAGTCTCCGCTGATGCTCAACAGTAGGCTTAGCTCCCTCCTCTAGCAGAATTTTATGCATGCAATAAGAAGGGCTGATTCCCTTGATATCTGCTATAGGCCAACCAATTGCTGACTTGAATTCCCTCAAAATTCGCAAAAGCTTTTCTTCCGCACTAGCTGACAAGTTAGAGGCAATAATAACAGGTAATGTAGATGCATCACCAAGAAAAACATACCGCAAGTGTTCCGGAAGTGGTTTGAGTTCAAGTGTGGGAGCTTCCTCAATAGATGGTTTCAGGCGCCCCTCTGAATTTTTACGTTCCCCTAACCCAAGAGATTCAAAAGGCAAATCAAATCTCCTTTTCCAAGGGGCTGAATTTAGCTGCTGAAGTTGCTCGGCTAATTCCTCATCTTCAAAATCAGAGTCACCAACTAAAACTTTTTCCAAAGAGTCTGACTTAAGCAACTTCTCCATTTCCATAGTAACTGCAGAATCAACCCAATCCACCTTCAAACATTCTTTATCATCTGAGGGAAGTTTCATTGCATTAAAAACATTGAAAGTGACATTCTGGTCTTGCACCCTCATGGTGAGCTCCCCTTTCTGCACATCAATCAAAGTCTTTCCCGTAGCCAAGAATGGTCTTCCCAAGATTATGGGAATCTTCTTATCTTCCTCGAAATCCAAGATAACAAAATCAGCAGGAAATATGAGTTTGTCAACTTTCACCAACACATCCTCCACTATGCCTCTAGGATATGTAACTGAACGATCAGCCAACTGCAAAGAGATGTTGGTAGGCTTTGGTTCCGGTAGACCAAGTTGCATATAGACTGACAAGGGCATGAGATTGATGCTAGCACCCAAGTCACACAAGCACTTCGCAAAAGACAAATTACCAATAGTGCATGGAATAGTAAAGCTACCTGGATCCTTTAGTTTTAGAGGCAATTTCTGTTGCAGCACAGCACTGCACTCTTCCGTTAGAGCAACGGTCTCTAATTCCTCAAGCTTCATCTTACGAGAAAGAATTCCCTTCATGAACTTGGCATAGCTCGGCATCTGTTCAAGAGCTTCGGCAAAGGGAATGTTAATCTACAACTTCTTGAACACCTCTAAGAACCTTGCAAATTTCTTATCCAACTGCTGCTTCTGGAGTCTTCTAGGATAAGGAGGAGGAGGATAAATCTGAGTGTTGTTTGTCGACTTCTCTATAGAATTTTCAACAGGTTCCTTGCTTTTCTCTACTTCATCACCTTGCTGATCAGCCATCAAATCAGATTGAGCAATTTCGGGCACTGCAGATTTTTCACCCTGCTGATTCTGAATATCTTCATCTTCTTCTACTGCTGATTTAGGGCCTGCTATAACTTTTCCCGATCTCAAAGTCACAGCCTTCACCTGTTCCTTGCTATCTCTCCTACCTGGATTTGCTTCCGTATCACTAGGAAGAGTTCCTTGAGGCCTACTAAGTAAGGCACTTGCAATCTGTCCTATCTGAGTTTCCAAGAGCTTCTGACCAGCTTGTAGGTTCTTTAACGCTATCCACACATCATCTGATTTTTCATTAGAAGATTGCCCCGCATGAGCCTGGGGTTGTTGCTGCTGAAATCCCGGAGGTTGATATGATTGCTTTGGAGCATACTGCTGCTGATAACCTTGATTGAATGGCCTTGCTTGCTGCCCCTGAAACTGCTGATAGGGTTGCTGAGGTTGTTGAGCACCTTGGTTGTTGCTCCAGCTGAAGTTAGGATGATTCCTGTTGCTTGGATGATAGGTGGCTGGTACTGGTGCAGCAGGTCTCTGAAAATTACTTACGGACTGTGCTGATTCAGAAGAGATAGCACACTGATTCGTCTCATGTGCGCCCGCACATAGCTCACAAACACTGGCAACCTGCTGAACTCCATAATTAGCAAGAGAATCCACCTTCATCAAAAGAGCCTTCAACTGAGCTGCAATAGCTGAAGCTGTGTCAACTTCAAGAACACCTGCTACCTTACCTTGAGAAAGCCTCTGTGTTGGATTTTGATATTCGTTAGCAGCCATCATCTCAATAAGATCATATGCTTCCTCATAGCTCTTCGCCCATAGAGCTCCACCAGATGCTGCATCTAGCAAAGGCCTAGACTGTGCTCCCAACCCATTGTAGAAACCATTAATAACCATCCAATCAGGCATGCCATGATGAGGGCACCTTCGTAGCATCTCCTTATAACGTTCCCAAGCCTCACACAAAGATTCGCCAGATTGCTGTTGAAATTGAGTTAACTGGTTCCTTATTGCTGCAGTTTTCGCCATAGGGAAGAATTTAGTAAGAAACTTCTGAGCAAGATCATCCCATGTAGTAATGGAACCAGCTGGTAGAGAGTGTAACCAGCCCTTAGCCTTATCCCTTAAGGAGAATGGGAAAAGCCTCAACTTGATAGCATCATCCGACACACCATTAAATTTGAAAGTGTCGCAGATCTCGATAAAGTCCCTGATGTGCATATTAGGATCCTCTGTCGAAGCACCCCCAAACTGAACCGAATTCTGCACCATCTGAATTGTGCTCGGCTTGATCTCAAAGTTATTCGCTGCAATAGCTGGCCTGACAATACTAGATTGTATGTCAGTAATCTTCGGCTGCGAATAGTCCTTCAAAGCCTTAACTGCTGCTGGTAAATCTGCCATCTCTACAGTAGTTTCAAGTTCCTCTTTCTGATTATCTACTACAAGACCGTCTTCTGCCAGTTTTTCCTTACGAGCCTGCAAACGTGTTCGCATACACGTTCAAGTACCTGAAAACACAACGAAACAAACAACTAAGTAAGAAATCCGAGTCAGTGAACGCTAACGACCACTGATGACAAGCACATAAACTAAACAAAACACCGATGATCCCCGGCAGCGGCGCAAAAAACTTGTTAGCATAAAATTATGCAAGCGCACGTAGTCACAAGTAATATAATTAAAGTTCGTTCCACAGAGATCTGGTTAAGTTTAATCAGTAAATATGCCTATGCAACAATGTTTGGTTTTAATCCACTGCTAAGACAATTAACAATTTTGGTATTGATTAACTAAATTAAACTAGGATGCAATTTTTAAACTAAGAATTTAATTAACTAATGAGATTGAATTCGAATTACTAATATGAGAATAAACATGGGATCCCAACTTCATTAAATACTTCCCTTAGATCTGACGCCTTTAATCTCTATATGCAATCATTTTGATATCTGATCGGATAACACGAAACCAGTATACGCTACCTGTCAGCATACGCATACCAAACTAAACATACATCCACAAAAGAGATAGAAGATGAATAGACACCAATTATGCTTAGACCCTATATGTCTATAGAATTTGAAAACATAACGGTTGAAGAACAGGTTATCCATTAAGATCACATAGGGTAGTATAAGTATTTTCATCTCACACCACGAATCATATTGACAATCAATTATGAACCTATGCTAGCATGGCAAGTTCTAAATCTCAAGATCCACTTTCACTTCACAAGAGATTAACAATTCAATATAGATGTTAGCTACGCATCTAAAAGCATTAAGATTAACCATACGAGGATATCAATTTCACATCACACACAGATCTTTACAGCATCAAGATACTAAGTTCCATAAATAACTCCGTTAGAATCCCATGACAACGTTTAGCCCATAATTGAACTATTCATCGTCATGGGATTTGATGAAAACATAATAATTAACAAGATATGAAAGAAAGAACAATAATATTAATGAAAACAAGAGTTGAGAAAACAAATCTATAATCCAAAGTATACAGAAGATGAAGTAGATCTAGATCTTTGCTTGTCACCGAGCTTGAATCCTTCTCCACTTTTCTCTCTTGCAGTTCTACGTTACAATAATAATAATCTGATACAAATTACAAGGTAAGATGTGTTTATATATGCACTACAAGTCTTGCCCAGCAAGAAAATACACAAACAGAATTATAATAGAATTTCTGCAAGATACGTTTCCTAATTTGATTATGTTTTGTAAGGAAAATTCGTGGCTGACTTTTCTTCAGATTTTCTGGAACGTTCCCCACGTAATTGGACCTCTGGACCACCTTAGAATGATAGAAAATCTCGTTATCTTCGCGTGGACTACTTACGGGCCTCAAACGGACTTCTAGAACTCAAGATATGGCCAAAACAGTGTAAACTGTGCAACCCTTCTCGAAAATCCGAATTTTAATCAATTAATTCCCAAAAAATTATAAAAGCATCCACCTTAGTCAACATTCTCGTAATCCTGCACAACTAAGCAAAACACATCAAATCTACAACAACTTGAGTCCAAGACAATCAATTTAAGCCGAAATTAAGCGATCCAAGTGGATATAAAATCCACTTATCAAAGGGCCATTGGATTAAAGTGGATCTTCAAACTTAAACGAGATGCAAATGGGAACATTGTGAAGTATAAGGCTCGAATCGTGGTGAAAGGATATGTGCAAGAGGAAGGCATAGATTATGAAGAAATATTCGCTCTTGTTACGAGCCTTGAAACAGTTAGGTTACTGTTAGCTTTGACAGCAAAGAACCAGTGGGAAGTTCATCACTTATACGTCAAAACAGCATTTCTAAATGGGGAACTCAGTGAAGAAGTATATGTGAAGCAGCCTGAAGGGTTCGTTAAAAAGGGACAAGAGCAGCTAGTCTACAAGTTGTCAAAGGCACTATATGGTCTACGTCAAGCACTCCATGCCTAGTACGCTAAACTCAATAAATGTCTTGAAAGTCTTGGTTTTGTCCAGTGTCCATATGAATATGTTGTATTCACAAAGCGAATGGGGCAAGAAACTTTGATAGTTGGAGTTTATGTGGACGATCTATTGGTCACAGGCACCAATGTGAAAATAATTGAAGAGTTCAAAAGGGAAATGGACAAGAAATTTGAAATGAGTAACCTCGACAAATTGTCTTACTATTTGGGAATTGAAGTGGAACAGGGCAATGGTTATGTTGAGCTAAAGCAAACTGGTTATGCAAAATAGTTACTTGAACGAGCTGGAATGGCTGAATGTAACTCGATAAAATACCCTATGGATCCCAAAGAAGTAATGACTAAGGACGAGGGCAGAAAGAGTGTAGATGCAACTGAGTTCAAAAGTCTAGTGGGAGGATTACGATATCTTGTGCATACGAGGCCTGATATTGCGTACGCTGTGGGGATAGTGAGTAGATACATGGAACGACCTACTACCATGCACATGAATGTTGTTAAGAGAATTCTTCGGTATATAAAGGGAACAATACAGTTTGGTTTGACATACACACAGAAAAGTGGCAACAACATCCTAACAGGCTTCTCGGATAGTGACTTGGCTGGGCACCTTGATGACAGAAAGAGCACTGGTGGCATTGCATTTTACTTAAGCGAGAGTCTAATTAAATGGGTTTCACAAAAACAAAAGTGTGTTGCTTTGTCTTCATGTGAGGCTGAGTTCATGGCGACTACTGCAGCTGCGTGCCGGGGAATTTGGCTGCGAAATTTGTTAAATCAGGTGACAGAAGGAAGCATTGGACCTGTGGTGATTTATGTTGACAATAAGTCTACAATAGACTTAGCGAAAAATCCAGTGTTCCACGGAAGGAGCAAGCATATAGACATACGTTACCACTTCATAAGGGAGTGTGTGGTGCGTGGTGAGATAATTATAAAGCATGTGAGTTATGAGTTCCAACGTGCAGACATCCTGACTAAGGCACTCACCACTGTCAAGTTCGAATGGATGCGTAGTCTTCTGGGAGTAAAGGATTTGGTCAATCAAGTTTAAGATTACCGGGGTGATTGTTTACATTTTATTTTTAAACTTGTATAATATTTGTTTCCTTGTTTCTATTTATTGCATTACCTGCAATTATCACATCAGAGATTTGGTTTACTTTGATAGTGGGATTGTAGAATCATAAAGAATAAGGTGACTGAGAGATTGCAGGGGTCTGTTAGCAATCATTTTCTAGTTTCCTAGTTTGTTGGTTTGTTGCTTTCTAATTTCAAGCCATCACTGGCTATATAATGTATTGCATTCACATAAATAAAAGCAAGTCTTTGACGAGCATTTCTCTGGTTGTTTAAGTTTCAAAGCTTTATAGATATAATTATACATATATCAGATATATTGTTTTGATTACAAGATAATGATGGTTTAGTACTAACTTGTGCACACATCCTAAATGGCATGACTGCAACTGAAATTAAGGCTTGTAAACTGAATGAAGAAAAGTTTGAAACTGCTGAGGTAAAGTATATACGGCTAAAATGGGATCTAGCACTGTTGAAGGTTAATAAGGTAATTGATTGCAGTGTTGGGGAGTTTGTTTCTGATGGATCGATTTGGGAAGGTCAGCCCCTGTTGCATATTGGGCATCCTTACGACCTTGTAGGATCTTATCTGATTGGGCGTGCATGCTTTCCGTGTGTGGAAGATGTGATTTCTCCTAGAAATAGTGAAAGTTGTGGAAGTTATGACTCAAAGGCCTATAAACAGACACCGGAATATCGAGTGATGGGACATATGTGGAATAGCACATATTTTTCTAGGAATAAAGGTCTAAGTTTCCCATTTGAAAAATCTCTTATCCCGTTAGTTCCCATTGTCCAATGTAATGGAATTAGTGCTGGACCTGGTTGCTCTGGGGTCCCTTATTATTATGGAGGGGAAGGTCGTAGGGATGTTGGGATGGCTATGAAATAGCTATTCAATTGGCAGCTCTAAAATGTTTTTCACTGATGCGACAAAACCTTCTGGACCTGATACGACAACATCTTTTGGACCGAAGGTTTGTTTTTGTACAAGTCTTATATGTTGTCTGAAATAAAATGCTTGAAATAACCCCATTTTATTTCTATTCAGGATACTTCAAAGAAGCAACGGATTTGTTGAAAGACCTACTCACGTTGGCAAGGAATGATTGAATTTATCTTATTAATGGCAGGGACTTAGGGTGTCTTTTTGGTTTATGAGGAGTAGCCATCTTTTGTTTAGAATCCTTCGATGATACAGTTACCATCTTATGTTTAAAATCCTTGGTTGATAAACCAGTTGTCTTATGTTTAGAATCCTTTAATGGTACAATAGCATTATGCTTAGAATCCTCTGATGCATGTTTGAAATCCTTTGATGATACAGTAGCTATCTTATGTTTAGAATCCTTTGATGATACAATAGCCATCATATGTTTGAAAATTTTAAAATGCATGGGCCAATGTGTTCCGGTGTTATATTATATATATATATATATATATATATATATATATATATATATATCTAATCACCAAGGCTTGCCTACCAATTCCCCAAATAAAAGAGAAATAAAGTATTAGTGTTGCAATGTGCGAAAGGAATCATATTCTATGTAATTCAGATTTTGGATTCTCCTTGGCACATTAAGGAGAGCTTGAATATGTACCGATAGGAGTTGAGCATTTATAGCCATTGCTGCTTATGTAATTGGTTTTGAGTCCTGAAATAACAACCATTTCCTGATGTAACATCAGATAGATCGTTTTATGGAACTTTAAGCATAGGTACCCATATCATCGTTCCTTTGTTTTGCCTTGTAATTCATTAGAATCTCTTGACATGTATGAGAATTCGTTTTGATCTTCAAAGTTCTTAAGTACAATTCGTTTTTATCTTCAAAGTTCTCAAGTACAAACTCCAGTTAATGAAACCAATATGTATATGCGTGTCTTAGAAGATATGTTTTCTTATAAATTAGCAGTCCAGCTGCATAGGTGTAAAATAGTATGAATATACACTGTAAAACTTATAATCTCCATTGATGAAATGTAAAGATTACATAATGTGTATATACAGAGTAGAAGGAAATGTATTTGTAAATCTAACAAACTATCTTCTCATACAGAATGTAACTAACTGAAATGATAAAAGACAATATAGCTATTTATAGAGTTGCGCTGGCTTGTTGACTAGACTCATCATCTTTGACCTCTTTGACTTTCTCACTAACATCCCCCCGCAAGTGAGGAGGGGAGAAGTAGTTGAAAACTCCGAACTTGGAGCTAAGGAACTGAAGTTGAGCAACTGACAAAGCTTTTGTAAAAATATCCGCAGGCTGAAGTTTGGACTCAATATGAACAGGTTTAATCACTCTTTGCTGTAGTTTCTTTCTAACTAAATGACAATCAATAGCGATATGCTTAGTACGCTCGTGAAAGATGGGATTAGAGGCTATGTAAATAGCAGACTGATTATCATAAAAGAGAACAGCAGGATCAAACTTGGGCAGCTTGAGTTCAGAAAACAAAGATAACAGCCAAGAAATTTCACATGAAACATCAGCCATTGCACGATATTCTGCCTCTGCAGACGATCGAGAGACTGTGGGTTGTTTCTTACTACACCAACTGATCAAAGAAGACCCCGACATAACTCCATAACCAGTCACAGAATGATGAATAAGCTGACAACATGCCCAGTCAGCATCACAAAATGCTATCAATGTAAGAGGACTCTTTGCTGAAAGAAACAGACCCTGTCCACAGGTACCCTTCAAATAACGTAACACACGATATGTAGCTTGAAGATGAATAGGTTTAGGATGAGCTAAGAACTGAGAGGGCGTATGCACCGTATAAGCAATATCAGGTCGCGAGATAGTCAGATAAATCAAACGCCCCACTATTCGACGATAAAGACTAACATCAGGAATATCATCCACATCCTGAGCAGTAGGTAAAGCATGATTTTGCTCCAATGGTAAAGCACTGGGCTTGTAGTTTGAACAACCAGTATCCTCAATTAAATCCAACGTGTATTTTCATTGGTTCAAATAAATGCCATCAGAAGAACGAGCAAGTTCAATGCCCAAAAAATACTTCAAAATGCCAAATCTTTGACCTTAAATTGAGAGTTCAAAAAAGACTTAACAGCTTGTAATTGAACAACATCATTACCAGCCAAAATCATGTCGTCCACATACACAAGAAGAACCGAAATAGAGTTGTTAGTATGTAAAATAAACATATTATTGTCACTGTGTGCCTGTTTGAAACCAAACGAAATCAAAGCTGTGGACAACTTGACAAACCACATATGAGGAGCCTGTCGTAAACCATATAAAGACTTGATGAGCTTGCAAACAAGAGATTGACCAGGATAAGCTTGTAAAACGGATAAAAGAGGTGTATAGCCAGGTGGAAGAGACATGTAAACTTCCTCCAATGAATCACCATGCAAGAAAGCATTGGTAATATCCAATTGACCAATAGACCATCCAAGACTAGCAGTGAGAGCTAATATCACTCGAAATGATGTCATTTTAGCCACAGGAGCGAACGTGTCAAAGAAATCCAAACCATACGTCTGTGTATAACCTTTGGCAACCAGACGAGCCTTAAATCGTTCAACAAACCCATCTGAATTATACTTAACTTTATAAATCCACTTAATCCACTGTATGTTTACCAGGAGGAAGGGGAACTACATCCCAGGTATGATTAGCCTCCAAAGCAGCAAGTTCTACTGCCATAGCATGACACCAATCTTGATGTTTAACAGCTTGATGAAAAGCATATGGTTCTGGTATTTTTGACACTGAAGCAATAAAATACTGATATGGTCTCATAAAATGACCATAAGTAACAAAGTTAGCCATAGTATACGATGCAGTAGGCTTGTTAACACAACTAGGCAACCCAGTATAGTCATAAAACTTGAATGGTAAATTTTTATGTCGAACAGGCCTACTAGGAACAACAACATGTGGAGATATTGAAGTAGAGGGTGACACAGTAGTGGATGGAGAGTCAGATGAAGGTGACATAGAAGTAGATGGAGAGCCAGAATCAGTGAGTGGTATGTCAGTATGAGATAACTCAGAAGATGACTCATCAGAAACAAGAACAGATAAGGGATCATCTATCCAAGAATGTGATGAACCAGGAAACAAAGAAGTAGATAAAGATGACAACATGTCAGAAAAGGGAAAGACAGTCTCATAAATTAACATCTCGTGATACAAAAATCTTTCGAGTTGTTAAATCTAAAATCTTATAACCTTTAGTGGCATACGGGTAACCAAGAAAAACCCCTTTTACAGCATGTGGAACAAACTTATCAGTGGGATGAGGTAATGAAGTGGCAAAACAAAGTGAGCCAAACACTCGTAAGTGATCTAAAGTTGGAGGTTTATGAAAAAGAACTTCATAAGGCGACTTGTTGTGTAAGAGAGGAGTAGGAGTACGATTAATAAGATAAGTAACCATAAGAATGCAATCCCCCCAAAAATGGATAGGTAAATGAGCATGAAAACGCAAAGCTCGAGAAGAATTTAACAATTGTCTATGTTTACGCTCCACTTTGCCATTTTGTTGTGGAGTATAAACACAGCTTGTTTGATGTACTATGCCAAGAGAAGACAAGGTATTCTGAAAATGATTATTAATAAATTCAGAACCATTATCTGAACGAAGTATTTTAACTGAGGTTTTAAAATGATTTTGAACATATATAAAAAACTGCAGTAATAAGTCTGGTACTTGAGACTTATTAGATAGTAAAAATGTCCAAGTGGTTCGAGACATATCATCAATAACAGTCAAAAAGTAAGAACAATTGTTATGAGTCTTAACACGATAGGGACCCCAAAGATCCACATGAATTAGTTCAAACAAAGAAGTACAAACAGATGTACTGGTATAAAAACATTGTCTAGACTGTTTAGCCAAATGACAACTATCACACACGAAGTCTTTGACTATTTTATAAGAAATATGTAATGACTGTAACATAGAATCTGGAATATGGCCAAGCCTAGCATGCCAGACATCTAAAGACATATTAGAATAGGAGAGAGACTGCTGAGAAGTAGATATCAAGGATTGAAAAAGACTTGTTCAATCCTTGATAACAATGATGAAGAAGAAAGAAGATATAGGCCATCCTGGAAGCTACCAATCTCTAGTTTCCTCTTCCAGGAAGGGTCCTGAAGAAAACAATGAGATGAGTTAAATGAGACAGACTGAGTGGTATTGTGTAAGAGTTTGGGAACAGATAATAAATTGTAAGAAAAAGTGGGAACACACTAAACGTGAGACAGTGTAATTTTGTCACTGAGTTTGACATTACCAACATGTGTAACAGGTGCTTGTTGTCCATTTGGAAGAAACAATAAAGATTGACTTGGTACAGGATTTTCAAGTAAATGTAAAGAGTTAGTGATATGATCAGTGGCTCCAGAATCGAGAATCCACTGTGACAAATATGGTGTAACAGGTGTAATAGAATGTATTTGATGACGAAATGTACCTGCAAAGTGTACTGAATTAGCACTGGAATGACCAGGCTAGAAAGCTTGAGTGTCCACTTGAGAAGTATCAGAAAGAGTATGTGGCTGCATAGATCGTTGAATTCTTTCCACAAATTGAGAATATTGTGTTTCAGATAAACCACAAGTATCTGGAGAGACCGAATCAGAAACAGGTGGAGCAGAATTGCCAACAGTAGTAACCTGAGCTGCATAGCTCATCTTTGCAGTAGCAAATTTAGGCTTAGGTTTGGGCTTGCCAAACGTTTTATGCCAAGGAGGATACCCAATCAAGCAGAAACACTTATCTCTAGAATGACCTGTAAGTTGAAAATAGTCACAAACAACTGAAGAATTTGGAGAAGGCTTTCGAGCAGAGAAATTGTTTTGTGGCCCTGTAGCAATAGTGGTTGTATTACAAGATCTAGGTACTCCATTGTGCTTGACTGACATAGCAAGAGTACTAGAATTCATTCCAGTTGAATGATGCACCTCACGTTGATTCTCTTCTTGCATTAGAATTGAATAGCATTGACTTAGAGTAGGTAATGGTGTCATAAGAAGAATCTGACCCCGTATAGTTGTGTACTGATCTCCAAACCCTATGAGAAACTGTGTAAGTTGTGTAGTCTGCTCATAGCTATCAAGTTTTGTGTTAATATGACATTCACACTTGTTGCAGCTGCACTTAGGCTTGGAAACAAGACAGTCAAGTTCATCTGTCAAAGTCCTGTGTTTAGTAAAGTAAGAAGCAATAGACAAATTGCCTTGATTCAGCTGAGAAAGCTCTTGACGAAGATTAAAAATGCGAGGCATATTGCTCTGCGCATAACGAACCACAAGATCATCCCAAATTAACTTTGCATAACTGAGATAAACAACACTGTTCCTTATTTCAACAGAGACAGCATTAAGCAACCAGGACGTAACCATATGATTACAATGAATCCAATACTGTGTAAGAACATTATTTCCAACAGGTTTGAGACAAGTACCATCAACAAATCCTAATTTTATCATAGATGACAGAGCAATCTCCATTGAGCGACTCCATTGCGAGTAATTGGACTCATTGAGTGTCAAATTGATAAGTGTCATACCAGGATTATCCGACGGATGAATATAGTACGGATGATTAATATCAATTACTGTAGTATTAGCAGTAGAACTGGTAGAACCAGCAATAGCAGTTAAATACGAAGCAGACGTAGTCATAGTGAAAACAAAACCCTAGGTAATGATCTTTCAACAAGAAATCAAAGTCTAGAGCGAGAAATCAACGAGAGATATTACAATCAACGAGAGAGATTACAATCGAGAAACGGATCAAACAGAGATCGAATAGATCGACTAAGAAACAGAGATCAATGAAGATAAAAAAACGAATCGTACAGCAATCGATAACAGAGATCGATGAAGAAAGCTTACAGACGAAGACGATAACAATGGCGGAAGCAAGGTTGAAGATCGTTGTAAAGCACAACACACACCGCTCTGATACCATGTCAAATAGTATGAATATACACTGTAAAACTTATAATCTCCATTGATGAAATGTAAAGATTACATAATGTGTATATACAGAGTAAAAGGAAATGTATTTGTAAATCTTACAAACTATCTTCTCATACAGAATGTAACTAACTGAAATGATAAATGACAAGACAGCTATTTATAGATTTGAGCCGGCTTGCTGACTAGACTCATCATCTTTGACCTCTTTGACTTTCTCACTAACAATAGGCAGGGATGTTAATGTGAAAGTCAGTTCTTTGCATTATTTTTGGTCGAAAAGATGCTTTTAACTTCGAAGGATTTGTGTCTTCAATGTTGTTTGTAGTTGAACTACTTCCATCATCTTTGATTCAGTAACACTAATGTACCGATATACAAATTGCTTGTATAAATTTTATAGTACTTTACCTAAAAACCCTAAAGAAAGTTTGAGAAATAACGTCATAATGTGTGTGATTTTCTTTAAAATACTGAAGCTTAGGATTGGGATTCTGGGATGTAAAAAAACTATGCACTGTATTCCAGTTGAAGTCCTTTGTCCGTAAATGATTACTCGGTCAGCAAGCTAAGTTACACGATTCAGTGCTGATTATGCTTTGGGCTTAATATGCTTAAGCTATATACATTCAGATCCACCAGTGAGCTATATACATTGTTTGCAGACTGGTTTTAGCAGTGATTTGCTATTACGCACACAAATTACAATGAAATTTACTTGCACAAGACTATTAGAGCAACTTCGGAGGATTTGTGTCTTGAATGTTGTTTGCATTTGAACCACTTCCATCATCTTTGATTCCTTTAGTTGTTTCAGCAAAGAGAGTCTCAGCCCCTACCATTCTATTTCAAAAAGCATCTTCGTCAATGTTGCTCCATGCCTGAATTTCCATTTTCCCTTGTTCTCTCTAGTAGTTTCACCAAGTTAACCCTTTCAGAAGAATATGAAGATGGAATCTGTAATGCAAAACAAGAGTGATAAGAATATAGCTATTGAAGTGGTCAAGATTTTTGACACGGCTAGTAATTGGAATGAATAGATTAAATTACCAGTGCTGGAATGCATCCCTTGATTGCTATTAATGTAACTGCATGTGCCACTGCAGACATCTAATTACAGACACAGAGAGATTGATTGTCAATACCTGGTATTAACAAAGCAAATTATGGAAAATGAACCATAATTACCCGTAAAACACTTAACACCAAGCAAACCCAAATATGGGTGCTTATGTGTAATACTAGTTACACACTCAGATACAGTAGAGTTCTCAAATATTAAGGTCTCATTGGTTTTTCTAATATCGGCTAAGACCAGCTAATTCTATTATAGGAAACTATCGAAAAAAATTTCTATGTGGACAACACAATAAAATATTGCAAGACCATGGCTAACAAATTTTTGAAGCAGAGGATTAGCTGAGCCTCATAAGTATTTGAGAACTATTTTGTAACTGAAAATGAAAAGGTACAAATATGCTTACAGGAATCAGCATTAGGATCGTAACCGAAACTAGTGTGGACACATCAGCTAGAGTTCTTGCAATCTTCTTCCTCTCTCTTTTTGTAACCTTCTCTCCCCGTAGTTGCTTCATAACAAGATTAATGGAAACTAATGCATCAACACGAAGTAGCTGAGTACCCATCCACATAGCCTGTGGGAAATTCAATTTGTGGTAAGCATCTTTACATGAACATAATATTTAGTATATTAATCCAACTGGATATTCAGGGTGTGTGGCCTTACCGTAATTGCAGAGATAAGCTTGGAAGCAATTTTAATTAGTGGTCTCGCATAAATGGCCTTGGACTTGCTAAAGCGTGGCCCCCTTTCGCTGACAGCCTCCTTTTATCACATAAAGCAACTATATAAATACTTAAATAGTAGCGGACGCAGTAAAAGTGGAGGAAATAATGCAACGTTAGGTTTTAGACAATGAAAAGTAGAGAACTAGAAAGAATTCTATAGAAGTCCAAAGGGATTTAAGTAATGTGACAAATCTTGAGAGGGAACAAGAGAGTTTCACAGCAATAGTAGATACAGATTTTTTCCTGCTTATACCCGAGATTTCCATGTATTTTTGTTACTGCATCAACTACCTAACTGTGCAGAAAATACAGAAAATTGTCCAATAACTAGTGTCTTCATGCACTCGTAAGTAAGTACAGAAGATTAAAGTCACCGGTCCTTTCCTTTGACTGTTTTGACTTGTACTGTGAAGGCTTACACAAAAAGATCGAGATCTTGATCCATGTTAATTACTTCCTAGTTCCTATTATTAGAAAGTCAATTGGCTTTTGTTGTACTTCTAGTATTCCTATTAAAATTACCATGCAAGTTGTAGATTTCGTGGCATCTTCCTCGGTCTTTTTCACTGGTTCACTGTGAAAGAAAATCAGCATGCACAAGATTAATGAATTTATGCTAAAGTATTTTGTTATAAAGTAAAACTATAGGGGTCAACGTTACCCTGATCTATCATAGGCAGCCCAGTAGTCATCCATACAAATAGAAAGTAAGCTCTGACTGCAAAATGTCAGCAGATAATCTTATATAGATTGTAAAATATACCTGAAAAGATAAACTTAGGCCAAGTTGGTACCTTCGGTGCAAGAACTTAAGCAAGTTCGAATCTAAGGGCCGTTGATTTGTACTAAAATAGTGCGCAAGCCCAGAGAACACATCATAGCATATTGTAAAAACTGCGTTCAGAATGATTTCTTGCTTGGCTTGTATAGTCCGTTTTTTGGACCTCCGCTTATCTTGATAGAACTTGCAATTATATTCAGCATAAAAGTCTAGCCACCCAATTTCATCAGTAATCACCTGCGCTAACAACAAATTTGACACATTAAATTTATTCAGTCAACTAATTAAAATTGTTGTGCACAGATTCAGCTAAAAATTAGGTGCAGATAAAGTGCAAATATTGCACAGGGGTCTAAATTATATTATATACTGGAATAAAAATCTAGGAGCGTCCCATTTCACCAGGTAATAGATCCATGGCTCAATCACTGTATACTGACCTCCATGAAGAGCTGATACTCCGGCAGGGAAGAAATTAATCTAGGGTAAGCGAAAAGGCTACCACACTCCACATAGCTGCAAAAAGTATATGGGACTGAATTTAATAATCAAGTGAGGCCAAAGGTTAAAATTGTATATGTGTGTCTAGTAGATCAAGAAACCTACCCGAGAAAATCCTCAACTTGTTCATCGAGATCTTTAATCCTCATTCTCGATAAGAATAATCTTGTTTCCTTTCCCAAAAATGCAAAAAGGCCAAAAATAGCCAAATCATTCTCTTGATCCTGTCATGTTACAAATTAGAACCTATCTCATTTTTTAATAGTAAGTCTATCAAATTTTTCTATTTGTGGGGGCAGGAAGGCAGATTAAAATTATGTAAAAGGACTGATGGCAAAAGTATCTGTTTACCACAATATTTACTGGGACATGTCAGCTTCTAGATATTTTAACAAGAATTAATTGTCTTCTCGGGTGAAATATTCCTACGCTAATGGTAAAGAGTCCCGATTAGGAATAACTCGAGAACTGACCTTGTCGCAGAATACTTGTTTGCCTGAAATTACACTCTCTCTGTGAAATGCTACAGATAGTTTTTTCTGAACCAGCCCAATCCAAAATTTTATATCTTCAATGCTTTTAGTGGGCAGAATCTTTGTACCAAAATGCAACAAGAATTCCTCTTCAAAACCAGCTTCACTGGCCAAGTGATGCAGCTTACCCACAGAAACAAGGGTATGTGATGAGTTCATGAGCTGTACTAGTATGTTTTCAATTGAAACAGATAGTAAAGGACGGGAAAGACGCCCTGAACCCAACGTTCTCACTGCAATACAGCAACTTATTGCCAGAATGATTCCTGCAACACCACTGAGTAATTTGTGTTTAGAATTCTTAAAAATGTTAGGGTATTTTAAGTATCGTATCACGAAACGAGATCCCTTTACGAGTATAATCATGAATCAAGAAAGATCATCATATCATAAAGTTGACATAATTGCAGACAAACCAGACCTTCCTGCATAATCTATGGACCACTTTTTGAATAGAGTAATATACAATTCTGCGATGCGAGGCAGTTCCACTATTTTAAACCAGTGTACTAGATTTGGGTTCCTCGAGTTGAGGAGATCTTCTATGCACTTCCCAAGAGAACTTGTCATTGGGTATAAGCTGAAAAAATGATTATACAAAATGGTTACACCCATGTATAAGTTCCATCATTTCTAAGATACGATGAAGTGTTGTAGTTGTAGGTAGCTTACGTAAAGAAACTCTAAACAGCTAATTCTATGTTACGTCCTGGGAATCATGTCAAGTTGCAATAAACATGATAGAAAGAAGTATACAACCCATAAATAACTGTAAAGGATGTTAATCGACAATAAAAATGTTGCAGAAACTTGTACCATCGAAGCACATCCCAGGGCTAAAAGCATAAAGGACACTGTATACTTACATCTTAGAAGCAGAAGCATTGGTGTGACGTTTGTGGGAAAGAAACAACTCCACCTCAATTGCTGCTTTAAATAAAGCGTAAACAGCTACCTGTAGAGTCGGAAATCATACTTAATGTGTCTGACTGAATATTATAGTTAGCTGTTAAATATTCCTATTTTAGAACAGATAATAACTCTACGTAACTAGCTTGCAGTCAACAAATCTTAGAAACCTTAGGAAACTCATTCTCATGATCTAGGGAGAAATCTCAGTGCCAGTGTTTTTGTGCATGCTTGCATACCTGATAAGATAGGTTCTTGTGCCACGAGTGAACATCAACTCCAATCCATGCCTTTGCAAGCTCTGGATAGCGCCTAGCTGATTCAAGTGTCCGAATTGCAGCTGAAAAACTATTGGCAGAGTTGTGGATGACCCATGCAAGGCAATTGATACGACTATATTCAATGTTAAGAGTAAAAGTTTTAGCCATATCCACGGGATGCTCATCCTCAGCTGGTTGGTCTGTGTCAGAAGAAGACATGGCTGAAAATACCTCTAGTTTATACCGTCTTGCTGAGTCGCATTGTGATAATAGTGTATGTCTCAACATATATCGGTGCAAATTGTTTCTTGTAAGGGAATACTTCTTGTGCACTTTGCACTTGGACTTGGAGGTGTGCGAGGCGCTAGGTAAACACCTTATGCTGTTTTCAGACTCAAAATCTGATTCTCTGCAACAAACACAAAGAAAGTGGTAATGAGATTTTATAGCATTCAAATTGTAACCATTAACTTTTTTTTTTCTTTAAGGGATATTTCTTAATCGTATCCTACATAAGCCTAGATATGTAGTTGTTTCGGATGACAAAATAAGCCTAGATATAGGACTATATTTATCTTCTCCTAGATCTCCCGTACTGTATTTTCTATTCAGTTTTATTTGCTAAAATAAAAACAATGCTCCCAAACCAAATTAATTTGAGAGGCATTGCATTTCAGTTACCAAACTTTACACCGAGTTCCATAAGAATGACTGAAATTTTAATTCGCAAATTGGTGGTCATACTATCATATTGCACGTGGTGATACGGTGGTTGTATGTCCTAGCACTAAAATTTGAAAGATAGAGTAAATAATGATTGTAATAAAGTGAAAATGGGAGATATCTACTACATACATATGTATAATGTTTTGTTCTCCTAAATTTGGAAAATATCTAATTTACGTTCATCGATCCGATGTTAATATAATAAAACCTAACGTTTTCGTCTCCGTTAGGGACCAGACACAGACAGCCATCGTATCGTTGTTTAAAAAAAAATTGGTTCCCAATTTGCAAATTCAGAACTCCGGCAATTTTTTATTAGAATCAGGTATAAAGTTCGGCCACCGAAATGTAACCAACTCTTAATTTGACTACAGGTGAATTAAAAAATCGACAAGGGGTTGCCAAATACACACCAACACACACATGCATAGAGAAAATGGAAGAGGGAAACTTACACGTGGCCAGAAGAGAGGTGACTGATGTGTAGAGAGAACTTGGAAGCCATGGTAGGTGAAAGATAGAATAGAGAGGAAAATGAACGAAATGTATGTTATAATAAAGTAGAAACAAGGCAATCCAAATGAAGCCAATAAAATGGAGATGGATTTACTTCACCTGGCGTCATAGTCAACCGTTAAAAATTACTTTTTGGACTTAGGATTGGGCTTCCGCCACCCCAGTCTATTTCTCTTTTTTGTACTTCTCTGTAATACGGTGTACAATGCTCACCTAGTCACCTTCCTTCTCATTTTTTGTTAATTTATTACATAAAATTGATTTACTATATATTGTGGTTATGAACTTATTGGTAATGGAGTAAAAGTCTAAATCTGTGCAATTTGATGGAAGAAAAAAAGCATAAAAGTTCAAGAAAAATCGGATATCAGTATTATAGTTTTGGTCTTTACAAAAACAGATTTAAAGAAGCAAAGAGCACTTGTTTACTAATGCAAGTTTACTACATTGTAGCACATTCCCCAGAAGAATAACCAAGGAATCAACATAGATTGTCCTTCTGGACAATCTATCAGACTATGTTACTACATTGTATACTTCACCTCTTAATGGGTGATTGAAACTCCGATCCTGTAGCCGTAATGGCCCAGATCGAATAAACTTCCAGTGTTCTACACGATACACTTGATTACATGAACATTTATAAAGCATTAGAATTGTCTGGCAGTAATATGCAGTGCCACAACTGAGAGTTAGTTCATTCCTCTATCAACTCATTTTCTATTTCCATCTGTGGAGACTTCTAATACGGGCTCCTTCCCAAAACCAAGTTCTGACATGTCTTGCTTTGCCATCAGATTTCTGTATAACCCATTTTAGAAGATTATAATTACATGACAGGAAGTTTAACGGAAAGAAATTCATTTTGGCATTAAAAATTTCACCAGGGAAAGGCTTCTTGCAAACGTATTTCTGAGTAATTGTCTTATTGAACTGGTCAGTTGCCCGGAGTATTACAAAAACTCATTGGTGCTCAAAAATTTCTATCTAGACTTCTTATTTTACCAAGTTATTGAACTTGGTAGCTTTAAAAAGGTCAGCAATTAAAGTACAGTTTCTTCTGGATTGCAGGAAAAGCAGATAATGCCTCATCAACCACCTAAGTTGTTAATAGTGAGTATACTTGATTTAAGAGTGGTATTGCTCTGATAGATTCGCTCAGCAAAGGGGGTAAATTTTAAGGATCTATCCCTCCTGAAGACAATTAATAATCTCCGTGTCTAAAAATATGAGGACAGACTATTTAAAACAGCCATAGAACACAACCATATTTATAAGTCTTTACAAGTCACTCGAGATAACAGCTGAAACAGAACAGAAAACACACCTATTAAAATCACATAAGATGTGGCTCTTCGCATTTTCTTGTCATTTACGCTATGTTTGGTTCAAGAGAGGGGAAGGGAGGGGAGGGGAGGGGAGGGGAGGGGAGGGGTTTTAAAGGAGGGGAGGGGAAGGGACGGGATGGAAAGGGAGGGATTTTAATAATATTTATGCTTGGTTCACATGAGGGGAATGGAGGGGAGGGGATTCATTTTTTGTTTGGTATAGGAGGGGAGGAGAGGGTTTTATGAGTAAATTACATTTATAATCGTAATATAATGTAAGAATTTTATGGGTAGATACAATTATGTAAGGGTATTTTTGTAATGAAAATATTCCCCCTCCAAAAAACCCCAAATTGGAGGGTGACAAAATTGAACAAAATGATGTTTTCATTCCCTCCCATCCCCTTCCCTCCCCTCCAAAATTTTGAACCAAACATGATTTTAATTATCAAACCCCTCCCCTCCCCCTTATTCTCCTCCAACCAAACAGGGGCTTAAGTAGGTACCACAAATAGGCCAATAATAAACTTCTCAATATACTTTATCGAGGTACTTAGACCTATTGGTACATTCAGACAAAGTCGCTCAGGTAGTCAGGTATACAAGAAAAGCAATTATTAGCAAATGTATCATTTCAAATGCTCGGCTTGCAAACATGAAATCCAAGCACAAGTTGGTAAAATAATCATCATACATAAAGCTTAAACATATATATATGGAAAAAAATACTAGAAACTTGAAACATTTGTGGTTGTATAATCAAAAACATGTCATCACTTTGTCACTAAAACAATATCCTGCAATTACATCAAATCTCATGAGAGGACAGCACATTAGAATGCAAACCCGTAGTGCAGCGAAGTAAAGACATTGACTTACTTTTTCATACGACACTCCAAGTACATTCTGGACAGGTGTCGACACATGTCAGACTTATTGCCATAAGATTTAAGACAGCCAATGTATTCTTTTTTCTCCTGAAAACATGAATAGGAGACCAAACACACTAAAAAAATTAGTAAAGATCCCCAATGATTACGCAGGTGCAGCTTAGAACTCTAACACAGAGGCTCTTATACATAATAGAAAGTAACAATTAGATGACTAATGAATACTACCAGGTCACATAAATGCATGTGGTCTAAAGGAAACACTCCTTTTTCTGGTGGTACTGGTCTAGCTCCCCTATTTCCCCCAAATGCTCCACCTGCGAAATTTATGTACATCCATTTAAACGAACTTGCATAAATACAAACATATAGGTACAAATGCACATACTAAAACCTTACAAACCTTACAAATGAATGTTGAAATACGGAAAGCTATAATACATCTCCGCAAGTGCAAGAATACTATTTAAGTTTCACTAACAGTTTTACACACACAAACACACGATTAGAAGTCTAGACTGATAAAAGTTCACGAGAGTATTTTCGATAGGCCCGACAATTTACCACACAACACGAAGTGACACAAACATTTAGTGTTTGTGTTTACATTTTGGGTATACGACACGAAAGTACACGGCCGACATTTAGTAACCGTTTTGGGGTAAATGACAAGACGGTACACGACATAAATAAATATACATATAAATATTTATATTTATAATAAATAATTAATTTTTATTTATAGTATTATACATAATTTTATAATGTTGTTTGTAAATATGATGTAAATATATATATTTAGTACATATTTGTAATAATTTAACCAAAAATATTAGATTTAAATATATTATATTTATTTTTATTTTTATATAAAATTACACGAAAAATGACACAACAAGTACACTACACAAAGGTACACGAACACGAAAGTACACTTATCCTATTTGGGTTTAGCATTCAAGTACACGAAACACGAAAGTAAACGACACGAACAAATTGACAGGTCTAATTTTCGAACACCAATGACAATATTAACAGTCGAGACATCCACTTCACAACAACGATCAAACAGTGCCAATTAAGTTGAGCCTACAAACACATTATTCTAATTAAGTTGGAACTCGAATTATTCATTTATCGAACATTATTTATCCAGGTTTTACCTATGTCTAACAAATGTTTACAAACAAATATATAAAATCCAATATACATATACAATTGCATGTATACATAACTAGCAAAAGGCTAAAAAGAAAAAAAAAATGAATGTATCCATACCTGCGCTCATTTGCACTTCTGGTGCTTCGGCACAGAAATGAAATCTACTACTACTGCAAGTCCAGTCCAGGCTTATGTGCACAATTATGACTTTTTAATGGACCAGTTTCAGCTTATCTTGGGCTGTGGTATGTAGGTCCAATGGGCCAATTTATTTTTTTTCTCAATCTAAGTAGTGCCAAGAAATATAAAGTAGTGTTGACTGTTGAGACTGCTTTATATTTATTGTCCATTTACGTATGTTCAGCCCAACCCAAAAAACAAACCAACATTGTAGACCTATTTATAAAATAAATATTAAACATGTAAATTATTTTAATATTACGAGAATTATTATTCAACACAAGTAAAAAGGCAATAAAATATTAACTTAGGATGTATCACATCAATGAATCAATCGGAAGGATATAAAAAAAAAAAAAAAAATTAAGTTGATTGGTCCAATCAAAAGAGACATTATTTAGGGTCCCTACTCCCTACCCATACTTCCGTCATTTCATACTTTGTCATATTTCTTTTTCATTATGTTTATTGTATATTTTGGAAATTGGAGAAATGTAATGTACAGATAATATAAGGGCGTAATATGTATTTTTTTTCTTAAAAAAAATAGAGCATAATATGCAATTGAATTTACGCATTACTCCCGAGTTTTAAATAGGGAAGGAAGTAATTGGAAGTTAAGTAAAATAGTTTTATTTTCACTTTTCTTTATATTTTCAAGTTTTTAATAGGAACGAAAGTAAATAAAATTGAATATAAATTAAATTCACTTTCACTCCAAAACTTTTATTCTAAAAATAAGATGAAAATATTTTACTACCCTAATGCTTACTCCCTCTGTCCCATCCATTTCTTCACACTTTCCTTTTTGGGATGTCCCATCCAATTCTTCACATTTCAAAACTTTCCTAAAATAGTAAAATTTTATATATATAAAAATCAACTACATCTACTACTTTCCTCCACTATACCCACTTTATACATTATATATTTATGGTCCCATCACTTTACTAACTTTTCTCCTCCACTATACCCATTTTATACATTATATATTTATGGGTCCCATTAGTTAATTCCGGCACGGAGACCACTTAAAAAACTCGTAAGCTCGAGTATATATCGTGGGTACTCACAACCGTAAATGTGTACAACTCCAGTAGGTTTGTAGGGAGGGTCCATGAAGTTGTGGTCGATTGTGAAGCAACGACAGTCTTCCACAGGACTTTTGACCTTCCATTATTAATCTACCCTTTTCTGTCCAATACAACACACTGTCCTCTTTGTCACGCAGTTTAAGGGGGATGAAACTTCAATTTCTCTAGCAAAATATCACTATACCTCTAGCTCTTTTTCTGTACAACAATTTGTTAATTAAAAATCATAATATATTTATGAAAGATTAATGCCCCAAATTGGTATCCAAAAAATCCTCTCAAATTATGTGGCATAGATGAGTTGGCTGTATGGAAAGTTTTAATTGGTGAGATTGATATAGTTATGACAAATCAAATAGTGACACGTGTAATTTGGGAAAAAATTCGGGATAACTAGCATTATTTTTTATTAAAATATCAAAATACTTATTAATTGAGTATTAATTTCATTCATTTTCTTCCTTCATAATTACAATTAATATAAAATACTTATTAAGTATTAGTACTGACACTTGACAGCAACAACTCACATCACCTCCTAACAATTACGGCCAGTTCCACTTACAGTTGCAGCTCGTAATTACAAACAGTTTGCGATGCCTTTGTATCTTTAATTGATTAGTTGGCTTACTTAGAGCATCTCCAAGAGTCTCTTAACTCACTCTTAAATATAATATAAAATATTGGTTCTTAGTAACTTAATGTACATTCATCTCCAACAATACTCTTTATATTCACTCCTTATTTAATTTTATATTATTAAAAGTAAGTGGAATTCATGAAAAGATAAAAGAAAAGTGGGGAAGAGAGAGAATGTATCTTATAAATTTAGTATAAAATATTAGTTAGGAGTGGATAGGAGCTCTTACAATTGAGGAGATAGATTACATTTTTAGTGAATTTAGGAGTGACTAAGAGTCTCTTGGAGCTCATTTTTTTTCTTCTCTCTCCTCAAATCTCACTTAAGAGCCAAAATGAAGAGGCTCTTGGAGATGCTCTTAAATACGAGTTTATACCAGATATCACAAAACCTATCCAAAGAATATGCCTAAATACTTATGTGTCATATTTATAATTGGTAATTTTTTTGATATGATTTAAAATCCCGCCTGAATACATATGCGTTACCGAATTAAATTATATATCATGTATCATACCATATCATTTGTTAAATATTTTTGAAAATAAATTTTGGAATATCTAATACTACTCTTATATATATATATATATATATATATATATATATATATATATATATATATATATATATATATATATGCATTTTTAATAATAATTTAAGAAGCCTGAAATGATTTTTTAATTATAATATAATTAAGTACAACTATGACTCATCACTTTGTATCCAATCCTAGTGACTACCTAATTTGTTTTTAGTTCCAAACTCTCATCCATCTCTTTCTATCACGTGAATCCCAATTATTTGTAACTTGTAACATGGTAGCCTTTCCCTTTATATATATATATCCCCGATCCCCCTACACACACATATATGTGTGACTGTGTGAGTATATGTTACACATACAAAACTGATCTCATTCACCAAAATTATACAATGGCAGCCGGAAGTGAACTCATCCCATCTTCAAACTCGTCGTCCAATCAAACCAAACATATCCAGTATATTTCGTTCGCAAAAAACCCGTCATCTGAACCGAATAAGCGGAACACAAGAAACACTAGTAGTAATAAAAGCAAACATCCTACTTATAGAGGAGTAAGAATGCGGAGCTGGGGTAAATGGGTGTCCGAAATAAGACAACCTCGTAAAAAAACACGAATTTGGCTAGGCACATATCCCACAGCTGAAATGGCGGCTAGGGCACACGATGTTGCGGCGTTGACCGTCAAAGGTGGTTCTGCTATTCTAAATTTTCCTCAACTCGCTCATTCTTTACCTCGTCCTGACTCCGTTTCTCCTCGTGATGTCCAACTTGCTGCTGCCAAAGCAGCCGCAATGCCTTCGAAGGGAGAAATCGAACATGTGACCTCTTCTTCGTCTTTTTCTTCCTCTTCGTCTTCGCCCTCTTCTGTGTTTGATCATGATGAGTCATATGAGCTTGGACTAGGTGAGATAACTGAACTACCGAGTTTAAATGTGGAGAAGGAGTCAACTGATGAGCCATTCAGTGAAATACTGCTAGTTGACTCGCCGGACATGTGGCTTTATCCGCCGTCGTGGGCGGAGGAAGCGGAGTTACATGGGTACTTTCCGGTGAATTCAAATAGTTAAATATTTTGTTGTAAATTATGTATACACATGTGTAATTTTAAATTTACGTTCTTTGTGGTATATACCATATTTCTTTGTGGATCGAATTGAATAACGGTTATCTTCGGTATATTCTGTTCAATTATGCATGGTGCGTACATATTTTTTTTTCATTGAGGAGAGATGCGGAAGGTATGTACAATATATGCATGTTTTAATCTTTTTATGCAAGTAAATAACCTTGCTGTTGAACCGAAAAAATTACAAGGTATTTATATTTTTACAAATGATTATATGTTGTAATAAAATCTCGAGATAAGCGAGAATCGAATCCAAAATTAAAAAATAATAAAATAAATATTTTTTAATTTTTACTTCTCTTTGCGCTCACACATAATTTCGTTATTTAAATAATTAGATTTATACGCCTTATAAAATAACGTACCCGAGGATAAGTCCTTACTACATGTAATCTCATTTAATTGTTAGAGATAGAGTAAAAGTTAGATTTTTACCAAAAGAAGAATAGCAATTTGTTTACTTTAAGCGACACTATTATAAGTAGGTTACTCATCATACAAATCTATTATCTATTATATATATAATACCACAACATGTACTATTTTATTCCATCCTAAATTACCATTTTGACCCTCTGCATTCATTAATACACATCAATTAAAATTCATATTTAATATGTGCATTCATTAACATATATTAATTAATTCGTATTTAATATGTTTATTTAATACTATCTACTTAATTACAACGCTTTCGTTACATTGCAATTAATTAAGCATTCGAAGAAGTTTGTGTCTCGCACGAGTATAGAGACATTTGAACTCATTATAATTGAAGAAATAGTATTGGAACATTAATTTCAGATTACTAATTACATATTTTTGCTATGCAATCTACAGATTTTGTGTACTGTAATTTAGTATTTTTACTTTATAAAAATGTGTCTAATACAATATTTTTTAATACTTTCTTGGCTTTGACGCATTACTTGACATTCTGTAATATCAAATTCAAGAAATATATGACTATGAGCACTTTGGAAAAATAAAGAGTACATTTGAATGTTTTAACCAAAATGGGAGATCTTGAAACGAGAATAAAATAAACATTGGTTAAAAAAGAACGTGTTAAACTAAAAAAAATAATAATCATCACAATATCAATTGTTAATATTAATATTAAAACGTAACGAGAAAAACTGCAATATTAATTATAAAATAGAACAATCCCGTGCCTTGCACGGGAATTGAATCTAGTTCTAATAATTGAGCGAGAGGTACGTAGAAGTAATATGCTCCAATTAGAAGCGTGCTTAGTGCTCAGTGCTAAATGCTAATCAAATTAGTTAAGTGCTCTCTAGAAGTGTTTTTGTCTTTGTCAAATAGAGAAACGAAGTGTGGTTGTCACAATTAATAAACAAATCCAGCTAATGACAATATTAAACAGTTGTGGTAATTAGTAAACGCATTGTGCGTCGTGGTCCCTTAAAATAAAACGTCACAAGAAAAAGGACGTTATACGTGGAGGTTAATGGCAGGAGACACCAGTTTCTGATGTTAGACAAGTAATTTACATCATGAACGCCATCATTACCAAACACTGTTCGTAATTAAATAAGAAACAATATATAGGTACATTTTTGTACCGTCGGTCTCAGCGGATCTTTACATCTCGGTGGCACGAAGATCTATGTGCCCGTTTGGCTTACCTTAAAATAAGTAACTTATAGATTAAAGTGATAAGTGTCATATAAGTGATAAGTAAATCAGATCTTATAAGTCAATAGAGTGTTTGGTAAATCAGAAATTATAAGTCAGTAGAGTGTTTGGTAAATCAGAACTTATAAGTTAATTTTTTAAAATATTTTTAAAATATTTGTTTTTTAATATATATAAGTGGATATCAATGGATAGATCTCGATGAGTAGAGAAATTTGATATATACATATCAATTTTTTAATGAACGGCTCAAAATATATATGATTTTGAAGATTTAAAGGATAAGAATATTGCGTGTATCGAGAAATAAGAATAAGTTGAATGTTGAATGTTAGGATTTCTTAACATTCAACTTATCCCATATAAGTTGTTAATAAGTTCATTCACTTATTTTGCCAAACACTACAAAATAAGTTGAAACGGACTTTGGCCATATAAGCTAACTTATATGGTTAGCCAAACACCCCCTATATATATATATATAGGCTAGCGTTCAAATAGAAACCAACCATAGAATAGAAACTAGAAACCTACACTAAATAAATTATATTTTATTTATTTTAATGGCTCCGCTAGGGGCACCTTCACAAAAAATGTTTAAAATTCTTGGCTCTATTCAACAAAAATATAAAAAAAAAAATTTAAAAAAAGTTACTGTTCACGTGCCACGTCATCACGTGAACAGTAACTTTTTTTTAAAATTTTTTTTATTTTTTTATATTTTTGTTGAATAGAGACAATAATTTTAAACGTTTTTTGTATTGGAGTACCCCTAATTTGGTCATTAGATTAGCTTAAAATATTTAATTTAGGTTTAGTTTCTAGTTTCTATTCTAAGTTAGTTTCTATTAGAACAAGACCCTATATATATATATATTTAAATAGGTAAAGTAATGAAAATTAATGAAAAGTGGGTAAAGTGGTAGGATCTATCAATATTTAATAGTAGATTTGAGAAAATTTATATTATTAAAAATTTACTATTTTTGGAATGTAAAGAAATGGATAAGACGGTCCAAAATAGTAACTGTAAAGAAATGGATGGGATGGAGGGAATAATAAATTAAGAGCCATTTAGACCGCTTACTTTTAATGAAATATCTGGTATAGCATCCAATTAATCGAAAGGAAAGCAATGAAAATGATTTTAACATCCTTCTCAGCGAAAGTTCTGAAATGAAAGTACGTCAAATTTTATTCATTTTCACTTATTTTAGTTTATATTAAAAATTTGTAAGCACAAATAAGTAAAAAAATATATATTTTATGTATCTTTCACTAATTTTTCATACTTCTTAAAACTCGAGAGTAAAAAACCTCGAAAGTAAGATGTAAATAATTTCTTTCAAATTTTATATGGTACATTGTTGTACGTACCTCAAGATTGATATGCCAAATCAACAGGCCCGTCTTGAAAAATATGGGGGCTGTTGTGGAATAAAAACTAGGTTGAAAATATTGCGGCTAGAGTTTGTATATTTAATGCTAGGGTTCGTGAGCTTCGTGCTTTAATGGCTGCTTCTGCGTTCGAGACTTAAACGGTCCTCACAGAATGCCTACGTATCTCTGTAATTAGAGAATCAAGCCAAAAAAAACGTAGTTCTGAGAATGAGGGGTCAGGCCCTTTATATAGGCTGAGAAGCCTTAGAATTATGGTAGGATTTGGAGACTTGATGGGCAAGTCTTTGAGGAATGTTCTAGATCTATTCCCTGTAGGAATCAGTTTCCATATCGAATTGGATGCCTTATTGGATAAGTTTGAAAGGGATATTATCCTTATCCAACTCTTATTTTCTGAGCTGTTTATTACCCTTAATATTAATTACGAAATTAATATTATATTTAGGGTTTTGGGCCCAGCTGGTGGGCCCCACGTTTGGACTATTCTCGGCTTAATTAATGCCACATTAAATGTGTCTTTAGGGCTTATTTTCAGCCCATATCATTTGCCCCCAACTTCTTAGGAAAACTGATCAGGTTTTCGTAGAAGTTATATTTGCCTTAATCGAGACTCGGGGTCGTTTTTATCCCTTACCTGGGACTTCTTAATTTTCCTACCCTTATATGGGAGTTTTGGTTTACACTAGTGTTTCACGAGTATCGTCTTGCTTGTAAAGTGTGGAGCGACCTACACATTTACGACGATTTGCCTTATTCGAGGCTTTAACTTGTGCTTGCTTTTAGCAATTTCGGCACTTTCATAGAGTTTTTATGCATTATTAGCATATATTATTGCTCAATTTGTCAAGAAAATATTTCTATAATTTTCCTCGTATTTTTCTGTACTTTTCCTAATATTTTAGGAATTTTTATGTACCAACAGGTATTTTTTGTAATTTTTCCTAATAATTTAGGAATTTTTATGTACCAACAGGTATTTTTTGTAATTTTTCCTAATAATTTAGGAATTTTTATGTACCAACAGGTATTTTTTGGGAATTATTTTTTAATTTCCCAACATTATTTAAATTTTTTTTAAAGTATTAACTTTTAAAAAAGTCACCTTGGCAAGAAATGCCTCCTGGGCGTGGGTACCCCCGCCAAGGAGACACCCTCCTTAGGCACGCCTAGGGGGTTTGGTCTCCTGGGCGTGGGTGACCTTTGTCCCTGGAAATGCTTCCTGGGCGTGGGTACCCCCGCCAAGGAGACACCCTCCTTAGGCACGCCTAGGGGGTTTGGTCTCCTGGGCGTGGGTACAGCCTCCTTTAGAGAAAATCGAGCTAGGCGTGGGTACCCCCGCCAAGGAGACACCTTCCTTAGGCACGCCTAGGAGGTTTGGTCTCCTGGGCGTGGGTATTCCCTTCTTTAGAGAAAATCAAGCTAGGCGTGGGTACCCCCGCCTAGGAGACACCTTCCTTAGGCACGCCTAGGAGGTTTGGTCTCCTGGGCGTGGGTATACCCTTCTTTAGAGAAAATCAAGCTAGGCGTGGGTACCCCCGCCTAGGAGACACCTTCCTTAGGCACGCCTAGGAGGTTTGGTCTCCTGGGCGTGGGTATACCCTTCTTTAGAGAAAATCAAGCTAGGCGTGGGTACCCCCGCCTAGGAGACACCTTCCTTAGGCACGCCTAGGAGGTTTGGTCTCCTGGGCGTGGGTATACCCTTCTTTAATTTAATTGCATTTACTTTTCCCTTATTTACTTGTTTCCTTTGCAGATGAACGCCTACCTTCAGGCCGCTGTTCATAACCTGAAGGAGGTGCGTGCTGAAAAGACCATTGCTGAGAGGGATAGGGACAGATACTTTGATTCCTCCGAGGCAAACTTTGCTCGTTTCAGGGAGGTGGAGAAGGAGCTGGCTGCTGAGAAAGAGAAGAACAGGAAGCTTCAGCTGGAGGTGCAGCAGAACAGGGAACACATTATTGCTGACTACAAGGCTTCTAAGGACTTTCAAGATGTCCTGAATGCTGAGTATGATGCAAACTTTCCTGGCACCTTCAAGGAGTGTTGGGAAGGGATCATCGAGGAGCTGAGTGGGAAGATCGAGGGGGTATCCCTGGAGAAGTTCCCAGTCCCTGCTATCCCTGGATTGACAGATGCTTTGGAGATCGCTACAGAGACAGCAGTGGATGGGGATTCTCAGCCCACTCAGGATCCACCTTCTTCTCCTGGGGTAGAGACAGCTGATCCTTCTTCCACTCAGGGAGATGTAGTTATTGAGGATTTAGAGGAGTAGATGGCCCTGCGTGGCTTATTTCTTTATTTATTCTGAACTTTTGCCCTTCGGGGCTTATGACTTAACTCTATTTATGCAGTAGTTCCTTTTGTTTCCATGTTCTTATTTTTTGCTTATTGCTCGTTAAACTTTAAAATTTCTCAAGTACTTGGCCTCCTGGCTGGTACTAAACTCATAAGTTAGTTCAACGTTTGCCTTTCGTGTTTATTTTAACAAAGAGAAGTAACTCATAAAGAAAACAATATAAATTCCATTATGCTGTCAATGGATATCAATAGAATGGGTTCAACCCTTACATAAATACTCTATCTTCTACTGGGAGCAACATGCTCTAAAATGGTTTCATTCGAACCTTATTCCTAATAAATAGATAAAAGTCCAAGCCTTTGTCAAAATAACTTAGATATAATAAACTTTGAGGTTCACAGCGTGCCAAGTTCGGGGCACCTCAACCCCGTCCAAGGTTTCTAACTTGTAGGATCCTTGCCCTAACACCTTTCTGATTAGGTATGGTCCTTCCCAGTTTGGTGCTAACTTTCCTTTCTGGCCAACTCCTGAGGCTTCAATCTTCCTTAAAACCATGTCACCTTGTCGAAAGAATCTTTCTTTAACTCTCTGGTTGTAGTGAAAAGATGCTCTCTTCTGATATTCAGCATTCTTCGCATTAGCTCCATCTCTAACCTCATCAATTAAGTCAAGGGCGAGTCTCATTCCTTCGTCATTAGTTTCTGGCTCATATGCCTCAACCCGAGGTGATGCTTGCATGATTTCTAAAGGCACAACTGCCTCGGCTCCGTAAGCCAGCAAAAATGGGGTTGCTCCAGTCGTTACCTTACAGGTGGTACGATATGCCCAAAGTATGGGCAACAACTCATC
Source organism: Saposhnikovia divaricata (assembly GCA_036435485.1). Taxonomy (NCBI): domain Eukaryota; kingdom Viridiplantae; phylum Streptophyta; class Magnoliopsida; order Apiales; family Apiaceae; genus Saposhnikovia; species Saposhnikovia divaricata. The sequence goes on from CM071600.1 coordinate 204,413,647, forward strand.
TACCCATGTATTCCTAGAGCGTTCGACCCTCTTTTTCAGTCCATCAAGGATAATTCGATTAGCTACCTCAGCTTGCCCATTGGCCTGAGGGTGTGCCACCGAGGTAAAACGGAGCTCAATTGCATTCTCTTCACAATACTTCTTAAACTCCTCATTATTGAATTGTGTCCCATTGTCTGTCACAAGGATTCGTGGGATTCCGTATCTGCAGATGATGTTCTCCCAAAAGAACTGGGAAACTTGCTTGGTGGTTATCTTGGCCAGGGGTTTAGCCTCAATCCACTTAGTGAAATAATCAATTGCTACTATTAGGAATTTCCTCTGTGCTGAAGCCATGGGAAAGGGTCCAAGTATATCCATCCCCCACATTGCAAATGGAATGGGAGAGTTAATCGAGGTCAACATCTCAGGCGGTTGCCTCACAATTGGGGCATGCTTCTGGCATCTCTCACATCTCTTAACATAGTTTTGTGCATCAGCCAACATCTCCGGCCAATAAAACCCTAAACGAATTATCTTGTGAGCTAGGGCTCTGCCCCCCAAGTGTTGCCCACAGATCCCTTCATGAACTTCTTCCAATGCTTCTTTTGCCTCTTGAGGCCTTAAACATTTCAAGTAGGGAATGACAAACGACCTCTTATACAAGATGCCTTCGATCAAAGTGTATCTCAGCGCTCTTACTGAAAGTTTTCGTGCCTCCAAGGCATTGTCTGGGAGCCATCCGGTCTCAAGGTGTGCCTTGATAGGGTCTATCCAAGAGCCTCCTACATCGATTGGTGCCAATAACTTTGAATTAACGGTCGGGGCCTTCAAGACCTGAAAATAGACACTCCCAGCATAATTCTCTATCTCGGAAGAAGCAAATTTAGATAGGGCATCGGCCTTAATGTTTTCCTCTCTTGGAATGTGCTCAACATAGCACTCCTCAAACTGGGACATAACAGCCTTCACTACTCTCAAGTATTTTGCCATAGTCTCATCCTTGGCCTCGAATTCACCATTTACTTGTGCTACCACAAGCCTTGAATCTCCGCAAACTTTGAGATTCTTGACCCTCATAATTCTGGCCAAGCCCAAACCAGCTATCAATGCCTCATATTCCGCCTCGTTGTTGGTAGTAGGGAAATCCAACTTTAAAGCGTACTCCACTGTGAACCCATCGGGGCTTTGCAAAACCAAACCTGCACCACTAGATTTTGTTTTTGATGCTCCATCAAAATAGAGCACCCAATATTCCTTTAGATCAGGTGTAAGTTCCTCTTCTTTATCCTCTTGCCCAGGGGTAGTCATTATCTCTTGCCCCCCGACTTCTTGGTTGTTAATAGTACATTCAACCACGAAGTCAGCTAATGCCTGAGCTTTGATAGCTGTACGAGGCTTGTATGTGATGTCAAACTCTCCTAACTAAATCGCCCATTTGATTAGCCTTCCACTGGCCTTAGGGCTATGCAATATGTTCCTCAATTGCTGGTTTGTCAGAACTTGAATCTTATGTGCCTGAAAGTAAGGCCGCAGCTTTCTTGAGGCAGTTACTAATGCCAAAGCAAACTTTTCTATGGGTGAGTAATTCAACTCAGCCCCATGCAACACTTTGCTCACATAGTAGATAGGTTTCTGGACCTTCTCCTCTTCCCGAATAAGGACAGCACTCAGGGCTTGTTCGGATACCGCCAGGTATAAACTAAGAATCTCCCCAGGACTTGGTTTAGTCAACAACGGGGCTTCAGCCATGTACTTCTTCAGTTGCTCAAAGGCCTCTTGGCTTTCAGGTGTCCACTCAAAATTTTTCACCTTTTTTAACGCTTGGAAGAAAGGCAAGCATTTGTCTCCAGACTTGGAGATGAATCTTCCTAAGGCTGCAACTCGACCTGTCAACCTCTGCACTTCTCTTATAGAGCGTGGTGGCTCCATGTCTAAAATCGCCTTGATCTTGTCAGGATTGGCCTCAATGCCTCTTTTTGAAACCATCAGCCCTAAAAACTTCCCCGATCCAACGCCAAAAGCACACTTGGCGGGATTCAACATCATCTTGTGGTGCCTCAGCACTTCAAATGCCTCTTCGAGGTGCTTGATATGATCAGCCTTAAGTAGGCTCTTGACTAACATGTCATCAACATATACCTCCATGGTTCTTCCAATCAGATGAGCGAATATCTTATTCACTAATCGTTGGTAAGTAGCTCCTGCATTCTTTAGACCAAAAGCCATGACAAGATAACAAAAGACACCAAAGTCAGTTATGAAAGATACCTTAGGTATGTCATCCTTGTGCATCTTAATCTGATTATAGCCGCTGAATCCATCCATGAAGCTTAACATCTCATGTCCAGCTGTAGCATCTATCAACATATCAATCCTCGGCAGGGGAAAACAATCTTTTGGGCATGCATCATTCAGGTCAGTGAAGTCTATACACATTCTCCACTTCCCATTTGCTTTCTTGACCATGACTGGGTTCGCCAACCATTCAGGAAACTGAATCTCTTCAATAAAACCAGCTTCCAAGAGCTTATTCACTTCTTGCCTAATGGCCTCTTGCCTTTCCGGAGCAAAGTTTCTCTTCTTCTGCTTTATTGTCTTTCTTTTGGGATCAACATTTAACCTATGAGTTATGAGTCGGGGGTCAATCCCTGGCATATCAGCTGCTGTCCACGCGAACACGTCGCTATTCTTCTGTAAGAATTCTATTAACTTGCCCTTCAGGGGTTCTTTCAAAGATGCTCCAACATAAGTAACTTTTTCAGGATCATTAGGTTCTAGAGGTATGGGAATCAAATCCTCTGCTGGCTTCCCTCTATGCTCTTCATCATCACGGACATCCATGTCTTCAATCGGAAGGACCTGCCCCCCGGCTCCATCGGCCCTCAGTGCGGCCACATAGCAACTTCTCGCCATCTTCTGATCACCCTTTTGTTCTCCGACACCATTCCGTGTCGGAAACTTAATTTTCATATGATAGGAAGAGGCCACAGCCTTAAACGCATGAAGTCCAGTCCTTCCAAGGATTGCGTTGTATGTTGATGCTGCCTTGATCACCAAGAAATTCAACATCTGAGTCGCCTCTTTAGGCTCCTGCCCAATAGTCACGGGTAGCTGAATAGTCCCTTCAATGTTGGACTCCACTCCGTTAAACCCATATATAGGCATGTTTGTAGGAGTCAGTTGAGAGTCGTTGTAACCCATCTTTACAAATGCATCGTGAAATAAAATATCCACAGAAGCCCCATTGTCTATCAAGACTCGTTTTACTTCGGAGTTTCCAATCACGGGAGTTATGACCAGCGGGTCGTCATGGGGGAATTTCACCCCTTCCAAGTCTGAATCATCGAAACCAATTACCATCTCGGTTTTAGCACGCTTCGGGGCTTCTCCCACAATGTGCATTACTTCTCTAGCATAAGCTTTTCGAGAATTCTTAGTCGTGCCGGCTGCTGTCGGGCCTCCCCAGATCATATTGATAACTGCCCTTCGGGGCTGGGGATTGCGATCATGGTTGTCATCCCTCCTATTATTATCTCTCCTTTCATTGTCTCTTCTGTCATTGTCCCTTTTCTGGTTCCCACGGTCATCACCCTTGGTGAACTGACTTAGTTTTCCTCTTCGTATCAAGAACTCAATCTCATCCTTGAGTTGCCTACAATCGTCGGTGTCATGTCCCACATCTTTGTGGAACCTGCAGTATTGCTCCTTATTTCGCTTAGCTGGGTCTCCTCTAAGTGGCTTCGGCCATCGGAAATCCTTTTCCTTTTCAATGTCCAACAGGATCTGGCTTCTTGGAGCATTAAGTCTGGCATACTCTGAAAACCTTGGACCCGAGCTCTTTTTTGGAGCAGATTCAGAGTCTCTGCTAGCTCGGGGATACTTGTCCCTAGCATCGTACTCTTGTTCTTGCTTCCGCTTGTTCCCTCCATTGCCCAACGTGGCTTCTTTCTTGATGCTGTCCTCAGCTTTTATATACTTGTCCGCCCTTCGTTGAAGTTCATCCATGCTTTCAGGGGGGTGTTTTGCCAACGACCTCTTAAAAAAGAGATCCGTGGTTCCATGCTGCAAGGCTACCATGGCCACCTTATTTTCCAAATCGGTTATATTCAGAGTTTCCTTAGTGAATCGCTTGATGTAATCTCTTAAGTTCTCATTCTTTCCCTGTGTCACATACATAAGGGATGCAGAGCTTTTCTCATGAATTCTTCCGCTAATGAATTGACTGACAAAAGCGGTACTCAACTCCTTGAAAGAGCTAATAGAGTTTGGAGGTAAACGACTATACCAACGTTGTGCCATGCCCGACAGGGTTTGGGGAAACGCCCTACACTTAAGGGCATCGTTGGCAGGCTGCAGTAACAAGGCGCTTGTAAACGTTCTCACATGAGTTGCGGGATCCCCCGTTCCATCGTAAGCTTTGATCGTGGGCATCTTAAACTTTCGGGAAATATGTGCATTCATTACCTCCTCAGTGAATGGAGGGGTCGGATCATCCAGATCTCCTTGTAGCATCAAATCTCTAGGATTATTCTTGGGGGGTTCCACCCTGATAGTTCCTCTGGTTGGGGCTTCAGCCCTTCGGTGTCTCCTTGAAGACCTCTCCAGATCTATGAAGGGAATCCCTCCTGAAGTCGGAGGAGGTCGAGTCTGATTAGGGTTCTGTCTCTCTAGTTCCCTTGCTTGGTCGTCCTTCAGCTTCTGAATCTCGGCTTCATAAGCCTTAATTTTCTCTGCGATTGTTAAAGGACCATCTCGGTTTGATGGATTCCTCCCTAGAGGTTCCTTACTAGAGCGTCGCCTCCTTGGGGCTTCGTCTCGATCATCGTCTTCAGACGATGAGTCTCCGGTATAAGGACCAGAGTAATCATAGTATCCTGGTTCAGGAGGAGCCGGGCCTCTAAGATAAGGGGATTGTTGTTGCCCATGAATCAACCGAGCATGACCGCTTGGCCCTGGATCCCTTGGATCTTGGGGGTAATTAGGCAGCCCATACATTGGGTTGGTGTTGACAGGGAGCGAAGAAGTGGAGAGACTGTGATGCGGCGGGCGGCTACTCAGAGGGAGAGGTGAGACCACCATCTGAAGCGGGTTAGTCTCCTGTCCTAGAGGGACGATTTCAGGTTGAGATCTTTCAGCGGGGGGATCCGTCCCTTGTGGTTGAGAGGCCTGACTACGAGGGTTTGTTTCCGTCAATGGGGGTACAGACCCTGGCCCTGTACCAACAGGAGGAGCAGTGATTGGTGGAACGATGGTTCCGGAGGTAGCCTCGGTTGAGATTGGTGTTGTTCTTCGAGTGGTAACCATGGTTAATGTCTTGTCCCACAGACGGCGCCAAATGTTGTGGAATAAAAACTAGGTTGAAAATATTGCGGCTAGAGTTTGTATATTTAATGCTAGGGTTCGTGAGCTTCGTGCTTTAATGGCTGCTTCTGCGTTCGAGACTTAAACGGTCCTCACAGAATGCCTACGTATCTCTGTAATTAGAGAATCAAGCCAAAAAAAACGTAGTTCTGAGAATGAGGGGTCAGGCCCTTTATATAGGCTGAGAAGCCTTAGAATTATGGTAGGATTTGGAGACTTGATGGGCAAGTCTTTGAGGAATGTTCTAGATCTATTCCCTGTAGGAATCAGTTTCCATATCGAATTGGATGCCTTATTGGATAAGTTTGAAAGGGATATTATCCTTATCCAACTCTTATTTGCTGAGCTGTTTATTACCCTTAATATTAATTACGAAATTAATATTATATTTAGGGTTTTGGGCCCAGCTGGTGGGCCCCACGTTTGGACTATTCTCGGCTTAATTAATGCCACATTAAATGTGTCTTTAGGGCTTATTTTCAGCCCATATCAGGGGCCCTGTGCTAAAAATAAATAACCGTCTTTAAAATTATTTAAAAAAGTTTCAAATAAAAAATATGAAAAATATGAAAAAATACATTTGAGAATCAAACTTTTATAACATAAAAATGATGAAAACAATAAGCTAAGTTTGAAAGGGAAAAAAGTCGGAGGAGTTATATTTTTTATATCCTTTCGCCTTGATAATATATTGACAATTTGAAATTCATATGGATAAATGGATAATGGACTCAAAAGACGTACATGACTACATGTAACATGATTCAAGATTAAGAGGTTAATTTGTTAAAAGTTGGGCCAGTGTCACTGAGAGCATGTTTATCATGAAATGAGCTGGAAAACATATAATATAATGGGTTGAAGAATATAGGATTGGGGGGCCTTCAGATTTTGGGGCACTGTGCTATTGGGCTGTTTGCACACCCCAATAACCGGGCCTGCAAATCAAGTATCATTGATAAATAAGTAAAAGTTTGAGGGAAAAGATGTTGGGGTGTTTGGGAGTTAGATATTTGAGTAAAAATTAGACAATTGAGGTAAGTTACAGGTTTGACTAACTGAATTCTCTAATATGTATGTTTGATAGTTAATTTTAAGGTGAATAAGCTAATTTTGAAAAAAAATATTTTTAAGAGCTTTTTGAATTAGAGGTTTGTTATATGCCTAGTTTAAATACAAACAGCTTATTGTTAAATAAATTTTTGAAAATAGCTAATTCAATCCGTTAGTTAAAATAGTTATTCAAATCAATTAGTTAAAACAACTAATTCAATCCGTTCTCACTAACAGCTAACCGCTAATTATCAAACATGGTCGAAGAGACGATGTATTTTACTCCTTGTTGTATTGTACTCCTTAATATCTAATTTATATAAAATAAAATGGTTATCTAAAAAATGTTAGAGGAAAAAGAGTAATTGCTGATTAAAAAAAAAAAAAAAAAGTAAGTACTTTACTGCACATCGTGTATACTATTGGTTGGCTAATTTGTATGGACGCATATATAATGCTAAATGCCGACCTACTACTAACTACACGCGGCATTCTCCTTCCAACTAATTTTGGGTCGGGTCTTGATCTTTCCATTTGTCCCCAAGGTTGAGAGAGAATTAATTCGATGAGAAATGTTCCTAAATACGTATTTAGAGTAATTATATAAGTACGTAATGCCTAAGATAAGTAGTCAAATTAGTCCTTTTCAATGGCGTGAAATACGAGACAAAGTGAAAGACAGGTGTATCTAATTTTTCTAAATTTTAATGGCAAATTTGCAGCTGTCATTAGCACATTTTTTAAAGAGATTGGGGAACCTGAGATGTATTTGAGGTAAATTTCCTGAGATACATGGGAATTATATGCAAATCGAGATATTTATGGGATGGGTATTTTTGTAAAATCAGAAATTTTTAGTTAGTCCTGCGAGCCCAATCATATTTAAAGTATATTTTTTTAAAGTATTTCAGGAAAAGTTTCCTTAGATCAATCTCAGGATCTTTTTCTCATTTGTAAATATCACCATCTTAATTATATTTCAATATTCACACATAAATAAATAAAACAAATAAATCAGTCAATTTATGAATATACACATATACGTTGCTTTAGCCCCCTCTTGCTCACCTAATTTAATTTTCGATCATGCATCGCCAGCTGTATTAGATTTTAGTGGCTGAAAAATGTTGAAAAATAGGAATCCAATATTTTGGATTTGTCCGTATCGATAAGTATATAGGAAACACAATGTACGACTACAATTAGGATTTTAATTATTCACACTTTATATCTATCATTACATTTTACAACTCATCAGTAACATGACTGATTGATAGCTTACTGCTACTGTTGTAATTTATAAAAAAGAAATGTTGGAGCTTTTGAAAGTGTTTTTAAAATCCTTCTCGTATATTGAATTATCATTATATTATTTGTTATTATTAATGAGAAGAATTTCTTATATATTAACATTAATTCTACGAAATACGAATATAATGATGCCATATGCATTTTGAAACATTTTTTGGATTATTTTCGAATATGTAACACTATTCTTTATAAAATTAATAATTATATTATTTCTAGCAGTGCGATCTTCTTGATCCAGCAATATAGAGTTCTGAATATTATTGACAAGAACTGTCTGGAACGATCTTCTTGATCCAGCAATATAGAGTTCCGAATATTATTGACACAAGAAATGTCTAGAACAATTTTTTTTTATTTGTACACCATTAGTCTAAATGCTTGTACCTTATTGGTCAATTGTCATGATCAATTGAAAGAACTTGCTACATTACTTTTTCATATTGTCTTGAACTGTTTTTAATTGGAGCATAATTATTCAAATACATGCAATCAGTAGCGGAATCAGGTGTTAAAAAAGGCGAGATTAAAATAATATGAAGATAAATTTTTTTATATATTCATTTATACAAAATTGGAATTGAAATTTGGATATTTACCAAAAATATAACTTTTAAAAATTTTTTTTTTACGGTTTTACTATCTTCTCAAAATATTTGCAAAAATACTAATTTATTTACAAAAATACCTAGGTTGCATATGCAACCTATATGAACCTATGGAATGCAATTGAAAACTGAAAGTTTAATTTCCATTTTGCCAACTTTCAATTATATATAAGGGCTGCGCAGCAGCAAAAAATGAAAATTAAACTTTCAGTTCTTTTGCATTCAGTTACATATGCAACATATGCAACTGAAAACTGAAAATTTAATTTTCATTTTTTGCCAACTTATAGTTATATATAAGGGTTGCGCAGCAGCAAAAAATGAAAATTCAACTTACAGTTTTCAGTTGCGTATGCAACCTATGCAACTGAATGCAACTAAAAACTGAAAGTTTAATTTCCATTTTTTCTGCTGCGCAGCCCTTATATACAATTGAAAGTTGGTAAAAAAAATGGAAATTCAACTTGCAATTTTCAATTGAATTTTCAGTTGAATTCAGTTGCATATATATGCAGCTGAATGCAACCTGTTGCGCAGTCATTACAAATAAGATAGTATTTTTACAAATAAGATGGTATTTTTGCAAATTATTTTTTTTTAAAAAGTATTTTTGCAAAAAAATTTCTAGACAAGGGTATTTATGAAATAAGCCCTTGAAATTTTTAGTGATGTTCGGAATATCCGAAAATAACGAAACCTTATTTTTTGTTACGTTCATTTTTCGTTATCCCGTTTATTCCTTTTATTTACAATCGTTAGATTTATAACTCAACCAGATGATGACAGTTGAATTCAATACTAAAATTTGTTATATATACGAAGGTGTAAGGGATTAATACTATGTTATATATAAGGGTTGAAGGTTAGATTATCGCCAACGACATATTAATTTAGATTTAATACTAAAAATTGTTTATATAAAATAATTTGTTATATACAGAGGTTTAAGGTTCGACTCCGCTAACAATATTTTAATATAAAATTAATACTAAAAGATTTTACATATAAGGGTGAAAGGTTTGATCCCCCTAATAACATATTAATTTAGATTTAATGCTATAAGTTATTTATATACAATGGTCTACAGATCGAATTCTTTCGACATATTAAAAATAATATTTATGATATTATATATCTATACTATTATATTAAAACCGAAACATTAAAGTTTTGGTTTTCGGTTTGGTTATCCTAAGTTTTGGTTTTCGGTTTGGTTATCCTAATTATTAAAATAAATAATTAAATTACAAAAACAACTCAAAAAACCTAATTACCAATGTTAACGTAATTATATTCTGATTAAAATTCCTTCATAAACTTCTACTTGGACTCTTTTTTCTGCTCCAACAATTCAATTATTCATTTTTTCTAAAGAATTTACTTCTAACTAAAACACTTTACCATTTAATTTAAAACTAATATTACAATAATTAATATATATCAAAAATATCACACCATATCTTTCCGTAATTATTTTTAGTAGTAATTTTTGTAATTAAAACATGGAGTACTTTTTAATTTAATATTACTCTTGAGATCACTAATATACACCCAAAAATATCTCACCATATATACAAATCATTATTTTTATTAATAAATAACAATCGTTAGATCTAATAATAAGATGTATTATATGATTAAATTAATTTACTAAAAATTCAAAGTTCGAACCCGTCAACGACATTTTTAATTTAGAATTTTACAAAATAAATTTTAAACCATGCATTTCATTATATAAATTTATATTAAATTAAAATTAAAAATTTTTTAAAAATAAGGATTATATAAAAACATAAATATAATGTTAAATAAATTTTATAACCTATCAAAAGAAACCCGTGCGAATAGTTATATTATTATAATTGAAATAGGCTATATTTAGTTGGTTGATCGTTCGGTACACTAAATTTGGTACACTGAATAATCAGCCGTTAGATTTTAAGATAGATGAAAAAAATCTATAAATGTAATGCTAAAAAAAAAATCTTTTTATAATACTTAAAATACTCCCACAAGTTCAAGATTCGAATCCCGTCAACAACATATTATTATTAAACATTTATATTATCTTACAAACAACTACTCACAGAATTTCAAAGTTCGATTACCGTCAAAGATTCGAATCCCGTCAGCAACATATTATTATTTAACATTTATATTATCTTACAAACAACTACTCACAGAATTTCAAAGTTCGATTACCGTCAACAACATATTTTAGTTAAAAATTTATATTTTCTATTTTCACAAACATTTATCTTATCCTATAAACCACTCCAAGAAATTCAAGTTTCAATTTCCGTCAACAACATATTAAATTTAAAAAGTTATATTATCTATTTTCAATATAGAAGCAAAACCATCGTTTAGAATACTAATATGTACTATTATATTTTAGTATCTTCTATAATTTATTTTCCTACTAGAAAAACATACATATAATTAAATTATGAGCGAAACATAGTATATTTAGTTGGTTGGTTGGTTGGTTGGTTAACATCTTCCAAAAAGATTTGTTAACACCTTCCAAAAATGAAAAAATAAATTAAAATGCATATAAAATTTTATTTTACTTTATAACAAAAACTTTTAATTACACTCCAATTAATATTTAATTACATACTCTTTCAGTTGCCCAACTTTTTTTAAACTCTATCAATTACTTAGAAATCAAATATTTTCAAAATCAATTTAAATAATTTTAATATATATCTATACTATACTATTATAAGCGAAATAGAGTATAATTGGTTGGTTGGTTGGTTAACACCTTCCAAAAAGGTTTGTTAATACCTTCAAAAAATGAAAAAATAAATTAAAATGCATATAAAATTTTATTTTACTTCATAACAAACTCTTTTAATTACACTCCAATTAATATTTAATTACATACTCTTTCAGTTACCCAATTTTTTTAGACTCTTTCAATTACTTAAAAACCAAATATTTTCAAAATCAATTTATATAATTTTAATATCATATATTTATTAACAAATTTACAACAAATTATAAATCAACAAAGTGAAAACAAATTAAAACTATATAATAAACAATAAAAATTTCACACAATTACAAATCTATACTATTATATAAAAGCCAAAACATTAAAAGTTTGGTTGGTCGGTCGGTCGATCGGTTGGTCGGTACGGTACCTGTTGATTTTACTTATTTACCCTGACTCAATTACAGATAAAATTCATCAAATTAACTAATCAATTTCTTTTTCAGATTAAACATATTATCTTTTCTATCTTCCAATAACTAAATAATTTCATTTTTCAAGTAAAATACAATATCTTTTATATTTTATCTAATTAACTAATCTCTTATCTTTTTCAACCAAAACACATTACCTTTTCTATTTTTTCTAACTAAAATCTCTCTTTTACCAATTATATCATGGACGGTTACCTTTTTCTTCCAAAATACGTTACCTTTTTTCTTTTCTCTTACTAAAATCTCTTTTTTTCCAATTATATCATTGACGTTTCTATTTATAAAACAAAAATAATAATATTACCTTTTTTTCAGCCAAAACACGTTACCTTTTTTCTTTTCTCTTACTAAAACCTCTATTTTTTCAATTATATCATTGACGTTTCTATTTAATAAAACAATAATAATAATAATAATAATATAATACTAATAATATTATAAAACTAAAATAATAATATTATCTTTTTTGTTTTTTCTAATTAAATTTTCTTTTTTCCTAGAAATATCACACGCAACATTGATTTCTCAATTTCCAAAAATTATGAGCAATTTTATTAGTAAAATAACATAATTAAATTACAATTGCTATAACTAATCAATTACCTTTTCCACATAAATCATGTAATCTTTTTAATTTTCACGTTACCTTTCTATTTTCTCTAACTAAAATATCACTTTTTCCAATTATATCACGGGCAGTTCTATTTAATACAATAAACTAATAATATTATAATATTAATAATTAATTGATTACACTTTTCAGCTAAAACGTATCTGTTATTCCCAGATTACACACTTGTATAATTGTAGAAGGGGGGTTGAATACAATTCTTGATATTTATAAATTTCTGATAAGAACTTCAGAAACTTATGAAGAGATAATTGCAATGTAAGATTTAAACACATACATATATAAAATCAGGTGGTTAATATGCACCACCTGAAGCTTTTATTTGAAGAAAACTCTGTGATACAAATTGTACACAGTTGCCGTTTTACAACTCTTTGCTTCTAAGGATATTCAAGAAACCCTAAGCAAATATGTCTGTTTTCTTAACCTACAAAGAGTTGCTACCCTTGGTTATATATCCCAAGTTTTACAAGTACCTACTGGAATAAGATAATACTAATCTAATTCTAGTTGACTTGCTACTACACTCCAAATACACATGTAGCCGAAAGGTTGTCCTTGTGTTCAGACATGTCTCCTGCACCTTTCTTGTATTCATAGTGTAAATGGAATGCTTCTTTCTTCTGTGTTTCCAAAGTATGGCTGCCATACTGCTTTTTGTATCTACTTTCAACTCATGTGATCTGTCAGTCAAACATGTCCTTATCAACTGCTAATCTCCAGCTAATCATAGAAATCAGTGTCAATGATTATCCGTTGATGATGTACACTGACATCCGTTGATGATGTATACTGACATCCGTTGATGATGTATAGAGCAGTATCCGTTGATGTTGGGACTTGAGCTGTATCCGTTGATAGAGTGGATTTGAGTTGTATCCGTTGATAGAGTTTAGTCTTCATCCGTTGATACACTTTCACTTAGACAGAATTACATAGCATAGCTTATTTACAATTGGCTACCCTATTCTGTCTATCCGTTGATAGTCAACATGACTGTGGATAAAAACACTATCAACTGATAACATAGAGATACTGCAGTGTGCTACAAAACCTCATCCGTTGATGAGCTACCTGTCAACGGATAGAGTTATAAATCCTCATCCGTTGACAGCTACAAAACCTTAAACAATTTGATTGATTGTGAAGTTATCATCAAGTACAACATATTCCTAACAATCTCCCCCAATTTATACTTGATGGCAATAAAGCATAAATTCAGGACCTTGATGATAACAAAACATTCCTAAAGATATATAAAGAACAATACATAAATTGTATTAAGCTACAATAATTAAAAACTGAAAGTTTGAGAAATTTACAGAGAAGTGCTCCTCTAGACTGAGCAGATTAGGACTGTTTCTTTCCTCTTGTTGGCATCACCCTTGATTTTCCTTCCTTGGCAGAGTTGGACTCAATCTGTATTTGGAGTTGCCTATAGAAGGCATCTTCTTCATCTACCTTTGGATTTAATTTCATGCTCAGTTGAAATAGGCTATACTAGTGCAGTAGCTAAAATATTTTTACACCATTCATAGTTACTCAATGCTTTTGGATTTTGTTCAAGGATTACATGCTTATGGGGGAATAGTCGCTTGTTTAACGATAGAATATTACCTATTCTCTTTATGACTCTAGGGTAGTAAAGTATAAGTTTGGGGGAAGCATTGGGTATACGTGCTAAAAAAAAAAAAAAAAAAGAAGAAATATAATAATGATAAGTAATGGCTAGGTGTCAATTGGCTAGTAGCCAGCTCATATTTATATGTATGAGCAGTCTAGGGGTGGAAGGAGATGGAGCGAAACGCACTCATTCCCAATCTCAAAAAACAAAAAAAAAAAAAGTTGAATGTGTATAAGGCATAATTGACCACGGTTGGGCTCATTGGTACTCGAGCAAGTAAGTTCTTGGGGACTTTGTGCCTAGTGACCTAAGGCTTTTATAATCTGGGATCCGCTAACCTAAAGCTCGTTACAAGGGTGCTAATGCATAAGTCTTTAGGGACCTCAGCCATTGCACGGTCAAGTAAGCGTATTTAGATATATAGATCATAATAAATTCAGTGTAACCTTGATCGAATATGGAGCTGTTCTAGGTTGTCGAGAGTATAGACTCTATTCTATTTTTAAACTCGTAAATTTCCCTCAAAAGCATGTTTTGCCTTGTTCATATCCACTAGTGAGTATTCTTTTGAAGCAAGCACACACTCACGCTTTGCTCTTGTTTATGCCTATGCATATATTGTATTGTAATCGGTTCTTGTCATTAGTTGTTGCATTCTTGGAGAAAATTACTAGCGAGAATATTGTCTTGCGAGGGGATCTTGCATTTCATGCATTCATGCATTCAGTAGTTAGATTATTTAGTTCATATCATTCATGCATTTTCCATGTGTTAAGTAGTTGCATTCTTTTCTTTGCTTGAGGACAAGCAATGATTCAAGTTTGGGGGTTTGTTAAGTGGATTTTATATCCACTTTTAATACTTCCAAATGACTAGAATTGTTGTATATTCTCAAGTTTTCAAGTATCGTTTGATGCGTTTCGGGTTATTTTTGTAGGTTGCATGGAATAACATAAAAGATCGAGAGTCGGGTGATTTGGTGCGAAAACTGTGGATTCTTGGTTGTTCGTGGTAATGCTTGATCATGTTGTTGGATCATCTCGAAGGAGTTGTGATGTTGCTACGACATCTTGAAGAGCTAAAGAATGTTTAGAGATCAAGGGAAAATAGTTGATGCAAAGTGCAAGAAGGTGCAAAGGAAAGAGCAAGCCAAAAACTCAGAAAATAAGCTAAGGCATAAAAATTCCAGCAGAATTTCCTTCCGGGCTGCAGCTTGGAGTCCGGGCGGCCGCCCGGAGCACAAAAATTCTGCTCAAAATGGTTTTGTTGCTGGGCCGAAATTTGGGTGTTGGGCTTCTTCTAGGGTTACATAAAAACACATTTTCTTCACTTCAAAACCTAACTAGCAGCTGGGGAACATCTTGGAAGGAGGCAAGAGGAAGAACACATCAAATCTTAGGTGAATCCAAGGAGGAATTCACTCAAGTTCAAGCAATTTCCAGGATTTCTCTACTCCAATTTTCAGTTTTTCTCAACTCATAACTTGTTTATTAGTGATTTCTTTTCTAGTACTTTTGTCTAATTCAATTTCAATTATTAATCTTAAGTTTCATTTTGTTTAATTATGTTATCCATAGAACCCATGAAGGTGTTAAGTTTAATTATGAACTAAACACTTTCATGGGGTTCTAATGTAGTGAATTGTGGATTTTCTTGGTTGGCTTGATAGATAATGTGAGTTTGTGGTTTTCTTATAAGAATGCCTAGTGTGGTTGTGTTAATTGCATATGGATGAGTAGCTAACATCTATTTTGTCAAATCTCTAATGAATGCGAAAGTGGATTTAGAGATTAGGACTCACCATGCTAGCATAGGTTTCGTCGGCTTCTCCGCGTGTTGGAATATAGTTTCGAAAGAACGTTATTCCCCTATGTAGTTAATTGCGGAACTTGTTTATAAATTGATTATATTACCCATTCACATAGACATATAGTGTTTTGGATATAATTGATGCCCTTATAACTTCTATCTCTTTTGTGGATGTTTATTTGGATTGGTATGAGTTAATTGAAAGATGGCTCATATTAGTTAAGTGTTCCCGCTAGCTTCTTTAACAATTGCAACTTATTGAATCTTGATAGTAAACCAAGATGAAGCATTCATGAACTTAGAACCCCATGCCCTTATCATATTATTTTAAAAACACGTTAGTTGATATTTCATTAGTTAATTGTTAATTCAAACAAACCGAACTTTATCACTCGTTCAAGCTTCTATAATTAGCCGAACATTGTTGAATAGACACTTATACTTAAATCACCGAGTCTTCGTGGGAACGATCCTTATTTCCCTTTATTGCTTTTGGACTGCGTATACTTGCGTAGTGATTTTAGCGAACAAGTATTTGGCGCCGCTGCCGGGGACTACGGTGTTAATTTTTGTTTATGTGTTTTACTACAATAGAAGTTAATTTTGTTTGACTTGAACATTCTATCTTACAATTTTTTTGTGTGGTGACTACTTGTCTGTCAGGAACTTGAACCTTTTATGCTAACCCGTTCTAAAGCATTTAAAGCTAAACAAGCTCTTGAACTAACAAATTCTGAAAAGATGAACGGAGAAGGAGAAGTAGTTGCTCCTGCAGCAGCAAGGGCTCTCATGGATTACTCTCAACCAAAAATTGATGACATCCAGTCAAGTATCATTCGGCCAGCAATTGCTGCTCCTACTTTCGAAATTAAACCTAGCACTATTCAGATGGTGCAGAATCAGGTACAATATGGGGGAACTGCTACTGAAGATCCTAACTTGCACATTCGGAATTTTATCGAGATATGCGACACATTCAGATTCAATAATGTGTCAGAGGATGCTGTCAAGTTGAGGCTCTTTCCATTTTCTCTACGAGACAAAGCCAAGGGTTGGCTACATTCACTTCCATCAGGCTCCATCACAACTTGGGCAGATTTGGCGCAGAAATTTCTCACCAAATTCTTTCCTATGGCTAAAACCGCTGCATTTCGGAATGCTCTCACTCAGTTTTCGCAGCAATCAGGTGAAACCTTATGCGAAGCTTGGGAAAGGTATAAAGAAATGTTGAGAAAATGCCCTCATCATGGCATGCCTGATTGGATGATGATCAACTGTTTCTATAATGGGCTTGGAGGTCAATCTAGGCAAATGGTTGATGCTGCTTCAGGTGGAGCCTTATGGGCTAAAAGTTATGAAGAAGCATATGATTTAATTGAGATGATGGCGGCGAACGAATATCAGAATCCGACTCATAGAATGTCACAGCAAAAGGTGGCGGGAATTCTAGATGTCGACAAAGCTACATCTTTGGCAGCTCAATTAGAAGCACTAAGCTTGAAGGTGGATTCTATGGCATCACAAGGTTTTCAGCAAGTGGCTAGCATATGTGAGTTATGTGCGGGTGCACATGAAACCAACCAATGTGCCATTTCTAGTGAATCGGTGCAATTTGTAAGCAACTTTCAGAGGCAACAACAACCAGCGCCTAACAATTATCATCCAAGCAATCGAAATCACCCAAATTTCAGTTGGAGCAACAACCAAGGAGGTTCTCAGCAAAATAATCAGCCCTTTCATAATTCTCAGAATCAGCAATTTGGAAACAAGCAATCTAATCCATCTGGATTTCACCAACAGCAGGGGCATCAATTTCAACAACCATATGCCCCTAGACAATTTCAGCCCCCGGGATTTCATCAACCACAACAATCTTATGGACATTCCGGGCAATCATCTTCGAGTGAAAAGACAGAGTTAGATGAGCTCAGATTAGCCTGGAAAAGCCAAGCAGCTTCAATTAAAAATCTGGAAACTCAAATGGGACAACTTGCTAGTTTCATGATGAGCCGACCACAAGGAACACTTCCCAGTGATACCGAAGCTAATCCAGGGAGAAAGGACAACCGAGAGCACATCAAGGCCATCACTCTAAGGTCCGGGAAAGTCACAGAAGGTGCTGAATTGACAAGAGCAGAAAGAATTCTGCCCATTGAGGAAACAGAAAAAGTGGACTTGGGAGACACCGAAGACAAGGGTAAAGCTTCAATTTCAACCCAGGAGGAAGAAAAAAATACATCACCTCCTAAACAATCAGTCCTTAAAGAAGTAGGAGAGCATGTCTATCCACCTCCACCATTTCCTCGACGACTGCAGAAACAGAAACTGGACAAGCAATTTGGAAAATTTCTTGAAGTCTTTAAGAAATTACACATCAACATTCCCTTTGCCGAAGCTCTAGAACAAATGCCAAGCTATGCAAAGTTCATGAAAGGCATTCTTTCGAGAAAAGTGAAACTGGAGGAGTTAGAGACCGTTGCTTTGACGGAAGAGTGTAGTGCGGTATTGCAACAAAAGTTACCGCCTAAACTAAAGGACCCTGGTAGTTTCACCATTCCATGCACCATTGGAAAATTGTCTTTTGACAAATGTTTATGTGATTTGGGAGCAAGTATCAATCTCATGCCATACTCGGTTTTCTTGCAACTTGGCCTTCCCGAGCCAAAACCGACGAGCATGTCACTTCAGTTAGCGGATCGCTCAATCACATATCCCCGAGGAGTTGTTGAAGATGTCCTAGTAAAGGTGGACAAACTAATTTTTCCAGCTGATTTTGTCATACTGGATTTTGAAGAAGATAAGAAGATTCCTATCATACTTGGTCGACCATTCTTGGCGACGGGGCAAACATTGATTGATGTCCAAAAGGGAGAACTTACGATGAGGGTGCACGATCAAAATGTCACTTTCAATGTTTTCACAGCTATGAAATTTCCTACAGAAGAAGAACAGTGTCTAAAGATAGACTTGATTGAGTCTACGGTACAAGAAAAGTTGGATCACATGTTCATGAATGACACTTTGGAAAAGGCACTCAGTGGAGAGTATTCATTAGATGAAGATGATATAGATGAACAACTGCAATATCTGGATGCTATGCCTTGGCAAAGAAAATTGGAGAGACCGGTAGAATCGTTGGGTCTACCAGAATTAAAGGGATCGCATCAGCAATTGAAACCATCTATCGAGGAAGCTCCAACTCTAGAACTCAAACCACTACCAGAGCATTTACGGTATGCCTCTCTTGGAGAATCATCTACTTTGCCAGTGATTATTGCCGCTAACCTTTCAGATGCTGAGGAGGACAAACTCTTGAGGGTTCTTCGAGAATTCAAATCAGCCATAGGTTGGTCTGTGGCGGATCTAAAAGGAATCAGTCCCTCGTATTGCCAACATAAAATTCTATTGGAAGAAGGGAGTAAGCCAACAGTAGAGCACCAAAGGCGGCTAAATCCTATCATGAAAGAGGTGGTAAAGAAAGAAATCCTCAAGTGGCTAGATGCAGGGATAATCTATCCCATTTCAGACAGTTCATGGGTCAGTCCAGTGCAGTGTGTGCCTAAGAAAGGAGGCATGACCGTGGTGGCAAACGAAAAAAATGAACTCATTCCTACTCGAACGGTCACAGGATGGCGAGTGTGCATGGACTATCGGAAGCTCAATAAGGCCACCAGGAAAGATCATTTCCCACTTCCCTTCATTGATCAGATGTTGGATAGATTGGCCGGTCATGAATATTATTGTCTTCTTGATGGATATTCGGGGTATAATCAGATTTGCATTGCTCCTGAAGATCAGGAAAAGACCACATTTACTTGCCCGTTTGGCACTTTTGCCTTTCGTCGGGTTTCCTTTGGTCTTTGTGGTGCCCCAGCAACTTTTCAGAGATGCATGATGGCCATATTCTCGGACATGATTGGTATTAATGTAGAGGTTTTTATGGATGATTTTTCAGTATTTGGTACCTCTTATGATGAGACTCTTGCGAATTTGACCTTAGTGCTTAAAAGGTGCGTTGAAACCAATTTGGTTCTCAATTGGGAAAAGTGCCATTTCATGGTACAAGAAGGAATAATTCTCGGGCACAAGGTTTCTAATCAAGGTCTTGAGGTAGATAAAGCTAAATTGGAAACAATCTCAAATCTTCCTCCTCCAATTTCAGTCAAGGGGATTCGTAGCTTTCTTGGGCACGCGGGTTTTTATCGGCGTTTCATAAAGGATTTCTCGAAAATTTCTAAACCGTTGTGTAATCTACTTGAGAAGGACATTCCCTTCAAATTTGACGAAGCTTGTCTTGTTGCCTTCGAGCTCTTGAAGAAGAAGTTAACTACTGCACCTGTTATTACTGCACCTAATTGGAGTGAGCCTTTTGAGCTAATGTGTGATGCTAGTGACTATGCAGTTGGTGCTGTTCTTGGTCAACGGAAAGAGAGAATTTTTCATGTGGTTTACTATGCTAGTAAAACCCTTAATGATGCACAGTTGAACTACACCACCACGGAAAAGGAGCTCTTGGCTGTTGTCTATGCTTTTGAGAAATTTCGAGCCTACTTGCTTGGCACGAAGGTAATTGTTTACACAGATCATGCGGCTATAAAATATTTGATGACAAAGAAGGACTCCAAACCTCGTTTGATTCGTTGGGTACTTCTATTGCAAGAATTCGATTTGGAAATAAAGGACAGAAAAGGAATAGAAAACCAAGTAGCCGATCACCTTTCTCGTTTGGAAGATCTTGGGAAGTCATCCCAAGACAGCACGGTCATTAATGAATTCTTCCCTGATGAACAACTGTTTGGAATACAAGAAGAAGAACCTTGGTTCGCAGACATTGTGAACTTTCTTGTTAGTAGAGTGATTCCTCCCGAACTCTCATATGCACAAAAGAAGAAGTTCATGCATGAAGTTAAATGGTATTGTTGGGATGAACCATACTTGTTCAGACAAGGAGCGGATCAGGTTATCAGGAGGTGTGTACCTCACAGTGAGACAGAGGCTATTCTGAAGGACTATCATGCCACAACATATGGAGGCCACTATGGAGGTGAAAAGACCGCGACTCGTATTCTTCAAGCAGGATTCTATTGGCCTTCCCTTTTTAAGGATGCTCATCAATTTGTATTGAGGTGTGATCGTTGCCAACGAGTTGGAAACATCTCAAGGAGAAATGAAATGCCCCTTAATGTGATGCTGGAAGTGGAAATCTTCGACGTTTGGGGGATCGACTTCATGGGACCATTCATTTCTTCATGCAACAACCAATACATCTTGTTAGCCGTGGACTATGTTTCCAAATGGGTTGAGGTCAAGGCACTTCCAACCAATGATGCAAATGTAGTGATAAATTTCCTTCACAAGAACATCTTTACAAGATTCGGCACTCCTCGAGTTATCATTAGTGATGAAGGTACTCACTTTTGCAATCGCAAGTTTACTAACCTCATGGCTAAGTACAACATCAACCATCGTGTAGCTACAGCATACCACCCTCAAACCAATGGCCAAGCCGAGGTGTCTAACCGTGAAATCAAGCGCATTCTAGAAAAAGTAGTGAGTCCTTCAAGGAAAGATTGGTCAATGAAACTTGATGAAGCGGCATGGGCTTATCGAACAGCCTATAAAACACCGTTGGGGATGTCCCCATATCAACTTGTGTATGGAAAGGCTTGTCATTTGCCAGCCGAATTGGAGCACAAGGCGTACTGGGCTTTGAAAAAGCTAAATTTTGATCTTAAGGCTGCGGGTGAGAAGCGAATGGTGCAACTCAACGAGATAGACGAGTTTCGCTTGCAAGCATACGAGAATAACAAGCTTTATAAGGAGAAAGTGAAGCGATGGCATGATCGTCGTCTGGTAAACAAGGTATTTGTTCCTGGTCAATCCGTTTTATTATTTAACTCTCGTCTTCGATTGTTTCCAGGAAAGCTTAAGTCGAGATGGTCAGGGCCATTTTATGTTAAAACGGTGTTTCCACATGGAGCAGTGGAAATTTTTGATAAATCACCTGATGAGTCGTTCAAAGTAAATGGACAGAGGTTGAAACCATACTTTGGTGAATGTGTGAATCGCGAAGCGGAATCCGCGGTTCTTGGTACTACCGATTGAAATTCGAAGAAAATGTCAAGCTAGTGACATTTAAAACAAGCGCTTCGTGGGAGGCAACCCATGCATTTTGGAGTATTATTTGTTTTGAAAAAGCATTATAAAAAAAAAAAAAGTGAGAAAGAAAAGGAAAGGAGATGGAAAATATGTATGTTTGAAAATGGGTGTCTGGCACAAAATAAGGACTCAGGGCGACCGCGGGCACGTAATTTCTACAACTGGGGCACGAATATTCATCAACATGGAGCACGTACATTCAACCTGCCTGGGGCACGTAATTTCTACAACTGGGGCACGTACTTTCTACAACATGGCATGCAGTGGTTGAATATTTAGGCAGTTCTTATAGGTTTATAAAACCTCCGAATCCACTTACTTCTCCCTACTCAACCCCATAAATCTCATCCCATTTTCAACCCCAAATTCATATATACTAATCCCACATCCATATCCCTATATCAAACCATAACCCACTATCCCCACAATTACACACCCAATTATACATACATCCACATATATCCAATTTACTCATTCTCTAGCATCTCATAATACCTAAAAAATTGAAAAACAAGGATTGGATAAGGATTTCAAGGGTTTATCTTGTTGTGGGTTGTAAGCAATTGCTTGGTTTAATTTTGTTGGATATTGTGTGATTGGTTAATAAGGAGACTTGCACATAAGGTGTTTGTTAATTTGTCTGTGAGAATTATGGCTCCAAAAAGAACAAGAATTGTGGGTAGTAGTAGTGCTCAACCGAATATTGATGAGGCACTTGATGAATCGCGATTTGTTTCATTAATCGCTCACAATGAGTATAATCGATTGCGGACTAGGGCGGTGGCTAAAGAACGAGGATTCAAGCCTTCCGCCACCGATGGCGAATTGCTTGGCATGATTAATGTTAGGGGATGGAGTGTGTTGTGTGACACTCCTTTGGAAGTTCCCCTAGGTGTTGTCCGAGAATTCTATGCAAATGCCAAGGAATCGGCTAATGGTTATTCATGGGTACGTGGTGTAACGGTAGATTACCGGCGTGCAACCATTTCGAACGTGTTAAGGCTTCCACCTCAACCTCGGGGGGCCGAGGATTGGACGATCAAGTCACGCGCAGAAGTGGATTTAGATAGACTTGTGGTTGATTTGTGTGCGCCAGGCACTGAGTGGAGGTATAAGCCGGGATCTAATGAGCATTTAAACTTCCCTGCTTCTGCCCTGAATAGGTATGCTCGCGCATGGAACATGTTCATATGTGCACGATTGATGCCTTCTTCGCACGCTCATGACGTTACAGTGGAGAGAGCCATTTTGTTATATGGAATTTTGGGAGGCCATTACATTGATCCAGCATATCTGATTTATCAGGGTATGTGCCGTTTTATGACTAGCCGCACTACAGGAGCTATTCCCCATGCTTATCTTATCACCCGGTTGTGTATGAATGCCGGTGTTAATTGGGGTGCCGAGGAACAGCTTCAGCAGCAGAGTGCCGACATTGCTAGTGCTATAATTGCTCGTTTGGAGGATTGGCCGGGCGGCGTCCCTCACCCACGAGGTCATGGGTTCATTGTAGGTGGGGTGGAGAGAATTGTGCCACCTCCGCAGAGAGTTAGAGCAGATCGGGCTGAGAGAGGCGCAGGTCGCCAGGGTCCACAGGCAGGATTCAGTGATACCCAGTATAGGCGGTTGCTTCGGCGTATGGACGCCATGCATGATATAAATCGCCGTTTTGCACAGGATATGACAGTGTCACTTGATAGAGTTTTTGAGCGAGATGGCATTCAGGTGGAATGGCCGGTTTATGGCACTCATCAGCCCTATCCTCCTCCAGATACTCCACCAGATTCACAGCCCGAAGAGGGTGGCGACTCAGACGATTAGGGGCGTTTTCTTCCCTTTTCCCTTTACTTTCAATGAGGACATTGAATTGTTCAAGTTTGGGGGTGTGGGGTTAAGGTCATATTTGCATCTAGCTAGTACATTCATGTCATGTAGTTTTAAGTCGCACGACATGTAGATTAATTTAATTGTTATGTTCATATAATTGCATATCATAACATTCCATGATCCCTTAGCATTAACAAGTTCGAATTAGTAGTCTTTGAAGAGAGTGTGATAATGAAAACAGGAATTCAATTTCATGCTCAGTTGAAATAGGCTATACTAGTGCAGTAGCTAAAATATTTTTACACCATTCATAGTTACTCAATGCTTTTGGATTTTGTTCAAGGATTACATGCTTATGGGGGAATAGTCGCTTGTTTAACGATAGAATATTACCTATTCTCTTTATGACTCTAGGGTAGTAAAGTATAAGTTTGGGGGAAGCATTGGGTATACGTGCTAAAAAAAAAAAAAAAGAAAAGAAGAAATATAATAATGATAAGTAATGGCTAGGTGTCAATTGGCTAGTAGCCAGCTCATATTTATATGTATGAGCAGTCTAGGGGTGGAAGGAGATGGAGCGAAACGCACTCATTCCCAATCTCAAAAAACAAAAAAAAAAAAAAGTTGAATGTGTATAAGGCATAATTGACCACGGTTGGGCTCATTGGTACTCGAGCAAGTAAGTTCTTGGGGACTTTGTGCCTAGTGACCTAAGGCTTTTATAATCTGGGATCCGCTAACCTAAAGCTCGTTACAAGGGTGCTAATGCATAAGTCTTTAGGGACCTCAGCCATTGCACGGTCAAGTAAGCGTATTTAGATATATAGATCATAATAAATTCAGTGTAACCTTGATCGAATATGGAGCTGTTCTAGGTTGTCGAGAGTATAGACTCTATTCTATTTTTAAACTCGTAAATTTCCCTCAAAAGCATGTTTTGCCTTGTTCATATCCACTAGTGAGTATTCTTTTGAAGCAAGCACACACTCACGCTTTGCTCTTGTTTATGCCTATGCATATATTGTATTGTAATCGGTTCTTGTCATTAGTTGTTGCATTCTTGGAGAAAATTACTAGCGAGAATATTGTCTTGCGAGGGGATCTTGCATTTCATGCATTCATGCATTCAGTAGTTAGATTATTTAGTTCATATCATTCATGCATTTTCCATGTGTTAAGTAGTTGCATTCTTTTCTTTGCTTGAGGACAAGCAATGATTCAAGTTTGGGGGTTTGTTAAGTGGATTTTATATCCACTTTTAATACTTCCAAATGACTAGAATTGTTGTATATTCTCAAGTTTTCAAGTATCGTTCGATGCGTTTCGGGTTATTTTTGTAGGTTGCATGGAATAACATAAAAGATCGAGAGTCAGGTGATTTGGTGCGAAAACTGTGGATTCTTGGTTGTTCGTGGTAATGCTTGATCATGTTGTTGGATCATCTCGAAGGAGTTGTGATGTTGTTACGACATCTTGAAGAGCTAAAGAATGTTTAGAGATCAAGGGAAAATAGTTGATGCAAAGTGCAAGAAGGTGCAAAGGAAAGAGCAAGCCAAAAACTCAGAAAATAAGCTAAGGCATAAAAATTCCAGCAGAATTTCCTTCCGGGCTGCAGCTTGGAGTCCGGGCGGCCGCCCGGAGCACAAAAATTTTGCTCAAAATGGTTTTGTTGCTGGGCCGAAATTTGGGTGTTGGGCTTCTTCTAGGGTTACATAAAAACACATTTTCTTCACTTCAAAACCTAACTAGCAGCTGGGGAACATCTTGGAAGGAGGCAAGAGGAAGAACACATCAAATCTTAGGTGAATCCAAGGAGGAATTCACTCAAGTTCAAGCAATTTCCAGGATTTCTCTACTCCAATTTTCAGTTTTTCTCAACTCATAACTTGTTTATTAGTGATTTCTTTTCTAGTACTTTTGTCTAATTCAATTTCAATTATTAATCTTAAGTTTCATTTTGTTTAATTATGTTATCCATAGAACCCATGAAGGTGTTAAGTTTAATTATGAACTAAACACTTTCATGGGGTTCTAATGTAGTGAATTGTGGATTTTCTTGGTTGGCTTGATAGATAATGTGAGTTTGTGGTTTTCTTATAAGAATGCCTAGTGTGGTTGTGTTAATTGCATATGGATGAGTAGCTAACATCTATTTTGTCAAATCTCTAATGAATGCGAAAGTGGATTTAGAGATTAGGACTCACCATGCTAGCATAGGTTTCGTCGGCTTCTCCGCGTGTTGGAATATAGTTTCGAAAGAACGTTATTCCCCTATGTAGTTAATTGCGGAACTTGTTTATAAATTGATTATATTACCCATTCACATAGACATATAGTGTTTTGGATATAATTGATGCCCTTATAACTTCTATCTCTTTTGTGGATGTTTATTTGGATTGGTATGAGTTAATTGAAAGATGGCTCATATTAGTTAAGTGTTCCCGCTAGCTTCTTTAACAATTGCAACTTATTGAATCTTGATAGTAAACCAAGATGAAGCATTCATGAACTTAGAACCCCATGCCCTTATCATATTATTTTAAAAACACGTTAGTTGATATTTCATTAGTTAATTGTTAATTCAAACAAACCGAACTTTATCACTCGTTCAAGCTTCTATAATTAGCCGAACATTGTTGAATAGACACTTATACTTAAATCACCGAGTCTTCGTGGGAACGATCCTTATTTCCCTTTATTGCTTTTGGACTGCGTATACTTGCGTAGTGATTTTAGCGAACAGTATCTCTTGATTGCAGAGAACACTTTGGTTAAGGTATGATAATTTTCTCCAAGAACCCTTTGTAGTGGCCATGTCCTTTCCGTTCCTCCCTTGTATACAAAGACCAATCTTTCAGGCAAATGTTTATATTTGTCAATTCCTCTTACTTCTGACAATTCATCCAGATAAAGATTCATGTCAGAGTATTCTTCAATATCTGCCTGATAGATAAAATCATCCTTGTTTTCCAAGATTGGCTGCCTGACAATTGCAGGTACCCTAGCAACTTGAATTGGTTCCTTTGAAGGTTGCTTCCTTGGTTTCCTTTTCTTCTGTGTAGGCTTCTGTTGAGGCTTCAGCAAGAATGAAGGAACCTCAATGGAGTCAAGATTCATTGGTTCCTCTTTAGGTACTATAGGCTCACCATGGAAATTTACATCTGGGTTGAATAC
This sequence comes from Saposhnikovia divaricata, assembly GCA_036435485.1. Taxonomy (NCBI): domain Eukaryota; kingdom Viridiplantae; phylum Streptophyta; class Magnoliopsida; order Apiales; family Apiaceae; genus Saposhnikovia; species Saposhnikovia divaricata. The sequence continues at coordinate 204,440,399 of CM071600.1, forward strand.
TTTTACATCAATAGGTCGTGATGAACCAACTGTCTCTTTGTTTTCAGTTTCTGGAGAGACATGCCTCCTTGCATGTGATTTTAATCTCTTGGATTTGGGGACTGATTTCCCTTTCTTTTTGAATTTGGGGACTTCCTCAGGTTCCCTCAATTCATCCTCTACCTCATCCAATAACTCTTGAGCCAGCCTTGCTTGCTTCTCATCTGAGTTTTCATATTGATATTCAGTGCTTGGTTGAGATTCTCTTAGCAGCCTTGAAGTCTCTTCTCTCTTGGCTTCAACAAATCTAGGATGGCTGTTGGATATGTTTAGAACTTTTACATTCCTTATGATTACATCCATCCATTCTCTTACACAACTGTTAGTCTTCTCCTTGAATTCCTTGATTGCCTTACCCATCAACTTCTCTTCATCATCCTTGGAAAATGGAAAGTCCAGTTGTAACTTGTTCTTCCCATTTGCTTTTGGTGGTGAGAAGGGTCTTGATTTGATGTAGGGTTCAAATTCCTTAACATGAGAAGGCTCAGCATCATAGAATGTAGGAGCCACAATTGCTGGAGTGAGCACCTTCAGAATTGTTGTAGATATTGTTGGAGCTGAGGTTTGGCTAGAGAACAGAGTTGATGCAATAGATTGATTGATCAATCTTTCTGTCCTCATTATCCTTTCATAGTTTTCTTCTTTCATCTTTTGGAGAGCTTCAATTTTGGCTAGCTTTTCTTCTTCTGTCAAGTTTGAAAGATCAAACTCTTCAGATAGAGGTTTGGATTTGCTGGGGGAAGCTGTGACAATGAATTCTTGTGGATTGACCACTATGGTAGGCTGCTGCTCCCCCTCACTTGCTGCTTCCCTTCTTTCAGAAATTAAGATTTGACTTGTAGTTGCCACAGCCTCTTCCACTTTCTCCCCCTTTTTGTTAGCATCAAGGGTTTGACTAGAAGTTGGGGCTGCAACTAACTTTTCTAGCAGTTGGGTTTGCAATTTCTGATGTTGAAGAAATTGCTCCATCTGGGATTCCATCTTTTCCACTCTTGAATTGAGAAGTTGCACAGATTTAGCCAGGTTGTCTTCTTTGAGAAACCTTTGTTGCAACACCCTCTGAGTGGCTGTAGGAGCTAGTTGCTCTAGCTTGGAATCCACAGAGATCTTCACATCCTTGATTTCTTGTTTGACCTCCTCTAAATTGGATCTCTGAATCACCATTTGCATCTTTTGTAACTTTAGGGAGTCAATTGCCTGTTGAAGAACAACCTTTCTCTGTGGATCTGCTTCTGGGTGCTCAGCCAGGGCAGATTTATATTGCCTTATGATTTCCATATCAAGTTGATGATAGGTGTAGTTTTGAGCAAATGCAAAATCATGAATACTGCTACCACCTTCATCTTCAGAGCTCTGGCTGTCTTCATCTTCAGAATTGTCAAATTCATCACTCTCAGCAGTGGTTGGCAGAGCTACTATAGATTCCTTAGCTCTAAGTAGAGATTGTGAGGTGTGCACTAGGTGCATTGCCTCCTCTGCTTCCACATTGCCCTGTTGTGCCAGAATTTGATAGGCAGGAACAGGGTAAGTAAAGGTTTCAGCATCCAAAGAAATGGAGTCAATCATGGACTGATATTCTCTTTGAAATTCCATTTCCTTGGATGCATCCTCAACCCCCATTGACTCACTAGCAATGGCTGCTTCTTCCATCCTTATCTCTCCTGTAGTCCCTTCTCTCCCCTCATCTCTCTTTTCTTGCATCAAGGGCTCCCCTTGGCTCACACCTCTCACACCCTCACCTTCACCTACTAAGGTGGAACTCTCAAACTCTCCTTTTGCCTGACCGGAAGAATTGGCCAGCCTCTCATTATTTATCTCTCTTTTTGCCTGCTCACAAGGCAGCCTCTCACTCCCTTCCCTCAAACCTAAAAGTGTTTCAACTACTGAGAACTCCTCTACACTTGACACTGGAATGTCAGATATAGCAGTGGTAGAGTGAGTTATCAACGGATAAGGAATATCCGTTGATGGAGTAGTTATAGCTGTCAACGGATGGCTAGATAGAGGCGCATCCGTTGATGGAGAAACACTTGTCAACGGATGAAGGATATCCGTTGAGGAAGGAATAATTCTATCCGTTGAAGAGAAAACCAACACTGAATCTGTGGAGATTGATTTTAAGTTCGAGGCCACAGTCTGTGTTGAGAATTCTGGAAGGGAAGATTGATGGTCCAACAAATCATATAAAAGATGATGACCACCAATTACAGAGTGGGGCTTCTCCAAGAATCTTAAAGATGGAGAATCAGGAATTGATGTAGATATCATATCCACATCCAGAGATGGAGTTGGTGATGGTGGATTGTAATGTGTGTCGATTTGAAGATTAAGATCAAGGGGCTGTGACTCCACATTTATTGAAGCCACATCAAACTGAGTTTGAGAAGGCACAGTTTCCTGTACAGTGTGTGCACCCTGTGATTCCCCTGTGGTTTTAGATTTCACTCTTCTTCCATAGGTTTTTGAGATTGGGCTATATGTGTCCCTAACCCTCTTGTGCAGTGTTCCTTGTGGGGAACTTGATTCAGTAGTCACACTCTTTTGGGAGAGTGTAACTAGAATTTGGCATGTAGTTACATTAGCAGTCTTTTGAGAGACTGAAATGGTGGTTGCACTCATCTCTCCTTCCTTATCCTTAGGGCTTCTTTGATGTTCACCCTGTCCCTCACCACTCACTACCACCTTCACACTCCCCTCAAGAGGTTTGGTAGATTTTACAACAGGTGTCTTTTGAGAGACACTTGAGGTTTGCCTTTTAGAATGTGGTTTTGGAACTCTGGATTTGGTCACTTTGGTAGGAGCCTGTTTGGTCACAACTACAGACTCCATTGTGACACTAGAAGGCAAAGAAATTTGGGGGCTGGAGATAGGGGTTTCAGAGTTAGAGATAGTTACCTGAACAATTGGTAGATATACCAACTGTACTCCTGCATTGAGGTTCATTCGAATCAGGTCACTTAAGACTCTCTTCTCCTGAACAAAACATTGGAACTTGCTATCCGGGTTAGCAATGGATAGCTTATTCTCAGACACATGCAGTGCTAAGAGCATTAAAAATCTAGCAAAGTAGATATTCTTGCTCCTAGTTTCCTTTTTACCCAACTTTGCAGCTATCTCATACATAACTAATGTGCCAAAATTATAGAATTTATCATTTAAAAGCATACACATCATTGTTAGCATGGACTGGGTAACAGCATCAAAATTACTAATTTTTCCTGAAAAAGTTTTAATGAAGGCATCACAGAAGTAGCTCCATTCTTTAACCATTCCTTTTCTAGCAATTTTCCCTAAGTTTTCAGTACTAAGGGCATAATTAATAGAATTAAGCATGGCAACAATTTCAGCATCAGTAGGTACTTTCAGACAGTTATTCTCAGGCAATTTTAAACAAGCAGTTATTACATCAGAATTAACCACATAGTTTTTACCCTTTAAAGAAAAAGCAATTGTACCGTCTGTGCCATTGTACTCAGCAGATGTCCACATTTCTTCAATTACCTCGTGGATTAAGGGAGTGTAGCCGTCATAGCATATGACAGTTTGCATTTCTTCACGAAACTCATCAAAGTGTGGTAAGCTTCTGGAGCATTCACTGTGTCAACAAAGGCCGCGAAATTGTTCTTCTCATAGGTAAACCCAGTGGAGGACATCATCTTAACAATAGGCGCCATTGAAGTGATTGAACTTTGGTTACAGAGAGTTTTAGGGAAGAAGATGCAGTTAGCTTTTGATATGCTTGAAAATGAATAAAAGTGAGATGTGAGAGTACAAGTCCGCCTTTTATATTTTTCAAGAATTAAAAATGAAATAATTAAAAGTAATTACTCCATTGGTCAAAAGTAACTGTCAGATAATAAATAAAAAGAGAATAAGTACAGCCATGATTAGATATACACGGTTACCAACGGTTAAAAAAAATGAATATCAACGGATATAGAATGAACGGTTGAGATACAGTTTATCCGTTGATGACGTGGATAGCCTGTTACCCGTTGACATGCAAAAATCTAGTAATGTGTTTATACTATCAACGGATAAAAGGATATCCGTTGATAAGCTAATTTTGCCTTAGGCAAAATTTCTGCAGAAAATTTTTCTGAAAGTTTTAACTTTCAAGTAAATCAAAACACATTTCCAGCTTCAATTCATTGAAATCAAATATCACTAGAAATTATGACAAGTTAAGCATACCTAGCTCACCTACCAATCTTGTGAATGTGAATTCATCAAAAGGCTTGGTGAAGATATCTGCAAGCTGCATTTCACTTGGCACAAAGTGCATTTCTACTGTACCATTCATCACATGTTCTCTAATGAAGTGGTATTTGATGTCAATGTGCTTGGTTCTCGAATGTTGCACTGGATTCCCTGTGATGGCAATAGCACTTGTGTTGTCACAGAAAATTGGAATCTTCTCAACTTTTAGACCATAGTCAATGAGTTGGTTTCTCATCTATAGAATTTGTGCACAACAGCTTCCAGCCGCAATGTACTCAGCTTCAGCTGTAGAAGTGGAGACTGAGTTTTGTTTCTTACTGAACCATGACACAAGCCTGTTTCCTAGAAATTGACAGGAACCTGTAGTACTTTTCCTATCAACTCTGCAACCTGCATAATCTGCATCTGAATAGCCAATTAGATCAAAACCAGATTCTCTTGGGTACCAAATGCCAAGGTTTGGTGTTCCCTTGAGATACCTGAAAATTCTTTTAATAGCTATTAAGTGAGACTCTCTAGGATCAGCTTCAAATCTAGCACAAAGACAAGTAGAAAACATTATATCAGGTCTACTAGCTGTTAGGTATAAAAGTGAACCTACCATGCCTCTATAACTTGAGATGTCCACAGACTTTTCCTTAGTATTCAACTCAAGCTTAGTTGCAGTGGCCATAGGTGTTTTAGCAGATGTACAATCCATTAAGTCAAATTTCTTTAAGAGATCATAAATATATTTTGTTTGACTTATGAAAATGCCCTCATTAACTTGCTTTACTTGTAGGCCAAGAAAGTAAGTTAATTCACCCATCATACTCATTTCATACCTACTTTGCATAAGTTTGGCAAACTTTTTGCAAAGCTTCTCATCTGTAGACCCAAAAATAATATCATCTACATAGATTTGAACAAGTATTGAAGAGCCATTAATATCCCTATGAAATAAGGTTTTATCTACTGTACCTCTAGTGAAGTGGTTCTCCAAAAGAAATTGAGATAAAGTGTCATACCAGGCTCTTGGTGCTTGCTTCAAACCATAAAGTGCTTTCATGAGAAGATATACATATTCTGGAAATTCTGGATCCTCAAAACCAGGAGGTTGATGGACATAGACCTCTTCTTCCAGTTCCCCATTTAGAAAGGCACTTTTGACATCCATCTGATAGACTTTGAAATTGGCATGTGCTGCATAGGCTAGAAAGATTCTTATTGCCTCAAGTCTTGCTACTAGAGCAAAAGTTTCATCAAAATCTATTCCTTCTTCTTGAGAATAGCCCTTTGCTACTAATCTAGCTTTATTCCTCACAATTATGCCATTTTCATCTGTCTTATTCTTGAGAACCCATTTAGTACCTATGACACTTCTATCATCAGGTTTGGGCACAAGTTTCCATACTTTATTTCTTTCAAATTGGTTTAGCTCTTCTTGCATTGCTAACACCCAATCTGGATCTAGAAGGGCATCTTCCACTTTCTTAGGTTCCTCTTGAGACAGGAAGCTACTGTATAGACATTCTGCTTGAGTGGCCCTTCTAGTTTGGACTCTTGAATTTGATTCACCAATGATTAACTCAAATGGATGATTTCTAGTCCATTTTCTTGCAGGTGGAAGATTTGATCTTGATGAGGTTGCTTCATTTCCATGATCATGTTGATTTAGCATTGAATTTTGACCTTGAGAAACTCCCCCTGAGTTTGTTGTCCTTGCTGAGTTATGAAGTTGACTGTCAATGGATGCATCATTTTGCCTGTCGACGGATGCTTGAGAATTTCTGTCAACGGATGCATCTCTAATAGTGTCAACGGATGTTGCAGAATGACTGTCAACGGATGCTCCAGAATGACTATCAACGGATGCTTCATTTTCAGTGTAAGCATCACTTCTAGTTGGTGTAACAGCTCTAGGTGGATCTCTGTGGTCATGATCTTCATTCTCCTCATCATCATCATAGTACATTCTTCCTTCACCTTCATTCTCAAATTCCAACTTTTCATGGTAACCTTCATCATTTAGGCCTAGAATCTTTTGATCATCAAACACAACATGTACAGATTCCATAACAATGTTGGTTCTTAGATTGTAGACCTTGTAGGCTTTCCCTGCTGCATATCCAACGAAAATAGCTTCATCTGCCTTTGCTTCAAATTTGCCTAAATTATCTCCATGATTCCTTAGCACAAAACACTTACATCCAAAGACATGTAGAAAAGCTAAAGTTGGTTTCTTGTTGGTTAATAACTGATAAGGAGTCATTCCTCTAGCTTGATTGACCAAGGAAATATTCTGAGTAAAGCATGCAGTGTTGACAGCTTCAGCCCAGAAATATGTTGGTAATCTTGATTCACTTAACATTGTTCTAGCTGCTTCAATGAGAGTTCTGTTTTTCCTTTCAACAACCCCATTTTGTTGAGGTGTTCTGGCAGCAGAAAACTCATGGACAATTCCATTCTCTTCACAGAAAATCTTCATTGTGGAATTCTTGAATTCAGTACCATTGTCACTCCTGATCCTTTGTACTCTGTCTTCAGAACCATTGTTTAGCATTCTGAGGTGATTGATAATGATTTCACTTGCACAATCCTTGGAGTGCAGGAAGAAAGTCCATGTGAACTTAGAAAAATCATCTACAATCACCAGATAGTATTTCTTCTTTGAAATAGACATGACATTTACTGGACCAAATAAATCCATATGCAGCAATTGAAGAGGCTTAACAATGGATGACTCTGTCTTGCTTTTGAAAGATGATTTCTTTTGTTTCCATAATTGGCAGGCATCACATAGCCCATCTTTGACAAACTCCAAATGAGGGATTCCTCTAGCAAGGTCCTTTCTTACCAAATCATTCATAACTTTAAAATTCAAATGTGACAGCTTCTTATGCCATAGCCAACTCTCATCCTTACTTGCTTTGCTGAAGAGACAAGTAATGGATTCTGAGCATGCTGAATTGAAGTCAGCTATGTAAACATTTCCTTTTCTAAAGCATGTCAATACCACATTGTTGTCTTCCTTGGCAGAAACAACACAGGCTTCTTTTGTGAACTTTACTTCATAGTCTTTGTCACAAATCTGACTGATACTCAGCAAATTGTGCTTTAAACCTTCAACTAAAGCCACTTCTTCAATGATGACATTGTCTTTTGAAATCAGGCCATATCCCTTAGTATATCCTTTGCTGTCATCTCCAAAGGTAATTCTAGGGCCAGCTCCTTCCTTGAACTCTGTGAGCAGGGTTGAATCTCCTGTCATGTGCCTAGAACATCCACTGTCTAGGTACCATAGATTCCTTCTGTTTCCCTGATTGCTAGCTGAACTTGCTTCCTGCTCTCCAGAATCAGCCATTAAAGCAAGGTTGACTAACTCAGCATCATCATCAGAATGATTGTCATCAACAGCCCAGTCATACTCTTGGGTCAAGAATGCCTTTCCTTTCTGCCTGAGAAGATCAAAATATTTCTTCTTATAGTCAACAACCTCAGTTGGCTTTCCCTTGTTCTCAGATCTAGGTTTCCTGCATTCACTTATCATATGACCAGCAATCCCACAATTGTAGCATTTAATTTTGGATTTATCCACATAGTTGTTTGTGGAAAAATCCTTGTTAAATGGCTTGGCCATCCCAGAGTTTCTCTTGAATTTCAGCTTAGAGAATCTCCTAGATAGAAAAGCTAAGTGCTCATCTATCTCATCCAATTCATCCTGCTGAAGGGCATTCAATTCCTCAGACACCTTTTCCTTGCTCCTGCTTGATTCTGCTCTACTTTTACAAACCTCCCTGTTTGGTGTAGAACTAGCAGTTTCTGTCCTTTCCTCCTTTTGCTCCAAATTGGCAACGAGTGCAACTGACCCACTTTTCTTTTGAGACTTCTCAATCTCTTCATCCTGCTCCATTTCCAGCTCATAGGTCTTTAAAGTTCCATAGAGCCTTTCAAGAGTAAATGTCTTGTACTCTTGAGTGTTTCTTAGAGAAACAGTCATTGGCTTCCATTCCTTGGGCAGTGATCTCAGAAATTTGAGATTAGAGTCTTTAACTTGATAGACTCTTCCATACAGTTTCAAACCATTTAGTAGCTTTTGAAATCTACTAAATGTATCATTCAATGTTTCTCCACTCTTAAAGTGAAAATGTTCATACTGTTGGATTAGTAGTTGCATCTTGTTTTCCCTTACCTGTTCTGTTCCTTCACACAGGGTTTGAACAATGTCCCATACTTCCTTGGCGGTAGTGCAGTTAATAACATTGTCAACCATGTCTGTTTCTAGACCATTGAACAGAATATTCATGGCCTTTTTGTCTTTGTGGACTTCTGCAATATCTTCAAGACTCCACTCAGAAACAGGTTTGGGAATGAAAGTGTCAGGCACATCATCAGCCAGGCCAACTCTTGTTGCTGTCTTCATTGGAACGTGAGGACCCTTGTCAATGCAATCCACAAAACCCTCATCAATAGACGAGAGATGTAGACGCATTTTTACTTTCCAGTGAAAGTAATTTTCTCTATCAAGAACTGGAATCTTCACTCCATAATCCTTCTTAGACATGTTGGAAGTGTGTTGATCTTTAAACTTCAAATATGTTAGAAGCTTGCTCTGATACCAATTGTTATTCCCAGATTACACACTTGTATAATTGTAGAAGGGGGGGTTGAATACAATTCTTGATATTTATAAATTTCTGATAAGAACTTCAGAAACTTATGAAGAGATAATTGCAATGTAAGATTTAAACACATACATATATAAAATCAGGTGGTTAATATGCACCACCTGAAGCTTTTATTTGAAGAAAACTCTGTGATACAAAATGTACACAGCTGCCGTTTTACAACTCTTTGCTTCTAAGGATATTCAAGAAACCCTAAGCAAATATGTCTGTTTTCTTAACCTACAAAGAGTTGCTACCCTTGGTTATATATCCCAAGTTTTACAAGTACCTACTGGAATAAGATAATACTAATCTAATTCTAGTTGACTTGCTACTACACTCCAAATACACATGTAGCCGAAAGGTTGTCCTTGTGTTCAGACATGTCTCCTGCACCTTTCTTGTATTCATAGTGTAAATGGAATGCTTCTTTCTTCTGTGTTTCCAAAGTATGGCTGCCATACTGCTTTTTGTATCTACTTTCAACTCATGTGATCTGTCAGTCAAACATGTCCTTATCAACTGCTAATCTCCAGCTAATCATAGAAATCAGTGTCAATGATTATCCGTTGATGATGTACACTGACATCCGTTGATGATGTATACTGACATCCGTTGATGATGTATAGAGCAGTATCCGTTGATGTTGGGACTTGAGCTGTATCCGTTGATAGAGTGGATTTGAGTTGTATCCGTTGATAGAGTTTAGTCTTCATCCGTTGATACACTTTCACTTAGACAGAATTACATAGCATAGCTTATTTACAATTGGCTACCCTATTCTGCCTATCCGTTGATAGTCAACATGACTGTGGATAAAAACACTATCAACTGATAACATAGAGATACTGCAGTGTGCTACAAAACCTCATCCGTTGATGAGCTACCTGTCAACGGATAGAGTTATAAATCCTCATCCGTTGACAGCTACAAAACCTTAAACAATTTGATTGATTGTGAAGTTATCATCAAGTACAACATATTCCTAACAGTATCATCTTTTCTATATTTTCTAACTAAAATTCCTTTTTTTAAAAAAATATCATGGACAGTATTAATTTATCCTTTTCTAAAATCATTACGAGCAATTGTATTTAGTAAAATAACGTAATTAAATTATAATAACTATAAACTAATTAGTTACCTTTTTCACCTAGAACATGTTACCTTTTAATTTTTTCTAACTAAATCCTCTCTTTTTCTAATCTTATCACAACCATTCTATTTCATAAAATAAAAATTAGTTTAATAAAATGACATAATTATATTATAATCTATACTATTATATAAAAGCCAAAACATTAAAAGTTTGGTTGGTACGGTATCTATTGATTTTACTTATTTACCCTTACTTAATTACATATAAAATCCCTCTTACTAACTAATCAATTTTCTTTTCGGGTTAAACATATTACCTTTCCTATTTTTCACTAACTAATTAATTTCCTTTTTCACTAACTAATTAATTTTCTTTTTTAGGTAAAACACAATACTTTTATATTTTATTTAACTAAAATTTCTCCTTTCATAAAAACACTACAAGCAATTTTGTTCAATAAAATAACATAATTATATTATAATTATAATTACTATTAACTAATCAATTACACTTTTCAACCAAAACACGTTAACTTTTCTCTTTTTTTTAACTAAAATATCTCTTTTTCCAATTATATCACGAGTGGTTGTATTTAATAAAATAAAATAGTAATATTATAATACTAATAATTACCGATTAATTTTTTCAGTTAAAACGTATCATCTTTTCCATATTTCATAATTAAAATTCCTTTTTTCTAGAAATATCACGTACAACATTAATTTCTCACTTTTTAAAGACACTACGATCAATTTAATTTAGTTAAATAACATAAATTAAATTATAATTACTATAAACTAATCAATTACCTTTTCACCTAAAACATGTCACCTTTTTAATTTTCACATTACCTTTTTTATTTTCTCTAACTAAAATCCCACTCTTTCAATTAGATCCCGGGTGGTTCTATTTAATAAAATAAAATAACAATATCATAATATTAATATTTAACCAGTTAACTTTTTCAGCTGAAACGTATAATCTTTTCTATATTTTCTAACTAAAATCCCTATTTTTCTAAAAATATCTCGGGCAACATTAATTTCTCATTTTCTAAAAACATTACGAGCAATTTTATTTAGTAAAATAACATAAATAAATTGTAATTACTATAAACTAATCAATTACATTTTTCACCTAAAAGAAGTTTCTTTTTTAATTTTTTCTAACTAAGATCTCTCTTTTTCCAATTAAATCACGGACATTCTATTTGTTAAAATTAAATAATAATTTTATAATTACTTATAATTAACCGATTACCTTTTTCAACTAAAATATATCATCTTTTCAATATTTTTTAACTAAAATTCCTCATTTTCTAAAATTATCACGGATAACGTTTATATGATTATTATCAAATCATCTTATTTAAAATTTTAAGCCTTCAAAATTCATATTTTAAAAAAATTAATTCAAATTAATAAAAAAAGGCATTTAATATTAAAAGAAACCCGTGCATCGCACGGGTTTTAAGCTAGTTATTATATTAAAACCGAAAGATTGAAAGATTGTCGGTTTGGTTATCCTAATTATTAAAATAAATAATGATATAATATAATTAATGGTAATTAGCCATTGCCATTTTCACATTTACTTTTATTTGAAGATATTATCTTTCATAAAAGCATCAATCGTACCATATCTTCAAATCATTAATATTTTCTTTATAATTAAAATACGTTACCTTTTTTATTTAAAACTAATCTTAGAATCATTAATATATATACCCAAAAATATCACACCATATTTTCAATTAATAATAAAATATATTAAAAATCCATATACGTTATTTATAATAAGGAAATATTAGTATAATCAGTAAATATGAGTATATTAAATTATATAAAATTAAAATTAAAAAAGATATTAAAATAATATTATATAAATAATAATTACATAAAAATATAATTGTGACATAAAATAAATTTATTTCATATAAAAAACCCGTGCGATTACCTTTTATAAAAATATCAATTGTACGATATCTTCAAATCATTAATATTTCCTTTCTAATTAAAATACATTACCTTTTTTTATTTAAAAGTAATCTTAAAATCATTAATATATATACAAAACTATCACACCATATTTTCAATTATTAATAAAATGTATTAAAAATCCATATACATCTATACTATTATATTAAAGTCGAAAGATTGAAAGTTTGTCGGTTTAGTTATCCTAATTATTAAATAATTAATAACATAATATAATTAATGGTAATTATCTGATTGTCTTTTTCCCATTGAAGATATTACCTTTTATAAACATCTAGAAACATCAATAGTACCATAATAGTATTGATTTCAGTTTTTTCGGTTAAAAATGAAATAAATTTCGGTTTTGTTCAGTTTTTTAAAAAAAAATTCGGTTCAAACCGAAATAACCGAATTATATATATATATTATTTATATTATATATATATATATGTTTATATTTTATATATATGCATGATTTAATTAATTCCAAATTAAGTTTAAATATTTAAATTGATTGTTTGTATTTTATTTTATTTTAATTGTTACCTATTTTAATATATTTACTATTAAAAATTAATTTTAAAATTTAAAAAATAATAATATTTTATGTAATTTTTTAAAATTGGTTCGGTTCGATTTCTTGTGAAATATTTCGGTTCGGTTTTAAATCAGCTCGGTTCCATTTTTGGTGACAAATCGGTTCGGTTCGATAAAAATTGGATTTCGGTTATTCGGTTTTTCTAATTCGGCCGAACCGACCGAATGATTAGCCCTACATAATACATTATAAGTAAATTAAAAAAATTGAATATTAGGAGTACTAGTTAGTATATTTGGAAAGAAACATATACCTCGGTAACTTGACAGCGACTTGAATGCGCCAACAACATGTATTTTAGCTACTGACAAACAGGAGGTAGTAGAATCTTACTGAATAGTTGTCTGTACTTTTTATCTTTTTTTACTGCTTGTTCGAATATAAAATAGAATTATTTATATTGTCGTTTTATATAGGAAAGTCTTTAATTCTAATTAGGCGTGCAAGAAACTGAACTTGTACAGTTTTATAGGTTTGTTAGGCTGTCAAGGTAACCTTAAGGACACAAAAACGTTGTTTCACTTTATATCACAAAAGTAATCAACCTTGACAAGTGATATAACTAGGATAGCTGGCCTGCAACTAGTGTTTATCATTTCACAAACAAGACTTCCGTAACCAATGCATAAATTTCGCACGATTTTGCAGGATCATACAGTTAGGGGTGAGTATACGGTCCGGTTAACCGAAAACCGAACCGAATAACCGAAATAATTTCGGTTCGGTTAACCGAAATTTATATTTCGGTTCGGTTTTCGGTTCTCCTTTTTCTGAAATTTCGGTTTTCGGTTCGGTTTTTAACCGCAGTTAACCGAATAACTGAAATAAATAACCGAATTTTTTTATATAATTATAAAATATTATTTATTAATATATTACTATATATTACTTGTGATTTCTAATGCAGCATGAGATATGATGATTGTTTTCACTTGAAATGTACTTTCTTTGACTACTTTTAAGCTTAAATTTGTAATTTTAATTTTAATTGAACTTGGATGTTGGATAAATTTTAATTTGTAAGACATTTATTCATTTTTTTTTGCACTATTTTAAAATTTCGGTTTTATACTTCGGTTTTCGGTAATAACCGAAATAAAAATTTCGGTTCGGTTAAAAACCGAATTTAATTCGGTTCGGTTTTCGGTTTTGATTTTTCTAGAATTTCGGTTTCGGTTAACCGAATTAAAATTCGGTTCGGTTCGGTTTAAACCGAATACTCACCCCTACATACAGTCATACTCGATCACTCCATAATTAACATATTATATTAAGAGCAACTCCAAGAGATCCCTTATATGATCTCCTAACTCAAATTATAAGGATTATGTTTAAAATTGTGCTCCAACAGGCTCTTAACTTTTCCTTAAAAAGTTAAGAGCATCATGTCATCCCTTATCTTTAAGGGCTCCCTTATTTCACTTTTATCAATAAAATATTATTTTCTCTCCTCTTTCCAATTGTTTCCCTCTTTTTTTGTTCTTGCTTCCTTCCTTCTATTTATTATTTAATAATATAAGGATCAATTATAAGGAAGCTTGTTGGAGTTATCATACCTTATAATATCCTAAATCACTAAGAGCCTAATATTTTATAATATTTATAAGGAAAACACAAGGAGGCTGTTGGAGTTGCTCTTAGTTCTTACTTTTATCATGCTCTTTGCAGGAAAATCAAATTTAAATTGGGTGAGATCCTCTGTCCCCTTCTCCATGTCCCCTATACAAAATGGGTGTCCCTGGCGGGGCCTATTGTAAGGAAAATGGATTTTATTTCCATTTTCCTTACAATGGGCCCCGCCAGGGGCACACATTTGCATTTTGTATAGGGGACACAAAAGGGGACATGGAGAAGGGGACAGAAGATCCGGGCTCATTTAAATTCGGGACATGTCGTATTAAATATAATAATCAATAAATAACCATTACGTCAAATACATTACTATTGTTGGAATAAATACTGTAAATATGTATCTATGTCGAACGGAACTTTCTATAGACACAGAGTCGAGCAGCTATGTGAATATAGCCCGGATCCTCTATCCCCTTCTTCATGTCCCCTTTTGTGTCCTCTATACAAAATGGTGCCCTTGGCGGGGCCCATTGTAAGGAAAATGGAAATAAAATATTTTATTTCCATTTTCCTTAAAATGGACCCGCCAGGAACACCCATTTTGTATAGGGGAAACAGAAGGGGACTTGAAAAAGGGGACAGAGGATCCTCAAATAAGCCATATCGAATATGATAATAAACATTTAACCATTATCTTAATTACACTATTATTGTTGAAATAAATATTATGAACTATATAAATCTGTTTTGAAAAGAACTTTCTACGACTCTCTAGTTTCTAGATCACGTCAAGACATCAACTTTAAACATAAAACCAGGATTAGTGCTAATATTAGTTGCAAAGTTAAAAGGATATAATGCATCCTAATAAGGGTAGGGACATGAGCAATATAAACCAAGTGTGAATCTCCTAAATTATGCACTTGATTATGTCTAATTGTCCTTCCTTCCCCTTTAGACCTATCAGAAGGAGTCTGTTCTAATAATATTGCTGGAGTAATATGATCAAATCAAGAATTTGGTAAGTAGTAATGATCATTATTTATATCCTAGTCTTTCTTTATCACTATATGCACAATAAAATGGTAGAGGTACCAAATTGGGTATAAAAAATTGTTACCAAATGATTTGGCATTGTTTTGATTGGTTATAATTATAATGGGTTCGTCAGGACCATCCAATTAAAACATCTCAAAATGCTAAGTAATTAGTGCCATGTCATTTGATAACAAATTTTAGTACCAATTTGGTACCTCTAGCACTACTCTATGCACGATGGCTTAAGCTGGTAGAAGCTGGTTTGTAGTGACATGTTGCACACCACAATTTGGACTGCATTTTGTTTAGGATAAATGATAAATTAATAAGTAATATTTATTCTCAAATAAATCTAAGATAAGCTAGAATCGAATTCATGATATAGGACGACAAGGAATAAGTTGTTACTAACTTGTATCCAACAAAATAAAATCTAGTAAAAGGAAATTGATTTTTACTAGATATGATTTCTATTTGTTATCACTTGTGGACAGAAATTCCAAAAATGACTACTGGCTCCTCCTCATACAACAGGATAGGGATGGGCAACTAGATTAAGCATAATTGCATTTACACACATTGAGCAACCAGAGCTGAGGCATCACCATCAAACAAACATCAAAGCTGAGGCACTTCTTCTCAGGAAACAATCGAAAAGGGAAGAAATAAAAACTTTTAAAGATAACAGTGTTATTGCAACTACACTTGAACAACAGGTTGTCACTTGGACCTGAGAGAGTATATTCTTTATTCTTCGATATCTATTTGATCGAACCATTTTCATTAGGACCTATCCCAACTCCCTGCCAGTCCTAGGTGCAAGTGCAACCTGCTCAAAGCAAAATGGCAATCACAGAATGCGGATGCTTGCAGCATCTAGAAACGATTACAATAATGAAACTGGCCGGAAATGCTAATTAAGCGCAGATAATTGGTAATGAATTTCATAAGAAAATGCTAATTAAGCCTAAGCAATATTTAGGACCAAGTATTTTGAAACTTTTGCATGTTTTCTGGCCCAAAATGAAGTTTCAACTGTCCAACATGGGTACTTGAGATGAAACAAACAGTACGTATAACATAGCTTTTAGTACTGTCTTAACATGTACACTCCAAAGACTTCTCAAGATTTCCCATTTTCGGTTGCAGAGAACTTCTTATAGCTAATGAAATTAAAATTGTTGTTCAAAGTCTGTAACTACGTTGATCCTATGATATCATACACTTAAAAATGTAGACATTTCGGTAATCAAACTTTTTCTTATCGTTGCAGGTATGAATTTTTTAGTTGATAGCAAACCTACTGAAGATTAAACATATTCAATGCTTTAAAAAATGAAAAATTAACAAGCTGATTAACAAGAGACTGCAGCATATCAGTCTTGCTCTTGCACAAACGAAAAAGAATAGTTACAGCTACATCCTTCATCGGAAAACATGTTCCCCCAGATAAAATCATGCAAAAAGTGGGTGCGATTCTACAGATTTTTTATTTATTTTGAAAGTTCTACTACTATGTAATAATCACCTATCACATTTTTAACATTAGAGTGAGTTGTGATAAGATCTGCGATATTCTTTCCAAGTGTAAAATTTAATATACTGAACAACATGCAGATATGAAACATGTTCACCCAGATTAAATTATGCAAATGACTTGTGATTCATTAATTAATTTAAAAGATAAATACATCTTGTTTAGTGATGAAGATGTTAGGAATTTTGAACGTAGAAATAAGACGAACCAGGAGTTAAAATAGACAGAACATGTAACAAATGAAAAACATCAGATGTTATTTTCCGAAGCCTAAGCAGAATGCCATAACAAAGCTATGAAAGTTGTAACAAGGACTGAAGATGATAATGTCTTGGAAACAGAACGTGCATGTGTGGCTGTGTTTGAAGTTGAAACTGGAGATGGTGTTGGAGAGTCCTCCACTTCAGGTTCCTGATACTGAGGAGGAGATGATGGCGGAGGAGATTGTGGGAGCAGAGGTATCACATCAACCGCTAAACGCTGCCCATTCTGGCAATGCTCAGTATCGCCGCTAATGAAGTACAGAGGCCCAACATTGTCAAGATTTATAGTTGTGTTACCATCGGTGAACACAGAAGATGGACTAGTTACATTGCAATGATAATATGCCCATTTATCTACCACCAGCACCGAATCATTTCTGTACTCAAAACCTGGTTTAATAAATAAAACTGAGTCACTCTAAAATGAAACGAAATGAAATGGAAACTTAGTCAATCATGGTACAAACAAACTCACGAAGTAAATCTCCAACATGAAAGTGCTTGGTTGCAGCCCAAAGAGTGTAAATTTCAGTGTGGTTCATATCGGGTTGTCGCCAGCCATCCACATCACCAACTTTAAATTCCTCCACGGCGCTGGCAGGAGAAATGATTGTGCCGACTACTACGACAAGAATCAGTCCAACAAAGCAGCAAAATTTGAAACCAGAATGTGAAGTACGAGGAGCAGAAGCCATTGTACACTTGTTGGCGTTTCAAGAATTTAGACGATTTATGGTTTCACAATGTAGTTCCCACAAATTTCATTACCAACTTCCTTTTTGTTTTAGGGTGTACTAAAAGAATAGATGATTATATATACTACAGGACCAACTGCTGAGAACGTGGGGACGTGGCTAGTTATTTTGCTGCCAGTTCTGTGCCTATTTATCTGTTTAGTGCAGTCCCGCTGATGGTAAAATGTCAGTTATTATTTTTGAACTTCAAAAATTTCCCATTTTATCTCAAAAATGTGTAGATTAATTTACTTAATTAAGTATTACAAATATTATGTTTTAACACAGACATTAAATAGTGTGCTAATAACAGATGTATCAGTAATAGCACTCTGATTACCAAAGTCTATATTGGATTAGATCATATTTATATATGAGGTATAATTACATCATGATGGTCATACAAGCGAAATATGGCAATGCTAAGAAACTACAACTACTTCCTCACATCTGGAAGACTGTAACTATAATATAGGTAACACACCTTCCACAAAAAAGAACATATGATGTTGGGCACGTAACTTGTAATAAATACTAAATAAGGCTCCCCTTGCAACAATGCTGAGAAGGCTCTGCTTATGTCAGCTTTCCGCTAGTATCTCAAATCTCATGGCATCATATTTGCAGCTACTGTGCAATGTCTTCACAAAGTCCCAGGGAGGTTTGGCTACCGAAAGGACATCAACTGATGTCCAAGATGATTAAATGGTGCTTTTTAAACCTGATGTAGAGTAAAACATTGTAATAACATTTAGAATCAATGATTTAAGCACCAAGTAGAGATTGATTACTTTTGCATAATGTTTTACACGATCATTGTTAATAAAGCCGAAGTGCCGGACAGCTAGTTTCAATCCAATATATACCAGCTGATAAATCAAAAAATTACTTTAATGAGCATGCTAAAAAATTGCAGCATATTTTTATGCAGATGAGATATCTGTTTAGATAATTGTAAGCGTGTCATAGTCGCAGCGATTTAATCTTTTATCAGCTTGCTAATTCATCTTCTACCAGTATTAATGACAAGTAAACAGGGGAAGTAATATTCTAATATATCTGCTGCGAAACTAACATAAATAATTAAATACCAGACAAGAAGAAACAAAAATTGACAATGAAATTAGAAAATCTGATAGATTACCTTTAAGAAGCATTGCTCATACACTGTTCTGAACAGCTGTTTCCCTTTGCTTCACCATCATATCTTCAAATTCTAAACGTTTCGCAACCCTTATATCAAGTATGCTGGGCGGAGCTGGTCTAAGCATTCCATGCAACTCAACTAGTTTAGAGAACTCTTCTTTCGTAATATTTTTCTTAAGAACAAGCTCATCAACCACAGCATTCATGAGTTTCTCATTCTGCTGCAGGATCTGTTATGCAAAATTGCAGTTGCAACATTATAATACATGAAAAAGGCCATAACAAGTGCACTTCAGAGCATGTGAGGTACCTCTTTTGCACATTCATAACACATATTTAGAATTCGCAGGGCTTCGGTGTCGATATCCTGATGTATCAGCAATCCCACGAGGTAGAGCATGTCCATGTCACATAAATTAAGAAAGCATTAAAAGGTGTGATGAAAAACTTGGTTTCTATGCTGATACATAGAATCCCATAGACACAACTAATGACAAATTAATTAATAAAGCATAAATCACCAAACACGAACAATGTAGTAGATGCTTCAAATGACCTACTATGTACCAAAAACAAACTTGCCTGATACTATAAGGTAAGAGAGAGAAGTTCTGCTTCACTAAAAAGAAAAAGAAAAAAATTGACATTCTGAAACACATTAACAAGAAAAGAACCCATACATTGATCCGATCTGCATCCCAGAAATTCGATAAACCATAATGTTTATCAGAAAGGCCACCAAGAACAAAAGTTCTTGCTGCTGACCTAGCATTGTCCATGGTTTCCGCCCATATTGTACTCAACTGTAACAATTAAACAAGTTAATAAGTATATTAAAAAGATGTACTAGGTAGTCCTCCCATATTGTCTCAACTGTAAAAATTTTGCAATTCAATGAGAAGTATATAGTACATAGAATTTCAATGTTCCGCCTAATGTCTACTCTGATGTTATTTAGTTATTAGCATAAGTTGCAACTACAATAATCTTCTTAATGGTTTTTGCTACTTCGTCATCAAAGATAAAGCAGCAGTAGCATTCTCTGGAATGACTATACTGCATAGGTTACCTTTACCAAAAATTCATAAACCCACTGTTAAGAGGACTGCTGATATGCTTCTAGCATTCATCAAAATTCAAACAACAATTTTGTATCTGCTTTTTAGCTAGGAAGTAGTAACAAATGAAACTCATTCTCGCACATTATGTCAAATGAAAACATCATCATACCTGGCCTTCACCATACCAAATCTCATCAGCTGCTCTTGGTGCCAACTGAACTGTAATATGATCCAAAAGGGATTGCCGACTGCGTAAAATTTATAGGAAAAATTAAAAGAAATATAACCACTACAGCACTAGTCTACAGGCACCCTTAATAAGGTACTTGAGACTTTCAATCGGATAACATTCACTAGTTCGTATAAAAGGGTAACATAGATAATTAAATACACACACATGACAGTGATTATTATACAAGAGTTTGAGGAAATAGGAATTCAGAAGTAGGATATAATTAAAAATGTAAATATTATTTTCATTATACTATTTTTACGCAAATTTTAATAATGATTACACTCCCTCTCTTACACTTAAAAAAAGATAGATAGACATACAAAAAAAACCCAATAACATAAGAAAAATTGTTTCTGTTATTCTTTTTCAGTTTAAGGCTTTTGACCTACAATAATTCCACTTTGAGAGAATTTTCATGTGAATTTTTAAATTTTATATCAAATTTCTGGTCCAAATGCACAAATTTCCAGGATATCTGCAGAGAAAAAAGAAGCTTGCTGAATTTCCAAAAACATTGCATGTATATATTGTTATATATGGGATAACTTGACACTTTTAATCCCCAAATGAAAGTTTTCAGATCCACCAATGCACCAAGGTTATAAAAGCTTAATATATTTTTGGTGGTTCTATTTAAATATCACCAGTTAACAACCGCGGAATCATCAAAGCTGAGGCAACTTTTCCCGCCAAACAATAAAACAGAACGTTGTATAAGCTTCTCAAGATGTTGGTAATCCAATAGGTATATTGGAACAAAAGATTGTACCTGAGCATTCCTTCTTTGAATTTTATGTGATCCATTTTCATCCGAACATAACCCAACTCCCTGCCAGCTCTGGGTGCAATTGTAAGCTGCCCAAGGGAAGATTACAGTCATGAAATCATAACGCATGTGAAATTTAGCAATAAAAAACTATACTAGCGAAACAAGGTGGAAGAGATCAGCATGTGGGAACATTTTCTTGGCTATTTGGCTACAATCTTCACGACCATATAAGATTAGAGAGGTACAGGTAATTGAATATATACATCTAGTCAAACAATAATTATAGTAATTTCATGTGCTAACCGGCGAAAAACTTAACTAGCATAATATGTTCAGATGACTACAGTTTTTTTAGCAATTGCTGATATTTCTGTATTCTTATTGTGCATTGATCTGATCTCCAAGCATGCCAAAAGTAAGATACTGTTATATCTTTTCATGACCCTTTCAAGTAAAAGCTTTGTTGTAGCACTGAAAGAAAACTTCATGTTCAGCTAAATGCTAATAATGGGGCGTATCTGTAAATATTGTCACGCTTATATATTTGTTCTCAACATATTCTTAACAAATAATTATTGGACTTGTTCAACATATAACATTATGTACCCTGGACATGCACACATCAGATTCCCTGAACTAATTTACAATAAGAATCTCACTGAAACAGCTTAGCAGAAATGCAGTATACTTTATATATTGCAGAATTATGCCTAAGTTTCCCACTTTCAACCTTTTACTCATTAACTGCACATGCTTAACTAAGCCTTATCTGCTTTTTTCTAGAAAAGAGACCCATACCCAGCAAGGAACATAATTCGGGAGATGAAAAAACAATGCAGCAGTAATAAATATACCCCAATGGAACTTTCATACTCATTTATCCGACTAGCTAAGATAAACTTTTAGTTCACAAGACTTCTGTACCAAATAAAATTACATCAGCCAACAGTAATTTCCAGGCCCCAAAAAAAATGTAAAGGCAAGAGGTTAGGCAAGGGTCTATAAAAACCCTGACAAATTTAAGAATTCACTAGAAACTGCTAGGATGTAACTTGTAAGTATTAGTAACCAAAATGCCAAAGTGCATAAAAAAAGTGGATTTACAACATATGTTCTAGGAGATAAATTCAATTCAATTCAATTTAAGAGACTCAACATCAAAGTTTTTCAGTAATAGTGTATTAAGCTTGGTGAAGAATCTTTTTGTGCAGGACCAAGAAGTGATGACAGATTCCACAGTAGGTACACTAGTAATAGTATATATCAAACGTGATTAGGCTCATACTGTCATACAAAGGCTTATAGCTGGGTTAGAGGAACATACAAACTCAATATTCCTAAGATCAGGAAAGTTCACAGCTACTACAGCCATTGCTGCTTCATTTATGGCTACTTGCTTCCATATCTCAGGGCTACGATCTTTTCTATCAAGCATTCCTCTATCCTCAACCTGTGCAGCTTGTAACAAGTCATCGGTAGTGATCTGCAGCAAGTGCAAAAGATATTCAGCAATTCCCAAGTTTCTATGACAGCACTCAAATGCATATCTTAGTAGTTTACTACCTCAGTTCTTCCTTCACGCATCATATTAATAGCGGCAACCTCAATTATGTTGGCTAGCTCTGCACCAACCATTCCATCAGTCATACTCGCAACAGCCATGTAGTCCACATCTACAGCCATAGGCTTCTTACGAGCATGGACCTAGTAACAGTAATAAAAAAAATTGATCTATATACAGGAAAGTGAATTAAGAATAGTTGTCTAAACAAGAATTTTCAGTGCGATTATTTCTCGAAATGAAAGTGACTGAGAAATTATAAATTAACATGATGAAATATACCTTCAAAATTTCAACGCGTCCTATTAGCCCTGGCTTTGGTATAAATATTTTTCGGTCAAATCGCCCTGGTCTTACAAGTGCTGGATCTAGAATATCTGGTCTGTTTGTTGACGCAATAGTGATCACATTCCCTCTTCCTTCAAATCCATCCAAAGATACTAGGAGCTGGATTGGACAGGGGGCCATGAATAGTAAACAAGTTTCAAAGCAATTAGTTAAAAAACTAGAGTTGTATTCTAAACAATGTCAAGAACCTGATTAAGAGTAGCATCACGTTCTTGTCCACCAGAACCTTTAATTAGACCACGCTCCCTTCCAACAGCATCCAACTCATCAATGAAGACAACAGAAGGAGCCTATACGTTAACAGAAATGCTTTTAGGTTAATATGAATAAACTATCTGATATAAACCGAACTAGGAATATCACTGGAACACGATGAGCATAAGGTGCCTTAAACAACCAACAATACTGACATTTTCCCTTGCCTCCTGGTAGAGTGCTCGGACACGAGAAGCACCAACCCCGACATATATTTCCACAAACTGGGAGGCGGAAATGGAAAAGAAGTTCACACCCGCCTCGCCAGCAACAGCTTTTGCTAATAAAGTCTTCCCCACCCCGGGAGGGCCACAAAGAAGTATACCACCTGTAGGAAGTAACACAGAGTGTACACATTTTATAATAAGTAAACCAAAACCCACAGAGGATATGCATTTTATGAAGCGCGGAAAGCCACATTAAAGTATTTCCACAACCTGAACAACACTTGCTATTACCCACCCGATGGGTGTATGTAGGTTTGGCTAGAATTATTGGTTCCGACTTCAGAGGGTAAATGATCAGTACCAACTTTTTACACATAGAACTATACAAGTATCTCCATGCTTAAAAAAGGTGAAGTATGTATTTTCTACAAGGCAAGGTTCTGTTTCAGTCGACAATTGATATATTCTAATTCAAATATCAGAACAAGTGACCACCCCACATTGCGCATACATTTAACTTTTAATAAATACTCTTTCTCGCACACTTTTTTGAAAAAAGTACTGCCTACGCTTGCTATGGCGTCAATTTATGTAAGGTTTGTAAGAATATAATATCTACAATTGTTGCGGTACTATTTTGGGGTACGTCATCATGCAGAACTTTAAAGGTTTTTTTATTAGAAGTACAAAAAACATTGAGATGTTTTAACTAAGTACATGGTATCTGTAAAGAATGCTCTTCACAGAGTTGCAGCCACGCACAACATATTAAAATGGATGCAAACCTGCAAAAAAAATAAAAAAAAAAAAACTTTTTCTTGGAACAGTCTTTGAATGGTAGTTATTACTTACTGTTGCTATGATGATGCTCTACTATCAAAGTAAGTTAAAATTTATTGTTCAGTTCAACTTTGAAGATACGAAGTATGCATACTCAATAACTGGAAAAGTAAGCCAATATATAATTCAGTTCAAATTACATCGAGAGGAAGGAAGAAGATTTCTGACCAGGTATTTTAACTCCCCTCCTGCGGTACATTTCTCCATGGGTAAAGAACTTTACAATTTCTTCAAGCTCAAGTCGTATTTTACCAAGACCCGCAACATCTGTGAACTTGACATCCATTCCTCTTTCCATATACTGAGGAAGTCTGCCATTGCGTGCCTTACGGACACGAGCACCAGACTTCATGAACTGCTCTGCCATCTTCATGTAAGGATTTTCCTCAGTTTGCGCTCCTTCCTCAGCCTCAGTCTCAGCCTTAATGTCTTCAGCTTCCATGCCCAGCATTTCCCTCTCAAGCTCTCTCATTTTCCTCTTCTCCTCTGCATCCGCTTTCTCAATCTTCAACCTATCCTCATAATCCTTCTTCTGCTTCTTATAACTCAAAACAACAGTACGATAAAATATGTAAAAGAAAAGCAGCCCAAGTAGTGTTGTAACATTTTTGTCTTGGGCCAAGTCATCCCATACACTACTCGTACGCAGACTTTCCCTTTGTGCTCTAAGCAACGACTCCTCCTTCCTAATCTTCTGTTGCTCTCTCCTCCTATTCCTCTCCTCTGTCTTCCTCTGCATTTTAATTGCATTCTCCATCATCTCCTGCTCCAACTTCGTCCGCTTCAAATCCTCATCCCTCTGCCTTTTAAGCTCTTCCCTTTGCCTCTTCAACTCCAACGCCTTCTTCGACAACGGCTTCGGCTTCGCAGCCGTAAACATCTTCTCCGGAATCTTCAACAAAAACCCTAAATACGGCGACGGAATCTCCGGTTTCTTCACTGGCGGCGAAAACGCATTCACACAAACCGAATCAATCCCCAACTCATCCCACTCCACCCAAAACTTCGGATCAACCTCAAACGAAGGCAACACAATCCTCAAAACCCTAGAATCCTCCAAAACAACTAAAACAACCTCCGGACGTTGCTTCAACCCTACTTCCGGAGGCTTAATTATATGCTTAAGCTTCCCTTCCTTCCTCAACCCTAAAATCTCACTATACGCAATCCTCTTACCCACAACCGGAAGCCCCTCGGACCACGCTTTCAATTGTTCCGGTGTAAAAGCCTCTACAACTTTCTTACTACGCTTCTTAACTTTCCCTACTTTCGCCGCATTCACACCTTGTGGAAATGCAGCTGACACAACAGTTAACGTAACCGACAAATTAACTAACTTAACCACATTCTTTTCCCAATTATCATCCTCATCGCGTTTCGAATAACCTAAATTACACGAAACTAAAGGCCTACTACGTATCGAAAGTCTCGTAAATCGAGTTTTTGTGTTTCTAAGATAATTAGTGGAGGATAAAAATGAAGAAGTGAAATTACAAGTACAAGCCATGAGAAATGTATGTAAAATTGAAATTCAAGTGAGTAATTGAGAGTGAAGAGTGTAATTACTTGAAATGAAGATCAATTTCGTTGAATTATGGTCTCGAAAGGCGTGAAATTCGAGGGAGTAGCCATGGGGGTTTTGAATTAGGGCTCCATTTTGTTATCAGCTCAAAACAAATTGCTAAGAAGAATATACAAAAAATTAATAAATTGTTAATATTAAGAAAAAATGGTGAATTAATGAAATTATGAATATTAGAAAAAATATAAGATAATACATGTGCGATGTACGGAATCTTTTTTATTATCTATAATTATTTTTTTAATATTTATATGTTATTAATTTATATATCAAGTTATTGTTAAAAAATTGATATTATATCTGTATATATAATAAGTGTAAGAAGTATATTGAACATTATAACAAATGAGTTCTTGGAGTATGTATTTAATGAGTTATAAAAAGGTTCTAAAAACTTCATTTAATCCCTTCTTTACATGTTTGAATATGAACAATTCGGCTCGGGTTTCATTATAAAATATATGAATTAATAGAAATATTAAACATTATAATAAATGAGTTCTTGGAGTATGTATTTAATGAGTTATAAAAAGGTTCTAAAACTTATTTAGTGTAGTGGTTGGAGATGTGTAAATAAACCTTTCTTTACATATCCTTATTTTTTTGGTTACTATACTACCAAAACAATCTACTGTCAAATCTAATATTTTTAAAATAAATGATCAAGATTATAACATATTAGAAAGAAAGTTATAATCTAAAAAGGATATAATTAAAAAATGTTGTATTTGAATTGAATTTTAAAAAAAATTATAATATGAAAAGAATATAATTAAAAAAAGAAAAATTACCCCCATATACATGATTTTATATTTTATTTCTAAAACTACGGTGCTTTCTTTTTCTTTTTGGATATACTGTTTCTCATCTTTTAATTTTCAAATATACGGGAACTCTTCTCCTGCTTTATCTTCTCCGATCATTCCGACCCTTACCATTTGTCTCTAAAAAGTAAAGATAATGAACCGTGTTTTTTTTTTGCCATAAAAAGATTCAGATTTTATTGATTGATCAAATCATTCGACATTACAAAAAATAAATCGGGGTGGACATCTCCCACCCTCCAACTACGATCAACAATTGAACAAGTAGATTTCGCTAAGAAATGAGCGACCTTGTTCGCGGACCGTTTAACGAACCTAAACTTAATGTTTTTGTTCCTCAAACTTGCTAGAATATCCCTGCACTCTTTAACAACTCTCCCCAAATACGAAAAGCACAGAAAAGAGCTACGAATGGACTGGACGATCTGCAAGCAATCAGTCTCTATAAATACGTTTTCATGACCTCCGTTCTTTACCCAGCTTAACGCCTCCCTAATGCCGACTGCTTCAGCCAACTCCGGACTAGGCCTTCCTCTCAGACACTTTGCTCTGGCTTCGATCAGACCTCCAACCTGATCTCTAACTATGTACGCATAACTGTAGCAACTAGCTTCCTCAAAAATGGCAGCATCAGAGTTTACCTTAACACTATTAGGCTGGGGTAAGCGCCAGTGCTCATCTCCGTCTTCGTTAGACATAAAGCCCAGAAAACGATCGAAAGTTCGATCTTGAACACCTCTCCATTGGTTAAGGACCGAGTATGCTGATTCTACCACTGATGAAGATTCCAAACTGCGTTGATTCCAAATAAGCTCATTCCTACTCTTCCACAACATCCAGCTGACCATAACAATAATCGTGACCTGCTCCTGATTATGCTGTTGAAAAACCAACTCCAGCCATTCTGGGAACGAATTAAAATCACCAGATACTTGTAAGAATGCTAACTTCTCCCAGCTGGAAACAGCATGACAGCACAACACTAGCACATGAAGCACTGACTCTGAGTATGCATTACACATTGGACAAAACTCGTTAACTGGAACCCTTCGAGAACGAAGTAAGTCTTTTGTAGGTAAGCAATTCGTAGATGCTCTCCATAAAATTATTTTAACTTTAGGTGGAATTTTAAGATTCCACAGCTTCCGCCAGAACCCAGAATTCGATGCTTCTCCACTCACATTGCTGTCACCTTCAAGAAGCAAATAACCACTTTTGACAGAATAATTTCCTAGCTTTTCTTTCCTCCAATACCATGCATCCTCGACTTCATTGTTCAAAGGAGTGGACAAAATAATATCAGCATCTCTATCATCAAAAATGTCCAAAATAAGATCGATATCCCAACTGTTTCCTTACATACTCACCAGAGACGAAACTTTTTGACCTCTAATAGCTTCATTATCAGTATGAATATAAGGATCATTATCCTCTGATAACCAAGGCTCATTCAAGATGCTAATAGAACTACCATTGCCCACCTTACAACCAATACCCTTCTTAATAAGCTGCTGAGATTCCATCACACTTCGCCATATATAGCTGGGATTTTGCCCGATTTCAGCGTTAATAAAGGAACCTGTAGGATAGTACCGAGCCTTATATACCCTACTAACCAACTTGTCTGGAAATTTCAATAGCCTCCATCCCTGATTACCCAGAAGAGCTATATTAAAATCACGAACCCTTCTAAAACCCATACCCCCAGAAGTCTTCCTTTTACACATATTACCCCAGCTTTTCCAATGAATACCTCTATCCTTTTTAGAATCAGACTTCAACCAAAACTTACACATCAACTTTTCCAACTGTTGACACAAATCCAAAGGCAATAAAAACACACTCATAGCATAATTAGGGATTGTCCGAGCCACAGTCTTCAACAGTACCTCTTTGCCTCCTTTCGACATAAAATTCTTATCCCACCCCTGAATACGCTCTTGCATCTTGTCTTTCAGAAAACCGAATATTGTTGACTTATTTCTGCCAATTATGTTAGGCAAACCTAAGTACGAACACTGCTCATTGGCCTCCTTAAATCTGAGTTTCTGACAAAGCTCTCTTCTCAGAGAACATGAAGAATTCTTGCTGAAGAAAACCGAGGATTTATCAACATTTATCTTCTGCCCTGAAGCTCTTTCAAAAATGTTTAGCATTTGCAAGACATAATCAGCACTTTCCATATTGGCCTTACAAAACACATAAGAATCGTCAGCGAAAAACATATGAGAAATAGACGGCGCCGTTCTAGCCACTTTAATACCTTTGATCAGATTACGCTCTTCAAAATCATGTATCAAAGCTGTCAACCCTTCAATACAAATTAAGAACAGATACGAACAGTAAAAGTAATCTAGGTAGTTTTGAAAAAACCTCTTAAAAAGGGATGGAATTGAATTTATTATTAATATTAAAAAAAGTTCATATTTACTATTTGGCCTCTATCCCGAGATCTGAAAAATAGATTTGGATGATTTTACAGCCCACGCAAAACTCATAAAATTATTTTTAATTTAATGATGATTTAATAATTTTTTTCGAAATGGATACACTCAAAATCTTAAGAGAAAATATAATTACGAATTTTTACATTAATCATATTCGTGTAGAATATCTAAATTGATAATTATATTCAATATAGAAAACTTAATTATATATGATTTAAATTATTAACATATACTTATTCGTATTTCAAGATAAATGGCACCAATATCATACAAGTATATGAAACATTGAATATTTTCTATCCAACCCAAACAATTCTACACCGAACCATAGAAAATGTCTTTCTCATAATTAAATTTTTTTAATTTGTGGCTAAGTTAATCAGTTTCCAGCAACCCAAATACTCGATACAAGGTGTACCGCTTAATGTGAAAAAAGGGGGAGAGAGATTAATTCTTTTTTCTAATAGTTTGTTAAAAATTAAAAAATTATTCGTTACAAGGAGAATGTTCTTTTGCTCATAAGATATTAACATGCTGTAGAGCCTTTTACTTTAATTAAATCATTCAGAATTTTGTTTATTTATATTTAAATTACGAGAATGATAATTTTTTTTGGAAAAAGTTTTGCTTTTCCAAAGAGTCCATGAAGCGGCGGCGAAGAGTGCGAATACGCGAGAGAGGTTAGGTGGTGATTCTTAGATCGTCTCAATCTATTTTTTTATAAAAAAATTTAGAATTTTAAATACTAATAAAAAAATATTTTTCATATTAGAAGTAGAATAGGAGTTCAAATTTATAAAGGAGAATAGTTCGAATTTATAAAGAAAACATATAATTAAAAGTTTTATTGGAAGTAGAATAAGTGTTTCAAACTTACAAAGGAAAATGTTCGAATTTATAAACTTACATTATTTGGTTGTTAGTAGAACTATCTTCAAATAATAAAAAGGGTATTTTGATAATCAAAACGAAATATAAGTATATTTCATAAATTGAATAGAATTTTCAACGTAAAAAATCGTCAATTTCTTCTCTCTTTTATTTGTGCGTAGTTTTAATTGGAAAATAATTGTTAAACCATCACTAAATTAAAGATTATTTTGTTAATTTCACGTGAGCTGTAAAATCGTCCAAATCAAATTTTAAGAATTCAAGATAGAACACAAATATTATATTGACGTGTAATCTTATATATATATCAATTTTTGAACAACAATTTGATATATAAATTAATAATATATAATATAATTATAGATATTAGAAAGGAGGCTTTGATATATAAATTAATAACATATCATATAATTATAGATATTAGAAAGGAGGTCGTGCATTGCACTGGTTATATATATATATATATATATATATATATATATATATATATATATATATATATATATATATATATATATATATATATATAAGATTTTATACATTCAATTTACTATTTGTGTTTTATCTTTATTTTAAAATTTGATTTGGACGATTATACAGTTCACATGAAATTAATAACATAATCTTTGAATAAGTGATGGTTTAACAATTATTTTTCAATTAAAAATACCCAAAAATAAAAAGAGAAGAAATGGACGATTTTTAACATTAAAAATTTTATTCGATTTAGGAAATCTACTTATATTTCGTTTTGATTATAAAAATACACTTCTTATTGTTTGAGAATAGTTCTACTAACAACCAAATACGGTTTAAATAATAAGAGTAAGAGGAATTTTATCCAAACTTTTGTAATACCTAGTCTGTGCTCGGTACGATAAAACAAATAAGAACCATTAGATCTTAAAATAAATAGATGAAAATCGCTAGATCTAACAAAAAAATTATTTTAAATTTTAAGAAAAAATGACCGGAATACCCACTTTTTTCATGTGAGCGACCAATATGTCTCATTTCAAATTTTCACCCCTATTTACTCACCGGACACGTCACCCTCAAAAGCATATCTTTAGTAATATAGTGGTCATATCCAATACACAAATTCACTATTTGTTATAGGGTCTTATGCACACGTTCCAAAAACCCCAACTCAATGCTATGTTATTACTCTAATTCTTAATTGATATATGCTATATATCACATCATATATTAATATCTATATCCCCTCTTCTTTTTTCTACTATCACCGTCATTACACTGTTGCAACTTATAAAACACACACCATCACTGTACACATTTCTTAGTCATCACAACATTGCCAGCAACTTAATATTCCGTCAAGGCCATCAAATATACAAAACGAATATGAAGGCGAGAAAGTACCTTTGATCCGTTGAGCTCTTAGGAGTCATCAGCCTATTATCCCCGGTGTACCTTTGATCCGTTGAGCGAGAGCCATTCCACACAGGACTCCCGGATCACAATGGTCGACTTTCGTCTCACAGTCTGGCAGGCCTTTACCATTACGCTCACGAGTAGAATCTTAGCTTGAGCCTACCTTCGCACACCTCCATTATTCTTTAGGAGGCATCGCCCCAGATAAACTACCCACCTCGCAGTGTCCCCCCCGAATGATCGGTGTGGCGGTTAGGCATCCTTCGATGAAAGAGTGGTCTTTCAGGATTGGTCGTTGTGTGTCACCACCTCCCACCTATCCTACACATTCGATCAAGGTTGTCACTGCGAAGCTATAATTAAGGTGCACGGGGTCTTACCGTCTAGCCGTTGGTACTCCACATCTTCACGGAGAATTCAATTTCACCGGGTCCATGTCGGAGACAGCGGGGCAGTCGTTACACCATTCGTGCAGGTCGCTACTTATGTGACAAGGAATTTTGCTACCTTAGGACAGTTAGAGTTATTGTCGCCGTTTACCGGGGCTTCCATTCAAAGCTTATAACACTTCTCCTTCCGACCTTCCAGCACAGGGAAGGTGTCAGACTCTATACATCGTGTTACCACTTAGCAAAGTCATGTGTTTTTAATAAACAGTCGCTACCCCCGTATGTGCCGTTTTCCTAAACAAAAGATAGGAGAGCACCCCTTCTCCCGAAGTTACGGGGTCATTTTTCCGAGTTCCTTCGACATGGTTCTCTCAAGCGCCCTAGTATACTCAACTTGTTCACCTGTGTCGGTTTGGGGTACGATCAGTTCACCGGAAGGATCGCCCTCCAAATTCAAAGTTTTTTCCTGGAAATTTCAACTTTATTGACTATGACAATAGTTGCCAGTCGCGTAGGGCGACCGGGCCAGGTCGAGTCAGAGAGGCTTTGATGACTCAAGGTTCATATTAGGGAAAGGAGAGTGAGGGGAAGAGGGGGCAGCCCTTGGCCTTATCATCCAATTCGCTCCAACAGACAAGCATGGTTATGTAGTCAAAGCAATTTCGTCACTTTCGTGTACCCATCGGACGACTGGCCTTTCGGGGTTTCCTTAGGGTCCGATTCACTCTGCGTAGATTGATTGAACGTATAAAACCTTCCACTGGCAGGCGATCGTGTTTTTCACAGGATTTCTCGTTACTCATGTCAGCATTCTCACTTCTGATATCTCCAGGTGTTGTCACCAAAAACCTTCCCCGATTGACATGTGACTTTGGTCGGGTTTCTATTTACTTCAAAAGCCCTCCAGCAGGAACAGATTCCACTTCTTATTGGCGTCTTGGTGCTTGGAGCGACAAGCTGGGATATCCTTCCCTCGTTACAAGGCATCAGGAACGTCTTATTTTTTCGGGCTCCCCTATGGACCCTGAGAGGATCTATTTTTCTTCTTTAGTAGGAAGTTCAAAATGCAAGTTCAGTTGCACCTCAGAACTAGGGCTGGTCACGCATACGGCATCCCTTTCTCTGAGCATTCTTTATGATACCCGACCCATAAATCGGTGAAATGGCTTCGCAGTTTCAGGGATCGTCTTCTGGTGGGTACCGACAAAGGTGAGTGGGTAGGGATGGGCATCGGGGCACTTCGGGGCCGGGGAGTGCCATCCCCACCCCCATCCCCGAATTCAAACCCGATCCCCGTCCCAGGCCCGATCCCCGTCGGGGCTATTTTTTATTCCCCGTCCTCGGCCCGAACGGGTAGCGGGGATCCCCGCGGGGAATCGGGGAATTTCATTTTAAACAAAAAATTAACATTGTAAACAATTTTAAATACTAACTAGTGAATTTGAAACAATTTTTTAAGCACTAAATTATTACTTAAATAAACAATTATAAATAACATGGAAGTGAAGTTATTTAACTACTAGAAAGACAAACATATAAGATTAAAATATCATTTTGTTTCCAATATAAAGTATTGGAAATTCGTATATATATATATATATATATATATATATATATATATATATATATATATATATATATATATATTGTGGTTCGAGTCGGGGATTGAGAATTGGGGCGGGGGTCGGGGATCGGGCCGGGGAGACATAAAATCCCGCCCCGGCCCGCTCCCCGGTTTTTTTTTTAAATTGTCCCCGCTCCCCGGCCCGTACCCGAAAATATCCCCGATTCCCCGCCCCGTTCGGTGCAGGGATCGGATCGGGATCGGGCGGGCCGGGATGAATGCCCATCCCTATGAGTAGGAAATCGAAGCGGGGGAAGATGGCGCAGCTATATCACACTGAGGGTTTCTGAAAAATCGATTTCGTGTCCCCTCCTTTATCTACTATATCTACTATGGGCTAGCATTGCCAGAAAAAGAGGTTGCTAGGTGTGGTCTTATTTATTTAAGAATAAGATATTAGATTGTATATACAAAAGTTTTGTAAATTTGTGTAAAAAAATAGAAAATTTGTAAAAAAGAACTTTTTACAATATATATATATATATATATATATATTAAATTGTTAAAAAAATAATTTAGTCAGAAAATCAAAATTAAAATATATAATAATACATAGAATAGCTACATAATATATGTGTGATTTATTAATTATGTTTTAACTATTTCGTCAAAAAAATTATGTTTTAACTATTAAATTAATATTTATACACTCAGTGAGGAATTTACATCGGTAAATAAATATTTTAATGAAAATATATAGATGTGTTTAAAACAAATTAATTAAAATAAATAATATAACTAAAATTAAATTAAATTTTATGATAGTACAAAATAACCCATACCTCGTAGTTTTTGTTAATTAATCTACTATTCTACTTCATAGCACAAATTCATAAACTAATATACCTAGACTCCTATATCTTGTTTTGCGGGTGACTAAAGTGACTAAGAGCATATCCAACCCTTACCACTTACCACCTGTTAGCAAAAAATCTCATGTGGCTTACATTTATACCTAATATGTAAAAAATGGGCTTCTCCAACGCACCCAATCACTGTCTTTCCTTCCAGCTAGTACATCTATACATTTATTTTAATTAACTTCATCCTAAATTATTTTAATTATTAAAACTATTTTATTTAATCAAATAACATATATTCTTGTATAAAAATTTTATTTTATTGAATTTAAAAATAGTAAAATAACATATTTTTAAATAATAAAGTTATTTAAA
Source organism: Saposhnikovia divaricata (assembly GCA_036435485.1). Classification (NCBI taxonomy): domain Eukaryota; kingdom Viridiplantae; phylum Streptophyta; class Magnoliopsida; order Apiales; family Apiaceae; genus Saposhnikovia; species Saposhnikovia divaricata. Next base: position 204,474,834 of record CM071600.1, read on the forward strand.
TTAATTATTTAATATACATATTTATACAAAAATTTTACTTTATTGAAATTAGAAAAAGTTTAGTTATGAGTTTTATCCACAATAAATAAATAATATCTAAAAATATAATTGTTAGAATTTGAAAAATAGTAAAATAACATATTTTTAAATATAACTAACCGTTATAGCTAATACGCACACAGGTTTACAGGTTCAGCAAATTTAACATAATCACCTATTTTTGTGATTTTAGCTAACAGTTATAGCTATCTCCCTTGGAGACGCTCTAAATGAACAGAAATTAATTTTCGTCAAAAAAAAAAGTGAACACAAATGAGCCAAGATGTCTCACTTTGGCCCATATTCATCTTTTATAGTAGTTTAAAACGGGAAAAAAAGAATCAGGAATTTATTATTTTTTTTTGAGTAAAGAAATCAGGATTATAAAATAACTAGGCGACTTATCCGCGCTTCGCGCGGTTTATAAATTTCATTTTAAAATATTGAAAATTGATAAATTAATTTCTATTATTTTTAAAAATTGATTGGGTTTTTAAGATTTTTCTAAAAAATTGATTCAAAACAATTTACATGTATAAGTTTGAAAATACTTTTATTATATATCTAAAATTTTGATTATCTTAAAAAATATCATAAACATAAAAAGTAGCAATTATAATATAAACGTAATCTTTACGATCAAAAATTAAAAATAATAAATATAATAATATTTTTTAAACCCGACGCCCCTCTTAAAACATACATGTTCAATAGTAGTGTAAGAATTTATTTAAATAGAATATTAATTTATGTCGACAGAATATAATGAATAATGGGTATATAACTTTTTTATCGATTTAATCTACCGATAAAATTGGGTTTTTTCAATTTAATTGATTTTCTCATAATCCATGTGTAATTTATTCATGTGTAAAAACAAAAAACTATTTGTATTACCTTTATTACAGGTGTTAAACGAAGATTTATATATTTTCATAATTTATTACGATTTTCATAATCACTAATAATAAAGATTGTTTGTGAAGTTAATGATCATCTGTACTACAATTGTCGTACAAGAAATTGCAGTGGTATTCGATAGGGAATAAAAAAGGATGCAGTGTAAACAATTTTAGGTCATCATTTTACCTGAAGATAAACTTAATAATATATGTAATTAATATTCAATATTGAATTAATAATTATAATGCTGAAAAGTTTTCTAATTTATTAAATAACTAAAAAAATTAATATATATATTTATTAGATATAATTAATGGCTAATTAATATGTCATTAAGAGCTATTTAATGCAAGAAAATAATTTTAATAAAAAATTCAAAAATATAGAAATTCAAGAAAAATATCTTGAACGCTTCTAGTACCTTTCCGATCTCGCGCTACGCGTGGCACGAAAATATTTTTAAAATCGTATATATGATATTATTGTTCGTTAATTTCTATTATTTGAAAGTTGATATGACGACCTTCAAATTGCGTGAAATGTAATTATATTTCAGTTTTATTTTATTATAATTATGTGAAATGTAATTATATTTCTAATATATTATAGGATGTTAGAGAGTTAGTTTGTATTGCAGTTTAAAATAAATGAGTAGTTGGTGTTATGCCCGAATCTCGGCATAGATCCTAAACAGGCTCAAACGACTATGCAAGGGGCCCACCTCTCTTAATGGGCTCAACCACCTCTCTTAATGGGCTCAACCACCTCTCTTAATGGGCTCAATTATCTACTAATGGGCTTAAATATTGAAGAAGGATCAACAAGGCGTGAGGCCCGGTCAGGGATCGCCTCACCTTTATCTCATCATATTATTTGAAGACAATCTCTCGAAGACATGATCCCACCCTAGGGGTCGCCTCACTATGACCTCCTGCTGCTACTCTAGGCGTCTCACGCTAGGCCTCTAGGCGTCTCATGCTAGCCCAGCCTCGAGGTCGCATCTACAAGGCCGCCTCGCTACGGGGCCACCTCGCTATAGGCCGCCTCGCTACAAGGCCGCCTCGCTACAAGGCCACCTCGCTACATGCCGTCTCGCTACAGGCTGCCTCGCTACAGGGTCACCTAGCTACAGGGCCGCCTCGCTACGGGGCCACCTCGCTATAGGGCCACCTCGCTACAGGGCCACCTCTAGCAACAAGGCCACCTCGCTACAGGAGCACCTTGTCTATCCTCTCATGTTAGGCCTCTGCGCCTCTCACGCTAGGCCTATGCGCCTCTCATGCCGCTCAGCCTCGGGGTCGCATCTACCGAGGTCGCTACCCGGGGATCGCTTCGTTTGGCTCCCGTCAAGGGATCGCTTCGCACATAACCTCCAATGCGGGGTCACTACAGCGAGATCACTATCTCCTCTTCTCTGGAAGGCTCATGGCCAGACCCAAGGTCGCATGAGTAGCTAGGCACAGGGATCGCTTCGCATGGCCAGGCCTCTCAAGGTCGCATGCAAGGGCTCTGATGGATCTTTTTATTCCAAACCTATCCGTTCGAGGCCATGGGCTTCCACAGCTGGGCCATGGATCACGGATAGGGTTGATGGCTCACTGCCACGTCAACCCTAAACCAGTGGGCTTGGACTATGGCTTATCTCTTAAAACCCTAGCCCGCCTAGGTAACTTCTCCTCCAAGAACTACGTATGGCTTGATCCCTATAAATAGGGTACGTAGGCACCTTGTTTGGATACGCCTCAGCTCACCCCTGACTATCTATCAACAAGATCAGCCACAAACAAACACCAATCTCCTCCCGTGTTCTTCGTGTTCTTAGTAAAATATCCGTATTTTGCTCCGTGATTCCAGCAACCTCCAATTTCGTGTTGTAACGAAATTCTCCCTACAACAATTGGCGCTAGAAGGAGGGGCAGTCATTAATTTGGGAGAACGATGACTAACTCGAACAAGAAGAACGGAGAGGCCAATAACGGAGAGGCCGAGGTCGGGCTAGCGTGAGAGGCCGAGGTCGGGCTAGCGTGAGAGGCCGAGGCCGGGCTAGCATAACTACCCCCCAGGAGCGACCCCATAGGAGCGAGGTCATGCTTGCACCTAGCGTAGCGAGGTCATGCTTGCACCTAGCGTAGCGAGGTCATGCTTGCACCTAGCGTAACGTGGCCATTCTTGCACCTAGCGTAGCGAGGCCGTGCTTGCACCTAGCGTAGCGAGGCCATGCTTGCACCTAGCATAGCGAGGCCCCACCTAGCGCTGCGAGGCCGCATTCGAGAAGCATAAGCGACATCACTAGGAGCGAGGCCAAAGTAGGGGCCAAGGTTCGGAATGACCCCCATCTCTTCGTTGAGAGCGTGAGCGGTCCAATCGTCGCGAAGACAGACCCCCCTCTCTTCGTAGAGAGCGCGAGCGGTCCCATCATTGCGACGAGAGACCCCCCTCTCCTCGTTGGGAGTGTGAGCGGTCCCATAAGTACGAGCCCGACCCCGAGATTGTAAGAAGAAGGATTGTAAGGAGGATCAAGAAGAGTCAAGCTCGAGAAGCTCACTACTGACAAGAAGGAGTGATAGAGGCCAAGGCAAGGGTCAAGGTTCTAAATGACCTCCATCTCCTCATCGAGATCGTGAGCGGTCCCATCTTCATGATGACAGACCCCCTCTCTCCTTGTGGAGATCGTGAGTGGTCCCATCGTCGTGACGACAGACCCCCATCTCCTCGTCGAGATCGTGAGGCCCCTATATGATGAAGCTAATGAGGCCCCTATATGGTGTGGATATCGAGATCGTGAGATGCTTCTTCTTGGTGAAATACCTCTACGCCGAGGAGAGGGGGGACGCCCCCGATCCTTGGGGTAAGGGGGACGCCCCCGACCCTTGCCGACAATGAGGAGGTCCTCGATTAACTCAAGACACTGGGAAGAGCAAGCAACAAATAAGGAAGCTGAAAACGAGGCTCTCATTGGTCTCAAGCTCATACTAGAGATGAAGGAAGATAAGCCAAAGTATTTGAAAAATAAAATGAGCTCAAGACCTCAATATCTACATTCTTGTTCAACATAGGGAAGCATGTTATGACATTAAAGAAGCTAAGTACTCTTGCTTAGCGTTGGAGAGTCCAAGTGCCCCGGGATAGCGTGATGAGGCCAAGTGCCCCGGGATAGCGTTGATGAGGTCAAGTGCCTTGGGACAACAGTGAAGAGTACAAGTGCTCTGGGATAGCGTTGAAGGAGTCAAGTGTGCTTATAGCGGGATCACATCAAATTCCTTTCATTACAAATGGTGTCAACTCGAAATAATACAAGAAGATTGCTGAAACACTTTGATTCCTCATCACATCTACAATGATAATGAGGACTCGGGGGATAGTGGCATTACATATACACCTCTTCTAGAAGGGCATTTGAAAATTTTCAAGACAAGGCCAGCACCTAGCGTTGCGAGGCCACACCTAGCGTTGTGAGGCCACACCTAGCGTTGCGAGGCCACACCTAGCGTTGCGATGCCGCACCTAGCGTTGCGAGGCATCACCTAGTGTTGCGAGGCTGCACCTAGCGTTGTGAGGCCGCAAGCCCGATATCTTACAATGCAAGGCCACTTGACCTCATTGGCGATGATGGGTCAATCCGTAAGTCTATACCATGTGGAGCTATCTCTAGGCATGTGTTAAAGTCAATCTACAAGCAAATAAGAGCATATGAAGACTCAATCAGCTATCCCAAAGCACTTGGGAAAATTCAAAATTACTAGTTTTCAAATATGCAAGGCCCACCAGCTACATATGTGAGGTGGGGCTAGAGCCAGCAATATGGATTATGCGAGGCGAAGGAGGAGTACTTTGTGTTCATATGCGAGATGGGTCATCAAACAAGGACGAAGCCGGGATCGAGCTCGTTACTCCAGAGGGTCATAGGTTGAGGAGTGCGAGCCACTAAGGGAGTCCTCTCATTATATCAGTCGGAGGAGGCCTCTCCACAAATGAGGTTGCAAGGAGGCCTTTCAACATGTGAGGCTGCGAGGAGGAGGCCTCTCAACATATGAGTTTGCGAGGAGGAGGCCTCTCAACATATGAGGCTGTGAGGAGGAGGCCTCTCAACATATGAGGCTGCGAGGAGGCCTCGCAACGTAGGAGGCTATGGGGAGTCCTCTCAACTTATGAGGAGTCCTCAACATAAAGGGAGTCTTTTCATCATATAAGGAGCCTTCTCATCATAATAACGAGTAAGCTCGGAGGAGAGTCCTCTCATCATATTCTAGGAAGAGCTTGAAGACACAAGTGAAAGCATGAGCTCATATATCAGCTAAACAGAAGACATATTTAACATTTTATGACCGCGAGGCCCTATGAGGTCGCCTCTCAAGATCCCTGCAGGACCATATTGTGCTTGGAAGAACCCTTCGAGGTCACCATCACTAACATATACATGGCTTCGCATCAAATGGAAGGCGTCACTTTACTTGATTCCACATTGCATTCATAATGGCAATATGGAATCGGGGGTAGTTGTTATGCCCGAATCTCGGCATAGATCCTAAACAGGCTCAAACGACTATGCAAGGGGCCCACCTCTCTTAATGGGCTCAACCACCTCTCTTAATGGGCTCAACCACCTCTCTTAATGGGCTCAATTATCTACTAATGGGCTTAAATATTGAAGAAGGATCAACAAGGCGTGAGGCCCGGTCAGGGATCGCCTCACCTTTATCTCATCATATTATTTGAAGACAATCTCTCGAAGACATGATCCCACCCTAGGGGTCGCCTCACTATGACCTCCTGCTGCTACTCTAGGCGTCTCACGCTAGGCCTCTAGGCGTCTCATGCTAGCCCGGCCTCGAGGTCGCATCTACAAGGCCGCCTCGCTACGGGGCCACCTCGCTATAGGCCGCCTCGCTACAAGGCCGCCTCGCTACAAGGCCACCTCGCTACATGCCGTCTCGCTACAGGCCGCCTCGCTACAGGGTCACCTAGCTACAGGGCCGCCTCGCTACGGGGCCACCTCGCTATAGGGCCACCTCGCTACAGGGCCACCTCTAGCAACAAGGCCACCTCGCTACAGGAGCACCTTGTCTATCCTCTCATGCTAGGCCTCTGCGCCTCTCACGCTAGGCCTATGCGCCTCTCATGCCGCTCAGCCTCGGGGTCGCATCTACCGAGGTCGCTACCCGGGGATCGCTTCGTTTGGCTCCCGTCAAGGGATCGCTTCACACATAACCTCCAATGCGGGGTCACTACAGCGAGATCACTATCTCCTCTTCTCTGGAAGGCTCATGGCCAGACCCAAGGTCGCATGAGTAGCTAGGCACAGGGATCGCTTCGCATGGCCAGGCCTCTCAAGGTCGCATGCAAGGGCTCTGATGGATCTTTTTATTCCAAACCTATCCGTTCGAGGCCATGGGCTTCCACAGCTGGGCCATGGATCACGGATAGGGTTGATGGCTCACTGCCACGTCAACCCTAAACCAGTGGGCTTGGACTATGGCTTATCTCTTAAAACCCTAGCCCGCCTAGGTAACTTCTCCTCCAAGAACTACGTATGGCTTGATCCCTATAAATAGGGTACGTAGGCACCTTGTTTGGATACGCCTCAGCTCACCCCTGACTATCTATCAACAAGATCAGCCACAAACAAACACCAATCTCCTCCCGTGTTCTTCGTGTTCTTAGTAAAATATCCGTATTTTGCTCCGTGATTCCAGCAACCTCCAATTTCGTGTTGTAACGAAATTCTCCCTACAACAGTTGGGTATCTACTTATCTTGTTCTACTTGGTCCTTTTAATTGAAAATCCTAGTTTTGACATCTTTTATTACATAAGTGGTTTAAATTATTATATGCATTGTATGGAAAGCCCGTAGCTTAAAATCATGGTTGTAACAAATAGCTGGAGAAAAAGAACTTAAAAAGTAATTTTTTGGAAGCTATTGACGACATCGCATTCTGTGTCGGTTGGAATTATTTCCGAACAAAATATCGATAAGATAAATTATTTACAAATTAAATTCTTAGATAAGTAGAAGCAACATTAGCGAATGTTTTCAGAGCTTGAATGGCCACCTTTCTTAATTGGGGGACATTATAATCCTGGGTATCGGGACGTTTTGACCCACATGTGTGCCGGAGATGATGTCCGCTCGTACGAACCATTTACCAAGACGTATGATAATGAGTCTCGTATGATTGTACAAACCTTCTCACTGGTTGAGGTTTCTAAGCAACGTGATAGGGCTGCCTTCCCTAAGTAAGATATCATGATTTGGGACGCCATTGAATTTGAGGCTATTTAAGAACTCAACCGGATACAACATATCTTCCTCATCTGTATTGGAACTTGCTTTGCACACACTGTCTGAGCTGAAATATGTCCTTCCTTCACCAGGTATCATGTTCATCATCATCTCATTTAACTCATGAACCATTTCATTTTTGGGGTTAATATTGCTCGCTCTTTTAAGGTATGCGGGATTATTGTAATTCTCCTTAAATGATGGATAAATTGCCGCAACTATAGAGCTCACTGGGTCATCTTCGGTTCTTAGGAGTAGGTCGTCTGGAATTTTTATTAGTTCCCTGTTAATGTCGTTGTACATCGAGCCATCTCCAACTTGTAACAGCCATCTGTCAAAATCTTCTAACCTTGCCGAATCACCATTCGAGTGGTTGTCATTACGCAGCCTCATATTTTGGTTGAGCTCGTATATCCTAAAGAATGACCACAAATAAGATGAATCCAACAATGTCTCAATAATATCAGATCTTCTTCCCTTTTGAATAACTGGCAATATTTGGCGAAAATCACCCCCACATACTACTGTGAGCCCACCAAACGGTTTGTTTTTGTTGTCCTCCTCTTTTGTTCTAAGAATATCCCTCAGGGTCTTATCCAAAGCCTCAAAACAAAACTTGTTTGCCATTGGTGCCTCATCCCAAATTATCAAAGAAGTTTTTAGAAGCAATCTGGCTAACTGGGTCCCATGCCGAACCTCACAGGTTGAGTCTTCAGTAACATCAAGTGGTATATGGAATCGTGAATGTGCCGTTCTTCCGTTGGGCAACAACAATGCTGCAATACCTGCGGTGGCGACAGGTAACATAATTTTTCCTTCCGATCGTATCTTCGCTATAATTTTCTTCCACAGAAATGTCTTACCCGTTCCGCCATGTCCGCTAACAAAGAATAAATTCCCTGATTCATTGTCAACTGAGTCGATAATTGCTTCATAAGCCAATTTCTGTGACGAATTTATAGAATTGAATGACTGATCATGGAGTTGCTTCAGTTGTGCACGATCATAATTCAATTCCTCGTTAATTAGCCTGTTCCCCAACTCTTTTAATAGACTTGGATCAGGAAGTGGAATTCCGTCTAGGTCTCGTTAACTCTTGCCCAATTCATGCATCATAATTTCAAGTTCGAGCAATGTGATCTGAGGTGAAGTCTGACTTGAACAAATAATCAAGATCTCACCAAGTATTAACCAAGAATGCCAAAAAAATTAGATTACTTCAATTGGTAGTAACCTCGATGTATGTGCCAGCTATATATATAATGAAGAGAATGTAGATTGAGCTGGAGGTGATATAAACAAGCTAACATGACAATGCAGGGAGAAGGAAAAAAGAAATAATATTTGTAAATAAATTAATTTGATATTTATGTTTTCATAGTTTTTAAACTTTGTTAATATTTTTAAGATCAATAATTCAAGTGATTATTTCTAATGCATTTATGATTGGGTTTGAACTTTAAATTTATGGAAAAGTAATTTATCCATTAAAACATATAATAGTTGAGTGTTCTGTTGTAGGTTTCCTAAATTCAGTAGATTATCAACATTCGTCGCTTTCTTTTCTCCTTCGATCAAGAATTCCAATCGAAAATGCTACGAGCAAAGTGCCAAAAATGGCCTTAATTCGATCAGGATCCTAGTCGATTTAGGTCAGGAATCCTGATCGAAAAGCCTCAAATAAAATTTTCTAAAATTTTATAAAAAATAAAATAAAGTATATTTAATGGATGTATTTAGTGACTAACTAAGATGTTATTTAATGAAATAATATTTTTAAATAAAATTCAAAAGGGAAAAATTTAAAAAATATAACTTGAAAGGTTCTATGACCTTTTCAGTATTATTTTAGGTAATTTTACCAGGTTTCGCACAATCTAGATACTTTTTAGATGAAGGGCAAAGAGCAGATCCATTGCTAACTTGGTGCAATGTGATGCACCTTCTAGTTTAGCTATGGACTATGGTACAAGTAATTTTGTAGATTGTCGAAAACTTGGAGGTGGAGAGCTAAAGGAAACAACGCTAGATTAGATATTATTAATACAATACTAGGTAAAATCAAGAAGCAGATCTCAAGGGAAAGTTTCAATTCTCTTTTTTTTTTCCATATTTAATTTGTATACTAATTAAATAAATTATTACATTATTATTAAATATATATGTTATGAGAAAGGTGTCGATTTTAAAAAACATTATTGACCATAACTTCTCAAGCAATCTTTATTATCAATGATCGTGAAAGTCGTAATAAATATGGAAGTACAAGGATCTTTACTTAATATCTTAAATTTTATAATACAGACATATTTTTACTTTTGCACATGAATAAATTGCACATGTGTTACGACCAAACTAAATAAATTGAACAAACCCATCCATTTTATAAGAATATTAAATCGATAAAAATTTATACATCCGTTGTTTCATTATATTGTGTCAAAATAAATTAATATTCTAATTAAAAATATTTTTACACTATTATTGAATGATTGATTAAGATAGCATTAAGAGTTATTTAATGCAAGAAAATAATTTTAATAAAGAAATGAAAAAAAAGAAAATTCAAGAAAAATATCATAAACGTTTCTGGTGCATTTCCGATCTCCTGGTATTATAATATTAAGTAAAGATCCGTGTACTTCCATAATTTACTACGACTCCACAATCATTGATAATAAAGATTGTTTGAGAAGTCAAGGTTAATAACGTTTTTTAAAGCCGACAACCCTCTCATAATATACATATTCAATAACAGTGTAAGAATTTGTTTAATTACAATAAAAATTTATTTCGACAAAATACAACGAAACAATGGGTGTATAGCTTTTTTATCAATTTTATCTTCTGATAAATGGCTGGATTTGTTAAATTTAATCGATTTGATCATAACTCATTTATTATTTATTCATGTGCAAAATTAAAAATTTGTCTGTATTATTTGCATACAATTCCAGATATTAAGTAAATATCTTGTACTACCATAATTTATTACGACTTTCACAATTATTGATAATAAAAATTGCTTGAGAAGTTAAGGTCGTCTGCCCTATAATTATCCGAAAAGAAATTACAAAGATCTTGAATAGGAAATAAAAAATAACGCAATATAAACAATTGTTAGTCGTCATTTTACCTAAAAATAAACATAACTATATATAATTAATATTTAATATTGAAATAATAACTATAATGTTCAACTAATTTGCTAATATTTAAACAAATTAAATAGAGTAAATTTAATATATGTTTAATAGGTGTAATTAATGACTAATTAAATTGTCATTAATGGCTATTTAATGCAAAAAAGAATTTTAATAAAAAAATCAAAAAAAACAAAAATTCAAGAAAAATATCTTGAACTGTTCTGGTGCATTTCCGATCTCCATGCATTATAATATATATAGATATAAATTGAAACTTAAATTTTTAATAATGTAAGAATTTTTTGTTATTAAAACTTTTTTTTAAAGTGTTATTAAAACTTAAAAGATCAGTAGAAAACTTACCACGATTCTGAAAATAAATTTTTAAACATTAAAGTAATCAAATCACATCTTTTTTTTATTTATTAATCCAAGGATTCTATACATATATATAGAGAGAGAGGGAGAGAGAGAGATTGGGGAACCTGAGATGTATCTCAGGTAAATTTCCTGAGATACATGTGAATTATATGCAAATCAGAATTTTTATAGTATGGGCATTTTTGTAAAATCAAAAATTTTTAATTAGTCCTGCGGGCCCAATCAGATTTAAAGTATATTTCTTTAATATCTTAGGAAAAGTTCCCTGAGATCAATCTCAGGGTCCTTTTTCTCATATATATATATATACTAGCTTATAACCCGTGCGATGCACGGGTTTCTTTTGATATGTTATAGATTTTTATTTTATTCTATAATTATGTTTTTATGTAATCATTAATTTTAAAAATTAATTTAATAAAATTCGAAGTAAATTTAATAAATGATTTGTATGATTTAAAATTTATATAATAAAATTTTAAGTTAAGTATGTCGTTGACGGGATTCGAACCTTAAATATTTAGTAAAGTAATTTAATCATTAAATATAGCTTATAATTACATCTAACAGTTCTTATTAATTATTAAAAATCTAACGGTAATATGGTGTCATATTTTTGGGTATACATTAATGATTGTAAATTTATGTTTTGGGTATATATTAATCATTATAAGATTAGTTTTAAATAAAAAAGGTAACGTATTTTAATTAGAAAGGAAATATTAATAATTTGAAGATATGGTACGATTGATGTTTTTATAAATAATAATATCTTCAACTAAAAGTAAATCTCAAAATGGCAATGGCTAATTACCATTAATTATATTATGTCATTATTTATTTTAATAATTAAGATAACTAAACTGAAAACCAAACCGACCAAACTTTCAATCTTTAGACTTTAATATACTAGCTTATAACCCGTGCGATGCACGGGTTTCTTTTAATATGTTATAAATTTTAATTTATGCTATAATTATGTTTTTATATAATTATTACTTAGTAAAAATTATTTTAACATTATTTTAATATAATTTAATATAAATTTATTTAATGATATGATGATTTAAAATTTATATTATAGAATTTTAAGTTAAATATGTCGTTGACGGGATTCGAAACTTGAATTTTTAGTAATTTTAATCATAGAATATACCTTATAATTACATCTAACGGTTCTTATTAATTACTAAAAATCTAACAGCAAAATGGTATAATATTTTGGGGTATACATTAATGATTGCAAAATTATTAATGATTGCAAAATTATGTATTTTAAAACTTATATTAAGTCTAAAAAAAAATATGTCGTTGACAGAATTTGAGCCAAAAAAAAATATGTCGTTGACAGAATTTGAGCCTTGAAATTTTAGTAAATTAATTTAAACATATAATATATTTAATCATTAGATCTAACGGTTCTGATTTTTTTACTAAAAATCTAATGATAATTATTCGTTGTATACAGATTTTTATTATATTTTGTTAGTGATTAGTAAAATATAGTGTTATATTTTTGGGTATATATTAATTAGTGTAAGATTATATTTTAAAATAAAAGTTAACGTATTTTATTTAGAAAGAAATATTATTAATTGGAAGATACGATATTTTAGGTGTTTATAAAAGATAATATCATCAAACAATTAAAAGTAAACCTCTTTTTAATTAAAAAAAGGCAATCGGCTAATTATCACTAATTGAAAGATATGATACGATTGATTTTTTAGGTGTTTATAAAAGACAATATATTCAACTAAAAGTAAATGTGAAAAAGGCAATCAGTTAATTACCATTAATTATATTATGTATTATTTATTTTAATAAATAGGATAACCAAACCCAAAACCAAAATTTTTTATTTTAATAAATATAGGATAACCAAACCGAAAACCAAAAATTTCAATGTTTCGGTTTTAATATAATAGTATAGATATTTGTGAATATGATCTATTTGTGTCGTGATTTACGGGATCTTTATTCCTGTTTAGAAGAATATTAAATTAATATTTGCAAATAAAAGTATAATCCAAACAGAGTTGAGTTGAATTTTTATTCAAACTTGATTCGACTATGAATATATAGGAATCGAATTCGAAGTTGAAGCCAAATTTTCAAGTCATCGAACAATTCAAACTTTTAAAATAATTTTTACGAATCTAGCATATAGTCCAATCCAAACTTATCAACCCAGTCAATTTCATCGTATACAACTATTATTGAATTTGAATCAAGTTTAGTTTGAGCCATATTTTTAGATAAACTCAATTTTATTGATCAAAAATTAAGGTTGATTCAATTTGTTATCGATTTTAATTATTCGTTCGACTGAAGCACAAAGATGAATTAAGACAGACTTTTATTGAGTTCATATGTGCTCGACGGGAATTACAATCTCAAATACATCCAACCTCTTCGATTGGATACATTTAAAAAAAATAAATAATGATTTATGAATGTAATGGTAATATTAATATTAATTGGGTATAAGGGTAATTAGGTAAATTCAATAGGTACCAACCAACCAACCAAACTTTTAATATTTCGGCTTTTATATAATAGTATAGATTGATGATTGATTATAGATTATTATTTTGGGAAGGTGTTAACCAACCAATCAAATATATCCATATTAAATAATATTGTTAACCTTATAACAGTATAGTATAGAGTAGTTTCACTTATAATAGTGTAGTATAGATAGATTATAGTTTGTTGTAAATTTTAATAATTATGTGATGTTAAAATTATTTAAATTGATTTCGAAAATATTTGGTTTCCAAGTACTGTAATTAAAAGAGTCTAAAAAAGTTGGGTTGAGGTAAAATTTTTTAATTCAAATATAACTGAAATAGTATGTAATTGAATATTAATGAGAGTATAGTTAAAAGAATTTGTTATTAAGTAAAATATGAGTTTTTTTTTTGTAAAATAAAATTTTATATGCATTTTACTTTAAGTAAAATATATGGGTTTTTTTGTAAAATAAAAATTTATATGCATTTTATTTTTTTTTATTCTTTTTGGAAGGTATTAAAAACTTTTTGGAAGGTGTTAACTTACCGATCAACCAACCAATTATACCATGTTTCGCTTATAATAGTATAGTATAGATTATTAAATAATAATTGATTAATTATATGATATATTATTCGAATTATGACTATATTTTATCATAATAATATAAATATAAATGGAAGTATCGTATATACTTACATTTAAATTTTTGTTGATATTATCATATTCAAATTATGATTCCATAATAATGCATAATGTAATACTCCGTATTTGTTTAAAATAGAATTTAATATTGATTTGTAATTGTGTGAAATTTTTATTGTTTATTATATAGTTTTAGTTTGTTTTCACTTCGTTGATTTATAATTTGTTGTAAATTTGTTAATAAATATGTAATATTAAAATTATTAAAAATGATTTTGAAAATATTTGGTTTTCAAGTAATTAAAAGAGTCTAAAAAAGTTGGGTGCTGAAGAATTTTAACTCAAATATAACCAAAAGAATATGTAAGTGAATATTAATTGGAGTGTAATTTAAAGAGTTTGTTATTAAGTTAAATATGTGGTTTATCTTTTGTAAAATTACATTTTATATGTATTTTAATTTATTATTTCATTTTTGGAAGGTGTTAGCACAATTTTTGGAAGGTGTTAACCAACCGACCGACCAACCAATTATATCCCTTTTCGCTTATAATAGTATAGTATAGATATTTGATAATAAAGTGCTTATAAGCCAACAAAGAATTATCGGTGGTGAGGGAGGATCCAACCATGACTGATATACCCTTAACCAATAAAATGATAGCATTTTTCTGGCAAAGGAAAAGAAAACAAGGAGAAAGAAAGAGGAAGCGATAACAAACGGTAATTGCGATTCCAGATGAGGGAGCTAGCACAGCATAAGTCCCTGTTATGAAAGCCACCATCATTGCTACAATCGAACATACGTTGAGCAATCCAGCCAAAGCGATAAAGGCCACTACTTTATAGGCATCCTCGTAGTCGTACCACGTTGCGATGAAGTAAAGGAAATCTGCTGCAATAAACGTCTTGAAGGCGGGCTTTCTTATAAGGACCGCAGATCCATTGTTCTGATCAAACCCACCGGCCGGCATGGCGAATCCTGCTGTCAAGGCTACCGTGGTTATCAGTGCAGCCACTATCATATGAGTGTTGATCATACTTCTTTGCTCTTCCATGCTAATTTCTCTTGTTCTTTCTTCTGCTCTTTCTTCTTCTCTTTCTTTTTCTTCTTGTTCTGCAGAGAGATTCAATTGTTTTAATTTTTTGATTTGTGCTGACACCTTGTCAGCTTGTTTCCTTTCAAGTATAGACCACAAGTTCAAATTCTTTCCATAGACAAGTACATTTTCTTGTGTTCTTCGAACCAAAGCCTGCAATGGACGTTTGTTAAATTCCCAAGTCAGAAGTGTGAGATTGAATTAGATAAACATACAGAGATACTGATGATGTGTTTTCTTCACTGCAATATCAAATATTATTGTCTTCCCGCCTGATCTAGTTGCCCAAGTTATACCTATTGAACCATATATCAGTTTTATAAAAGTCAATATTATAGTTTGACTTTTTACTAATAGTTAGTTACAGTTTGTTCAGAGTTTGTTATAGACTTACTGATGTATAAATACTGTAACAGACTGTTTCATTTTTTACTACTTCTTTTCTGTATTTGTTAAACTCTGAGAATGTAGTCTCTCTCTCTTTATCTCTCTGTAATCATCTCTCGGCGAGATTAATGAATACAATTGTTCTTCAATGATTTCTCAGTAGTTGATTGTTTTACATTTAGAGATTTGTATTGTTCATCTTTATATGGTATCAGAGCATCTTCCGCATATTTCTTCATATCAATTTCTCAATCTAGGGTTTCAATTGAGCGTTCTTCAAATTAGGCGTGTTTTGTGTTTTGTGATTCTCAGCTGATTCGATGTCTCACAATCTTCATCTTCATCAATCGTATGTTAACGCAGTGACAGGTAATTCAACCTCCATGGATAATCAATCTTCTCCTGTTCGTACTAATGTTGATAAAGATGGAGATACATTTACTGTTAGTGATGGTACTAGTAGTATAAACAATAATTCTCATCCTTTATATCTTCATAATAACGATCAACCTGGAATGATTTTGATTCTAAGAAACTCTCTGGATCAGAAAATTATGCTAGTTGGAAATGTTCCATACAAATTGCCTTATCTGCTAAAAATAAGCTTGTTATTTTGACTGTGAATATAAGGCACCTGATGAGAAATCTCCTTTATTTCCTCACTAGAAGCGTGTCAATGACATGATCATAACTTGGATCTTAAATACTGTTAGTGATGAAATTAGCAGTAGTATGCATTATCTGGACAGTGCCTTTGATGTTTGGAGTGAATTGAGTGAAAGATTTTCAGCTGTTAGTGGTCACAAAATTTATGAGATACAAAAGGATTTATTTAAGCTTGAGCAAGGTAATGAATCAGTGGAAATTTATTTTCACAAGTTAAAAGGATTTTGGGATGAACTAAAGGCTTTAGAACCAGTTATTAAATGTACTTGTGGAGCTACAAAAGAGTGGGACATTCAGATTGAGAAAACTAGGTTAATTCAGTTCTTGATGGGCTTACATAGTAGTTATACTGCAGCTAGAGGTCATTTGCTTATGATGAATCCATGGCCTACTATTAATCAAGCATATATGCTTATTAAACAAGAAGAAAAACAGAGGCAAGTACATAGTAGTAGTACTCCAATTGCTATGATGGTGAATGCTCCTAGACCTCCTGCTCCTGTTTTTCAGAGGTCTTTTACTGACAAACCTAGTGGAGCTATTTTAGAGTGTACCTATTGTCATGGAAAGAATCATACCAAGGATAAATGCTATAAGCTTGTGGGATATCCTACTGATCATCCTTACCATCCAAACAATAGAGGTAAAAGGAAACCTTTCATTAAACCAGGTCATTTTGTTCCTTCTGGAAATTCTGTTGCTCTTGGTAATGGCAAGTCTGGCCATGCTATGCAAGTTTCAAGTGGTTTGTCTGATAATTCAAGTGGAGGCAACTTTTCTGGAGGCAACTTTTCTGAGCAATCTTCAGGTTTTAATTCTAATATTGTGAATTGGAATTCTCAAATGGAAGCTTTACAGAATCAAATGAACTCTTTGAGATAGTGTATCAGTCAAGGAAACACCTCTTCTATTCAGTCAAGTTCTTCTGGGAATCCTTCCATTGCTTATGGAAACACTATACTTACCAGTGGTGGTACTGCTATGTCTTCTCAGAATCAGTTTACTAGTAATATGGCAGGTACTACTTATTCACTCTTATCAGTATCTGGTATGTCAAATGACATTTGGATTTTGGATAGTGGAGCTACCAACCATATGTGTTGTAATATTAATGATTTACAAGACATTCAACTTTTAGCTGAACCAATTATTGTTAAATTTCCTAATGGGAATATTTCTTCAGCCACCCATACTGGATCAATATTTTTACACAATATTACTGTTTCTATTTCTGAGGTTTTGTTTGTCCCTTTCTTCAAATTCAATTTGTTATCAGTCAGCAAATTGGCCTCTCAAACAAAAACACTTATATCTTTCAATGAACATGAGTGCATTATGCAGGTCCAGGGCCAGACCAGTTCCAAGACTCTTGGTAAACTAGCTGGTGGTCTTTATCATTTTATCAATTCAAAAGTTTCTGTTTCTACAGCTTATAAAGATTCTTCTCATTGTCTCTGGCATAAAAGGTTAGGACATGCTCCTCATAAAATACTCTTGAAAATTCCTGATCTTTTAGATTCTAAACATTTACTTGAAAATTCTTCCATTTGTGATGTGTGTCCTTTAGCTAAACAGTGCAAATTGCCTTTTCCTGTTAGCACATCTTTGTCTTCACATCCTTTAGATCTTATTCATTGTGATTTGTGGGGTCCCTATAGAATCCCAACCTATAATGGTTGTAGGTATTTTTTGACCATTGTTGATGATCACACTAGGGCAGTTTGGACTATTCTTGTTCCTACAAAACAACATTTTACACAATCTATCAAAGATTTTTGTTCTTATGTTTCTACTCAATTCCAGTGTCAGATTAAGTGTATTAGGACAGATAATGGTGGAGAATTTGTTAATTCAGATCTTACTATTTTTCTGACTAATTCTGGTGTTATTCACCAAACTTCTTGTCCTTACACTCCCCAACAAAATGGGAGAGTTGAGAGAAAACACAGGAATCTTTTAGAAATGACAAGAGCTTTACTTTTTCAGAGTAAGCTTCCAAAACATTTCTGGGGTGATTGTCTTCTTACATCTACTTACTTGATCAATAGATTACCTAATTCTGTCTTAGGTTTTCTTAGCCCCTATGAGAAATTATTCCTTAAGCCTCCTTCTTATCATCATTTAAAGGCTTTTGGTTGTCTTGCTTATATGTCTCAACACCTTCCTGACAAACTAGAAGCTAGAGCTGTTAAAACAATTTTTGTTGGCTACTCTCCTTACCAGAAAGGATACAAACTTTGTGATCCTATTCTTCATTCTTTCTATGTTTCTAGACATGTTGTATTTGATGAATCCATTTTCCCTTTTCAAGATTTTAACAGTGTTCCTATGTTGCCTTTCTTCCCACATGATGACCATAATGATATCACTGATTTTGATAGTCATCTAGATGAATTCTCATACAATGATATTTCTTTGCCTTCTTCACCTAATTCACTAAGGACTTCTGATACACCACCTCTTTCTACTGATTCTTCACTTTCTCCAGACATGTCTGATCATGATTCTTCTGTTGATGATTTATCTGAAGAATTGGTTTCAGATTCTGTACCTTCTATTGTTCCAAGAGTTTCCTTGAGAAATAAAATTCAACCTTCTTGGATGAAGGATTATCAAGTTTTTAATTCTTGTGTTTCTCCTGTTCCTTTTGTTCAAGCAAACTCTGTTCTTCTTCACTGTCCTATTAGTGAAGGAAAATACAATTTTCAACATTACTCTCCTCCTGCTCCTAATATCTATTCTTGTCAAGTTAATTCTGCTGAGGTTGTTAGAGAGCCTACTAGTTATAAGCAAGCTATTTTAGATCCTAGATGGATTGATGCAATGAATAAAGAAATGCAAGCTTTAGAATCCAATAATACCTGGACTATTATGCCTCTACCACCTGGTAAAAAGGTTGTTGCCTGTAGATGGGTATATAAGGTGAAATATCATGCAGATGGTACCCTTGATAAATTTAAGGCTAGACTAGTGGCAAAGGGATTTACTCAAACTGCTGGTGAAGATTATCATAACACTTTTGCCCCTGTAGCAAAAATGCAAACTGTCAGAACTATTCTTGCTATTGCAGCTACTAAATCTTGGGATGTGCATCAGTTAGATATAAATAATGCTTTTCTTCATGGGGATTTACATGAAGAAGTTTACATGGATTTACCTCAAGGCATCCTCTACATGGAATATCTGTGTGTAGACTTAATAAGAGCATTTATGGTTTAAAGCAAGCAGCCAGAGAATGGTTTGGTAAACTGGCTGACAAACTTTTCTCTCTTGGTTTTCACCAAACAAAAGCCGATCCTTCTTTGTTTGTGTATAAAACCAGTACTTCTTTTGTCTTAGCTTTGGTTTATGTGGATGATATTCTCCTGACTGGTACAGATAAAGTTTTTATTTCACATGTGAAAAATATCCTTCATCAAACTTTTACTATCAAAGATCTGGGGTTGAAAAAATATTATCTTGGTTTAGAGGTCACAAAAACTGGTGATGGTATCTATATACATCAACACAAGTTTATTCATGATATGTTGGTGGAAGCAGGTCTTGAAAATAGTAAACCTTTGTCTCTCCCTGTAGATACTACTGTTAAGTTGTCTTTACAAGATGGATCTCCCATTGATGACCCTTCTGTGTATAGAAAGTTTATTGGTAAATTGCTTTATCTGACAGCAACTAGACCTGATATAGCATACATTGTTCATCATTTGAGTTAGTTTATTCAAGCACCCAAAGCTCCTCATCTTCTTGCAGTACAAAGAGTTTTAAGGTATCTTAAAGGTACTCCTTATCAAGGTCTATTCTTCTCAGCTTCATCAACTTTGAAACTCACAGCTTTCTGTGATAGTGATTGGGGTTCATGTTTTGATACTGGTAGAAGCATTACTGGTTTTTGTATTCTTCTTGGAAATTCTCTGGTTAACTGGCAATCAAAGAAACAATCTGTGGTTTCTAGGTCCACTGCTGAATCTGAATTAAGAGCTATGGCTGATGTTTCTTGTGATTTAGCATGGATGCATTTATTACTTTCTGAGCTAATGATTCCACAGTCTTTTCCTATTACCATCTACAGTGACAGTCAAGCTGCATTTGATATTGCTGCTGATCCTGTTTTTCATCCTAAAACTAAGCATTTTGCCATTGATTGTCATTTTGTTAGGCAACAAGTTCAGATGAAGCTTCTTCAACCAATCTATGTTCCAAGCTCTCAACAACTGGCTGATATTCTTGCTAAAGGATTGAGCAGGAATTCTCATTGGAATATTTTGTCCAGATTGAATGTTCTTTCTCCCCATTCCAATCTGAGGGGGGAATATTGAACCATATATCAGTTTTATAAAAGTCAATATTATAGTTTGACTTTTTACTAATAGTTAGTTACAGTTTGTTCAGAGTTTGTTATAGACTTACTGATGTATAAATACTGTAACAGACTGTGTCATTTTTTACTACTTCTTTTCTGTATTTGTTAAACTCTGAGAATGTAGTCTCTCTCTCTTTATCTCTCTGTAATCTTCTCTCGGCGAGATTAATGAATACAATTGTTCTTCAATGATTTCTCAGTAGTTGATTGTTTTACATTTAGAGATTTGTATTGTTCATCTTTATAATACCACCAAGTTTAGTGCCTAGGTTTTAACATCAATTTCATTAGTTGTGTTTTGTTGAAGAAATGAATCTTATGTTTTGTAGAGGGCATATACGTACAAGTCAAATTATAAGCTACCTGCAGGCGAACTTACCTGATCAGGTACAATATCAAGGAAATGAGTCATGTATTTGTGTTCAATTATATCCAGAGGAGTGACATTCTTGTAATCTGGCACGTTCCAGTCGATATTCCATTTAATTACCTCTGGCTCTGGAACCATAAGTTGGGGGACATAACATTCCAGCTTGGCCATCAGGTGGAGAGGTGTGTTTCCTTCATTGTCTCTCTGATTTAACAGGTTATTGCTTGCTCCAAAACCTTGTGACAATATAAAATCGATCACGCCCGCCAGTAGGTGATATGTATTATAGTGCTCTACCGCTATGTGCAATAGATTTTTGCCATTCACATCCACAACTTCCCAACAATCTGGGTAATATTTTACAAGTTCCTTCAGCACACATTCATTTCCTTCGTGTGCTGCTATATGAAGGGCTGTTCTCTCGTATTCTTTTTCTGCTAGATAACCCACAGATTTGTTTACACGTACTAGATCTTCAACTATTTCACAAATATCATTATATGCCACATAATGATATGCAGTCCACCCACGATTGTCTGCTACCTTTATGAGATCTTTCGTCTTTTCCGGTAGAAGTTTCATGCATTCTGATATATACCATGAGAATTATTTTACACTTCCACAAAATAATTATAAAAATATATGTTTTATCACGATTATATATGTTTGATATTTATAAAAATTATTCTAAGAGGCTAATAAATAATTATGGGTCATTCTACTAGGAGCCTTTTGAGGACAACTGGTGCCGAAACCCGGAATCAAGATAAAATTTAACAAAAGCAAAAATACAGCAAACACAACTGATTAAATTGTGACGCAACTCTAGCAAATCAAAAAACATGAATCAGCAAACAAGCTGAGAGATATATAGAGATGGTACACACACGCACAACACATGCACATACCAGATCCGGCTTGATAATTCATAGCAGCAGCATGCAAAGTGGTTTTTCCATCAGGACCCCCGAACGTTGGTGATGTACAATTCTTCGGAATTGTGTCAATTATATCATACTCACCCATAAAAGAAGCCAAGTAGAGTGGAGTTTGGTTATATTTATTTTTCGGGTGTGAATGACTTGGATCTTCTTTTACTAGCAGTTGAACCACGTCCTGGCGTTTGTATCTTACAGCCTCGTGCAAGGCAGTTTCAAGCTCCAAACTGGTTGTTCGTATAAGAGTTTGTACGACCGACGTGTCAGTAGTAAGATTATTAGCTAGGTTGTGGCCTCGAAGACTTGGCTGCACCAATGAGTGCTACAACCACATCATAGAGTCCTTGGCTTGCTGCTAGGTGGAGCGCGGTCTCACCTCCCGAGTTGATCTTTAAAAGTAGAGATTCATGGACACTGAGAATCTCTTTCACACAATTTATACTCCCGTATTGGCATGCAAGGTGAAGCACCGTACTATTTGTAGGTGTCAATTGATCGCCGACCTGAAGACTCTTCTCCATCTCCTTCAAGACATCAATGTTATCTCTAGTGACAGCTTCATACAACTTAAGATCCATGTGATTAATTTTGTGTGTGTGTGTGTGTGATTGAAAAACCAGGCAAAGAAAGTGTATGTGCTGTATAGAAACTGAGGTGGAATCATTACAGAACACTTCAATATTTATAGATTAGACTGATTCATCATTACGCTTAAATTATGTAGTATTAGTAGAGTTTCAAACTGTGTTAGTATTTAAACTAGTGACTCAATTAAGAGTAGTGCTAGGTAATCCAAATTGAATAAAAAAAAGTTATAAAATGACATGGCATGGGTGATTTAGCAGTATGCAAAATTTAATTGGTGAACTTAATGTGTATGCAGGATGCAATTAATTATAATTAACCAATCAAGTTAAGACACATGAATTTAGAAATTTTTTTTATAACCAATTTAGGATTTCTAGCATTTTACATCAATTAATTGTCAACATTAACCGAACGTGAAGCACATGTTTTCTTGTTTAATACGATGTTACCAACTGCATTAGTGTTAAGCACTCGAGAATTTACGGATATTGACATTAGTATATATACATAATTTAAAATTATGTATATTGGTTTAATAATTTTAAAACCCGATGCATTCTATATTACTCAAAAAAATTTCAGTTATGGATGAACCACCCACTTTTCGATGATTTTGGATTTTTGAATGACGGATGTTCCAATATTATATCCTTATATATAATATCTTATCCAAATTTTTGGTCTGATAATACCAAATCATATGATAAAGTTAGATTAAAAATAGACAATCAAGATTAGATCATATTAAAAAAAAATTATAATCTAAAAAGGATATAATTAAAAAAGGTTGTACTATAAGTGAATTTTAAAAAGAAAATTATAATCTAAAACGGATATAATTAAAAAAGGTTGTATTATAATTGAATTTTAAAAAAAAAATAATCTGAAAAGGTTATTATATTATATTATATAATAAGAGTAAGAAGGATAATAAAGGAATACTACCATAGATCAAGAGTTTGATTCTAATAGGTGATATATTAATTGTAATACTTTATTTTCAAAGCACTTTAAAAGTGCATAATTCAATTCAATTATTAATTATAGTTTACATGTTAAAAAGTAAAAAAAAAAATGCTACATCCAACATTTTCATCTATTTATTATAAATTTTTTTTAATAAGTTTCGACCTTTGTGGTTGTCACTAGGGTTGTAGAGGGAGAGGATCGAATCGAGGTTTTTTTGCCTCCTCGAGTCGAGCTTGATTTTTTAAAATTGATCTGCATTGACTCGAATTTTCTCATTCAACAGAAAGTTGAGTTTTCCAGCCGAATATGAAGTTGGTCGTGAATATTTTGAATCCGAACTCGGACTATTATTATATCCCTATAATCATACTATTATATTATATCTTTATATATAATAAAGATATAATATATAATATATTATATCTTTATATATAATAAACTCTCAAAAGAAAAAAATTTATATATAATAAGTGTAAAAAGGTAATAAGTGTAAAATGAATTTTATCCAAAAAATTGGTATAGGATCGCTAAAATAATCTCAATCGTTAAATCTAATTTTTTTTAAAATAGAAGATCAAAAATATATTGTATTAAAAAATATTATTATCTAAAAATGATAAAAGTTAAAAGAGGTTGTATTAGAGTTCAATTTCAATATTTTTTTATTAATTTTTATGAAGTTCATATTTACTTTTGGATCTAACTTAGGATTTATCTTAAGATCTACAAATCAGATTTGGATGATATTAGAGTCATTGCGAAGCTCACAAAGTTGTCTTTAATTTAGTGATAATTTAGCAATTATTATCTAAATGTAAACACTTAGAATCTATAGAGGAAATACCGTTACAAATTTTTACATTTATAATCCTATTAAATGTAGAAATCCTATATTGATAATCCTATTCGATATAGAAAGTCTAACTATATTTGGTTTAAATCATTAACATATACATTTTAATTTACATATTAAAATATAGAATATCCTTTAATGTTAGATCCAACAATTTTTATCTATCTACTTTAAAATCTAACGGTTACTATTTTTTTTACTGAGGATCAGACTAGGGCTGCACAACTTTCCGGTCTGGACCGGTAAATTAGACCGGACCGGGTCTACCGGTCCAAGGACCGGACCGGACTGAATATAACCGGTCCGGTCCCCGGTCCGTAAAATCAAAAAAATCCGGTCTTTGGTCCGGTCCGGTCCAAACCCTGAAAACACCCGGTCCGGACCGGATTTTATGTATATAGTTAATTTTACACTATTTTGTCTTTTAAATTATATAATTTAATGATTAAATATTCACACATAACATATTTTAGTGATCCAAATTGGTAAATAATAAATTTATGAAATAATATATATAAACACTATAATATAAATGATTAAATTTCATATTTCATACTATATATAATTTATAATTATGTTTACGAATTAATGTTACTTTACAAATAATATGACATTTACTTATTTTTAAATTTAAATTAACTTACCAAGTAATTTATAAATCAACAAAGAATGAAAATTAAATTATAAAAATTATTTTTTTATAAAATATTAACTAACCGGTCCAAACCGATCCGGTTCCGGTCCGGTCCGGGTTTTTCCGGTCCGGTCCGGTCCCAAAGACCGGTTATGACCGGTCCGGTCCCCGGTCCGGTCCCCGGTCCATGAATTCAATAAAATCCGGTCTTCGGTCCGGTCCGGGTCGATCCGGTCCGGTCCGGTTTTGGACCTTTGTGCAGCCCTAGATCAGACTACTAACTACCAAAATTTTGGATAAAATCACTTTTACACCTATTATTAAGGAGACCAGTTTAATTAATGCGTAAATTATACTCAATTTCTATTACATACCAAAATAATTAGGATCATTAGATTCTAAAATAGAAAGATTAGAATAGTTGGATCTAATATTAAAATTGTATTTGGTTGTTAGTAGAATTATATTCAAATAATAAAAAAGGTATTTTGATAATTTAAACTAAATATAAGTAAATTTCCTAAATTGAATAGAATTCTCAATGCAGAAATTCGTCAATTTTTCTCTCTCTTTTGTTTCTTGGTAGTTTTAATTGGAAAATAATTGTTACGCTATCACTAAATTACAAATTATTTTATTGATGTCACATAATCCAAATCAAAATTTAGAATTCAAGATAAAACACAAATAGTAAATTGAATGTGTAAAATCTATATACCAATTTTTTAACAACAACTTGATATGTAAACTAATAATATATAAATATTTAAAAATATTAAAATATATAAATTAAAAATATATATTTTAAATTTTTTAGTTTTAAATAATTAAGTGTAAAAATATTATTTTACTGTTATTTATATAATTATTTTAATATACCATGAATATCTATAAAAATACTAAAATACAAATATAATATAATATTTTTTATTTTTTTATTTTCTATAAAAATAATGTTCGCATAATACTTCTCTTTTTGTTTAAATATTTTATTATATTTTTAATCGCAAGAATTATTTTCTTTTATTTTTATTTTAAAATACGTAAATATGTATAAAAATATTATAATATCACCAATTCAATATATTTTCAATAATTATGCTTTTTTTTTGTTTTCACTTGTATTGAATCAAAAAATATTAAGTTAAATTTGTTTTAACTTATAAAAATTCTTTTTTTTGTACGTGTGTCTATTTAAGAGTTTTTCCTATTTTT
Source organism: Saposhnikovia divaricata (assembly GCA_036435485.1). Lineage (NCBI taxonomy): Eukaryota > Viridiplantae > Streptophyta > Magnoliopsida > Apiales > Apiaceae > Saposhnikovia > Saposhnikovia divaricata. Next base: position 204,500,826 of record CM071600.1, read on the forward strand.
AATAATTCTGTTAGTCTAATTATGTATAGGATATATATTAATTCATTAAAAATAAATTATATATATGTGTGTGATTAATACTTTTTCTTAATTTTTAGCATGACGACCACACTCTGTGACGACGTACCATAATAAGTCACTTAGTCTAATTATATATAGGATATATTTTCTTAACAATTATTATCACTTCTAAATTTGCATTTACTCATTTTTTTCAACTCAGCCCTCTAACTTTATAATTTGCGTTTCACTTTATTCTATCTAATCCCCGTCAAACACAACCTAAAATTAGAGAAATTTTGTTGCCTAAAAGTTAAAATTAGCATTGTACCATTTTCTTGGGTTTGGCCCAAACATAGATAGAGAATAACATGTCTTCTCTTTTCTGAACTCCAGCATCTTCTTTCAAATGTCATGTGACTGACTGAACACAAATGGGCCAAGATGCCCAACTTTTTTTGATAAAGAAGATATCTTACTTAAGCCTCTAGACTTGCTCAAAGAATATTTATAAAAATATAAAAAGATAAAGTGTGTGTGGTGTGTATTATAACTTATAAGGTTGTAGTATGTCATGAATAAAATTAAAGTGAAAGTGATATTGTTATTTTAAATCTTATTTAAACATAAGAAGCCCATTCTTCTATTTTAAAATAAATATTATTTAAACATTAAAGTAATCAAATCACATCTAAATTTACAGTTATGTAATACTCAACTTACATATAATATCCTTATTATCTCACCCTATTATGAAGAAAAGTATGTGATTTATTTTAAGTGTATGTATGTATTACTCAACTTACATGTACTTTTTTTTCTTTTTTTTTTTTTATGAAAGCTGCCTAGGGAAGCAACACGTTCTTTAAACACTTTTAAAGACTCTTTTCATCTTTTTTAATTACATGATAGCATTTTCTGGCAAAGTAGTATCTTTTTTAAAGTATACTTACTACTTTTTGCGGTACAGTGAACAGTAGATTTTTTATGTGAAAATAGGGGGGCATTTTGGTAATTGCTCGTATCGCGGAAATTTGTTACGGTACGATGAATATTTTTTTAAAAATCAGAGTCGTTGGAACCCTATGTTTCATAACAAGTCCGTTTGCCTTAATTATATAATGAGTTACATGGGGTAAGACTAGAGGTAAAATTAATATGGCAGAGCGGCAGAGCAGGGATGACCCATAAAATACTAGAGGAAATAAATAAAATACGGTCCCTGGAGAGAGAGGGTACATATACTGATATACATACGCCCTTTTCACAATTACCCCTCCAGATACTGATACATATACTGATACATTATAATTTATAGCATTTTCCGGTAAAGTAGTAGAAAACAAAGAGAAGGAAAGAGGAAGCGATAACACAAACGGTAATTGCGATTCGGGATGAGGGAGCTAGCACAGCATAAGTCCCTGTTATGAAAGCCACCATCATTGCTACAATCGAACATACGTTGAGCAGTCCAGCCAAAATGATAAGGACCGATATTCTATCGGCATCGTCGTACCACGTTGCGAGGAAGTAAAGGAATAGTGAAGTAATTGATAATAAAAGGGCTACTGAATCTGCTGCAATAAACATCTTGAAGGCGGGTTTTCTTATAAGGACCGCAGATCCATTGTTCTGATCAAACCCACCCGGCATGGCGAATCCTGCTGTCAAGGCTACCGTGGTTATCAGTGCAGCCACTATCATATGAGTGTTGATCATACTTCTTTGCTCTTCCATCATCCTGCTTCTAAATTCTCTTGCTCTTTCTTCTTCTCTTTCTTCTTCTTCTTGTTCTGCAGAGAGATTCAATTGTTCTAATTTGTTGATTTGTGCTGACACCTTGTCAGCGTGTTTCCTTTCAAGTATAGACCACAAGTTCAAATTCTTTCCATAGACAAGTACATTTTCTTGTGTTCTTCGAACCAAAGCCTGCAATGGACGTTTGTTAAATTCCCAAGTCAGAAGTGTGAGATCGAATTAGATAAACATACAGAGATATTCCATTTCATTTGTAGAGATATTCCAAGTCAGTAGAGATATTTCATTTGCTAACATCAATTTCATTTGTTGAAGAAATGATGCTTATGTTTTGTAGAGGGCATATACGTACAAGTCAAATTATAAGCTACCTGCAGGCGAACTTACCCGATCAGGTACAATATCAAGGACATGAGTCATGTATTTGTCTTGAAGTATATCCAGAGGAGTGACATTCTTGTAATCTGGCACGTTCCAGTCGATATTCCATTTAATTACCTCTGGCTCTGGAACCATAAGTTGGGGGACATAACATTCCAGCTTGGCCATCAGGTGGAGAGGTGTGTTTCCTTCATTGTCTCTCTGATTTAACAGTTTATTGCTTGCTTCAAAACCTTGTGACAATATAAAATCCATCACGCCCGGTAGGTGATATGTATTATAGTGCTCTACCGCTATGTGCAATAGATTTTTGCCATTCACATCCACAACTTCCCAACAATCTGGGTAATATTTTACAAGTTCCTTCAGCACACCTTCATTTCCTTCATGTGCTGCTATATGAAGAGTTGTTCTCTCGTATTCTTTTTCTGCTAGATAACCCACAGATTTGTCTACACGTACTAGATCTTCAACTATTTCATAAATATCATTATATGCCACATAATGATATACCGTCCACCCACGATTGTCTGCTATCTTTACGAGATCTTTCGTCTTTTTCGTCTTTTCCAATAGAAGTTTAATGCATCCTGATATATATACCATGAGAATTATTGTAACATTAGGGATAAATATATGTATTTCAATCTTGTCTTGTGCTCCTACAAAATTGAGCTCATGTTATTGTGTAGTCTTTTTTATCTCCTTTATATTACGATTACTTATTTAGTAATATCCTTTGTTACTTAATAATTAGTAATATATCAAAATATTAGGTGTCATACTGTCTATATCAATTTTAAATAAAATACTAGGAGCCTTCTGAAATTGGTCTAAGAGATTAATAAATAATTTTGAGGACAACCGGTGCCAAAACCCCGAATCAAGAAAAAATTTAACAAAAACAAAAATAGAGCAACACAAATGATTAAAATGTTGTGACAAACAAGCTGAGAGAAATATAGAGATGGTACACACACGCGCACACATGCACATACCAGATCCGTGATTATTCATAGCTGCAGCATGCAAAGCGGTTCTTCCATCAGGACCCCCGAACGTTGGTGATGTACAATTCTGAAGAATTGTGTCAATTATACCATACTCACAATAAAAAGAAGCCAAGTAGAGTGGAGTTTCCTCATATTTATTTTTCGGATATGAATGACTTGGATCTTCTTTTACTAGCAGTTGAACCACGTCCCGGCGTTTGTATCTTACAGCCACGTGCAAGGCAGTTTCAAGTTCCAAACTGGTTGTTCTTATAAGAAATTGCACGACCGTTAACAATTCTTTTTATCATTGATATCATATATGGGGTTGTCTCGCGATATATTAATAATTTGTTTTTTAATATTTTTAAAATTGTTGTGTAGCCTAGTGGTAAGTAATCTCCCTTTTAACTTAGAGGTCAAGGGTTCAATTCTTTGCAGGAACAATTTTTTATTGTGAAGGTTGTCTCACGATATATTAATGATGAGTTTTAAAATATATTCAAATTTCATGTCTAGCATAGTGGTAAGAACTCTCACTTGTATATTAGAGGTTAGGGGTTCAATTTTCATTAGGATCAATTTTTTTTATTATCAATACAATATAGTAGCTGAGGTGGCATTTAGGTGGCAGCTGTGGATGCTGACGTGGATTAAATTGTCTTCCAAAAATCCATGTTGTGCTCTTAATAATATAATAGATTAGTATTTTAATTTATATATTATTTTATTTATGTATTGATCATATGAGCACTAAAAAGAGGATGTTTTGTAGCATATAAATATATTTTATAGGTTATTACACAATTTCTTTTAGAACAATGATAAAAAGACATATCATCGATGTGAATAATACTCATAATACGATACTTTCCAGATAAAATTAGTACGCTCCTTAATATTTATTTCTTTAAATATCTCATCAAGATATAAGTCGCATAGAATAGTACTCCGAAATTACGAGAGGGTTTATTCCCAACACTAACATAATTTCATATATTGTTTGCATAAATATTAAAGGGATGGTGCTTTTGTAATTTTTAAACATATATAGGGATATTCGTAAGTTCATAACCATTAAAATGATACCTTTTGCACTTATGTTGTGGTTTAATATATAGTAATAGATAGATTGTGTTCCATATTGTGAATCCTAAAATATAATATTTTTAAAATAATATGAGTCACCATTATTTTTACTTAAAAATTAAAATAATATTAAAAATAAGATAATAGAGAGGTCGGGTTTGTGTAAAAGGTTTATTAATTCAAAATAATAAAGTCCATGCAGCAAAAGGATGATTAATAGGATAAATTGTGTAGAGGAGGTTCTAGGTTCGATTTACCATAAAAATAAAATTTAATCATTTTTCTCATTTAAATAAGAGAGTGACATTTCATGTAATTTTATAACTTGTAAGGGTATAACTGTAATTTCATAGAGGATTTTGAAAGGCATATGATGTAGCCTATTTGTATTTCGAGGATACAACTCAACTTAAACAAGATTGTATTAGTAAATAGTATATAGACTGTCACAAGGAATCTCAGATTGTATTATCTGTCAGAAGAAAAAGATCAAGGTCAATCTACAGAATTACTACATTGAAAGAAGCTCAGACATTTGATCAAGCCTCGGTGAAGTATTCGTTAAAGAAGTGGATTTATTTATAGTGACAGAGATTTCGACAGTGGTAGAGACAGTACAGAAAGAATCAAAAAGAGAGATGAGAAAAGAAAAGGAACCAGATTTTAAAGTCAGTATATGAAGAACAGTTATTGCGGTTAGTCACTCATGAACCAGATAGTACATCGAGTTCGTCATTAACTTCAGTGGTTCAAGCTATCAAGACTGGTATGTGAAAGAATCATTGTGCAAGCAACAGAAGTGCTAAATTAATTAACCACAAAGATTTTACTATCAAGTGGACTTGCTACGAGGAAAAAGAATTATCATAAAGAAATTCTATGTGATATATTCTTAATGCTGAAACTCCGGTTAGAATTGTTGTATTTTCTACTAAGCAAAAATAGTCCGGTTTCAGATCCTCAAGAGACCGTAGCTTACACCTGGACGGGTTATGAGAAAATAGAATTATCACAAAGAAATGCAAAGTGATATATTCTTAAAGTTGGAACCCCGGTTGGAATTGATTCAATTTTTGTTAAGCAAAAGGAGTCCGGTTCTAGACGCTCAGGTAACCGCAGCTTAGAGCTTAAGGATTTATTTATATTAATAAATATTTTATTTAATTAGAAAATTATATTTATAAATATCTAATAATATTAGATATTTATTTTTATAATTTATGAATTAAACTAATTATTTATTAATTAAAGATTATAAGCTGTGCGACTTAAAAAAAGCATGTCTACGGAGCTGCCCCAAATAAGGACAAAATAAGACCTCTTGAATTTGAATTGTGGCAGGTCGTATGTTAAGTAAAATGAAGAGTACAGGCGCGTGGAAAATGAATAAATAAAAATTCATTAAGGCATACCGAAAGTTATATCCAAGAATATGATTATTGGATAGTCATATTCAGTTCAAGTGTGACAGTCATATTTAGTTCAAGTGTGACAGTCATATTCAGTTCAAGTGTGACAGTCATATTCAGTTCAAACTGGATAGTCATATTTCATTCAAAGAGATAGTTATATCGAAAGTTATATTGGATGGATTGTCATATATAGTTCAAACGGACTGTCATATTACTTGCAGTGGATAGTCATACCGATTGTTATATCAAGCTCAACTGGTTGTCATATTAGCTCAATGGATTGTCATATTTAACAGAAATATGACTATGATTAAAAAAAGTTAGTCGAGTGGCTATGTAAACAATCAGAAGGCACTGGACTTCAGAGAGAGACACACGGACACACTTACAGAAAGAAAAAGAAGAACAAAGCATCTCATCTCTTTCATCTTCAAGCAATTAAATTGCCATAAATTCTTGAGTTCTTTGTATCAAAAATTGTATCCATTGGAACTTAATTATTTGTGACTCTGTACTACTAGCGAATTAAGTTTCCTAGTTCATAACTTGATATCTTGATTTTTATTAACTAATTAGAAAAGTTCATGTCGAATTTTCTAATTAGTTATTAATTACTTGATAATCATTTGGACTGATTTTGTAACACCCATCAAGTTAATATATTGTTATATTCAACTTGAAAATTTGTTTCAATTTATTCCGCACAAATTTGTCTAAACCAAAAATTATTTAACAGACAAATTTTGATAAATTGGTATAGATTGTATTCAACCCCCCCTTCTACAATCTTATCGGACCTAACAGATTTATTGGCTCAAAATGCCCCTAAAAATCCCCTTCTTCTCTTATTATATGTAGAAAGAATGTATGGATGTGTACCATATTGTGAAACCTAAAATATAATATTTTTAAAATAATGCGAATGACCATTATTTTTACTCAAAAATTAAAATAATAGTAAAAATAAGATAATGGAGAGGTCGGGTTTATGTAAAATGCTTTTTAACTCAAAACAATAAAGTCTATGTAGCACAGTGGTCTGTAAGATAATTTGTGTAGAGGAGGTTCTAGTTTCGATTCACCCCAAAAAGTCATTTTTTATTCAATTTAAATAAGAATGGCATTTCATGTAATTTTATAAATTTTAATGATATAATTTTAATTTCACAAGGGGTTTATTTGCTCAAATTATCCCCTTGTTGCTCTATTGTATATAGAAAGAAAAGAGAAGAGAAGAGATGTATATATTAAAACTCTAAAAAACATGTAAAATTAATTATAATAATATCGACATTAAGACTCGATCTCTAATAATAAAAAGATTGAAGTCAATGATATTTTCAAATGAGTCATTTATATCATTATTATCAAATATTATCAATTATTAACATTCTGTCATTTTTATTTATGTCTCTAACTATTTAACTAGATAATATGAGCACGACTGAATTATCCAAATGATAAAGGGTTTATTTTCTGTCATTTCAGATTCTAAATTCGATTTGGGTCACTCCCGAGAATTTACTTAGAACAGATACTAATTTTTTTCATATTATTGTAATTTCAAAGAGAAATGATTGAATCTGACCAAAAAAAAAAAGAGAATAGAAATGAAAGAAGTACCAAATTTGTTTCCAAAAATTTTTCTAAATAATGAGTTGTCAATATATTATTGGTCATTTTCTTACAAATAATATGTCATCTACCGATTAAATTATGTCACATGCAATTCAAAACCTCTTTTGGATCCATTTTGGTATCGTTGTCCTCACTCTATTTCAAATAGCTATCTACTCCTTATTACTTGATAATCAGTTGGACTGATTTTGTAACACCCATCAAGTTAATATATTGTTATATTCAACTTGAAAATTTGTTTCAATTTATTCCGCACAAATTTGTCTAAACCAAAAATTATTTAACGGACAAATTTTGATAAATTGGTATATATTGTATTCAACCCCCCTTCTACAATCTTATCGGACCTAACAATTGGTATCAGAGCCTATTGATTGATACACAAATTAAGATCCTATTTTTATTCAGTCAAAAATCCATTTAGAATTTTTAACTCACTTAAAAATTCATCATGTCTTCAAAAGTCATTGTTAAGATTCCTATCTTTAATAAATATAATTATGATATGTGGAAAAATAAAATGGAGCTGTTTCTTGATGTTACAAATTCTAAATATTTGGGTGTTCTGAAAAATGGACCTAAAATTCCTATGGTCATTGAACAACAAGTTGTTACTGATGGAGTTGTTACAACACCTGCTAGAACCCATGAAAAAGACCCTGCATCTTATACTCCTGATGAAAAAGAGGATGCAGGACTAGACAATAATTTGAGACTCATACTATTAGATTCCCTAGATGTTGTGATGTACATTCATGTGATGAATTGTAAAACTGCAAAGCACATGTGGGAAACTATTGAGACTATTAATGAAGGAACTGATGAAGTCAGGGAAAACAGACTTCAAATTTTAACCTCTGAGTATGAACACTTTAGAGCTGGCCCTAATGAAGGCATTCAGGAAGTGTTTGAAAGGTATAACAAAATAATCAACAACTTGCAAATCCATGGCAAGCAATATACACAAAAGGAGATTAACATGAAGTTTCTACTGACCATGCCTACTCACCTAGAACATAGGGTAACTGCCGTTAGAGAAGCCAGAGACATGAATCAAATTACTCTTGAAAGGCTCTTCGGCATTTTGAAAACCTATGAGTTGGAACAAGTTCAACAGAAAGAAATTCATGGTGAAGGTAGGGTTCCAAGTTCTTCTACAGCTCTAGTGGTTGAGACTCCAAAGGAAGTGGAAGCTAAGGTTGTTCAATCTTGCAGCGCTGACAAGGAACAGGTTGAAGTTGAGATTGGTCATGCACCTTTCAGTCAGAATGGTGGAGATTTCTACTCATTGGAAGAGCTAGATCAGTTGGAAGATGAGTCAATGGCTATGATGGTGAGGCAATTCAGTAACTTCAGATTTAGGAGGAATCCCAAGTCAAGTTCAAATCTAACTACAATAGATTCCAGCGAGGAGGTTCTTCCTCAAGTAGCACAAGGGGTGGCTACCAAACTGGAATGGTAGACAGAAGCAGGATTAGGTGCTTTAAATGTAATGAACTTGGACACTTTGCAACTGAGTGTCATCAACCTCAACAAGATGCAAGGAGAGAGTATGCATTTGGTAAGAAGAACACAGACACGGCCTATGTGGTACAAGGCAAAAGCTGGGATGACACTGACAGTGATGAAGAGGAGGTTGAGGATTTTGCGCTGGTGGCAAATGATGGAGCATCTGATCATCATAACAAACCGGTAATTCCTGCTGACCCTGAATTGATTCGTAGTCTTTATAATTCCTTAGATAATGCAAAAACTGGATATAGAAGACTAGATCTGCTAAGCACTAAACTTGGAAATGAAGTGTTAGAATTGAAAAAGGTGCATATTAATCAAGATCAACAAAGAGATGAAATAACAATGCTTCATAAAAAGGAGAAATATATTCTAGAAGTTGTAGGCAAACAAATGGCTAGAATTACTGAACTTGAAACACAGGTCAGGGCTTGTTATAATTCTGTTAAAGTTTCCAAAGAGTTTTTTAACAATCAAGTTGTAGAATGAACAACAGGTATAGGGTATGGCTACAATGAAGCTGTTGGATCATTGGGCATAAATTCCCCTAACCCTGTTAGTGCTAAAGAAAGGGGAATACCACATGTGCTCAAGAATGTTAAAGAACCTCTATTTAAAAAATCTGATGCTGGACCACCAGATATTCTTTATATGGTTATCCAAGAAGAAATGAGAAATGAGGACAGTGCAAATGGCACAGTCTTTGTTAAGGATAAATCTGTTAAGAACGCTAATCCAAAGAATGTTTCATCCAAGAAAGATGTCACGGTCTTTGTTAAGCCTAAATCTGTTGAGGACACTAATCCAAAAAATGTTTCACCCAAGAAAGATTTACCTAAAGTGCAAGTCAAGGTTGTTGAAACAACTAGTTCTTCTAAGACTGGATTAGGTGGTAACAAGTTGAAGCAGAACAATAACATGTCTAACATGAGTACCATGCCTATCATTGATTCTAATCATAAAGCATGTGGTGTTGTCAACTGTATGTCTTGTGCTTTTAATGTGATGTCTGCTTACTTTAATGGTAATCATGCATGTGATAATAAGACTGCTGCTCGACAACATATGAAAAGGAATAATGTTAGATCAAAGACTACTAGTCCTTCTTATGTTAGGAGAGAGACATTTGTACCAAAGCCTAAACAAAGTTTTATGAAGGCTGTTTACAAAGTCAAATGTCCAGTCAATGATATTGTTACTAAACAAATATGGATACCTAAACTGAAACAAAAGATTGTCAAATCTGTTTATAGGGTAAAATGTTTATTGACTAATGGTAAAATTGGTGTCAAGGTTAAAAATGTTGTTTTGCCTGACAAAGGCCAATACTTTAAATACTCTGGACCCAATCAAATTTGGGTTCCAAAGAAGGTTTAATCCGTTTGTCATTGCAGGGTATTGAACAGGTTGAACGAGTAACCTGGATCTTGGACAGTGGATGTTCAAGGCATATGACTGGAGACAGAACCCTGCTGACAAATGTGGTGGAGAAAGCCGGCCCAGTAGTTACCTTTGGAGATGACAGCAAAGGTAGAACTGATGGATATGGCAGACTTAAAGCTGGAAATGTTATCATTGAGAAAGTGTCCTTTGTAAAAGGACTTGAGCATAATTTGCTCAGTATCAGTCAGTTCTGTGATAAGGGATTTGAAGTCCACTTTAACAAAAAGAATTGTCTGATTTCACACAAGAGAAGTGAACAACCATCTCTTACAGGAGTCAGAAAAGGAAACTTGTACGTAGCCAATATGAACACTGGAAGCAATGAAGAAATCAACTGCTTCTATTCTAAAGCATCCACAAATGAAAGTTGGCTATGGCACAAGAAACTTTCTCACTTAAATTTCAAGACGATGAACTCTCTGGTCAAGAGAGAGTTGGTGAGAGGTTTACCTTCTATGGAATTTACACAGGAAGGACTATGTGATGCATGTCAAAAAGGCAAGTTAAAAAGGGCAACTCACAGGAGCACTGACATATCTTCAATAACTGAACCTTTACAACTACTTCACATGGATTTGTTTGGTCCAGTTAATGTGATGTCAATGTCAATGTCAAAGAAAAGATATGCTCTTGTGATTGTTGATGATTTTTCAAAATACAAATAGGTCCTGTTCCTGAATTCTAAAGATGAGACTCCACAACTGGTGATTGATCACATCAAGTTGATTGAGCTGGATTCTAAGTATCCAGTGAGAGCTATAAGGTCAGATAATGGAACTGAATTCAAGAATGCAGTTCTGAATGATTTCTACACTGAGAAGGGTATAACCAGACAGTACTCAGCTCCAAGAACTCCTCGACAAAATGGGGTAGTGGAAAGAAATAATAGAACCTTGATTGAAGCTGCACGTACTATGTTAAGTGAATCAAGGCTTCCATTGTATTTTTGGGCTGAAGCTGTCAACACTGCTTGCTTTACCCAGAATCGAACTCTTATCAATAAAGACTTGATGAAGACACCTTATGAAGCTATTACTGAAAAGAAACCAACACTCAAATACTTTCATGTATTTGGGGCGAAATGTTTTGTGCTTAAAGAAGGAGATGAACAAGGTGGAAAATTTGAGACCAAAGCACATGAAGCAATATTTATTGGTTATACAAGAAGAGATTACAGGGTGTACTTGATTGATCAACAGACTGTGATTGAAAGTGTCAATGTAACATTTGATGACACTAAACTCCCTAGTATCCAAACTGAAGATTCATCTAAAAAGCTATCTTTTGAGGATATGACAAATCCAGATTCAGATGATGACAATCCACCTGATGTTTTTGCTGATGCTAATGACAACAATGATAATGATGAGAATGATCAGGGTAATAGTGGTGGAAACAATGATAATATTGGAGATACCACTGACACTCCTGAACATTCATCTAGTCAACCTGTCAACAACTCAGGGGGAGTTAATGAGGGATCAACTAGTCATACTCAACATCACAATGAAGAACAAGGCGAATCATCAAGATTAAATCTTCCCAAACAGACTATTTAGAATAGAGCTCACCCTTTTGAGCTAATTATTGGTGATCTAGATGTTGGTGTAAAAACTAGAAGAGCTGTCCAAAATCAATGTATTTATTCAGGGTTTCTATCTGAAATGGAACCTAAGAAAACTGAAGAAGCTCTTTCTGATCCTGATTGGGTGATTGCGATGCAAGATGAACTCAATCAATTCAAACAACAAGAAGTATGGAAGCTGGTACCCAGACCTACAAACAGAACAGTAGTAGGCACTAGATGGGTATTCAGAAACAAACTTGATGAAGATGGCAAAGTGATGGAGAATAAGGCCATCAGAATATTCTTGGCATTCGCAGCATTCTCAAACTTCAAAGTTTATCAAATGGATGTCAAGAGTGCTTTTCTGAATGGTAAGCTAGATGAAGAGGTGTATGTAGAACAGCCCCCTGGCTTTGAAAATCCAGATCTATTGGATTATGTCTACGTTCTCTTCAAGGCTATTTATGGTCTTAAGCAAGCGCCAAGAAAATGGTATGACACTTTCTCTGAATTTTCACTTGAAAATGGTTTCGTTAGAGGTGTCATAGACAAAACTCTCTTTTCAAAGAAACATAAGAATGATACAATATTAGTCCAAGTCTATGTGGACGATATAATATTCGGGTCTACTAATGATCTTTTGTGCAAGAAATTTGCTAAGCTAATGCAGAGTAAATTTGAGATGAGTATGATGAGTGAACTGAAGTTCTTTCTTGGATTACAAGTAAGTCAAAGGACATATGGAATATTTATGTGTCAATCCAAGTATGTCAGAGAGCTCCTCAAGAAATATCAAATGGAGGACTCATCTTCAGCAAAGACACCATCATCTACAGCTGTCAAGTTTGGAGCATGTGAAAATTCTGCAAAGGTAGATGTCACAAGCTACAGAGGTATGATAGGCTCATTACTTTACCTTACTGCAAGTAGACCAGATATTATGTATGCTACATGCTTGTGTGCAAGGTTCCAAGCGGATCCTAGAGATGTGCATCTCATTGCTGTTAAACGAATCTTGTGATATCTTAAGGGTACACCTAACTTAGGTATTTGGTACCCTAAAGTATCTGGTTTTAATCTTATTGGATATACAGATTCAGATTATACAGGAAGTGTTGTAAACAGAAAAAGCACCTCCGGGAGTTGTCAATTCCTAGGTGACAGATTGGTTTGCTGGTACAGCAAGAAACAACAAACAGTTTCTAGCTCAACAGCCGAAGCTGAATATATAGCTACTGGAAGCTGTTGTGCTCAAATCTTATGGATTAGGAATCAGCTGAGAGACTATGGCTTTGTACTGGATAATATTCCTATATTATGTGATCATACAAGTGCCATAGCAATCTCCATCAATCCTGTACAGCATATGAGAACCAAGCACATCGACATCAGGTATCATTTTATTAGAGAGCATGTCATGAATGGTATCGTGGAGTTACTTTCTGTACCCACAGAAGACCAAACAGCAGATATTTTTACTAAGTCTCTTGACGAATCCACATTCACAAGAATTGTTGATGAATTGGGTATGTTAAACAGTCCTGTAATTAAACTAGTTAATATCTCAGGTTTGATCTTTAATAATTTACAAGTGATTATTTTGTGAATATTTGCTGATTTAAACCACTTGTATAATTATTTTATCAACTTATAATCTTGCTTGTTAATTCTTAAATCATTGTCATTATCTTCTTAATATTTTCCTACTTACTTCTTTTAAGTTTAGAATAATTTTATTTTCTCTAAAAATATTTTTCTCAAATTTTACAAGTGGAAATTAGTGAGAAATCTATTTTTGATGAAAATTCCTTATGAATATTTGTGATCTTTTAATAAATCATATTTTCTTTCAAAATAATTTTCTGATAAGAAAGTTATTTTATTCGAAAATATATATAGATTTATTAATTTGCTACAAATGTTTATGTAAATAGTTAATATTTTATTCAATATTTTGTAGTGTTTGTTCTTCTGTTATTAATGTGTTAATTCCGTCAAAAGGACAACCTATGGTATTTTTAGTATTTTATATTTTCTATTTAGTTATTTTAAGTAGTTATATTGTTGTAGATATTTTTGTAAATTATTATCTTTTATCTTTAATATTCTGTAAATATTATTAATACAGTTATTCTTGAATTTAAAATATATATATATATATATATATATATATATATATAAATAAAAATTTGTTTGTATATTATTATGTCAAAATTTTGTAAATTATTAAGTTATGTATAGTTTTATTATTTTTATGTTAATTCAAATTTTTCTTCTTTGTTTAGTTTTATTTGAATTTTCTTTCTTTTTAGTTTTTATTTAATATTATTATTATGTATATTATTTCTTATTTTTGAATATTATTTTTCATGTGTATATAAATAGTTTGTATAGTTTTTATAGTTTAGTCACTATACTTTCAAAACTTACAAACAGGTCCCTGTACTTAGTTCTTTTGTTGTTCTTCTTCTTAACACACACAAAACCTGCAGTTTAAGTATAAATCTTTGTTTTGTGATTGCTGTTAACAGATCTTCGTGTTAAGGACTTAACAATTGACCAATGTTGGTATCAAATTGGTATGTGTCTATACAATTGGTTAGGAACTAATGTTTGATTTTCAGGATCTAACAATTGAAAGACAATTGAAAGACAAGACCTATCAAGTGCTAACAATTTCTAATAGTTGGTATCTATCTTACAGGACCTAAAGTATGATAAAATAGTTTTGTTTGTATTGGTTTAAACATTAACTTACATTAATTCGATTAATTTTTATTAATTGAATTTTTGTCCTTGTTTTTGTTTAGTAAAACCAGCTCAAGATCTATATCTTCCTTATATCCAAAATCTCTTTATATAGCTGTGATTGCGTACATTGTAAATCTTTTAAAATCACAACTGTACATCATTTCTGTTAAGATAAAATGCAATATTTTCTCATAAAACTTTTCAATGTTAAAAATGCATTCTATCTCTATGTTGCTCATATTCTGTGATGCAGTTTCATCTACATGGAATTTTGTATTCTCACATGTTTAGTCATAAGGTTGTAAACCCAACAACTTTGATCCCAGACTACAGTTAAACTCAAACACATTCTGACTTACCCCCTAAAAGGAAGTAACCTATCAGACTAGAGGTCACCAGGGAGTAAATGCACTTGATGCAGTAAATAAGAATGTGTGGGATATTCAGTTGGAGAGTCACTACCTTATACACTATCCAAAATATTTCATATGCACAAAGTGAGATTGCACACACCAAGGATGAATTGAAGGAAACCTGTAATCCAACCATTTACGTTTATGATTATAAGTTAAAGGTTCTTTAATGAACTAAGAGTCTTCACAGACCTCGAGAGAAGGTATTGATCTCAAATGCAAAATTCATCAAGATCATTATCTAACTCCCCAGATGGAAAATATCTGGATCCTGCGGGTAACGTGTCCGACATAGGTGCGGATCGGCAACTTGTAGACTATGATTCAGATTTACCTGATGAGTTTAACAAGGTGATGTCTTCACAGACATTAGAAGGGAACCTTGATCTCAATGCTAAATTTATAGATCACTGTTTACCTTCTCAGAATTCAAATCTGAAAACCATAAAAAGGGAAATTAGCAACTTGTAGATTATGACTCAGATTCGTCTGACGAGTCCAACGAGGATTTGGGATTTGCGAACTCCCATTGCACCACCACTGACCTCTCTTGAAGGGGCTAGGGTGATTTTTCCTTGCAGGTACACTAAAGGATGTTGGAGCTATGAGTGATATGAGTGATACACCAGTGAGCAAGAGTGTAAACACAGAGAGTAGTGAGACACTCAACACAAATGAGTGGAGAGAAGAGTGAAACACTTATGAGGTACACTAAACACTATCACACACTCACAGTGAGGAAGAAAATGAAACTTCCTTTCAAAAAAAAGCTTTATCAATTGATTTCAATGTACTCTAACGATTGGTATAAATTGGTAACAATTTGGTATCAACTACTCTGTCAATTAGTTGAATGGAGGATTCCTCAACTAAAGGGGAGAGATATATTGAAAAAGATATCTTGAAGCTTAAAGCTTACCTTAGTAGGATATACTCAACTAAGGGGGAGAAGTATGGGGTACAAGTAAAAGAAGAGTGAGTTAGAAAGGGGGAGCAGTGAAGACTGTGCTTAGAATGAGAAGCAAGTCTACTTACTAAGGGGGAGCCTTGGATGATGAAGCAAAAGAACTTTCATTTGTTATGAAAGTGGAGATATGAAAGGCATATGATGTAGCCTATTTGTATTTTGAGAATACAACTCAACTTAAACAAGATTGAAGATCAGTTCAGTGCTAGAGGAACAATCATCTATCATTTCATCAACTGAAGATTCTGGAATTGTTAAATCTAAACCAGAGAAATTTTTTTTGTATTATTTACTTAATTCTTAAAAGTTTTATCTTTTTCTTGTTTATGTGAGGTAGTTGAGTTATCCTCTAGGTATTTTCTTGTTATTGTCTAACAAACAAATAGGGGGAGATTGAAAGGCATATGATGTAGCCTATTTGTATTTCGAGGATACAACTCAACTTAAACAAGATTATAATAGTAAATAGTATATAGACTGTCACAAGGAATCTCAGATTGTATTATCTGTCAGAAGAAAAAGATCAAGGTCAATCTACATACTTGAAGAATTACTACATTGAAAGAAGTTCAGACATCTGATCAAGCCTAAGTGAAGTATTCGTTAAAGAAGTGGATTCATTTAAAGTGATAGAGATTTCAACAGTGACAGAGACAGTACAGAAGAATTAATAGAGAGAGGAGAAAAGAAAAGGAACCAGATTTTAAAGTCAATATATGAAGAACAGTCATTGCGGTTAGTCACTCATGAACTAGACAGTACATCGAGTGTCAACATTAAACATTGGTTGTTTATCATTAACTTCAGTGGTTCAAGCTGTCAAGACTGGTATGTTAAGAGAAGAAAGGAACCAAATCATAAAGTCAAAAATAAAGAAAAGCCGTTGGAGTTAGTCGCTCATGAACCAGACCGTGCATCGAGCGTCAACGAAAATTCGGTGGTAATTCTTTATTACTTTCAGTGGTTCGAGAAAAGATTTGGGCTATCAAAAGATTTATATTAATTCTCTTTTAATTAATATGATTATGTAATTGATTTAATTTAATAAATTAATTCATTCCGAATTAATTTATTTATTAAATTAATTATCATGTTAATTAATTTTGAATTAATATATTAGTTTAATTGATTTAATTAATTAATTTATTAATTAATCATTATTCATTTAAATGATTAATTGGTTAATTAAATTAAATCAATTGAAAAAGAAAACAAAAATCAAAAGAAGCAAAAGAAATTAAAAAAAAAAGAGAAAAGAGTTGCAGGATGTTCACTTGTTTGTGGTCGACAAAAAGAAAGAAACAAAAAAAAAAAAGAAATGCTACAAGTCATTTTAACAGACAAGGCTGAGTTGCATGGTTTTTAAAAAGAAGACAAAACAAAGAAAAAAGGGAAGGAAAGACAGTAAAGAAAACATGCATGCAAGAAAGAAAAACAAAAAGGAGTAAAAAGCAACAGGCATGCATGTTGCTGTCGGCAGAACTTCAACGCGCCTGTGGCGCGCGTGAATCTCACGCGCCTGGAAAAGTTGAAGAAAAAACCACGCGTGTGTCACACCCTTCTATCCTGTGACTGGGCTTCGTTTAGACAGCAGAATATTGTTTACAAATTCAATCATTTTAACCGAGTTTTTAATTAAACTAGACAATTTTGATTGTCTTACCGATTGTCTTGGTAAGCCTTGATTGTCTTGCCTATTGTATTGCCTATTGTCTTGGCAGTACAAATTGATTATCTTGGTGGTTTTGGATTGTCTTGCCGATTGTCTTGGCTGTACAAAACTGATTGTCTTGGAAGAGCAGATTGTCTTGCCGATTGTCTTGGCAGTACAAATGAAAAAGAATAGAGGCAGAAGAGTATATAATTCATGACAGGCGGTCAGATCAAAAACACAACACACAGAATATATCATCTAAAAACAAGAAGCTCCATTATCTCTCATTGAAGAACAACATAGCAAGAGAAATAAATTTGTATAAATTCAAGTTCATCTTATTTTTAATATCTGATCCGATAGAACTTGTTTACTTGATACTCTTGTACTATTAGCGAGTTTTTACTCCTAATCTATATCTCGATTTTTATTAACAAATCTAGAAAAATTCATGTCGAATTTTCTAATTTGTTTTTATTAACTAGATATAATTTCTGTATTGTATTTGTAACAAACCCCTCAACTTAATATAATTTTATATTCAACTTGAATTTTGTTTCATTTAATTCCGCTCAAATTTGTCAAAATATAAATTAAATTTATCCGGACAAATTTCGATTAAACAGTACTGTTTGTATTCAACCCCCCCTTCTACAAACATATTGGACCTAACAATTGGTATCAGAGCCTATTGATTGATACACAAATCAAGATCCTATTTTTATTCAGTCAAAAATCCATTTCGAATTTTTAACTCACTTAAAAATTCATCATGTCTTCAAAAGTCCTTGTTAAGATTCCTATCTTTAATAAAGATAATTATGATATGTGGAAAAATAAAATGGAGCTATTTCTTGATGTTACAAATTCTAAATATTTGGGTGTTCTGAAAAATGGACCTAAAATTCCTATGGTCAGTGAACAACAAGTTGTTACTAATGGAATTGTTACAACACCTGCTAGAACTCATGAAAAAGACCCTGCGTCTTGTACTCCTGATGAAAAAGAAGATGCGGGACTAGACAAGAATTTGAGACTCATACTATTAGATTCCCTAGATGCTGTGATGTACAGTCATGTGATGAATTGTAAAACTGCAAAGCACATGTGGGAAACTATTGAGACTATTAATGAAGGAACTGATGAAGTCAGGGAAAACAGACTTCAAATTTTAATCTCTGAGTATGAACACTTTAGAGCTGGCCTTAATGAAGGCATTCAGGAAGTGTTTGAAAGGTATAACAAAATAATCAACAACTTGTAAATCCATGGCAAGCAATATACACAAAAGGAGATTAACATGAAGTTTCCACTGACCATGCCTACTCAACTAGAACATAGGATAACTGCCATAAGAGAAGCCAGAGACATGAATCAAATTACCCTTGAAAGGCTCTTCGGCATTTTGAAAACCTATGAGTTGGAACAACTTCAACAGAAAGAAATTCATGGTGAAGGTAGGGTTCCAAGTTCTTCTACAGCTCTAGTGGTTGAGACTTCAAATGAAGTGGAAGCTAAGGTTGTTCAACCTTGCAGCTCTGACAAGGAACAGGTTGAAGTTGAGATTGGTCATACACCTGTCAGTCAGGATGGTGGAGATTTCTACTCATTGAAAGAGCTGGATCACTTGGAAGATGAGTCAATGGCTATGATGGTGATGCAATTCAGTAACTTCAGATCTAGGAGGAATCCCAAGTTCAAGTTCAAATCTAACTACAATAGATTCCAGTGAGGAGGTTCTTCCTCAAGTAGCACAAGGGGTGGCTACCAAACTGGAATGGTAGACAGAAGCAGGATTAGGTGCTTTAAATGTAATGAACTTGGACACTTTGCAACTGAGTGTCATCAACCTCAACAAGATGCAAGGAGAGAGTATGCATCTGGTAAAAAGAACACAGACACGGCCTATGTGGTACAAGGCAAAAGCTGGGATGACACTGACAGTGATAAAGAGGAGGTTGAGGATTTTGCGCTGGTGGTAAATGCTGATACATCAACTCCTTATAGTACTCCGGTAATTCCTACTGACCTTGAGTTGATTCGTAGTATTTATAATTCCTTAGATAATGCAAAAACTGATTATAGAAGACTAGATCTGCTAAGCACTAAACTTGGCAATGAAGTGTCAGAATTGAAAAAGGTGCATATTAATCAAGATCAACAAAGAGATGAAATAACAATGCTTCATAAAAAGGAGAAAGCTATTCTAGAAGTTGTGGGCAAATAAATGGCTAGAATTACTGAACTTGAAACACAGGTCAGGGCTTGTTATAATTTTGTTAAAGTTTCCAAAGAGTTTTTTAACAATCAAGTTGTAGAACGAACAACAGGTATAGGGTATGGCTACAATGAAGCTGTTAGATCATTGGGCATAAATTCCCCTAACCCTGTTAGTGCTAAAGAAAGGGGAATACCACATGTACTCAAGAATGTTAAAGAACCTCTATTTAAAAAATCTGATGCTGGACCACCAGATATTCTTTCTATGGTTATCCACGAAGAAATGAGAAATGAGGACAGTGCAAATGGCACAGTCTTTGTTAAGGATAAATCTGTTAAGGACGCTAATCGAAAGAATGTTTCATCCAAGAAAGATGTCACAGTCTTTGTTAAGGCTAAATCTGTTGAGGTCACTAATCTAGAAAATTTTTCATTCAAGAAAGATGTACCTAAAGTGCCAATCAAAGCTGTTGAAACAACTAATTCTTCTAAGACTGGATTAGGTGGTAACAAGTTGAAGCAGAACAATAACATGTCTAACATGAGTACCATGCCTATCATTGATTCTAATCATAAAGCATGTGGTGTTGTCAACTGTATGTCTTGTGCTTTTAATGTGATGTCTGCTTACTTTAATGGTAATCATGCATGTGATAATAAGACTGCTCATCGACAACATATGAACATGAATAATGTTAGATCAAAGACTGCTAGTCCTCCTTATGTTAGGAGAGAGACATTTGTACCAAAGCCTAAACAAAGTTTTATGAAGGTTGTTTACAAAGTCAAATGTCCAGTCAATGATATTGTTACTAAACAAACATGGATACCTAAACTGAAACAAAAGATTGTTAAATCTATTTATAGGGTAAAATGTTTGCTGACTAATGATGTTAAGATTAAGAATGTTGTTTTGCCTAACAAAGGCCAATACTTCAAGTATTCCGGACCCAATCAAATTTGGGTCCCAAAAAAGGTTTAACTATTTTGGCATTGCAGGGTGTGTAGCAGGTACATCGTGTTATGTGGATTATGGACAGTGGATGTTCAGGGCATATGACCGAAGATAGAGCCCTGCTATCAAGAGTGGTGACGGTATCTGGCCAAGTGGTTCATCCCTTGGAGACAACAGCAAGGGTATGACCTAGGGTCAAGGCTATTCAATAGCCAAGGAATGTTGTCAGTAATAAAGCATCTTTTACAAGATGAAGGGCCTACTGTTCGAGGATTAAGGAAAGAGAACTTATCTGTAACTGACATGGAATCTCAGTCAAAGGTGAAGTCAACAAGGTCAAATCTAAAGCTTCATCAGACAAGAGTTCAGCTATGACATAAGGAGCTCTCTCACCTGAATGTCATATCAAGAGATTCTTTCCTGGAAATCGAATCAGTAAAGGAGACTGCCTCATCTGGAATTAAAGTAAAATAAAACTATGAGGCATGTCATAAAGAGAAGTCAAAGAAGCATCACACAGAAGTTCTACATCAATGAAAAATATACCTTAGTGATGACGACTGATGACTTCTCTCAAGAAACAAGTTGTTGTTCAGACAATCTGAAGACAAGACATCACTGATGGTTATTGATCATATCTAGAAGAGTGTCAGGAAGCAAAATTGACTATGACAACTTGGAGACCAGATTACAGGACCTATCAATTAGTGTTCTGGATGATTTCTGCACCTTCAAGAGTATTAATGCTGAAGCAGTCGATAGTTTGCAACTGACATGATTAAACCCTGATCAGTAAGAAATATAGGAAGACCCCGCAAGTTATGAAGAAAATTGTTTTGCAATGATAAATGAAAGTGAGCATCCTAGCAATTTGCTAATGCTCAATAGGATAATTTCCTTGGTTACTTGGTGGAGTCAACAGCCTACAGGGTGATTGTTATTAATCAACAGAAGGTGATTGAAAGTCTTAGTGATGTTCAACGACTTCTAGCTCCCAGCTGTCAATGGTAATGATGATTCAGATCCAAGCAATGTCAACATTGAGAATCTTCATGTAAACCCAGCAACAGCTTAGGGGGAGCAAAAGAAGGATCATCTAGTCAACTCAACACTACACTGAAAGTCAAAGGACACTATGAGAACATGTCTGCCAAGACAAAGAGTGTTGACTCAATTAATTCTTTGTTCTAGTTCTTAGTGTTTCTAATGGTGGAAGTAAAAGACTAACAGAGCTTCAAGTACTAATGATTATTTCTTTAGTCTTCTTTTGGAAGAAACTAAGAAAGCTACAAAAGCTCTGAAAGATCCAGGTTGAGTGATTGCAATGCAAGATGGTCTCAATCAGTACAAAAGGCAGATTGAAGGGAAGCTGGTATCTAGACCAAACAACAAGGCTGTATTTGGTATAAGGATAACCAGAAGTTTAACTGGATGATGTCAAGGCATTGTTATGAGGGACAAAGCCAAACTGGATGCTAGGTTACAATTTGATCAAACAGTATATTTGACAAGAAGCACCAGTGACAAGACTTGAGGATATCAGGCACCTGCTGCACATTCAAGATTATAATGGACATCTAGACCTATTGAATCTGGATGCTAGAGGAATGTGAACAAGTGCACTCCTGGTTGGTGAGATAATTGAAGATCTCTACAGGTTAGTATAAACTGGTATCATCACTCAAGCAAGCATGGAAGACATGGTATGACACCCTAACTATAATTTAATATTTGGTATCAATCTTTAATAGTTGGTATCTTTTAACAATTGGTGTCATATTTATAGAACTCTTTACATCTTTAGGCACAAACATAAATGATATATATGTGCAATGATATCTTGATTATATTATATGTTGGTCTACTAGCTATAAATTGGTATCAAGATATTTGCTGTTTTGATGTTGGTAAAGTTGAAATTCTTTTGATTTGCTTTAGTAAGCCAAAAGAATGATGACAATAAAAGTAAGTCAAGGATCTTTTGTTTCTATTCAGAAGATTCTAGACCTGTTAAGACTACCTACCAACAAACCACTGTAGCTGGCTTTTGACCTGTTAGTTTGGATCTAACAAGTTGGTAATCAAAAATCTTAAGATAGACCCGGATCTGAGGAAATGGTACTCTAGAGATATTTGACCCAACAAGTTCAGGATCTACTAATTAAGACCTAATCAGGCTATAGAGGAATCATCAGCTCATTATCTTATTCAATTGCTAATAGATCACTTACACGCATATTTTATTCTCAATTATGCAAATGTGCATGGTCCCAAGTGGATTCTTGAGAATCTATTCTTGTAGTTATTACACTTGATTTTCAGATGTCTTAAGTTGGACCCAAATCTACAGAGATGGTACCCTAGAGACATCAGTTCTGACATGTTTTGCTACATAGAGACAGATCAAATGAGTTGTACGAAAGCAGGAGAACACAAGGAATCAATTTCATCTCCAACAACTCTGTGAAACACTCAAGGACTAAGCAACTTGCATAAGGTATCAATTATTTTGAGAGCATGTCTTTAGTCAAGAATAACTTGCAGATATGTTTACTAAATCACTTGATGAAATTAATTTTTCAAGATTGGTTTGCAAACTTGGGATTTTATTAATGTTATATGATTGGTATATCCCATCTGTTAAGTAATTCTTGAATAAGTTCACAAGTATTCAATTGTCTATATTGAAAGGACATGTGAACTTATTTACATCCAGACCTCACACTGAAAATTATTTGTTGAATGATTGCCATGTGTATAATTGCAATATATTTTAGTGGTGATTATTTAAGGATAATTTAAATACTTAAATGCTAAAATCTAACTCATAGAGATTTAGTATTTAATTATTTAATTATTTATTTTGATTTATATGGGTTACGGACTTGAAGCAATTCAATTTAGTATTTGCTCTGTACCTTATATTTATTAAAATAAATAAACAACATAGCTAATTTGGACCTAATCTGTATTGGTCTTCAATTAGTTGTGAGATGTTAATTCTAGTGAATTTTATCAATGCTCCATTTTCAGAAATTCACTATAATTAATATCATGGTTCTAACAATTGGTTGTATTGAAATTTTGACTTATATCAGTTAATGATATTTAGTTAGAATTCTGTTTACTAACTAATTGTGAGATGTATTGGTATGTGTGAAATTACTTAGAACTCCTCTAAGTAATGATTTTTATATCTTTGACAATTCACTCATATTATTATACATGGTATGAAAAACAATCTAAGTAGAACTATGGATATTGTAATATCTAAAGTTACCATTGTTCAAATACTTTGAATAATTTTTATGCTTATTTGCAAGCTTCAAATCACTTTGATAATAAATGTTTTATACTATGAATCAAGGTGTATTGGACTTAAAAAATTATTTCTAAGATTGCAGACAAGACAGTCTTGGTAATCAAGTTTTATTTTTAGAACCAAGATTGTCTACAAACAAACAATTGTTAGGAGTTAACAATTGTTGTTATCGAGGAGTTGTCTTGAAGTCATGAGTTTAAAATGTTAATGATGATAATTATCCAAGTGATAGTGGTGGAAACAATTTTGTTATTGGAAATACCAATGTCATTGGAAAATAATCATCAAGTCATTCTGGCAACAACTCGAGGGAAGTAAACAAAGGATTCACTAGTCAAACACAACATCACAATGAAGAACAAGGTGATTCATCAAGATCCAACTTTCTCAGACAGTGTGTTTGAAATAGAGCTGATCATTGG
Source organism: Saposhnikovia divaricata (assembly GCA_036435485.1). Taxonomy (NCBI): domain Eukaryota; kingdom Viridiplantae; phylum Streptophyta; class Magnoliopsida; order Apiales; family Apiaceae; genus Saposhnikovia; species Saposhnikovia divaricata. The sequence goes on from CM071600.1 coordinate 204,525,322, forward strand.
TGATCCAGATGTTGTAGTAAGAACTAAAAGGGCTTCTCAGAATCAAGGTATAGAATATAAGGAATCTGAGAAAGCACTTGCGAATCTGGAACAACAAGAAACGTGGAAGTTGGTGCCAAGGTTTGAGCGCCAAGTAACTGGTATGACATTCTTTTCGAATTCTATCTTGTCATCTTTCTAAAAAGAATTGTCATAATCATTCTAATGTTTTAATCCATGTTTCTTTATTTTAGAATAATAATTTTCTCTAAAAATATTTTTCTTTAATTCTCCAGTTAGAATTTTTGAGGAAGCTATTTTTGTTGAAAATTTCTTTATTTTAAAATAGCTGCCATATTTATGATAGTTTATTAAATTATATTTTCTCTCTAAATAATTTTCTAGTAGAAAGTTGTTTTGTCAGAAAATATATGGATTTGCTAACCTATTATAAATACTCTTGTATATACTTAATGTTTTTGTACATGTATTGTAATTTTTAAATGTTAATCTTATTTAACATGTTTTGTAGTGTTTGTCTTTTTATTTTAGTCGTATGTCCGTTTATAGTTTAAGCTATGTAAATTATTACTTATGTATAGTTTTATTTATTTTTTATTTTATTTGATTTGAATTTTTCTTTTCTAATAGTTTTTATTTTGTATAATTATTATATATATTATTTCTTATTTTTGTATATTCTTTTTCATGTGTATATAAATAGTTTGTATAGTTTTTACAGTTTAGTCACTATACTTTCAAAACTAACAAATAGGTCACTGTATTTGGTTCTTTTGTTGTTGTTCTTCTTAACACACACAAAACCTGCAGTTTAAGTATAAATATTTGTTTTGTGATTGCTGTTAACAGATCTTCGTGTTAAGGACTTAACAATTGACCAATGTTGGTATCAAATTGGTATGTGTCTATACAATTGGTTAGGAACTAATGTTTGATTTTCAGGATCTAACAATTGGAAGACAAGACCTATCAAGTGCTAACAATTTCTAATAGTTGGTATCTATCTTATAGGACCTAAAGCATGATAAAATAGTTTTGTTTGTATTGGTTTAAACATTAACTTACATTAATTCAATTAATTTTTATTAATTGAATTTTTGTCCTTGTTTTTGTTTATTAAAACCAGCTCAAGATCTATATCTTCCCTAAATTCAAAATCTCTTTCTACAGCTGTGATTGCTTACATTGTAAATCTTTTGAAATCACAATTGTATATCATTTCTCTTAAGATAAATGCAATATTTTCTCAGAAAACTTTTCAATGTTAAAAATGCATTCTATCTCTATGTTGCTCATATTCTGTGATGCGGGTTCATCTACATGAAATTTTGTATTCTCACATGTTTAGTTATAAGGTCAAATCATCTATCATTTCATCAACTGAAGATTCTGGAATTGTTAAATCTAAACCAGAATTTTTTTTTTGTATTATTTACTTAATTCTTAAAAGTTTTATCTTTTTCTTGTTTAAGTGAGGTAGTTGAGTTATCCTCTAGGTATTTTCTTGTTATTGTCTAACAAACAAATAGGGGGAGATTGAAAGGCATATGATGTAGCCTATTTGTATTTCGAGGATACAACTCAACTTAAACAAGATTGTAATAGTAAATAGTATATAGACTGTCACAAGGAATCTCAGATTGTATTATCTATCAGAAGAAAAAGATCAAGGTCAATCTACAGACTTGAATAATTGCTACATTGAAAGAAGTTCAGACATCTGATCAAGCCTCAGTGAAGTATTCGTTAAAGAAGTGGATTCATTTAAAGTGACAGAGATTTCGACAGTGACAGAGACAGTACAGAAGAATTAATAAAGAGAGGAGAAAAGAAAAGGAACCAGATTTTAAAGTCAATATATGAAGAACAGTCATTGCGGTTAGTCACTCATGAACCAGACAGTACATCGAGTGTCAACATTAAACAGTGGTTGTTTATCATTAACTTCAGTGGTTCAAGCTGTCAAGACTGGTATGTTAAGAGAAGAAAGGAACCAAATCATAAAGTCAAAAATAAAGAAAAGCCGTTGGAGTTAGTCGCTCATGAACCAGACCGTGCATCGAGCGTCAACGAAAATTCGGTGGTAATTCTTTATTACTTTCAGTGGTTCGAGAAAAGATTTGGGTTATCAAAAGATTTATATTAATTCTCTTTTAATTAATATAATTATGTAATTAATTTAATTTAATAAATTAATTCATTAAGAATTAATTTATTTATTAAATTAATTATCATGTTAATTAATTTTGAATTAATATATTAGTTTAATTGATTTAATTAATTAATTTATTAATTATTCATTATTCATTTAAATGATTAATTGGTTAATTAAATTAAATCAATTGAAAAAGAAACCAAAAATCAAAAGAAGCAAAAGAAATAAAAAAAAAAGAGTTGCAGGATGTTCACTTGTTTGTGGTCGACAAAAAGAAAGAAACAAAAAAAAAAAAGAAATGGTACAAGTCGTTTTAACAGACAAGGCTGAGTTGCATGGTTTATAAAAAGAAGACAAAACAAAGAAAAAAAAAAGGGAAGGAAAGACAGTAAAGAAAACATGCATGCAAGAAAGAAAAACAAAAAGGAGTAAAAAGCAACAGGCATGCATGTTGCTGTCGGCAGAACTTCAACGCGCCTGTGGCGCGCGTGAATCTCACGCGCCTGGAAAAGTTGAAGAAAAAGCCACGCGTGTGTCACACCCTTCTATCCTGTGACTGGGCATCGTTTAGACAGCAGAATATTGTTTACAAATTCAATCATTTTAACCGAGTTTTTAATTAAACAAGACAATTTTGATTGTCTTACCGATTGTCTTGGTAAGCCTTGATTGTCTTGCCTATTGTATTTCCAATTGTCTTGGCAGTACAAATTGATTATCTTGGTGGTTTTGGATTGTCTTGTCGATTGTCTTGGCAGTACAAAACTGATTGTCTTGGAAGAGCAGATTGTCTTGCCGATTGTCTTGGCAGTACAAATGAAAAAGAATAGAGGCAGAAGAGTATATAATTCATGACAGGCGGTCAGATCAAAAACACAACACACAGAATATATCATCTAAAAACAAGAAGCTCCATTATCTCTCATTGAAGAACAACATAGCAAGAGAAATAAATTTGTATAAATTCAAGTTCATCTTATTTTTAATATCTGATCCGATAGAACTTGTTTACTTGATACTCTTGTACTATTAGCGAGTTTTTACTCCTAATCTATATCTCGATTTTTATTAACAAATCTAGAAAAATTCATGTCGAATTTTGTAATTTGTTTTTATTAACTAGATATAATTTCTGTACTGTATTTATAACAAACCCCTCAAGTTAATATAATTTTATATTCAACTTGAATTTTGTTTCATTTAATTCCGCTCAAATTTGTCAAAATATAAATTAAATTTATCCGGACAAATTTCGATTAAACAGTACTGTTTGTATTCAACCCCCCCTTCTACAAACATATTGGACCTAACAAGATAAAAGGAGAATTACATCACAATACTATTCTATTAGTCTTTCAATGTATTATGTATAAAGGCTAAGTGGAAGAGTAGTAAATTCACCAGAAGTTATAGAAATGGTATTGATTCACCATTGTCTATATAGTAGGAACATCTATTTTACTTTATTGAGAAAAGCTGTGTCAGAAATGGGAAGTGATTGTAAATCAAGAACTGCTGATAATCACCAATGTAAGATGTGAAGGATTATCAGGCAGAGATATGAAGAATCAGAAATGAAGATGAGTTATCTATTGAAGATCAGTTCAGTGCTAGAGGAAAAATCATCTATCATTTCATCAACTGAAGATTCTGCAATTGTTAAATCTAAACCAGAGAATTTTTTTTTTGTATTATTTACTTTGTTCTTAAAAGTTTTATCTTTTTCTTGTTTAAGTGAGTTAGTTGAGTTATCCTCTAGGTATTTGATTGTTATTGTCTAACAAACAAATAGGGGGAGATTGAAAGGCATATGATGTAGCCTATTTGTATTTCGAGGATACAACTCAACTTAAACAAGATTGTATTAGTAAATAGTATATAGACTGTCACAAGGAATCTCAGATTGTATTATCTGTCAGAAGAAAAAGATCAAGGTCAATCTACAGACTTGAGGAATTACTACATTGAAAGAAGCTCAGACATTTGATCAAGCCTCAGTGAAGTATTCGTTAAAGAAGTGGATTCATTTATAGTGACAGAGATTTCGACAGTGACAGAGACAGTACAGAAAGAATCAAAAAGAGAGATGAGAAAAGAAAAGGAACCAGATTTTAAAGTCAATATATGAAGAACAGTCATTGCGGTTAGTCACTCATGAACCAGAAAGTACATCGAGTGTCAACATTAAACAGTGGTTGTTCATCATTAACTTCAGTGGTTCAAGTTATCAAGACTGGTATGTGAAAGAATCATTGTGCAAGCAACAGAAGTGCTAAATTAATTAACCACAAGGATTTTACTATCAAGTGGACTTGCTACGAGGAAAAAGAATTATCATAAAAAAATTCTAAGTGATATATTCTTAATGCTGAAACTCCGGTTAGAATTGTTGTATTTTCTGCTAAGCAAAAAGAGTCCGGTTTCAGATCTTCAAGAGACCGTAGCTTACACCTGGACGGGTTATGAGAAAATAGAATTATCACAAAGAAATGCAAAGTGATATATTCTTAAAGTTGGAACCCCGATTGGAATTGATTCAATTTTTGTTAAGCAAAAGGAGTCCGGTTCTAGACGCTCAGGTAACCGCAGCTTAGAGCTTAAGGATTTATTTATATTAATAAATATTTTATTTAATTAGAAAATTATATTTATAAATATCTAATAATATTAGATATTTATTTTTATAATTTATGAATTAAATTAATTATTATTAATTAAAGATTATAAGCTATGCGACTTAAAAAAAGCATGTCTACGGAGCTGCCCCTAATAAGGACAAAATAAGACCTCTTGAATTTGAATTGTGGCAGGTCGTATGTTAAGTAAAATGAAGAGTACAGGCGCGTGGAAAATGAATAAATAAATTATTCATTAAGTCATACCGAAAGTTATATCCAAGAATATGATTATTGGATAGTCATATTCAGCTCAAGTGTGACAGTCATATTTAGTTCAAGTGTGACAGTCATATTCAGTTCAAGTGTGACAGTCATATTCAGTTCAAACTGGATAGTCATATTTCATTCAAAGAGATAGTTATATCGAAAGTTATATTGGATGGATTGTCATATCTAGTTCAAACGGACTGTCATATTACTTGCAGTGGATAGTCATACCGATTGTTATATCAAGCTCAACTGGTTGTCATATTAGCTCACTGGATTGTCATATTTAACAGAAATATGACTATGATTAAAAAAAGTTAGTCGAGTGGCTATATAAACAATCAGAAGGCACTGGACTTCAGAGAGAGACACACGGACACACTTACAGAAAGAAAAAGAAGAACAAAGCATCTCATCTCTTTCATCTTCAAGCAATTAAATTGCAATAAATTCTTGAGTTCTTTGTATCAAAAATTGTATCCATTGGAACTTAATTATTTGTGACTCGTGTACTACTAGCGAATTAAGTTTCCTAGTTCATAACTTGATATCTTGATTTTTATTAACTAAATTAGAAAAGTTCATGTCGAATTTTCAAATTAGTTATTAATTACTTGATAATCATTTGGACTGATTTTGTAACACCCATCAAGTTAATATATTGTTATATTCAACTTGAAAATTTGTTTCAATTTATTCCGCACAAATTTGTCTAAACCAAAAATTATTTAACGGAGAAATTTTGATAAATTGGTATAGATTGTATTCAACCCCCCCTCTACAATCTTATCGGACCTAACAGATTTATTGGCTCAAAATGCCCCTAAAAATCCCCTTCTTCTCTTATTATATGTAGAAAGAATGGATGGATGTGTACCATATTGTGAAACCTAAAATATAATATTTTTAAAATAATGCGAATGACCATTATTTTTACTCAAAAATTAAAATAATAGTAAAAATAAGATAATGGAGAGGTTGGGTTTATGTAAAATGCTTTTTAACTCAAAACAATAAAGTCTATGTAGCACAGTGGTCTGTAAGATAATTTGTGTAGAGGAGGTTCTAGTTTCGATTCACCCCAAAAAGTCATTTTTTATTCAATTTAAATAAGAATGGCATTTCATGTAATTTTATAAATTTTAATGATATAATTTTAATTTCACAAGGGGTTTATTTGCTCAAATTATCCCCTTGTTGCTCTATTATATATAGAAAGAAAAGAGAAGAGAAGAGATGTATATATTAAAACTCTAAAAAAACATATAAAATTAATTATAATAATATCGACATTAAGATTCGATCTCTAATAATAAAAAGATTGAAGTCAATGATATTTTCAAATGAGTCATTTATATCATTATTATCAATTATTAACATTCTGTCATTATTATTTATGTCTCTAACTATTTAACTAGATAATATGAGCACGACTGAATTATCCAAATGATAAAGGGTTTATTTTCTGTCATTTCAGATTCTAAATTCGATTTTGGGTCACTCCCGAGAATTTACTTAGAACATATACTATTTTTTTTCGTATTATTGTAATTTCAAAGAGAAATGATTGAATCTGACCAAAAAAATGAGAATAGAAATGATAGAAGTACCAAATTTGTTTCCAAAAAATTTTCTGAATAATGAGTTGTCAATATATTATTGGTCATTTTCTTACAAATAATATGTCATCCACCGATTAAATTATGTCACGTGCAATTCAAAACCTCTTTTGGATCCATTTTGGTATCGCTGTTCTCACTCTATTTCAAATAGCTATCTACTCCTTATTACCTCGGCTGAAGGTATATTCTATTATTTTTGTAATTTTTAAATGGCTATGAATTGTTTCTCCAGTTGACAAAATGGTTGGGTAGTTGGTATCTAAAATTATTACCTTGTCACTATTTTTTGGGTGTTAACTCAATCTATCACAATTTGAAAAAAAAATGGTTTCAAATATTACAGTTTAAAAATGTGGCCTCAAATATCACTTCAAGACACAACTTGTGTATAGCGTTTTCATTTTTTTTACCTGAAAACGCTATATCATGTAGCGTTTTGGGGTATTTCTTTTTTGTTTATTAAAGGCGTTTTGGGGATATTTTCTTTTCTTTTGTAAATGCTAGATAGTTTAGCGTGGGAGAGGGAGAACGCTGTGTTTGATGTGGTGTTCTGGTGGGGGAACGCCACATTATATGGTGTTTTGGGGATTTTTTTTATATAAATATGTATTTGCAAATAATATTAAAAAAATTTATTCGTATACGGTTTAATCGTCGTTCGGAATATTTTTAAATCCAAAATGGAACTATTAAACCTCAAAGGTTAACCGTTGAAAACCCGTGAAAATACAGATAAAATTTAATTAAAAGTTTGAATCCGGCGTCAAGATAATCTAGGGTTTAGGGTCTAGGATTTAGGGTTGTAAACAACCCTAAACCCTAAGTTCGTATACTGTTGGGGTTTTTGGGTGATAGCATAGAGACAACTTAACTAGATATCCTTGTACTTAGTTTTTACTAAGTAGAACATACGGTCACAGCCAGAGTATGTTCTTGTAATCAAATAATTGCTGTCATGTAATAATTGTATGTCTTTGGAGAAGTTCATACATTTGTTCAAGCCTCAAGGAATACATCTAGAAGATAGCAAGAATAAAAGTTACTGTCATATTCCTGACAGTAAGATAACAAGAAGACACATGTTGCAAGTCATGACAAAAGCTACATCTGACAGCAACATTGGTTGAAGTATGGGATAAGAACATTCTCACACTTGACAACAAGTCTGGAGTTCCGACAACAACATTGGTGGGAGCTCATACTGGCAACCACTGAATATTCCTATGATAGCAGACTTGGCGGTTAAGGTTACTGTCTTACTGAATTATTTGAACTATTGTAATGAGCTTCCACTTGAAAATGACACCAGCTCAACACCCCATGCGATAGAGACAACAGAGTCTCTTAGTCTACATAGATACACATCTCTAATTCTTTCTGTATCACTTAGAGGATCAAAGAAACAACTTGTATCTCTCAAGGCAACGAAGCTGGAAAAACCTTTTTCTCTAGGTTGTAGCACCACTTCACAAGATAAATAAAACATTTATTTTGTGAGAAATCTTGTTCCACTTATATTTGCATATCTCAACTGATAACTTATAATATTTATCATCGTTATTGTTTTAAAGATTGAATTTTATCAGTATTTCATTCAACCCCCCTTTTGCAATACTCCGGGACCAACAACTGGTATCAAAGCAACATATTGACAAATAAATCTGAAGATCATGACGAGTGTTCAGAAGTCAAGTGGTATCAAGATTCCAGTCTTTGATAAAGAGAACTACAATTTCTGGAAAAGAAAGAGCTTGTTATTTATCAAAGCTGCCCACCACTGTACTTGGGAATCCTTGAGAACGGCCCCTTCATACCTCAAAAGGAAGTAGATGCTGCTACTGTAAATGACGAAGTCATTCCAGCCCACTGGGTTGCCAGGAGGCCTTCAGAATACACTGAGATCGAAAAGGAGAAAGTAGCCTTGGATGACTACTTACAACTTATCTTACTCGACTCTTTCACTTTAGACAAAGCCATGTGTGGTAATGTCATGTGATGTTCATCTGCAAAGGAGATGTGGAGTAAGATAGAGCTGCTGTGCAAAGGAAGTGAAGAGGTCCGAGAAAATCAAAGGCAAATCCTTGTATCACAATATGAAGCTTTTATGGCCAAGCCAAGCGAAGAACTCATACACATGTTTTAGAGGTTTAGTAAGTTAATAGCTGAGTTGCAAATCCAGGAGAAGTTCTATAATAGAAAGGAGATTAACATCAAATTTCTGCTCACTCTCCCTGAGCATCTTGAGTACAAGGTCACAGCCATACGAGAAGGAAGAAACTTGAACGATGTTTCCCTAGAAACTCTGTATGGTGTGCTCAAATCATATGAACTGGAACTCTTTCAAAAGAGGGCTATTCAAATTGGAACCAAAGAAAAGTTGGAAAACATGTCAGGAGCCCTTGTCGCTCATGAACCACAAGTATCTCTACCAAGTGAGCCTTCGCAAAGTTCACAACCAACACAGGTACCATCCTTGAAGATTGAGGAGGTGTTGGACGATGAAGAGAAGGTGGTTCTGCAGCTTAAAGATGTTGAAGATGAAGACTTCTATTCATTAGAAGAGATTGAAAGCATGGATAATCCAACCATGGCTTATATGGCTAAGAGATAGGGTCAAATATCTAAGCTAAACAAGGGGAGTTTTTCAAAAGCTGTTGGTGGTGCGACAAGAGGTGGATACAAGACCGGGATGGTGGATAGGTCGAAGTTCAGGTGTTACAACTGCAATGAGCTAGGTCATTTTGCTACTGAGTGCAGAAGACCAAAACAGAATCAAGGAAAAGGATCTGAAAATCAGTTCAAGATGAATCAAGGGAAAGCCTACATGGCTGAAGGAAAATGCTGGGATGAGTCTGATGAGGATGAAGAGGAAAAATTTGTGAACTTGGCCCTCATGGCTAAATTTGATGATGAAGCTTCCAGTTCCTCAAATCAGGTACCATATCTCGTTTTACTTGATATGTCTAAAACTGAGTACAAGCGTACCATTGAAGATTTAAGTTCTGAGATTTTTAACATTCATGTTAGTTTGTCTGCTGCTCATGAAGAAATTGCTAAATTAACTAAACAGAATGAAGCTCTCAAATATAAAAATGAGATGTTATTGCTTAAAACCAGTCCACTAGATTCATTAGCTCAAGAGAATGCAAGATTGAAAAATGATATTGTCTGTGCTAAGAAATATAAGATTTTATTAGAAACCAAATTGCTAAAAATGAGTTTAAACTCAAAGCCTTTAGAAACTCTTCTAAGTTAGTCCAGGAATATCATGATAATCACACTCAGAGTCAAAAGGTTGGAATAGGTTTTGATTATGGTAGAAGGCATGAAAGGCAATTGCTCTTGATGATAGTGATGATGTCAAACCTCATATCCTCAAAAGAGTTTACAAACCGATTTTCAAAAATATTCAAGCTAATTTTGATGAGACCTCCTTGCTCATCAAACAAGAGCTTCTTGATGAGGATGAGTGCATTGACAACACACTGGATAATGTGAAAGATACTGTCAAATCCCCCGTGACAGAAACTTTGCCAAGCAATCAGACAGAATGTTCTAAAGTAGCTGCTAACAAGGATAAGACATAAACTTCAAAAGATACTGTCAAGAAAGTATCCAAGACAACAACCTCTAAACCTACTATTAAGGCAGAAGGTACAAAAGGTACTGTCAAGGATGGCCCGACAGCAACTTCAGAACATATTGTTAGGGCAAATGTCTATAAGCCTAAGAATAGGAATGGCAAGCTAGGAATTGACAAGAAGAATGGATATAATTATGTTAATGATGCTCCTAGGAAGCTTTGCAATAACTGTGGCTCATCTCAACATTTAACATTTGTTTGTAAGAAACCCAAACAGAACAAGGTTAATGCGACCAATGTTAGTGGTAACTTACATAGAACCCCCATTATGCTAAGAGAAGTGAACGTCTGTAATAACATTGATTGTATGCCATGCACGATTGTTGTCATGAGCACATGCTTTAATTTGCCTATTATGTCTACTAAAAGATGTTCCTATATAGAAACTGTTGAGACTTCTACGCTTGCCAATGTTGGTAAAAAGGTAGTTTCCAATAAGAGAAAGACCAAGTCTCACTCTAAAATCAAGTGGACAGTGAAAGAAGTCAAACATGAGGACTCTAGTGTTGATTCAAATGTGAAACGGAATGATATGGATGTTAATGCTGTAACTGCAGGACCAAACAGAGTTTGGGTACCAGATGCAAATTAAAATCATCTGTTTTGCAGGGCAAGAAGCAGAAGCAGGTCATGTGGATCATCGACAGTGGGTGTTCTAGACACATGACAGGTGATAAAGCCCTGCTATCACATTTTGAGGAGAAATCCGGCCCAACAATAATCTTTGGAGACAACAGCAAAGGTTACACTGTGGGATATGAATGTTTGGAAATTGGAAATGTTATCATTAAAGATATCGCTCTTGTAGATGGATTGAAGCATAACCTACTCAGTATCAGCCAATTCAGTGACAGGGGATTCAAGATTGATTTTGATATGTTGGTGTGTAATATATATCATAAGAAAGATGGAAGCCTCTCCTTGAAAGGAGTTAGGAAAGGAAGCTTGTTTGTTGCAGACTTAAATTCTGTAAACAAAGACAAGGCTTACTGTTTTACAGTAAAGCATCTGTTGGTGAATGCATGCTTTGGCACAAGAAGCTCTCCTATCTGAATTTCAAGAATATGAATATTCTAATGAAGAAGGATTTGGTGAGAGGACTACCTCAACAGGAATTCTGTCAAGAAGGACTATGTGAGGACTGTCAAATGGGCAAATTGAAAAGATCAGTGCTCAAGTCAAATCAAGTGAATACCAATACCGAGCCACTCAAATTGATTCATATGGATCTGTTTGGAGTAGTAAATGTTCAATCTCTTGCAAGAAAGAGATATGCCCTGGTAATGGTGGATGACTACTCAAGGTACACTTGGGTAAAATTCTTGGAGTCAAAGGACGAAGCTGCTCAAGAAATCATTGATCACTTAAGAGTTCTTGAAAGAACCCCGAATGCAAAAGTTCAATATCTGAGAAGTGACAATGGTACTGAGTTCAGAAATGCCATATTAGGAAGCTTCTGCAAAGAAGAAGGCACTGTCCAACAATTCTCCACTGCCAGGACACCTCAACAGAATGGAGTTGTAGAAAGGAAAAATATAACTCTCATTGAAGCTGCGAGAACTATGTTGAATGATTCTAAATTACCAACATATTTCTGAGCAGAAGTTATTAGCACAGCTTGCTACACACAAAACAGAACATTGATCAACAAGACTCATGGAAACACTCCTTACTATCTGTTAACTGGAAAGAAACCTATTGTCAAATATTTTCATGTATTTGAAAGTAAGTGTTTCATGATGATTGACAATCATGAAAGGAAAGGAAAGTTTGATGCTAAAGCTTATGAAGGCATTTTCTTGGGATATGGATTAGAAAGGACTGCTTACAGAGTCTATGTCATCGAGCACGGAGTCATTGAAGAAAGTGTGAATGTCACATTGAATGAAACCAAGTTTCTAGGATTACAAGAGGATATTCAAATGGAGCCTCTTAGATTTGAAAATCAAGGGTACTTGGAAGAAGAAGAAATTGTAGCTGAAGAACCTACTAGCACTCAGACTATTGAGTTTGAAGGAAATGCTGTCAACACCAATGATGCTACTCAAACTCTAGCTCAGTCTCAAACAATAACTCTCAATCATCAGAATGAGAATGACTTTGGAGATCATGAAGATCATGAAGGAGAAAACTTCAATGGTGGAGAATCAACCCCTCAAAGAGGAGTTAAACAAGCAGAGCAAGAAAGAAGCTTGCCCAGAACTACCAAGTGGAACAGAGATCACACTAGCAATCTAATCATTGGTGATCCCACTACTGGTATAAGGACAAGGAGAAACGTCTCTGCTGATAGCATGTTTTCTTGATTCCTATCTCAAGCTGAGCCAAAGTCAATTGATGAAGCATTGTTGGATCCATATTGGGTGATAGCTATGAAAGAAGAGCTGAACCAATTTGAAAGAAACAATGTATGGAAGCTGGTCCCTAGACCAAAAGGGAAGTCAGTCATTGACACAAAGTGGGTCTTCAGAAACAAATTGGATGAAGTAGAAATGTGACACGAAACAAGGCAAGGCTAGTAGCCAAAGGTTACTGTCAATAGGAAGGGATAGACTATGATGAGACATTTTCACATGTTGCCAGACTTGAAGCTATCGGAATATTTCTAGCCTATGCTGCACACTGTAACTTCAATGTATTTCAAATGGATGTCAAAAGTGCCTTTCTCAATGGAAAGTTAGAGGAAGAAGTGTATGTTGAACAGCCACCTGGATTTGAAGATGCTAAAATGTATGACTTTGTTTACAAGCTATTCAAGGCACTTTATGGATTGAAGCAAGCCCCCAGAGCTTGGTATGAAACTCTCTCTACTTTTTTAATTAAGAATCAATTTTCAAGAGGTGTAGTGGATAAGACATTGTTTTACAAACACCATGGCAATGACATCATTTTAGTACAGATCTATGTCGATGACATAATCTTTGGTTCTGCAAATGAGAAGTTGTGTGAAAAGTTTTCATCTCTTATGAAAAGCAAGTATGAGATGAGCATGATGGGAGAACTATCATTTTTCCTAGGTCTGCAAATTCATCAAAGGGATGATGGCATCTTCATTTGTCAAGAAAAATATGTCAAGGAACTTTTCAAAAAGTTCAACTTGAAAGATGCATCACCTACCAAGACACATATCTCTACTACAACCAAACTGAATTTGGATCCTAAAGGAAAGAAAGTGGACTCAGGCACCTACAGAGGCATGGTAGGATCTTTGTTGTTTCTAACTGCTAGCAGACCATACATTATGTTTGCTACATGTCTTTGTGCAAGGTTTCAAGCCGATCCAAAAGAGTCACACTTGGTAGCAATCAAAAGGATTTTTATATATCTTAAAGGCACTCCAAATTTAGGACTTTGGTATCCTAAAGATTCTGGATTTGATCTGATAGGATATTCGGATTCAGACTATGCTGGATGCAAGATTGACAGAAAAAGTACAACAGGAAGCTATCAATTTCTTGGTGGAAGATTAGTGTCATTGTTTAGCAAGAAGCAACACTCTGTGTCAACATCGATAGCAGAAGCTGAGTATATTGCAACTGGAAGTTGCTGTACACAAATTTTATGGATGAAGAATCAGCTATTGGATTATGGTCTAGAGTTGTCTCACATTCCAATCTATTGTGATAACACTATTGCCATAGCCATCTCAAACAACCCAGTTCAGCACTCTAGGACAAAGCACATTGATATCAGACATCACTTCATCAGAGAGCATGTTGAAAAGGGTACCTGTGAAACTGGTTTATGTCCCAACAGAAAAGCAACTTGCAGACATCTTCACGAAGCCACTAGATGAAGCAACCTTCAACAGGTTGGTAAGTGAAATGGGAATGCTAAATCTGGTATGTTAACTTACTAGTTTTTACATTTTCAAGGTGGTTACATCGTAGCTTGTGATTGTAGCTCTCAATGTTACTGTCATGAGAAGTTACTATCTTATGTGCTACTTGTTTGTTGACAGCATGTCTGCTATGACTATGCTAAATTAAAATTACATGTTTGTTTTAACTTATGTAATGAGTAGTCACGTGACTTTAACTTAATTCACACGCGTGCTAGTGATGAGTAGTCGTGTCATTTGAAATGAACCCGGGTGTTTGTCAGATCCTTTTATTTTTAAAGCTCAATACTTTATTAAAAGGAAGCGTGTAGGAAGCTCAAGAGTCGCTTAACGTGTTATAAATAAGATCGAGGCTACACCCTTATTTCTCACTTAACACTTAAGACACTCTAGAGAGACTATGAGTAAGAGGAAGGCGTCTGAAATGTCTACATCTGAGAACCAAGTCTCATCCAAAGCTGAAGAAGTGCCAAAACAACAAGAGGAGGCCACTGCTGCTGAGGACCCACTGGATCCGTGGCTAGATCAGCTTAAGACTTATCTAGACATGCTGGGGGTCTCTGATGAGAATGAGATCGAGAAGGTTCTGGAAGGGCTGCTGTTGGAAGCTTTTCCAAACTTAAAATAATGTTTAATTCTTAAGAACTCTTATGTATTGTTTAAAGTTTTTTTTATGAAAAGTTCATCGTTTCGTCTTCCTAGTGTTCTTGCATGTTTTATCTTGGTTATCTGTTGATGAATGCTTGAATGCATGTGTGTATGTGTGTGTGTATGTGTTTGTGGATATGTGCCTGCTTTAACGAATATGCGTTTAAATCGATTAAAATGATAATTGGTAATTTTACGTTTAAACAATGGGCAAAGTCGATTAAAATTCATAAAACAAATTATTTCTGCACAAGTTGTTGTCAATAAGTGAAGATGCTGTCACGAAGTGCCCTGACAGCAAGTTCCTTATCAGCAAAGGAAAAAGTTTTTGTCATGAAATTTAAAGGAAATTGCTAAAATTGATTAATGGTGACAGCATGTTCTTGCGCCGATGTTACTGTCAAGCAAACCTATTGTCATCCTCTCAAAATTACTAACGATTTATTACAGCGCACAGGTTACTGTCAAGATAGTGGACCGATTTAATTGGGATATTACCTCCATAATTTACAGCCACTACAAAGTAACTACCCACGACACCACGTGACTGATTAATGGGTTAAGACATGGCCACTTTTCCCTTTGCTCAGTAAAACATTTTCTATTCTCATATAAGCAACTGTCTAACACACAAACACATAACTCTCAACATAACCTCTTTCTCTCTCTCTCAAAAGAAAAAATCTCTCTCCCAAACTCAAAGCAAAAAATGGCACCCAAACAATCCTCTTCTCAAACCAACTTTGCTGGTATTCTCATTGATGGAGATGTTGGTGAAGGTTTCAAAGGACTTGTGTCCTTCATTAACAAGTCATATCTAGGTCATGCTATAACTTCTAGCCCATCTCTGAACCTAGAAAGACTTGAAGATTTCTGGAAAACTGCCTATGTTCGAGGAGGCACAGGTAAGGACACCATACAATGCACAATCAAAGGTGTTACCTGCATCCTCACAATAAAAGGCATTAATGAAGCTTTGGGAACTGGACTGCGAGAAAAAGAATCATACAAGGAGCTTGCAAATGATGAAACCCTAAAGAAGTTTTTCTTGAAAATTGGGTATTCAGGTCCTGTTCTTGAAGAGGGTACATCAAATTGGTACTCGACTGGTGAAATGGACAGAAAGTACTTAAGGAAATAATGGAGCATGATTCTTGATGTCATGGTGAAGGTTTTCTCAAAAAAAACCACTGGTTGGAATGGTATTCCCTCCTACATCAAGAAACTCACTCACTCTCTGGTCCATGGATACAAAGTGGATCTTGGAAAGCTGTTTATGAGTCAACTTAAGTCTGCTCTAAGCAAGAAGGTACATGTCTATCCTCGCTTTCTCACAATGTGTCTAAATTCATTATGTGGTATTGATGATAATGCATCTCTCATAATGGAATGCAATGTTTTGAAAAGAAATACACACACATCACTCAATTCACAGAATTTAAATTCACATATTCCACTCTGTTTCACTGAGCACATGGCTGATCAAGAGCCTCATCTTGATTTTACACTACCCTCTGGGTATGTCATTTTCTTCATTGAAAATAAAGTTGAATTAGACCCAAATTCAGCTAACCCACATTCTATTCCATTCATTCCAATTAGACCGTCTAGACAACCAAAGACCACAAAAATAAATCTGAAAGAATCCAAGAAAAGACACTTGGAAACTGGTGTTGATATCAGTTCTGAGAATGTTGAGGGAGTAACTGCACTTGATGCATCAAATAAGGATGTTAGTCAAAGTGAACCCACAGTGGTTCCTCTTGAGCCTAAGAAGAAGAGATCTAAGAGGGGCAAAGCCACTGTCAGCCACCCCACAGTCTCAAAAAAGGTTGTGGAGGATAAAAGGGAATCAAACACATCCCTAGGTGCTTCTTCTCGACAAGAAGTATCTATTGAAACTGGCCTGTCTCCCAAGGCACCCGATAAAGAGTCAGCACAACCTCATGAACACACTCATGAGGAGCCTACACTTGCAGATATGCACACGGAGTTAGGGCACAGTACGGGTCATGAAACTTCTACTCTTGATGTTCCACAAGTTGCCCCTATAGAACAGCCAAAAATCCCATATACACCATCACCTTCTTTATTCTCTAATCCATTAATTGTTTCTTCTCAACAACCTAGAGAGGGGGACAGTCCCAACCCTTCAAGTTTTGATCATCCATCTAATACCATGGATGAGCCCCCATCAAGTGGTCCACAAGAACCCATTTCTCAAAGTAAAATGGACACCACTACCTTAAACACTGAGCTAGACCAAGGTGGCACTCTGTTAGAAAGTGAAATAGCCAACATCTTGGTCGAACTCCTCCAAGCAACTGACCCAAGGGAAGTTGCTGTCACAGCCTCAGCTGTTGTCAAAGACACCACAAAAGTTGCTGTCAACCGTCCTTTGGACAGTAACATTTTGGGTAAAGATGTTGTCACCTCTACATAGGTTGATCTAGACTCAGCCATAGTTGAAGATGCTTCTGATGATGATCAACAGACCATCTCTGCTATAAATGTACAATCTAAACTTTATACTTCTTCAACTAAAATGCATGCAAGTACTGCTCATACCCATGCATCTAGGATGAGTGAGGGAGTGAAAGGAAAAAGAGAGATAAAAGAAAAGAAAGATAAGCATAAAAATGAGAGGCAGCCAAACGAGCTGGCAATAGGTGAGGGACTTGAGCATGTCCAGTATGAAATTGAGGGAGCCCCACACAAAAAGGCATTAGGCCTTGAGAGTCATTCTGTGAGGAGTGATGAGATCAATTAGAAAAACAATGAGAGTGTGAAACACCCCATAGCCTCCCTGCCCAAGTCTTTTCCTTTACCATCAAAAAGGTTCAGGTCTGGTGGTCCTTCTAAACAAGCTGAATCAAGGTTGAAATCCCTTGAGGACAAGTGTGCATTCATGGAAGCTAAACTTAATGCACTGTCCACCATGGTAGCTACTGGTTTTGCTGAGCTTCAAAATTCTTTTCTCTCATTTTCTGCTACTCTTAGTGCTGTCAACTTAACTAAGGGGGAGAAAGTGGTAGATCAGAATAAAGACAAAGTGGTTGATCCAAGCACCACAGAGCTTGTAGAGAAGGAGAAACAAGGTAGAGCTACAGGTGAGGGGGAGTCAAGAAGTGAGGGGGAGAAAGAGCAAATTGATGAAGATGAAGGTGTAAGTGAGGGGGAGTAGGAGACAGAAGAAAGAAACTTTGGTGAAGAACTAAAGGCAGCTGGAGATGGTGATTTGATTGAAGGAGAATTAGATGGTGATGCAGTATTGTTAACTAAAGAAACATTGGAGCAGTGAAAGGAGTCTGAAAAAACAGTATTGCCACCACTAAAAATCAATGAGCCAAACCCTGAAGAAACTGAAGCTCCATTCCAGCATTTGCAAAGTGAATGGAGAGAAAAAAACAAAATGCTCTGGGTAAAGGCAAAGGCAAAATGCCTGAGTATGTGAACATGACTACTGGAAATATCTGGACAGATGGAAGTGAATATAGCCCTGAAGATGCAGAACTAATGATGGTTAACTACATGGAGAGTACTTTGAGAAACGAAGATGAAGAGTTCAGTAAGTTGGTGGATGAAACAACTAGTGAAGCATTTACAAAATTGGCATCAACACTGAAAAATAGATCATAATAAGTATCTCTGTGATGGTTAACTTGGAAAGAAGATGGGTTGTTCAAATTTATCTAAAGACCGGATTGACCATATTCATCACAATGCAACTTTTACAAAACTTGCATGCTAGAGTACTCCAAGTCCTTGGAACATTGGTGGTAAGGAATTCAACAATCTTCAATGATAGTCTGTTAGCACAAATTGAGAGGATGGTTGAAGACAAACTTTCGGAGGTGATTCACAATCCCTATGGCGTGTGCTACATAAAGATCACAAAGACAGGAGCAAGAAGACTAAATTTCCTACCCTTGGACAAAGTTTTAGGACTAAGCACTGAGTCAATCATGACAGTGCTGAAGAAAATTTTCAAATCCAGTAACACCAGTGATAAGGTTAAAGCTATCAAGGATATTCACAAGCCATTGGCAAAAAGAGATGAAGATGTTAGCTCAATCATCAAGAATCTGATTTCTGATGCCAATGCTAAAAGGGGTGAAAAAGGAGGAAGTTGTACCTATGATGATACTCTGGATGATGATGATGATGATGATGATGATGATGATGATGATGACATTGGAGGAAGTGGTGGACATGGAGAAAATAGGAGTCATAAAGGAGAAGCCTCTGAGAATGTTGAAACACAAACTCAGAAGGATAGAGCCCAAGAAGAGCAAGAAACTCCCAGTACTGAAAAGACAGATGCTGTCAATGATGAAGGGGAGTTAGAAATTATCGAAGCCTTGGAGGAAAGTATCTTGATATTTGTGGTTGAATGCCTTGATCTGGAAAAAGATACTGTCAACAAGGATACTGTCAAAAAGGCTAGTGAGAGTCAAGTGAAAGATGCTGTCAAAAAGGACACTATCAAAAGCCAAGACAATGAAGCTGTCAAAGATGCTGTCAAGAGTCAAACTGAAGAAACTGTCAAAGTATGAGGGCTTGTTAAGAACTTCACGTCTAACAGAACTAAGACTAGAGCATAAGCCTGGCGTGCAATCAAAAGAAAAGGGAAGACTATTGCAGCAGCAAAGAAAAAGAAGCATGGAGAAGTTTTGACAGAGAATCCCATTGGTAAAAGAAAAGTACATAGTTTTGAACTATTGAAAAAAAAATTGATGGGTGTATCATATCTGTTTTAGTGGTAAAGGATCCGGTCAGTGGGAATGTGTCCAAGTATGTTCTCAAAGACCGTGGTACTGAAGTCATAAGAGTGGATCCAGACTTTACCATAGAGACGGAATCACATGTGATAGGCAGATGGGACATCTCGTTCAAATTTGTTAAGGTAAGGAGAAGAATTGATTTCTTCGTTTTGGAAAGGATGATCACTCTCATAGAAGCTGATCAAGAGGTTTTCAGCAATATCTTAGAGCACCTCAGAGAATACTATGCTAAAAGATATGCTGAACTTTATGAGAAGTATGGTGACTGGAGAGCACATGATGATGCAGATTTGGAAGTTAGCTCATATGGTGAGCCAATTCCTGATGTGAACCTTACAGAAGCAAATCGTCCTTTCACAAGGGCAGGCATGGTTGAATATGAAGCATAACAAGCTTTTCAGGCAGCTAGAGCTAAATTATCCCAACCAACCAAACCTGTCAAATAATCTGCTGAAGATCTAGAAGCTCAATTGAGAAAATGCTAAAAGAGGGCTAACAAACTGAACAGTAAGAAAGCATATTATCAACCCTGTATACTGGATGATCCTCTCAGAATAATTGATGGAAAAGAA
Source organism: Saposhnikovia divaricata (assembly GCA_036435485.1). Classification (NCBI taxonomy): domain Eukaryota; kingdom Viridiplantae; phylum Streptophyta; class Magnoliopsida; order Apiales; family Apiaceae; genus Saposhnikovia; species Saposhnikovia divaricata. Next base: position 204,545,472 of record CM071600.1, read on the forward strand.
GAAATCTATGTTGATAGTTTTCACAAACTGAGGACCAGTGTACTAAAGGATCTCTACTGGAAAGTTGTTGGATCATTTCATAAGCTCGAAATGCTAGTTGCTTAGGAACTAGAAGAAATATTTGATAAACAAAGAGATGAAGATCAAAAACTGGATAGAAAAAGGAGAGTATCTCTGAATGCTTTTCCTGGAAGGAGATTCAAGATCATCCAAGGAATCTTAAATTTCAGAACATTCACGTATGATTTTGAAACTTGGTTTGATCTGAAAGATGCTAAAGTATTTCCTTCTCGAGTAATTCAAGGGTACATAGAAGACATTGAAGATGATGCCAGAACTCCTGAAGAAAAGCTTTAGTAGAAGACCTCAGAAGGCACAAATTGAAGCTCTCAAAAGAGAGGGAAGAATCTGAACAACTGAAGACTGCTTAAATCAAGTTAAGTACAAATCTCTGATCTGCTCATTCAATAGGAGCAATTGATATGCAGTTAGTTCATTAGTTTCATGTTCTAGATTCTTTAACATTTATCAGATATGGTATTTTAACTATTCTGATCTATGTTAGTTAAGTTGTCAGCATGTTTAATTGTAAATTTGTTGTTATTGTCCATAAAAACAAATTTGGGAAGATTGTTGGGGTTTATGGGTGATAGCGTAGAGACAACTTAACTCTTGTACTTAGTTTTTACTGAGTAGAACATATTGTCACGGCTAGAGTATGTTCTTGTAATCAAATAATTGATGTCATGTAATAATTGTATATCTTGGGAGAAGTTCATACATTTGTTCAAGCCTCAAGTAATACATCCAGAAGATAGAAAGAATAAAAGTTACTGTCATATTCCTGACAGTAAGATTACAAGAAGACACATGTTGAAAGTCACGACAAAAGCTACATCTGACAGCAACATTGGCTGAAGCATGGGACGGCAACATTCTCACACTTGACAGCAAGTCTGGAGTTCCGACAACAACATTGGCGGGAGCTCATACTGTCAACCACTGAATATTCCTATGACAGCAGACTTGGCGGTTAAGGTTACTGTCTTACTGAATTATTTGAACTGGGTACTTTTCTCAGTCAAAGCCCGTGACAGGTTATATGTTCAAGAAACAAATTTGCTGCAACACTCCATCGTTTGTAGCAGACCCGCAAAGACTACGACAGAAGCTTGAGAGTTCACAAGACAAGGCTGGTCAATTCAAAGCGTATGATATATCCACATCTACTAGAATTGTATTAGCTAGAAATAGAAAGAATCTAGGTTGATTTACACATAAGGTTAACACTGTTTGTATAGCAATTTAAGAAAGTCACATGGGTGTGTAAATTGTAATGAGTTGCCACTTGAAAATGACAGCAGCTCAACACCCCATGCAGTAGAGACAACAGTGTATCTCAGTCAACTTAGATACACATCTCTAATTCTTTCTGTATCAGTTAGAGGATCAAAGAAACAACTTGTATCTCTCAAGGCAACGAAGCTGGAGAAACATTTCTCTAGGTTGTAGCACCACTTCACAAGATAAATAAAACATTTATCTTGTGAGAAATCTTGTTCCACTTATGTTTGCATATCTCAACTGATAACTTATACTGTAATCTTTATTATCGTTGTTGTTTTAAAGATTGAATTTTATCAGTATTGCATTCAACCCCCCCCCTTCTGCAATACTCCGGGACCAACATATACGGTTTATTCGTTGTTCGGAATATTTCTAAAACCCAAAATGGAACTGTTGAACCCTAAAGGTTAACTGTTGAAACCCCGAGGGAATACATATAAAATTTAAAAAATTAAATTACAAAATTGAATTTGGCGGTCTGGTTTTTAAACGCTAACGCGTTAAAAAATCAGGATAAGTTAGGGAGGGTCTATTGTTTAGGGCTAAACCCTAAAACCCTAAGTTCGTATATTGTTTATTCGTCGTTCTGAATATTTCTAAAACCCAAAATGGAAACGTTAAACCCCAAAAGTTAATTATTGAACCCCTTAGATTAATTAAAATTGTATTTTTAAATTTAAAAATTACAATTTTAATTGACCATTTGTTTATAAATTTTAAATATTATTTGTAAATATATATTTTTAAATTTAAAAATTACAATTTTAATTGACCATTTGTTTATAATTTTTCAATATTATTTGTTTTTATTCATAAGTAGGGTTTAAATTGTAAATTTTTATTTAAAAAAGTATAATTTAATTTAAACATTTTTAATATTATTTGCAAATATATATTTAAAAGCAAACAAAATAAAAAAAATGAAAAAAAAAACAACCCAATGCCACATAATGTGGCGTTTCCCCCTCCCATTTGCCCCTGCCGTGACTTGAAGTCATCGGTGCTAGTAAACGCTAAATTAACTTTAGTTTTTAGCCCTAAATATTATACTATTTTGCGTTATATTAAAAAAAATCCCCCAAAACGCTAAGCGATCTAGCATTACTGGGAAAAAAAAAGAAAAAAACAATCAAAAACGTTACACGAAAATGTGTTTTGGAGTGATATTTGAGACCAAGTTTTTAAGTTGTGATATTTGGGATCATTTGCTCTAAAATTGTGATATTGGAGGCCTTTATACCTTTTTTTTTTTTTGGCTTTTGGAGAAAGTCTTTGTTTTTTTTAAGCAACAAGTCAATTGTTATAGGGAAATTACCCAAAATACTATTTTTTTAAAAATTATTTTTAAAAATACTACTGCTTCTTGGCAAAAAAAACTACTACTTTTAAAAATATTTTTAAAGTTTTATTTTTAAAAATACGATGTGCAACTTTTGCAGCCCAGTATGCAACTTTATTTTATTTTTCGAAAAAGTTGATTTTAAAATTGATTTATGTTGTATCAGTTCGTACTTATGTTTGCAACTCAAATCAACTTGAAAATCAACTTTGAAAAAAGTTGCATTTTAGGTTGCACAAGTTGTAAATTGTATTTTTGAAAATAAAATTTTAAAAAAAGTATTTTAAAATATTGTATTTTTGATTCTTTTTACAAAAATAAATATTTTTGAAAAAAACCCGTTGTTATTTGTGGTCAATGCTCATGTTTTTGGGATTAAAATGATCAGGGTTGTATATATATATATATATTTATATCATAACACTGTATAGATTTTTCATAAAAATTGATTTGTGAAGATTGGAATCATAATATTTAACAACAATTATGCTTAACATATCGAATGGCTCGGATGGCCTTATCTTAGGAGTTCGGCTTTCTCCGCTATCTTTTTCCATTTTCAGTTTTCATTTTTATTATCATATGTTTCCCGGTTGTGCAGGTGCAGGGAGCTTCGCTTGGTGGTATATAGGGGCATTGTAGGTAAGTCCCGTGTGGAGAAAGCCATGGGCTCAGGTATTGCTGTGAACTTTGTCGCATATATTATAGATTCCTTTGTATATATCACACACCGTATATGTCGTGCACATAGCCGAGGGTCTTCACGGAAACAGCCTCCCTACCCTAAAAGTGGGGGCATGGTCTGCGTACAACCTACCTTCCCCAGACCCTGCTCTGAGCGGGATATACTGGGTATGTTTGGTTTGGTTTGGTTTATATCGAATCTAACGTCAAATCTCATTTAAATTTAAAAATCAAATTTAACATAGAATCCAGTGTACAATCCAATATAGAATCTTATATATATTTTTGTAACCATTAAATTATATGAAATCATATTATATTTGATAGTAAATTTTTGTTAGATTATATTTTTAATCATAAAAAACTTTTTTTGTGTGTAAAGTTGAATTTAAATGCAATTTTATGTAAGATTCTACGGGTGTTCTTTATTGTTCTTTATATATATAATGGTGTTCTTTATTGAGCAATGACCTATATATATATATATATGGCCTTAATGATCCTATAGTTACCTATAGTTAACACATATTATAATATAATTGGAAGGCTATTTTTGTAAATACATGGGGGTGGATTTCATTATTACAAAAATGCCATCAACCTTTAATACTAAAAATGCATATAACTATAGGTAATTACCTATAGTTAACCATAGGAACATTTTTCTATATATATATATATATGAGTATAGTTTTCCTGAGGTTACCTTGAGGGTTAAAAAGTTTCCCATATAAATACATAAGGGCGTTATTGTAATTATAAAAGATTATTAAATGTCATAACTATTTTATATTAAAAAACACTTGTAACCTCAGGTAAGTCCCCTGAGGTAATATCAGGAACGGTATTCTCTCTCTCTCTCTCTCTCTATATATATATATATATATATATATATATATATATATATATATATATATATATATTCAATTAAATTTTGATCAATTTAATTAGAATAAATAAATAGCAAAAGATCAATTCAAGATGGAAAGAGTCGTTTAGTTTGAACAGGCGTATATATTTTATATCAATTAATTTTAGAATATTTGTGCTATGCTGATCCCGGTAACTTGAAATGTCAAATTCATTACTCCCCCGTCTCATAATACAAGTCATTTTTGGGAAAAAAATACGCATATTAAGAATTCTAACTTTAAAATTTTATTTTTATATTTACCAATATTAATTAGTCAAAATGACAGTTTGTACCCCTCATGTATAGGGGTTTTGTTAAATTGGTCCATTTTTACGTTTTGTGGCACTTTATAACCCCTATCTTCAAATCTCGCTTCAACTTGAACCCCTTCATTAACTCCCCGTCTAATTTGAGTTGATCAACGAATAAATTCGTACGAAAAATATTTTCAAAAAATTCTGAAAATATTACTGGAGCTTTTTAAAAAAAATTTAATACATTCCCCAAAATTTCATAATTTTTGGAATAACACACGTCGACTAAAAATAATCGAACAAAAATAATGAATAGTAAAAATAAAAGCGAGATTTAAAGATACGGGTTGTAAAGTGCTAAAAAAAGTAATAATATTAGTAAAAGGGTTCAATTAGAAACGAAATTTAAAGGTAGAGGTTGTAAAATGCTACAAAACATAAAAATGGACCAATTTGACAAAATCCCTATACATGAAGGGTACAAACTGTCATTTTATCTATTAATTATCTTTATAAAAGATAATACAAATATTTCCAATACTAAATTTGACTAATGAGCACATAATATGTGGAAAAAAGTAAATATTAGTATTGGGAATGATCAATTAAAATTTAAAAGAGAAGTAATGACAATTTATCATTATAATTTATCATTCTGATTCCCCACAAATAGGCTCTACCATGTTCGAATAGCACTCTAGGAACATGTTCTTGTTGTATGATATATGGATGAAAAGCTTGAATGATTTCTTGCTCCATGCTATACAAGCACAAGCATGGTAACAAGGAATTCCAGACAGCTCCCACTTTTTGCATGCACATTTGTGTGCTTCCAAATCCACAACCATCTCATATCCACCGGCAGACATGTTTACCAGATATCTAGTACCTCCACTCCACACCACATGACAGCCTCTACTCTGGTCAATTGCCCTAAACATATACCTCAAATAGTTAGTATGATCTCAAAAGTCCTTACATAATGTTAAATGTATGTAGATGCATTTCACTTACTTGTTAAGACTTCTCATAACATTAGGGCATATGGGATTTAGTTCATAGCTATTGAGCATCTTCTCTCTCTTCTTTTTGTACCCTCACCATAACATCATTGTGAATTGCTTTTAACATGGAAACAATTGGAAGATCTCTATACTTTCTTATGGCATTGTTAAAAACTTCACAATGATTATTAACAAAAATGCCACTCTTGCATATCATTCTGAATGCACTCCTAGACCACTGACTTCTAGGCATCTCCTTCAACCATTCATAACATTTCTTTGATAACTGATAAAGAAATGCCACAATATTAACAAATTTTGGAATACCACAATATTAACATGGAAACAAAGTTACTTATTAAATAGGGCAAAGCAAAGTTACTTTGGTCATCACCCCCCATGTCATCATGAACCACATTCCCAAATTTGTTATTCAGCTGCTATTCAACCTCTTTTTCAAATTGATCTGTACTAAGATCAACATATTCAACATGCGAATCTTGTGAAGGGGCAAACTCTTGAGTTGGATTACCATCAACATCAATAACAAAAATAGGGGTTGTTGTGGCAGAGAAAACATATATGATTCTTGAAGATGGAAGCAATTCACACATCTCCATAACATCAAAGTTTGAGTCCAAATTGTGCAACCCCCTAATCATATCACTTTCTGGCCACTTATAGAAGAAGGTATATAAACCCAGACAATCGCATTCCTTACACATGTTAACCAACTCTATCAAGCTCATAGTATCAGGATCACACAAATCAATATAGTCAAAAGTTTCCCCAACATATTAAGTATGATTCTCTAGGAACTGTCCCCACGTATGTAATTTATTAGTGAAAAGTTTTGAATCAGCTACCAAAAAAGCCAAAAACTTAGGGATTTTTCACAATGGGGCAATGACCGAGCAGTAAAAGCACAATGAAGCAACATACTATACACTTTATACATATACAACCCACTGTAAAAAAAACATACTTTAACTGAATATTCTTAGCTGTATAAAACACAAAGGGACCACATAAAACACAAGGCAGTCGAGCACATGGGAGCAACTATAGCATGATAAACGACAATAATCACTTTACATAACCCTAAACTATAGCATGAGTCTATGCATATATAAACTTCAAAATCTAATTGAACAAATGTACATAACCCTAAACCCATTACATAAACCCTAAGTAAGAGTTCCAGAAAACTTACCTCCATAAGGAGGACATTCATTAGGATTGTATACACCTTCATCTCCGGGGTCTCTTCGAAACCAAACCATGACAGTACCAATCCACGATCGATTTTGAAAGGAATGGAGATAGATAGATGATTTGATCGACTGTGAAATGAGAAAAATGATAGAAATATGATTGTGGGGTAAAGACGATACAGTTTGGGGGTAATAAATCATTTTAGCTGAAAAGACCAAACTACCCTCGTCCAAGTAACGACGTTATAAGGAAATTGACGAAAGTACACGCTTTGTAAAGAGTTTGAAGCTACAGTATTACAAGTGGGGAATTTTGAAATTGAGTATCCCAAGTGCAGATTTCGTGAAAGTTCAAGCACACGAAGTGCTTTTTACTCTAAATAAATCATTGCTCATCCTAATTTTTTTATTTAAAATATTGTAATTGATAAAAATTTACATTAGATTTTTTTGAAAACAAAATATTTTTTAAATGATTGAACTTGTTCTAAAAATGGTATAACTTTTTGAAAAATAATTTCTTCCTTTTGAAAAAAGGTTTTTTTTAATTAAATATTTTCTTAAAAATATTCATTATATATTGATGATAAACGAAAGAATGACAATAATACACCAAAATCTGAAAATTTGTACGAAAATAACACTTTTGGAAAAAGTGGCCAAAACTACCCCAGAGTTACGCATTTCACAAAGGCTTAATAAAAAAAAAGTACCTGTTAGAGCATCTCCAATGGGAGAGACCTCTTAGGTAAAATTTGAAATTAATTACCATAAATAAGAATTATAAAGAATGTGTAAAAAAATTTGTATTCCAATGGGACAAAACAGTTGTCTATAATTATAGATAATCTCTTGATGTTAGTTATTTTTGTCGAACCTCTAGAGATCTGTAGTGAATTGCCACATCACTTATTTCTATATTAAAATTATATATTCCACTAATAACAACTTGAAATATTAATAACATACCATTTTTAAAATATAACCAATCATTATAGCCAATACCATCGGAACACAATGTCTTACAGGTTCGACAAATTTTACATAATCAATATTTTATGTAATTTAGCTAACCATTTTTAGCTAACGTCATTGGAGATGCTCTTACGCATTTCACAAATGCATAAAAAAAACAGTTTGTTACGCATTTGATAAGTGGGTAATTAGCATAAATTTTTTTCTTTATTACCCATTTGGAGAATGCTCCAAATGCGTAATAGATAAGTACTGTTCACCTATTACCCCTTTTTCAAATGCGTAATTAGTATAAAACCTATTACCCTTATTTCAAATGCGCGGGTATTTATGGCCACCATCACCATTTTGGGTATTCGGTAAGGTGCATTTCGGTTATTTTTGGCCAAAACCCTAAATGAACACTGCGGGAGTATATACATCTACTCCATCTCTCTCTATCTCTCTCTCGCTCTCCCCTATGGTTTTACCGCAAGCGGCTCCGGCCGTCGTCGCACTGCCGGCGGAGGTAGACAACAACAACAACAAAGAATTGGAAAAGGAATTGAGATCTCCAATTGCTTCTCTAAAGCCGAACTGTTGGTGCTCCATCTCTTTTATTTTACCCAGACACTTCAATTTATATAGTATGCTTAATTGTTAATTAATCGATTACTTACTGATCTAAATCTATTGGCGATCCTTATTATGCATATTTTAATTTAATATTTTCAGGAAACAATGAAGAACTTGCTCCAAAAAGTATTCATCATTCATTTGCCTTGGATTCCAATCCAAGACCAATCCAAGGTACATATTTGTTTACTATTATGGCTTGTGCTGGTAAAGTATTTTGGGTAAAGTATTATTATACTGATATGTTGGCGGTGATCGGAAATAGACCAAACAGTTATTTTGTTTTTAAATTTTACCATCGTAGAATTGGATAGTGAGTGACCAAGTGCTTAGCAAAACATTAAATAATAGTAAAACTTGAATAAATTAATATACATCAGGCTCGTATGCCTAACGGACCATTTCAGATTTCGAGTAAAGTTTAGTACTAATTAGTAGGAAATTGAGAGTACTTATCGTAAATCTTCGTAACACGGAATTAGGTTTAGGTAAAATTGGAAAGTTATCGTGCATGTGCATGTAGTTTTGGATAATACGTTACTGATATGTTGTCCAAGATCCGGAAATGTACTAGACATTTATTTTTCTTTTAATTTGTATGGACGTAGAAAACAGAAGTGAATTGGATAGTGAGTGACCAAGTGCTTTGCAAAAAATATATGGATCTTGTGAAGTTGGAATTGGGATAAATTAGCATACATGAGACTCGCATGCTTAAGGGCTCATTTCATGTCCCGAGTACAAGTTTAGTGCTAATTAGTAGGAAGTTGAGAGTGATTATTGTAGTGATTCACAGTAAGGAATTAAATTTAGGTAAAATCGGAAGGTTGATAGGGCATGTGCTTTTAATTGTTGAATACGTCACTGGTATGTTGGCCATGATTCGAATATAGAGCAGACATTTATTTTTCTATTAATTTGTATGACAATAGAAAATGGAAGTAAATTGGATAGTGAATGACTGATACAGTGAAACTGTGATAAATTAATATGCACTGGACTCCCACATTCTTGGATATTGTTATGGGATAAATTAATATACATTGGACTCGCATGCCTAACGGCCCATTTGATGTTCCGAATACAAGTTTACTGTTAATTAGTAGGAAATTGAGATTGCTTTAATATAGAATTAAATTCAAGTAAAATCGGAAAGTCTATAGTGCATGTGCATTTAGTTTTTAACAATATCACTGATATATTGGCCATGATTCGGAAATAGACCAGGCATTTATTTTCTTTTAGTTTGTACGTCCGTAGAAAATGGAAGTGAGTTGGATAGTGAGTGGCCGAATGCTTAGGAAAAAAATATAATATTTGGAAATAGTGAAATTGGGATAAATTAACATTAGACTTGCATGCTTAACGACCCATTTCATGCTCTCCCTCCTCCTAACTAAAGTTTTAAAATCCTAAAAACAAAAACACTGGCACTGAGATTGCTCCCTAGACCATGAGAATGAGTTTCCTAAGATTTCTAAGATTTGTTGACTGCAAGCTAGTTACGTAGAGTTATTATCTGTTCTAAAATAGGAATATTTAACAGCTAACTGTAATATTCAGTCAGACACATTAAGTATGATTTCCGACTCTACAGGTAGCTGTTTATGCTTTATTTAAAGCAGCAATTGAGGTGGAGTTGTTTATTTCCCACAAACGTCACACCAATGCTTTTGTTTCTAAGATGTAAGTATACAGTGCCCTTTATGCTTTTAGTTCTGGGATGTGCTTCGACGGTACAAGTTTCTGCAACATTTTATTGTCGATTAACATTCTTTACAATTATTTATTGGTTGTATACTTCTTTCTATCATGCTTATTGCAACTTGACATGATTCCCAGGATGTAACATAGAATTATCTGTTTAGAGTTTCTGTACGTAAGCTACCTACTACTACAACACTTCTTCGTATCTTAGAAATGCTGGAACTTATACATGGGTTTCACCATTTTGTATAATCATTTTTTCAGCTTATACCCAACGATAAGTTCTCTTGGGAAGTGCATAGGAGATCTCCTCAACTCGAGGAACCCAAATCTAGTACAGTGGTTTAATATAGTGGAACTGCCTCGCATTGCAGAATTATATATTACTCTATTCAAAAAGTGGTCCATAGATTATGCAGGAAGGTCTGGTTTGTCTGCAATTATTTCAACTTTATGATGATCTTTCGTGATTCATGATTATACCTCCTAAAGGGATCTTGTTTTGTGATACGATACTTTAAATACCCTAACATTTTTTAGAGTTCTAAACACAAATTACTCAGTGGTGTTGCAGGAATCATTCTGGCAATTAGTTACTGTATTGCAGTGAGAAAGTTGGGTTCAGGGCGTCTTTCCTGTCCTTTACTATCTGTATCAATTGAAAACATACTAGCTCATGAACTCGTCATATACCCTTGTTTCTGTGGGTAAGCTGCATCACTTGGCCAGTGAAGCTGGGTTCGAAGAGGAATTCTTGTTGCATTTGGTACAAAGATTATGCCCACTAAAAGCATTGAAGATATAAAATTTTGGATTGGGCTGGTTCAGAAAAAACTATCTGTAGCATTTCACAGAGAGAGTGTAATTTCAGGCAAACAAGTATTCTGCGACAAGGTCAGTTCTCGAGTTATTCCTAATCGGGACTCTTTACCATTAGCGTAGGAATATTTCACCCGAGAAGACAATTAATTCTTGTTAAAATATCTAGAAGCTGACATGTCCCAGTAAATATTGTGGTAAACAGATACTTTTGCCATCAGTCCTTTTACATAATTTTAATCTGCCTTCCTGCCCCCACAAATAGCAAAATTTGATAGACTTACTATTAAAAAATGAGATAGGTTCTAATTTGTAACATGACAGGATCAAGAGAATGATTTGGCTATTTTTGGCCTTTTTGCATTTTTGGGAAAGGAAACAAGATTATTCTTATCGAGAATGAGGATTAAAGATCTCGATGAACAAGTTGAGGATTTTCTCGGGTAGGCTTCTTGATCTGCTAGACACACATATACAGTTTTAACCTTTGGCCTCACATGATTTTAAATTCAGTCCCATATACTTTTTGCAGCTATGTGGAGTGTGGTAGCCTTTTCACTTACCCTAGAAGCCTAGATTAATTTCTTCCCTGCCCGAGTATCAGCTCTTCATGGAGGTCAGTATTCAGTGATTGAGTCGTGGATCTATTACCTGGTGAAATGGGACGCTCCTAGATTTTTATTCCAGTATATAATATAATTTAGACCCCTGTGCAATATTTGCACTTTATCTGCACCTAATTTTTAGCTGAATCTGTGCACAACAATTATAACTAGGTGACTGAATAAATTTAATGTGTCAAATTTGTTGTTAGCGCTGGTGATTACTGATGAAATTGGGTGGCTAGACTTTTATGCTGAATATAATTGCAAGTTATATCAAGATAAGGAAAGCAAGAAATCATTCTGAACGCGGTTTTTACAATATGCAATGATGTGTTCTCTGGCCTTGCGCACTATTTTAGTACAAATCGACGGCCCTTAGATTCGAACTTGCTTACGTTCTTACACCGAAGGTACCAACTTGGCCTAAGTGTATCTTTTCAGGTATATTTTACAATCTATATAAGATTATCTGCTGACATTTTGCATTCAGAGCTTACTTTCTATATGTATGGATGACTACTGGGCTGCCTATGATAGATCAGGGTAACGTTGACCCCTGTAGTTTTACTTTGTATAAAAAAATACCGTAGCATAAATCGATTAATCTTGTGCATGCTGATTTTCTTTCACAGTGAACCAGTGAAAAAGACTGAGGGAGACGCCACGAAATCTACAACTTTCATGGTAATTTTAATAGGAATACTAGAAGTACAACAAAAGCCAATTGACTTTCTAATAATATGAACTAGGAAGTAATTAACATGGATCAAGATCGCTCTTTTTTTTGTAAGCCTTCACAGTACAAGTTAAAACAGTCTAAAGCAAGGGCCGGTGACTTTAATCTTCTGTACTTACGAGTGCACGAAGACACTAGTTATTGGACAATTCTCTGTATTTTCTGCACAGTTAGGTAGTTGATGCAGTAACAGAAATACATGGAAATCTCGGGTATAAGCAGGATAAAATCTTTATCTACTATTGTTGTGAAATTCTCTATGTTCCCTCTCAAGATTTATCACAGAAGTCTTGAATCCCTTTGGACTTCTGTAGAATTCTTTTTAGTTCTCTACTTATTATTGTCTAAAACCTAACGTGGCATTATTTTCCTCCACTTTTACCGTGTCCACTACTATCTAAGTATTTATATAGTTGCTTCATGTGATAACAGGAGGGTGTCAGCAAAAGGGGGCCACGCTGTAGCAAGTCCAAGTCCAAGTCCAAGTCCAAGTCCATCCATGCGAGTCCACCAAGTAAACTTACTTCCAAACTAAACTCTGCAAGTACTGTAAGGCCACACACCCTGAATATCCAGTTGGATTAATATACTAAATAAAATATTCATGTAAAGATGCTTACCACAAATTGAATATTCCCACAGGCTATGTGGATGGGTACTTGGCTACTTTGTGTTGATGTATTAGTTTCCATGAAACTTGTTATAAAGCAACTACGGGGAGAGAGGGCTACAAAAAGAGAGAGGAAGAAGATTGCAAGAACACTAGCTGATATGTCCACACTAGTTTCGGTTACGATCCTAATGCTGATTCCTGTAAGCATATTTTTACCTTTTCATTTTCAGTTACAAAATAGTTTTCAAATACTTATGAGGCTCAGCTAATTCTCTGCTTCAAAAATTTGTTAGCCATGGTCTTGCAATATTTTGTTGTGTTGTCCACATAGAAAACTTTTTCGATAGTTTCCTATAATAGAATTTGCTGGTCTAACCCGATATTAGAAAAACGAATGAGACCTTAATATTTGAGAACTCTACTGTATCTGAATGTGTAACTAGTATTACACATAAGCACCCATATTTGGGTTTGCTTGGTGTTAAGTATTTTACGGGTAATGATGGTTCATTTTCCATAATTTGCTTTGTTAATACCAGGTATTGACAATCATGTGTCTGTAATTAGATGTCTGCAGTGGCACATGCAGTTACGTTAATAGCAATGAAGAGATGCATTCCAGCACTGGTAATTTAATCTATTCATTCCAATTACTAGCCGCGTCAAAAATCTTGACCACTTCAATAGCTATATTCTTTCTGAATCTTCTTCTTGAAAAGCCTCCTCTAAACTATCATCATTTACCATAGTACTGTTATTATAGACATGCAGCATGCTTTCATGTGCCTAAAACATGTTTTCGAGATACAAGTCGATGAAGCATCTACCATTTCGAGATTCAAGACAATTTCCAAGGTACATTCATTTATGGCTTGTGCTGGTAAAGTAGGTTGTCGATAATATGTCACTGATATGGTGGCGGTGATCCGGAAGTAGACAAAACATTTATTTTGTTTTTAATTGATTAATAGTGATCTAAATCTATTGGCGGTTTTTATTGTAGTTAAAATTTTATATATTCTATTTATTTATACTAATTTTATATGAATTTAATATTTTCAGGAAACAATGAAGAAATAGCTCCAAAAAATATTTATTATTCATTTGTCTTGGATTCCAGTCCAAGACAAATCCAAGGTACATAATGTGTTTACTATTGTGGCTTGTGTGGTAAAGTATGTTGTCGATAATACGTCACTGATATGTTGGCGGTGATCTGAAGTAGACAATACATTTTTTTTGTTTTTAAATTTTACGATCATAGAAAATGTAAGCGAATTGGATAGTGAGTGACCAAGTGCTTAGCAAAACATATTTAATTATAATACTTGGATAAATTAATATATATCACGCTTGTATACCTAACGGACCATTTTAGATTTTGAGTACAAGTTTAGTGCTAATTAGTAGGATATTGAGAGTACGTATTGTAAATCTTCGTAACACGGAATTAGGTTTAGGTGAAATTGGAAAGTTGATAGTGCATGTGCATGTAGTTTTGGATAATACGTTACCGATATGTTGGCCATGATCCGGAAGTAGACTAGACATTTATTTTTCTTTTAATTTGCACGGACGTAGAAAACATAAGTGAATTGGATAGTGAGTGACTGAGTGCTTAGCAAAATATATATGGACCTAGTGAAGTTGAAATTGGATAAATTAGCATACACGAGACTCGCATGCCTAATGGCTCATTTCATGTTCCGAGTACAAGTTTAGTGCTAATTGGTAGGAATTTGAGAGTGATTATTGTAGTAATTCATAGTAAGGAATTAAATTTAGGTAAATCAGAAGGTCTAGTGCATGTGCTTGTAATTGTTGAATACGTCACTGGTATGTTGGCCATGATTCGAAAATAGAGCAGACATTTATTTTTCCTTTAATTTGTATGATGGTATAAAATGGAAGTAAATTGGATAGTGAATGACCGATATAGTGAAACCGGGATAAATTAATATGCATTGGACTCGCACATTTTTGGATATAGTGAAACTGGGATAAATTAATATACACTAGTAATATTGCCCGTGCTTCGCACACGAGAATTATTTTCTATCTTTTCATTTTTTAAATTTGATAAGCTCGTTGCAATTGATACAAACATTGTCAATAGCCATGAATAAGTACTAAGCGATTCATGTCTAAAACGTAAAGTACATATAGTCATTTAACGACGACATTTTAAAAGCGATAACGAAAACATAGAGGGACGATTAAGTGTTGAAGTGACTATAAATGGAGATGAATCAATTTTTCATATGTTTAAAACACATCCAACATGGTTTAAAACCAGGGGGAAAAACATTAAGAAAGTCTTGGAAGTAGAATATAAATTCAGAACTAATTCAAACAAAACGTTTGTTGTAAGCTAACAACAAATTATTCCTTAACAAAATGATAAACAAATTCTCAGAATGAAATTCTGGCCAAATTCTTCCTCACTGACTCCATAACTGCACTGCTTCTTATAGCTAACTTTCTTTTAAATTTTCCTGCAAATATAAAACGATTTATCAAACTAAAGAAATGTTTTGCTAAAGCAATTAGTATAATAATGATAATGAAAAATATATGTAACCATTTTAATTTTCTTTGTGCATGATGTGGCAGAACCTGGCGTATTCACAGAATCTTGAACCTCAATGATATTAATCTACATATAACATATAATAACTAATCAATACATGGGTTACAAAAAAGCATCTTGCATTTGAAGTGAATTTGTGAATATGTATATAGATTAAACTAATGAATTCCAAACTCACATTGTCAAAAGCAGAAGAATCAAAACCAGATACTGTGGTCTCAGACTTTGATGGATTAGCATTGCCAGCTTCATATGCATCAACAGCATGATAAACATTACTATTGAGTAGAATGTTGTCATCATTCAGTTCAATTTGTAGAGTTACTTCTTTGCCGGAGATCTCCTTGATTTCAGCAGGATATGTTTTGTCTGTCTTATCCTACAAATGTATATCAAATATATAATACAAATTAGTTGTAAATCTTATATAACCATCTAAGATATTTAAAACCTAGAAATATAGCTTACATTAATTCCCTCAGCAATCAATTTTGTTGCTGTTTTCCCAATCAGTCTTTTTGCTGCACGATCCAATAGTACAAAGTTGAAAGCTTCAGTATCATCTTCAGCCAAAACAACAATCCGATACCTGATAATCATATGTAAATGCATTATAAAAGACAAACATTTTAAAAAAATGTCACATTATGGTACATGATAATTTACATATTAATTAGAAATACTACCTCTTTTGTGGAAGTGGAAAGTTTCTGGTGCATTTGAAGCACCTGTACTTTCCTTCCAATTTAGAAACCTCCTCATTGCATTTGTTTTTGTGACAACCGTTGTACCACCAACAATCAGCTTCTTCTACTTTATTCACTTTAACTTTGCAAAAAAAATTTTGCTACAAAACATGTAAAATTAATGGTATGATTAACAGTTGAATGACAATTAAGTTTGTACATTAAAACAAATCTATGTCACAAATTATAAAAACTCCACCAGTAATCTTTTAGTAATGCAAAAGAGTGCTAACATGCTCTTTAACGTGTAAGTACAAATGAACCTTATAATACCTTAAGGAAATCAGTGCTTGTTTTTCCGCTTAATTCCTTCAAAGTTAAAGTTTGAATCACAGTTGCAGGTGCATACACAGTATTAGTTTGTGCTGGGGATTCTGCAGCTTTTTCTGATGTAACATAACCTTCTTCATCAAGTCTATAAGGAAAAAAGGCATTCTTTAATAGAATGTATTTAAGTAGTTAACATAGGTAAAACCGACATGCAATTTAGTTAATTTTTAACAATTCGAAACAGAATATAAAACCTTTGTTTCATTGCATGCACCACTTCATTATCAAGGTTGATATAAATTTTTGAAGAAGGTAAGGTGCTAATCTGAACTGAGGCTGCAATGAATAATGTTAAACATGATGAATCAAAATTAAGTGAAAGTAACATTAACAAACTGGCTAACAATATATGCTAACTTACTACGAAAAGTTCTAAGCTTCACACTGGAGCATATGACAATAATAGGTCGCTCCACAGTTGCTCTATATGCAGCATCCGTATTCACAGCAAGATTTCCCCAAACAGTAACCTTAGATGAATGTCTACATGTATAGGTAACAAATGACATAATATGTACAAAAAAAAAGGAATATAATAATCTATAGGCACAAAAAACATAAGCTATGGTATATTAACCTCCCATCAGTAATCCTAAACTTCGTGATGTCCTTTTCGCCATACATAGTGCTGATTTTTGATACGTATTCAAAATCCTCAAGCACACCAATAACATCTTTCACAAATTGTAAACAAAAAAAAAAGAATAAGAAAAATATATGAAACATTACCAAAACGAAACAGGTAATTTTGCATTCACAAAATTGAAAGAGTACTTATATTAAAGTGCATATTAAGATTCTAGATTATAGTTCAAGAAAAACCTGTTGAAAATTCAGGGTATTCAGCATTTGCATAAGAACTTGCCAAACTGAATAAGTCGTTAAATCAACAAACTCAAACTTATGTGTTGGTATCATAAAGTTATCCTCCTCCACTTTTTCCACATGTGTTGAAGGTGAGAAGTTAATGATAATAGGCGAGGAGACTGGCTTAAGATTAGATAAAGCTTCTTTGGTATAAAAGTTTGACACAACATAAATTGCACCCTCCCTTAGTGTATCAGCATGTGTTTTCCAGTCATTAGCATAGATGAAGGCATGGACATGACAATCTTGTTGAGAAATCAAAATATACTACTATGAGAATATATACTATATTCAGAAAAAAAACTGGTTTTAGAAAAGGCTTTCGGTGGAAATTAAAGCATAGTAATACTCACATCATCATCTAGTAAGATAAGATTATATACTTTGAGAGTTTGAGTTCCACTGGATGCGTTTGATATGGAAGGCCACATTCTTGTTACTCTAACTTTGATTCTCCACGTGGTCCTCGTAGTATCGAGAGAAGACAATTGATCGAACATGTTTACTGCAATTCTGAAACATATAAAAATTCGTTAACCACTTGAAAATACTGCAGCAAATATACACCTAAGAAGTAATGTTAATAGTTGAATTTACTTAATGAATAAGAAAAACAAAGTGAAGATATATGTATTAAACACTGTACGGCATAGTAAACCTGGAATTGCATAAGAAAATAGATGAACATTTAAGCAAGCAGGAGAACATACCAGTAAGGTTGTCGTCTATGGCTTAATGATTCACAGTAATTGTTCAGTGGTTATCGTGGGATAGAATTACGTGGGATAGTGGTTATATAGCAAAACAATTAGTTGTTTCTGTAGTATATCCTTTTTAACAAATTTGAAGAGCCTTGATTTCAGGGATATATATGGTTGAAAAGATATTGTTAGAGTTGATTTCTACAATCATACTAACAAAATATCTTAATATACTCTTGTATTAAATTTAGGATGTATTAAATTTAGGATGTTCATTACTAAAAAGTCTTGCCACAAAAATTTGTCTATAATTAA
Organism: Saposhnikovia divaricata; assembly: GCA_036435485.1. Taxonomy (NCBI): domain Eukaryota; kingdom Viridiplantae; phylum Streptophyta; class Magnoliopsida; order Apiales; family Apiaceae; genus Saposhnikovia; species Saposhnikovia divaricata. The sequence goes on from CM071600.1 coordinate 204,563,846, forward strand.
AAAGATATACGATATATTTGAAATTTATATCGTTTTAATTTAATGGCCATATCAATCAAACACAAATCTATATTGTTTGATTTTTATAAAAGATTTGATTTATAAATCATCTTGATAGTATTGTTTATTGTCCAAATATATATGATTTCAAATTTGGCCGACCGAATAATTTAAATGGCGAAATTGATGGAATTTTAAATACGAAAAATATAATGGTGAAGGAGTAAAAATAATTTAATTTCTTCCTTAATAAATTCTTATATAAAACTTAAAAATGCATGTAGGTCTTATAATAAAGTATTATAGATTTTAGAATGCAAGACTAAGAATCGATCTTTTATTATTTTAAATAATAATTTCTTTTAATCTTTTCAACTTTTTTAAAATAAAAGAATAGTATTTATGAAAATTGGATAAAATAACAGTAGCGTACCATCAAATGACGTTGTTTTGTAATTGTTGTCAACAGCGACGATATCTGTGAAAATTATAAAATATTTATTACGACATTAATTATAAAATTATGAATGTTTTTTAAAAAACATTGGACTTCTTTTTAAGAATTGTAAATATTTGGTTCTTATTAAAAGTGGAGCAATATTTGGTTCACTAAAGATGATCTTAAAAGGATCCTAAAACGAACAAACACTACAAAAACTCCAATCAGGGTGAGAAATTTAATTGCATGCATCGGCGTACAAATTGAGGTTTTTCCTTTCTAAGACTAAGAATCCAATTTAGTAAACGATTTACTCAGAGTGATCTACAACTATGGAGGTATAGAAACATATCTCAATGTTGTTCTAAATGTAACATGCTTAATTGTATGGTTATATTCACCGAAAATTCTTGTTATGCTTGATATGTTGAATTTGTGTTTCAATTACACTTTTGCATAAGTTAATTTTATTATTTCTGTACTATGAATCAATTACTTAAAACCTTAAAGATTGGTTACTAATATGGGTTTTCTAAGTTTTGTTGTTTCTTAATAATCTACATGAGTAAATTGCTGATGATCGTATCTTGATTTGATAATAATGATTTAATTAATTGCCTGTGTATAACAGAGTATAACTTTAACATTTGGGACCAAAGATCAAGCGTACTACACTGGTATATCTAAACTTGTTTCCATATGACATAAGGATACAATGTTTCAACATGAATCTATTGGTTTTGTAAACTCACATTCTTATACAGCATATGTTGCTCAATATGTTACGACTTAACAGGAGATAGACAAATCTTGGGAAGTTTTCTATCGCCTAACACAGATAATGAATGTTTTGGATCCGTTGTAAGTATGACATTTTAAGTTTTCTTGTACTTTACCAGTACTAATGCTTATGAGCAATACTTTTAGTATAACAATTGTATTGTGAAAATATGACACAGAGGATTCCAAAATCATTTTGCGAAACATTTGGATGTCAACTATCTTCAAATGTGATTATAAAGTGCAAAAAAATAGCATGGAAAGCAAGCTTTGACAATGGCAAAAAGAGATTTTATGGATTGGAGAGTTTAATGCTATTCTACAAAATAAAGTTATACAATCTTATCCAGTTTGATTACTATGGTCAAAACCTGTTTGTAGTTAGCATTTACAGGGAGACAGCAATCGAGTGCAAGTATCCAACTACTAATCCCAATGAAAATTATAAAAACGAAGACATGACCACTTGGATTAAGGATGAGTATGTTATTGACCGGTTTTCGATGGAATACGACAAATCTCAAGAATTGTGGTCATTCAATGCTTGTCAAAATTGTGTTCTTTATTTCAAAACATCTGGTAAGCACATGTTAACTAATATTACACTACTTTGTCAAATATGAGAGTTTTTTTCAGTTTTTTTTAAGTACAAAATTTGATACAGTTTTCTTCTACTAATGCAGATTTTGAGTCCAGAATTGGAAGAACTGTACAAACACTGGAAACATGGTGAAAAGTTGTTTGTAACATTTGGTGAGCTCTTATTTGTGATTGATGTTCACAGGAATGATGGAAAATGCATACTTGGAAAAGGATGGTATGACTTTTCATAGATAATAAATATGAAAGACGGCGATACATTGGTGCTCTATAGATTGCCAGATTATGAGAACAACAGAATTAATGCATGCGTTTTTGAAACTACTGATGAAGGATTCGATGAAAACAAAGGTATAACATAATACAGCTTTATAGTATGAAATATATCTACTCATTATAATTATGACTTTAAATTAATTTTTTTAAATTTGACAACAGTTTGTAAAGAATGGAAAAGAGGTTTTTTCAAAGTTGTTTCGGAAGAATTAATCACTGGAGGATTTCTGGTATATACTATACTTGGTTCTCAGTTTGCTTCTACTTACTTGACAAATATAATATGTCATTACAATGTTAATTTTCATGAAATACAGGTTGTTCCAAGACTAATTAAGGAATTCTACAAAGAAAAGATGATTAACACCAGAAAAATTGAAATTAACGGGGAAAGTTGGTACATCAATTACAATTATATAGGAGGATATGTGTCAAACTTGAAAGAAATAATCAACCATTTCTCTTTGAGGGCAAAGGATACTATCATATTTACAATGAATATAAGTAAGGTGTTGTGTGCAAGGATATATCAAGAGGATGGGAAGGAAATAGATTACGCAAATAGGAAGTTTGAAATATCAAATATTGCAATCTATAGTTCGGTTTGGGATAAACTTTCTATCAACAACAGGTTTCCTGCACCTAACATAATCTTGGTAAATTAAACCAAACTTGTGAATTTATGACTAATACAACACTTTCTGAATGTTATGTACAGAACTGGGGAATCATAGTGCAAGTCAAAAAAAAAATGGACGCAAATCGAGCAATGCTGATAGCTCAAGCCTAGTTGAAAAAGTAGTTGAACCTGAAGAAAATGAAGAAGGTAATGTAATTCTCAAATTTAGTTATTTCTCTTGTGATTCAGCTATGCCTTAAAAAATTTAAAGCTACAACACTTTGTAAATTATTATTAAGACATAATTGCATATATTTTGTAATAAATGTTTATGCCACAATTCATATAGATATGGATGTTGAAGATCTGGCCGGGGAAGAACATGGACTTGATGAGAACCAGATTAATAATGCAGCAATATCTTTCAATGTCTGCCTAACATTGTGCAATGTTAACAAAACATCACATGGAGTGGTAGGTCATAAAATCAGAATTACCTATTATTTGTTATAATAAACATTTGCAATGCATGATTGTTCTTATTAAGTTATTATATGGTTTTGCAGCATATTCCTAAAACTATAATTCCACATGGTAGACAATGGATAGCTGGTGAAAAGGTTTTGATGAGGACTACAAATGGATCTTGGTCAGTTGGAATAGTATACAACCATAAAATCCCAAGATTTTCTGCTGGGTGGAACCTTTTTGCAAAAGACAATGGATTACAACAAAACCTTAGTCTTTACTCTTGTTGAAGATCCTAATGGAATTGCTTTTGATGTTCAACTACCATAAAATAGATTACTCTTTTGATCATTATGTAATGAATTTGGATAATTTAGTTTTAAATGAAGTTCAGTTTCCTTAAAAGTTATTTCGTAATAGTTTGTTAGCAGGTTTTTTTAATTATAACTGTATTGTAATGATAATTCATAGTATCATGATCCCATTTTGTTTTAAAAAAAAGTACTTATGTAACACGAAATTTGAAACATTTTATGTAACACAAAACTGTATAAACGTTGAAAAACTTTTCATATGTTAATAAATATTAACGAAGAGGTTACATGTAATCCTCTCGGTGAACTCATGAAATGTATTACATGGAAGATTTATCAGGCCTGAGTTACAGCAAATATGTATATATGTGATCTTGAAATTATGATTCCTCTAATTTGGCAGCTGATAAGGATGGATAAATAGCATACTATGGAACAGAACAAATCTTTACTATTATTTGATACACTTTCCAAATAACAAAGGATATGGGAATATATATCAACATTGGTGCAAAACATGTTGAGTATCTTTTAATCGATCAATTACCAAAAAATAGTATGATATAATGTCATTATAATAATTTAAATTATTGACATATAATTTATATAATAAATCATATGACAATGAATTATTCTTTAAGCTGCAATGTATACATAAGAACAATGTGTCATTATACATTAATATGTTTTGGCTCATCTATCAGTATTTTAGTATCCTAAAAATTGATGCAAATTAATTTATTAGTCTGCATTTTACTATTATTTTGATAAATTTGTGAACTTGTTAACCGCTTAAATGAGGTGTTGTGCAAGGGCATATTTGTTTGGTTGAACATTGTCAATTTTTCAAAATAAAATAAAATTTTAATAAAAACATCATTCATAGGAAAGACAATTAGAAATAATTAATTTATTGCATTAACAATAAAAAAAATACTCTGCTTAAACTGAGAATAACAAAATTTTGTAAATCCAAACATTGGTTAAAACAATAAAAGCATTCCTTAATAACAAATTATAAAACCGTCATCTTGAATGACTGAAATCATATTGTTTTGTGATAAACGCAATTGTACCCTAAATGATTTGATAATATTCTAATGATCATGTAAGTTACCCTGAAAATCTTGATTAACCAACCTGCAAAACATAATAGGTCACGATTATTAATAAGTATTAAATACATTGTGATTATCAAGTTTCATATGTAATAGAAAAAAAAAAAGAAAAAAACTCATACCTATTCCTCATCATGAAAACATCCGGATGTGGAAGATTAATATAAATCTTAGAAGAAGGCAAGCTATAAATATGTGGTCTTCCTGGTTTGAACAACAATATTAAAATTGTGTACATAGGAGAACATATGATGTATAAAAAAAATATCATACATCACAAACCTTGGCAAACAGAAAGCTTGATACTTGCCAGAATTAGAATTACTGGCATCATGTCGTGGTTTGCATACAAAGGTTCAGTATTTGCATTCAACGGACCCCAGAAACAAACTCGGATAGAAACACTGAACAAAACAAATGTCAATTAAGTGTGACATTTATATAATATTAATTTACCTGAACCTGGAAGAGTATTATACCTTCCATCCATTATTCTAAATCGCACATACTGTCTTTGACCAAAATGTGTGTCAACTGTCTGCAATGGTTGAAGATCTTCCAAAACTCCAATAACATCTTGGATTTTAGGAAACAATATTAAAACTTGCAACAATACTGGAGTTATTGATACATAATGAAAACATAAAATTTACCTGTAGAATAGTTTGGTTTCTGAAAAGGATCGTATGACCAAACGATATCATAAAGATCTCGGAGCGGTTTAAACTCAAATTTGTGCATTGGAATTATAAAGTCATCATGAGGATAAGCAATTATCATAGTAGAAGGAACAAATGTAAGGCATTTATTTGTGCGAACAGGCCTGTAAAATCCAAAAGCTTGACGAACACGAACATTGATAATCTGATATAATTCTCCTTCCAATATAGGATTGTGAAAAGTATTCCATATAGCAGGAGTGACCATTGCATGCATATGAGTGTTCTGATTATAAACCATATCATGATTAATGAAATTTTCTAATATATCAAAGTGAAAACAACTATTGATTTAAAACAAACTTATAGAGGAAAAGGAATCTTACCAAACAATCTAAAAGAAGCATATTGTAACAAAGGATAGCACCATTATTGGAAATCGTATTCCAAATCCTTGTTACACGGACCTTAAGTGTCCACCCAACTGTAGTTTCATTCAGTGTGGAAAGATGATCGTGCATGTCCATAACTGTTTGCAATAATGATTATATTAAAAGATTAAAAAACAATAAATACTAAAAACTTCTAATGAGCCTTGATATGATATACAAAAATAATGAAAAAACCATTGAAATGGAAGAAACATGAACCTTTGGAGATATTTGACAATAGCTATTGTGTTTCTGGATTAGTAGGATAGTTTAAACGTGTTTTTTTGCTTATAGAGTCTATCAGTTAGTTACCAAATATAATCTTTTAATTATGAGGTATCCTACTTAAAATAAAATGATTTTATCACTCATGTTAACAAAATATTCTAACTTAAAATTAATGATATGATTGATGATTCATGCATAAAGTTAGTTAACAGATAAAATCTTTAAATTAGGAGTTATCTTTAAATTAGGAGGTAATCACTTTAAAATCAAATTAGTTTATGAATCATCTTAACAAATTATTCAAAATTAAATTTAATGATATGATTGATGACTCATGCTTGATATAAGATCTCAAAACATAAAAGACCAATTTAAAAAAATTAAATAAATTAAACTTTTACTATATAAACCAAATTTATACTATATCTTATTGACGGGAAAAAACACTAAGAAAAAAGAACATATTAAATTTTATCAATAGATTGCTATACTGCAATGTACTACTAAAATTTAATTTGTTACTACTAATTAAAATAACTAACCGAGAGGTTAACTTAAACTAATTAAAATAACTAACCAAGAGGTTACATTGGACGTGACATGGCGGTTTTAAAACCACCACCTAATGCAAAACCGTCCAAAAAGTCCTATAAAAATAGATATCAATATTTAAGAAAAAACATATACAACATTCTTTCCTTCTTTTCCTAATTCTTAATTCAGAAATGAGTTCAAGATCTTCAAAGAGAAGAGGATACTCAAGTATCAAGAATCTGTTGGTGAATGACCTGAATAACATTAACATGACATCAGCAGATTTGAATGAAGAAATTCGTGTAGCAAATGAAGACTTTGGTTTATTTTTCAAGAGCATGTTTGACAGACAATCTTTGTTATTTGCTCAAACCATTGGCCTAGAGGAAAAATACGGGTACGAAAAAATGTTATTGCTACCTATTTTCAAATTTATTATAAGGATACAATTACATTGTTTAAATTGTAGGAACATTATCGAGGTGTTGGAAGGTAACGGACATGGAAGTGTTGGAGAATCTTCCCAGCAAAATGTTCTACTTAACACTACGTATTCTGAAAATGAAAGAAAATTTGTGGAAGATACAAACACATCAATTGTTGGCCATGTAAAACAGTTGAAAGAACAATTGGATGAAATGTTAACAGGTTTTCAGACTTTTCAAGCAGGATGGATTGAAAAGATAAATGATTGGAAAGCAAAGTCTGAGGAACTTGAAGAACAGAGACTAAAGATGGGTGGTAGACTTGTGGATTTCATCCGTAACATATAGTTCAACATGTGGATTCCATCTGTAATATATAGGCCAGCCTGTATAGTATTGGGAATGTCTATTTTAGTGTTTGGTTTAGTCTAATTCAATGAAGACATGTTCATGTCATTTACTAATGTTGTAATCATGTTGTGTACATGTAAATAAAAACGTCTTGTCTTGGTTTAGCCTGTATGTTTGCTTGTGTAATGTTTCCAACTAAAAGTATGTTATTGCTAATGATATAAAATGCAACATAAGTACAATAGTGCTACATCGTTTATAAATGGATAAGTTGTGGAAAAAGGATATTGAGCAAAACAGAGATGAACATATAGGCTTAAAGACTATTGTTAAACCATTGGTAACATATAGCAAAGAACTAAGAAACTATAAGGAGTATAGTTGTAAATTGAACTACTAAACAGGGATTTAACTGCTCTACATGTAATGCTTAACTGTTTAGTGACAATAATAGTTGAAAAATTTCTAACATTTGAATCTGGACCAATAATTTGTATCCTTGATTCATTAATCTGTTTCAATAATTTGTAACAGAGGGATAAGTTCAAGTGATAGAAACAGCATGCATTCAGTAAAACATATGAAAAACACTAACAAACAGATATTAAATCCATCTCCAGGTGGAGAAAAAGTTGAAAATGAACAACAATAGTTATATTACATTGATCAAATTTAGGCCAAAATATTCTTGAAACATAAAAGATTAAGTCTGAACATAAGAAAGCAGAATTTTGTATAGAATTATCTGGAGTTTGTAGTAAATACAATCAGTTTCCCACATGTGTTTCATGGTGATGGATTTTCCCCATGGATGGTTGTCATCAATGTAAAACTCTTCAACAGTTCTCGGACAAAGTGAGTACCATGTTTCATCTCCTAGCGGAACACCATCTACCTGATACATTGGATTTGGATTCCTTGCATTTGGGCAAAACTTGAATACAGGCAAAAGATAATCGACCTCGGAAATGTTAAAATACATATCTTGCAGAAATGACATTTGCTCGATTATACGATTCCTCAGATAAGTATTATTCAGCAAGGTATTCATCTCCATAGCAGTTTCATTTCTCTGAAATGTTCTATAAATGGCTTTAAAAAATAAGTATGAGAATCTAGATGGGAAATGGTTACCTGATAGATGACTTAAAACAGATAGATGTTGCTGAACATCCTCTCTCAAGAAGAGTTTTCGAGTAGAATTGTAAAATTTTGCTTGCTCAACATCAAACCGAACAACAAATTGTATAAACCTCTCAAAACAATCACGAACTACTTCAATAGGTTCATTATGAAACTGGTACAATACATCCCAGTTTAGACTCTCTAGAACAAACTTAATCGTTTGCCTTGATTGACCCATTGCCCAAACGATTAGTAGCTTTGAAAAACCAGAGAAATTATTGTCCTCCAGTATAATGAAATTGAGAACTTGACTAATAACATCAGCTCTTAAATTTAGAATGTTGTTAGCATCCATGGCTTTGGTTATAAGTCTATTGATCAATATGGTATTATGGATTTGGCTTAGAGATGAAAGCAATTTTAAATGATTCTGAACAGAGGTACAGACCAATGTCCGGAGATGAAAGTATTGGAGAATGTGAAAGGATGGAGTGAATATAAACTGGAGTTGTAGTTAACAGCACGCATGCAAAAATGAAACGACCATTCATCTCCCATATGTCTTAAATATTTCTGTTTTTTAATATTAGTTCAATGTTGAATACATGAATCTCATTATAGATTCGGACAATATAAGTAACTTGTAAAGTTAAACAAAATCAATACATGAAATGTCAGCATTATGTAACAAAACTGCAAGAATATATAAATCTTCTTAAGCCTATAATATTTAGTGTGAAAATATCATATTATCATTATATACAATAAACTATAAATTTTCCTCTTTAAAATGAATGTGATTACAAACCGAAATATATTTTCATAAAATATTAAAAATTCCAAACATACAACATTAGCAATTAAATTAGTTAAATCTCGGCGATAACTATAAAATAGTATGTCCAATCCAGAAGGATACGTAACTCCATAAACAACTATATTAAAATTTATATCGACAAAAAATCTATATTTTGAATATAGATATTTGGTTAAACATAATAGCAACAATATAGATTTTAACTCACTTAATTAATAATCGAGAATTTTTTTTCAAATTTGTCGGTAACAATGATATTAATTTATAGAGATTTTACTGTACATACAACTGACCATGAGTGAAACGACCTCGGCAAGTTAAAATATTTAAAATGTTTAAACCTTTGTGGTGATTTGAAATTTAAATAATAATTTTAAAATATTTGATAATTATGTCTCTTTTCCGTAATATTATTACAAACAAAATTATGGAAATATAAAAAATGTTAAACTATTATTTGATAATTATGTTTCTTTTCCGTAATATTATTACAAACAAAATTATGGAAATATAAAAAACATTATTGAACGGATTTATCCAATTTTTTTAAATCTTTTTAAAAAATCTAATTTTAAAATTTATTTAAAAGTAAATCTTAAATTTAAATAAATCTGTATTTTTTTGTAATTATTAGACGGTGTTAATCATATTCATCATTGTGGCCATAAGGTGGTCAATAAAAATAACGAAAGGTCTTGCTTTTGCTGTATTACATTTTACATTTTAATTTAAACGAAAATGTTACCAACATTCACAATTCTTGTACCCAGATAATGGGCTTTTGGTTGCAAAGCAATTACATGTATTTCATTTTTATAAAATGAATGTGATCACAAACCGAAATATATTTTCATAATATATTAAAAATTCCTAACATACAACATTAGCAATTAAATTAGTTAAACCTCCGAGATAACTATAAAATAGTATGTCCAATCCAGAAGGATACGTAACTCCATAAACAACTATATTAAAATTTATATCGACGAAAAATCTATATTTTGAATATAGATATTTGGTTAAACATAATAGCAACAATATAGATTTTAACTCACTTAAGTAATAATCGAGATTTTTTTTTCAAATTTGTCGGTACCAATGATATTAATTTATAGAGATTTTACTGTACATACAACTGACCAGGAGTGAAACGACCTCGGCAAGTTAAAATAGTTAAAATGTTTAAACCTTTGTGGTGATTTGAAATTTAAATAATAATTTTAAAATATTTGATAATTATGTCACTTTTCCGTAATATTATTACAAACAAAATTATGGAAATATAAAAAATGTTAAACTATTATTTGATAATTATGTTTCTTTTCCGTAATATTATTACAAACAAAATTATGGAAATATAAAAAACATTATTAAACGGATTTATCCAATTTTTTAAATCTTTTTAAAAAATATAATTTTAAAATTTATTTAAAAGTAAATCTTAAATTTAAATAAATCTTTATTTTTTTTTTAATTATTAAACGGTGTTAATCATATTCATCATTGTGGCCATAAGGTGGTCAATAAAAATAACGAAAGGTCTTGCTTTTGCTGTATTACATTTTACATGTTTAATTTAAACGAAAATGTTACTAACATTCACAATTCTTGTACCCAGATAATGGACTTTTGGTTGCAAAGCAATTACATGTATTTCATTTTTATAAAAAGAATGTGTTCACAAACCGAAATATATTTTCATAATATATTAAAAATTCCTAACATACAACATTAGCAATTAAATTAGCTAAACCTCCGAGATAACTATAAAATAGTATGTCCAATCCAGAAGGATACGTAACTCCATAAACAACTATATTAAAATTTATATCGACGAAAAATCTATATTTTGAATATAGATATTTGGTTAAACATAATAGCAACAATATAGATTTTAACTCACTTAAGTAATAATCGAAAAAAATTAATAAAATTTGCCAGTAGCAATGATATTAATTTATAGAGATTTCACTATACATACAACTGACCATGAATGAAACGACCTCGGCAAGTTAAATTAGTTAAAATGTTTAAATCTTTCCGGTGATTTTACATTTAAATAATAATTTTAAAATATTTGATAATTATGTCTCTTTTCCGTAATATTATTACATACAAAAATATGGAAATATAAAAAATGTTGAACTATTATTTGATAATTATGTTTCTTTTCCGTAATATTATTACAAACAAAATTATGGAAATATAAAAAACATTATTAAACGGATTTATCCTATTTTTTAAATCTTTTTAAAAATTCTAATTTTAAAATTTATTTAAAAATAAATTTTAAATTTAAATAAATCTGTATTTTTTTGTAATTATTAGACGGTGTTAATCATATTCATCATTGTGGGGTGGTTGATAAAAATAACGAAAGGTTTTGCTTTTGCTGTATTACATTTTACATGTTTAATTTAATCGAAAATGTTAGTAACATTAAACGATGTTAGCTCGTAAAAGAATATGGCATTAAAATTCTATTCATAGATTGACAAAAAGATTTATTATTTTTTAAAAGAAAATATAACGATTCAATAGTGTTATTTTTTTAAATCACTTATTTTAATAATGGGTAAGATATTTAAAAAATTTTAAGAATTTAAAATAAAATACTTCTTGATATACACAAAACAGGTAGTAGTTGAGACACTTATACAATTTAATGCTTGTCTTAATAAAAACTTAATTTAATGCTTGTCTTAATAAAAACTTATTAGGGGTATTTATGATAAAAGTAAGACCGTTAGAGATATGTCCATTACCTAAATTTAGAAAAACATGAAAATAATATAGGTAACAAAAAATCCCAAAATTGTAGTTGCATGCAGAATATATACATATCTCAATTGTGGGAAGAGAATACCGGTTCTGTGCAAACTCTGTAGAAGACTGACATTCATCAAATGGAGGTAACAAATCGCATTACTCATCTTCTTAATCTCTGATTTCCGCGATAATTAATTAATCTCTGGAATTCGCATGTATTGATTGTATGTATTGATTTGGATTTAGTTTGTAATTGTATATTTCAATTGTTATCAATCATATATATCATTACTTGGGCTTAGTTTTTTGCATATTTTGTTGATTTCTGATTACGGTGTATGAATGTTTGGTCAATCAATTGGAAATGGTGATAAGCCCAATCATAACTCTGTTTGGATTATATGTTTGTTTACATAATATTATATGATTATACAAAGGCTCTCTCTTGCAACTTGTACGAATTCTTTGTAATTGGTAATTTCTATCAAACTTGTTTGCATAGTTTTTCTTTAGTACTTGCTTAAAGTAATTACGACCTTGTTATCATACTGTTTCTTGTAAAACAGATTCTGCATTACAATGGTTCTATTTACTTTAAATACAGGGTACAATTGTGACTTACAGGAGTCGAGATAAAGCCTTTTGTACTGGTATGACATATTTTCTGGAAATCAATTACTCAAATACAGTACTGATAATAATGATTTTTATTAAGTTATTGTGATTTAGAGTTTCAATCAATAAACGACTTTTAATGTAACAGGAGATAGACCCATATTGTCAAGTTTTGTTTCAGCCAATAATGATAAGCATGGCTATGGATCATTTGTAAGTATGATCTGTAAAGTAAAAGATTTTACATTGTGATAAAATTGAACTACTAATCTTGAACAGGAACAAATGACATTTACATTTTTACTTTTTTGTACAGAGAATGCCTAAATCGTTTTTTGATGAATATGGAAATCAACTATCTCCAAAGCTGATCATTAGGTGCAAAAAATTAGTTTGGACAGGGAAATTAGATGATGAAAGTAAAGAAATTTATGGCTTAATAAATTTCATGAGATTCTATGAGATAAAACTTTACAACCTTGTTCAGTTTGATTACTATGGGAATGATTTGTTTAAAGTGAAAATCTTCAAAGATACTGCTGTTGAGTGTAACTATCCGATCAAGAATCCAGAAGAGTTTTTTAAGGATAACAATATAAATACTTGGAAAAAAGAGCAATATATCATCAACTGTTTGTCATTGGAATATCAGAAAGCTTATGCGCTTTGGAAGTTTAACTGCTATGAGAATTATGTTCAATCATTCGATATCCATGTTGGTAATGCTGATCTTGATAAGAATATCTTATCTCTGGTGAGTCATATTTTAAAATTGTTTTCTTAGCTGGAAAACTATGCATCTTTAGTTTGTACTAACTCATTTCTGGTTCTTTTACTTTTGGAAATCAGAAAGTAAATACAGAAGTGGAAAGATTTTACAAAGATTGGACGGATGGTAAAAAGGTATTACTAAGGTTTATTGAAACATTATGGGAGATTGATATTGAGTGGAAGGATGGTACATGTATGTTGGGAAAAGGATGGTATGATTTTGCTTTAGAAACCGAACTCAAGGTTGGCGATAGATTGGTGTTGTTTAAAGTACCTTCTGCTGGATCCAACATTGTCAATGTCTGCAGTTTTAAAGATGAAGATACAATTATTGATGACAATCCTGGTAAAAGAAAACATTTTAATTATTATAATGTTCTACTTTGTTTTTATATAGCAGTTACATTCCTCTTGACATTATTGAAAATATAAACAGAAAGTGAAGAGTGGAGAAGATCTTTTCTAAAATTTGTTACAGAGCCTTGTTTAACTGAAGGACTTGTGGTATGTGTTTCTGTTTTCAATTCCTTATGCATAAATCTGTCAAATGCACTCTCTGCTCTAACGTAACTTCATTAAAACTTATAAACTTTGTGCCATTTACCTTGATAGTACATATTACTTACCTGTTAATATATTTTATGTTAATCAGTATGTCCCAAAATGGATTAAGGAAATCTACAGTGAAAAGCTTAAACAGATAAAAAAAACTTGAAATTGGTGGCAAAGAGTGGGGCATTTCTTACAATTACATTGAGGGATACCTCACAGACCTTAAAGCAATGATGGAAAAATTAAAATTGACACCAAGGGAGACTGTAATTTTCACCATGAATAACAGTGAGGTGTTGTACGGAAGGATCTTTGAGGAAGATGGGAAAGAAATAAATTATTCAAGAAGTTCCTCCAAGCTTTCAATTAATGGAATTAGCAACTGGTTCTGGAATGTTGATTGGATTTCAGATTCTGGTACACTCAACTTATCTTACTTAGAGATACACAAATGCATAAATTCTTAACAAATGTATGTGTTAACAGTTAGAGTAACAATTAAAACAATTACCATGATCATTTCTTTTACAGATTCTGAGGAGGAAAGTGATAATGTCATTAAAGAGGATGAAGTACGAAGAGATCCTGCCATTGTTGGTTTGGTATCTATCACATTTAACTTTATTCATGTTTATCTACTTACCTGAGTTGACTGTGAATCTTTGATTACTATATTTGAATGTTACTCTTTAATTTTGTAGAATAATATTGAAGACGGGATCTATCGGCAATTTATCATTGCTTTAAAGCCTAAACAGTTTGAGGAATGCAGGCTGGTATTACTTTTTATACATTCAGTAATTCAAAAATATTCAACATTTAAATATATAAATTATACTCATTAATTAATTTTCTTCATTAATTGTTATCAGACAATGCCAGACAAATTCTTTCTGGAATATGGTTACCAAATACCTTTAAGTGTCACACTACAGTTACCAACGGGACGTCAAATAAATGCAAAATTTGAGAAGACTCAGCATTATCTATATCTATATCATTTATCAGTCTTCTTTAAGGAAATTATAAAATTGTCCGGTTCCATTTTGGTATTTGGTTATAAGGGAAAAGGTATTTTTATGGTTCATGTGTTGAATGATGATTCATCAGAGGTAGAATATTTACCAATCAGAACAGTTCGAAGAGCTACTGTATACCATCAAGGCAAGTTAAATTTTAAAATTGGAAAAAAATTGGATAATAATTAAAACTGGAATTTTATAATGTAGCTTTTAAGTACTTTTATGTTATTTTGCAGATAAGAATTCTAGAGTTGGAATGAAATTCCTACAATATGTCTCAGGTCGAATAATTGAATATGGAGAAATGGTATGGTGTAAAACAAATTATGGTATCGAATTAATTACAACTGTCTTGTATGAAGCATGTTAAATGACTGTTTTGGAAACATTATATGTGCTGCATGTTTGTTGTATGAATTGCATATTTTTCGTTGTTTCTAGGTGATCCCAGAATCTTTTTATGAACGTTTCGGAAAGCATATACCTGCTGCAATTAAGTTTGAACTACAAAATGGGGAAATTTTCAATGGCATCTATGTGGAAAATGAGAAGAAAATTCTTGGATTGCTTGAGATAATTGGTATAAAACAGCTTGAGAAAAGAGATAATTTGCTGTTTACCTATTGTGGCAATGGAAAATTTGAACTTTGTATTTTCGATAAGTCAAAGGTTGAGAAGTTTTTCCCTTGTTTTGAAGCTGAAAATGAAGCTCAAACTGGTAAATTTTGCATTCACAGATTGCTTCATTAATATTTTAACTTTTGTAGAATTTAAAGTTTCTATTTATCTAATATGACATGAATGTAAGATTATTGATTAATCTTATCTCTTAACGTAGTATCAGATATGGATATGGAAGTTCAGCTCAAGAATAATGTTGAACAGAATTTGATGATAGAAGCACCTATATCTGATAATGGTGAAGAGAAAAAAATGGATGATGAAGAGATGGAAGATATTGTCAATGGAGAGCAAGAGGAAATGGCTGAAGAAGGAATGGAACAAATAATCATGGAATTCACTACATCATTAACAATTTCAAATGTGAATCAGTCATCACATGGAGTGGTAATTTGTAAATTTATAATTTATAATTTATAATTATGATTATTGAATTTAGTAGTTCCAACTATGTAAATTTAATCGCTTGTCTAATATGCTTATGCAGCATATACCAAGAAATGTGAAGCCGCTGAACAGAGGTTGGAAAGCTGGTGAGCATGTGAGATTAAGAACTGCAGCTGGTACTTGGACAGTTAAGATAGTATTTAACAATGGAATTCCACGGTTTTCAGCTGGTTGGAACCAATTTTCGAGATATTATAAGTTCAAGGCCAATCAGAATCTGGTTTTCACTTTGTTGGAGGATGAAGATGGAATAGTCTTTGACGTTCAGATTCCTTAGAATATTAGTGTATTAGATTTTATCAATCTCTAAGATGTTGAAGATATATTTTTCTTATTAGAAAACTATCATGTTTCCTTTTGTTTATATCTTTTAAATTCCTGCTTTGATCTTTAATGAGATATATGTGGTCCTCTACGCAAATAAGGTACTTGCCATGGTATGACTTTAAAATAATGTCTTTGGAAGACATAGTTTATTTGAGAGTTTTTTAGTTTTGGATTCCAAGTTTTGTAGAGAACTCAGGTGTGTCATCTGTAGAGAATAATTTTGGCGAACTATATAGTTCACTCAGATCAACACATTCAAATTTATGTCTACAGATTGAACTAAGTTCAATTGGTACAGGTTGAACAGTAGTCCAAAATTGTGAAAATGATGGACACTAATAAGGCTAATTTAAAAAATATGTCGTTACATTGTACAGAATTTAACTTTAATATATATTTCCACAATAGTTCATATGTCTTTAGCAATGTTGAAAATACAAATATACATGAATATTTATATAAAATGCACAAATATTAAAGAGTACATATAAATAGGCATTCCAAGAACCCACAATGAATAAGGTAATTACAAACATATTAAAAAATATAATTGGTCATTGTGTTATGTTGGTAAATTGTAGAAAACTTCCTCAAATACAACATTAGCTGTTAAATTAGTTAAACCTTCGTGGTCACTATCAATTAGTACATGCAATCCAAAAGGAGACGTCACTCTAGATACAGCTACATACAACTGACCATGAGTGAAAACCGACCTCGGCAAGTATAAACCAACTTTATCCAAGGATTGTCCTTGGCTTTTATTAATTGTCATGGCAAAACATAGCTGTACTGGAAATTGAACCCTCTTAAACTCAATTGGCCATTTTGAATCTGTTGGTTCCATCTTAATTCTAGGAATAATGTGCATTGTACCAGCTTCAGAACCAGTCAATATTTCACAAAGAATGCTATTTGGTAAACACTTCTTCACAATCATTCTGGTTCCGTTACAGAGTCCCATGAGCTGATTTAAATTTCGCATGAGCATAATAACAGAACCAACTTTGATATTTAAATCATGTCTTGGTAGACATGGCATATTAATTGAATTCAAATACTCAACAGGAAAATCTGCTTCATAATCGTTATTCTCATCAACATTGTCACAAAGTGAATCTTGACTGAAGTATGTGTGGGAAGAACCTGGAATCTGGTCGAGAATGTAGGAATTCACATCACTCACAATAGCATTTGTTGGAGTCAGAATAGAACGTTGCTTCAAGAACTCTGGATTTGTAATGTTGGATTTTAAATCTGGATAAATAACATCAACAATATCCTTTATTGGCTGACTTGATGAATGAATTAAAAATTTATCCGGGATCACAACATCTGGATCATTGATAGTATCATCAGCATGAACATTAGGTAGACTTCCATCTCCAACATCAAGTACCCACTTGCTGAACTCTGCTATATCTTGGATTTCTTGCATCGTCTTTCCATTTGACAAACGCATGTTTTGCTTCAACAAAAACACAACACAATGTTCCCACAACTTTGAACGATTAAGAGAAGAATTTACAACTTCTGCTCTTGTTGCTTTTGGAATAACTGGAAGAATCTGCCTAAAGTCACCACCAAAAACAATAGATATCCCACCAAATGGTTTACCACCTCTCAAAGGATCAACAGAAGACATAATATCTCTTAAACTACGATCAACACTCTCAAATGCATGACGATGTTGCATAGGAGCTTCATCCCAAATAATTAGACTTGTTTGCTTCATTAACTCGGCAAGTTCAGATCCGTGCTTAATACCAGCAATGGAATGTTGGTCAATTTTTAATGGAATATGAAACCTTGAATGAGCTGTCCTACCACCGGGCAACAATGTCGCAGCAATCCCAGAGGAAGCTACTGGGAGTACAATTTTTCCTTCACTCCGTAATTTGCAACAAATAGTATTCCAAAGGAATGTCTTACCACATCCTCCACTTCCATAAACAAAGAATACTCCACCATCGTTTTTCTCAACACTGCTTAATATGGAATTATATGCATTAAGTTGTTCTTTGTTTAAATTCTTGTGCATTGCTTCATGACGTTGTTGCATATCATCCTGATCATAAGAAAACTCTTCAGACACTAACCTGTTATCCAAATCTTGAATATATCTCTCATCAGGAAAAGGCAATGTGGAAAAATCTCTCAAGCTTTTAGCAACATCATTGAATAGTTTTTCAATTTCTGCATTAAAGTATAAAAAATGAGATATTGGTAGAATGTCGCAAATAAATAGTTAGAACATTATAAAGAAAGCCATCAATTAACAATTACATGGGTAAAATGTGTACAATACCTAACAATGTTAAGCTCTGAATTTCAGATTCGCTTAACTGGAGTCTTACATTATTGCACAATTTACGCTTAGAGTAGAGAATATCATCTGACATGGCTACCCAATGTTGTTCCCATAACTTAAGAGGATCAGCAACTTGATTATTTGATAAAATGTGAACAAACAACTCCCTAAGTTGTTGAGGCATGGCGTGAACCGCATTTTCAGACATAGTAAGGTGCCACTGCCTGTCATCCTTAAGAAGTCCAAGAGCATCACAGGCTTCCTTGAAAGATTTATGAACGATACCATTTACAGTTTTCAGATCTTTGTAAGAAGTTGCTCCTTTGCTATGTAGCAATAACATCCTCAAAAAAAAAGACTCACCAGAAGAAGCATGTACATCGGTTAATCGACCAAAAACAGTCCCTCTTTCTCTTATTTTCCATTTACATAAGTCTGGCTTCCAAGTGAAATTCTGAGGAAATTCAGCATATGTAAGATGTCTTGCCTCTGGAAACATTGTGTTTGCTTCAAACCAACCTTCAAGCTTGCTATTTTTTTTTTGGCCTTTTCAGCAACTTCTTCCAAATTAGAAGTTTGCTTAAAGTTCACATTCTTTTCACCCTCCAAATGTACTGGTAAACGCTCTACAGACGGAAAACGATAGTGGATGTCAAAACCCAACAGTCTCCAGGCAGCCTCCGCGGCACATATATATCGACCATCAAGATAATTCTTTATTTCATCTCGGGATTTTGTTTTAGAACCTGCAGAACTCTCACAACCAGTAGCTTTTTTCTTTCTTAAAAGCATGGTAGCGGTGTCATGGCCTTTTAAACAGTATTTAAACAAATACTTCAATGATCGAGAACTGTTACATACCTCAAGATTAATATGACACTGAAAGCGGACTAATAAATCCATATTATATGGAACAACAAATTGGTTGTCAAGTATAACACCCTTTTTCTTCACATTAAAATTCGTACGACGTCTGCGGTAGACTGGAAAACCACAGTCGTCAAAAAATGTATTTGCATTATACCTGCATGATTATAAATTTGGAAATGTTACAAAGAATTATATCTGAAATCTAAAGAGTGTAAGCAGAATATAATTAAAAAAACATACTTTTTAGGAAAATGACGACCGCATTTCCCTTTTACCATGCATGGAGAATATGTGTAATCCTTTCCACATGGACCATGTATCATGAAATTGTTAACAACGTGATAACCAATTGGATCAGTTTCTTGATTTGGAATCTCTGCAGATATTAATTTGTCTATGTCTTCAACATTTTTTGGTCGATCACTTGGATGCAACCATATTAACATGTGACAGTGAGGAAGACCACGTTTTTGGAATTCAATTACATGCATAACTGGAGGTAAATTGTTTCATAAAACCAAATTAGGTAGATTAAAAATGTAGAAAATATTGCAATTAAGTTAAAGTAAAGAAATAGTGGAAATAATTAAAGAATATTTACCTCCAATACATTTTCCAAAATAATCCTGTTTCTTTATTAAGTCCATCAATTGGTCAAGCTTTAACTTAAACACTCTAGCCACAATATCAGGTGCATCCTCGACACCAACTCCAGACAAAAATTCTAACATGCTTTTGATCTCAGGCCATTGTGTATTGCATGTCATAGTCAAAAATAATGATGGATGACCAATGGTTCGACAAATGGCCAATGAATCTTTGAAATATTGATTCATGTATCTTTGAGAACCTGTGTGCGTAGCTGGTAAAATAACTTTCTTACCCTTGTTATTAGAATCTGTATCACCTTTTTGAATAGAATCTCGGATTGACTTATAGAGTTCTGAACGAATAATATGTTGGTGTCCTCTTAGCCAATCCAATCTATATTGCTCAACTGCAGCAAAAGCATCAACAACATATTGTTGCCACAAACGACCACCAAGGTGGAGAGTTTTCCCTAAGATTAAACACAATGTTAAAAAAAGGTAAAAAAAATATTAAATAACATAATAAATAACATGATTTAAATTTAAACAAATATTTATACCTTCATCAGGACGTATCATAAGCTTATATGCATAGAATTCCCTCATTGAGACTGTAGACCTATGTTTGACTTCATCTGGATGTTGATCGTTCACGTCTTGAACTGGAACTTTCTGTTTTTTATTATGCAGTGGAATGTCAAGGTGAAAACCATCATCGCCATAAGGAAATAGCAAGGGATACTGAAGCTGCATATAGTGCTTACACGTTTCAAAAACCCTTTTCAGATACCTCTGTTTGGTCTCTACAACAATATCTCTAAAAGGACAATTATCGTCAGAATCGCCAACAATTAAAGCAGCTACTTCATTTGATGGGCCTATCATATTTTTGCGACCAGATACTGATTTAGAAGAAACCAAAAGCAAGTCGAACTCATCAGGCTGATTTTGATTGATTCGATACGAAAGCTTTGAGCCATCTTATTGTTTTCATCTAACATATGTAAGAGGCTTTCAACAATTTCAGGATCCAATTCATTTGTACCAGGAACTGCATTCATTCTATTCTGAACCTCATTTTCCGTATCATAAACATAAAGTTGACAAAACTTTGGTGAAACACCTTCTTTGGGTTTAAGACTACCAATCAAATGGTAATTCTGGCCATACAATTTAAAACAATAGGGACCACCGCCATTGTTAATTTTACGATCAATCTTTCCACCAAGTGAAGTAAACTGGAATAGCGAATTGTAAGTCCTTATGTTTTGTTTGAAGTGAGCAGATTTTTCACTACCATACAATAATGACGCTAAATATGGAGGAGGTGGCCTCTCTTCTGCAAGTTTAATTTGTCCATCCTTACAACATATTGAGAATGTTGGTTGATTGTTCCTGGATGATTTATTGTTCCTTTCCTCATTCCACATTCTTGCCTTGCACTTTTGACAAATTGCAGATGGATGACCAAGATTCATATAACCTTTCCACAAATCTGGAGTACATTAAAAAAGATATGAACAAAAAGCTAAAACATTATATTCCTTAAATAAAGATAAAATTTAATGAATATGTTACCAATAGTTTCCAAATCATTATAATATTCATCATCAAATATATATTGTCCTCGATGTGCAGCATCTTCATCGATTTCTCCGTCTGTAATCAATTAAAATAAATAATAAAAATTATTACATAAATATGCATACATTCAACAAAAATGAAATATAATAAAGTTACCAGATACAACTGCTTCATATACTTGTTTTTCTGGATTCATGATATTATCATCAAGATGATTGTTTCCAATAAGATGATCATCAGCCTCATTGAATTCCGACATCAAATTTTTAACACCGGAACTTGACGATTCACCACAAACTGAATCATGAACTGCTTTAATATTATTCTGTACACCTGATTTGGTTATAATAGCATAAGAGGATTAGAATGCACTTAACAACTGAATTTTAAAACACACAATTACAAACACTTACTTGACATTGGCTGGAACCATTCTGCAGAATAAAAAACTACCAAAAGTTAATAATATAAAAATGTAAGAAATTAAACAATATGTATATTGTTTGACCTGGAAGCTTTACACCAATCTGTTCAGGATCTGGAACAGTTACTGTAATGAAACGCTGGTTTTCTTTCTTTTTTGCTGAAGCAGAACTTTCTAGAATGCGAGTATCCATTCGAGTCTTATAATTGTTCAAATTGGATTTTGGAACAAAGTGTAAACCTCGATCTGCAGAAAAAATAGTTAACTAAAAAAATAGATTTTGATTTGTAATAGTACATTATAATTTAGGAAACGTACCACGATTGTACGAATTCAAAAGTTTTTGATGATTTATTTCACCATTTAGTGAGTTGCTTTGGATAATTCTGGATGTCGGCAAATGGAACTTGTTTAGTTTGTTATTGTTTTGAGAACTTTTTGTAATAAGTCTTGAAACTGGAGTCTGAAATGTGGTTCCTGGAACAAACATGATTATAATGAGAAATACATTATAAATCATGAAACATGGTTCATGGAATTAACATGATTGATGATAATTAATATTACTATTATGAGACATACTCGGAAATGTTTACCTGAACCGGGTACAGCCATGGACTTTTGAGATTCAACACTTGGATTTGAAGCTTATGCAAAAAATGAAAAAAAAATATAAATATTTTGCCAGAGGACATCATAAATATGTACAAATAAATAAACAAAGATATACCTGAAGTGTTAATCCTGTTAACAACGGGTTGCTTTGGGGTAAAAATATTGACATTAGGATCTTTGACATTATCCTCTATTCTGACAAACATGATGATTAGAAAGTATATGTAAATCATATTATGTTACAGACTGACAGAAAGAATACTACCTTGAAGGGTATATCCAGTTTGGAATAGTTTTCGTGAGGAACGACTTGAAATGGATGAACCTGGAACATAAATATGATAAGAATGTAAAATAATCGTGGAGGATTACTATATCATAAGTTACCTGTATGATTCAACGTGTGACTGGAAACATTAGGATTCTGATTCTCATTAGTAACATTGGAGATCACTGAATTTTGATCACTACAAACATTATTATTGGGCTTGAAATTAACATGACCGCCACCATTGTAACTCTCAGAACGTGCTCGTCTCTTAGAAACTGAATAAATAACACTAAAAACAGTTGACAATAGTATAAAAAACACATTAAAGTCTGATGCTACGTCGAGAAAATAACAGAAATTTGACCATGTTTGGACGAAGCAGAAGGGGATAGGGATGAAAGCGGAATTCGTTTACGACCTGCAATGTATATACAATCAATAACTACATAACAGAACACATAACAATGTATCCATCAAAGCATATTGACAAAGAACACAGAACAGAACATACCGGATTTGTCCATAACGGTGTTCTTCAATGGAGGCGATAACAACGATTTAGATTAACCCAAATTAGAGGATTACAGACAGTAAACAATAATCACTAATTGACAAAAATATCTCCACCAAAGAAGAAATTATGAATCCAAATAAACAGACGACATGATTATAGGAAGATTTTGAAAAGAAGTTACCATAACAATATTTTGAAAACTGACGCAGTTAGAATTAGATATGGATATGACTCATTTTGATTTGGATGACCTAGTATAATGTTAAATGACCAAAAAACCTGTACACATACATTGGATGTTTAAAAAGTGGAAGGATAGATTAAGTAATTTTAATGTGAAATGACCAAAAAACCTGTAAAGATATATAGGAGGAGTAAAAAGAGGAAGGACAGAATATGTAATTTTAAAATGCTAATGCAAGCACTTATTTAGAATATATTGATTCGACTTGCATGCCTAACGGCCCATTTGATGGCCCGGATAAAAGTTTACTGCTAATTAGTAGGAAACTTGACAGTCCATTGTGCATGTGCTTTTAATTTTTAGTAATATGTCACTGATATATTGGCCATGATTCGGAAATAGAGCAGGCATTTATTTTCTTTAAGTTTGTACGTCCGTAGATAATGGAAGTGAGTTGGATAGTGAGTGGCCGAGTGTATAGAAAAATATTATAATATTTGGATATAGTGAAAATAAAACATCTTAAACACAAGTATATACAAACATATACATAAA
This sequence comes from Saposhnikovia divaricata, assembly GCA_036435485.1. Lineage (NCBI taxonomy): Eukaryota > Viridiplantae > Streptophyta > Magnoliopsida > Apiales > Apiaceae > Saposhnikovia > Saposhnikovia divaricata. The sequence goes on from CM071600.1 coordinate 204,588,132, forward strand.
AATGAAGCTTTGAATTAAGATTGTAATGAAAAAATTAAGTAATTAGAATGAAAAATGCCCTGATTGTGATCGAGAGAGATGAAATGGAGCTTTTAGCAAGGGTTTCGCTTGTTTGTATAGTCTGTATGTATAGGTGTATATAAGAGAGAGAGAGAGAGAGAGAGAGAGAGAGAGAGAGAGAGAGAGAGAGAGAGAGAGAGAGAGAGAGGTGAAATATGTATAACTATAACTTGGGAGTGAAAATGAGGGCGTGCGTTATATTCTTGAAGACTAGATTTAAAAGTTGATTAGGTTGGTGTATAATTGTTTTAAAGCCATGGATCCCATTCACACTCTTTGATTTTCTCACTGAGAAAGATTCATTAAATATTTATTTTGACCGGTTGGGAATTTTTTATTTGGAAAGTTGTACTTCTAAATGAAGATTAAATAAATAATGCTTTTGGAATTTTTTATTAAAATTGTAGTTAATTTTTTATTTTATTTTTTTGAAGTCAAAACGGAATTTCATTAATAACTCAAATCATTATAAAGTACATCGATAAGAAACGAGGGTGGAGTAAACCATTCCTCATGATCAGACATAGAACTAGCTACTCTCGCCATGGAATGAGCTGCTAAATTCGCTGACCTCCTAATAAAGTAAACAAAATGGGACCTCAAGTCCTTTAGATATTCCAAACAATCAGCAACAATGGAACCAAAAAACGAATCATCTTGGCTCTTTGTACGCATTGCTTCAACAACGCCAAGACAGTCGAGTTCAATATAGACATTTGAAAAGTTCAGTTTCTTCAGCCAGGAAAGAGCTTCTCTAAAAGCTAGAGCTTCTGCCACTCGAGGATCCAGGGCACCAGACAAACTACCACCTCTACCTGCTACAAACCCTCCTGTTTCGTTTCTCACTATGCAACCATATGAACATCTGCCATTATTTCCGAGGAAAGCAGCGTCTACATTGCAAGTTAGCCACCCCGAGGGAGGAGGCTTCCAAACCATCAAACCTTCTCGCTCAAAACACGAGCTTTGTCTATTCTGAGTTAGCTGGGCCTGTTGCCATTGGAACAGGCCAACACTTGCCTCATTGTTCACCTGAGATGGAGCTTTAAATCTGTTCTCCCACACCGTCAAATTCCTGTGATTCCAAATGCTCCACATTATAGAGCAAAAAATTTCCAAATCTTTCGTAGGAGAAGAAGCAAAAAGCTGCAGAATCAATTCTTTACAGGATAAACCAGTGACATAATTTAAATGCAAACCACTGAGCTCCCAGCATCTAGTCGCAAAGGGACAAGTTATTAGAGCATGAGTCATAGATTCCATCACCACCTTACAAACCTGGCAGAAAGGTTGAACATCAACAAATTTCTTCCTTAAGTTCTCAAGAGTGGGCAAACAATCATGAAGAACTCTCCACATAAAGATTTTAACCTTTGGAGGTATTGCCAAATTCCAGAGTTTTAGCCAGCTAAAGGAAGAATTTTCATTTGGCATCTGATAGTTTAAGCTTCTGAGAATTCGATAACCACTTTTGACCGTATACTGACCCTTTCCATCTTCTAGCCATAACCACCTATCCTTCTGGTCTGAAATCGAGAGCGGAATTTTTAAGATTTTGCTCACATCCCCTTGATTAAAGATATCATTCAGAACTTCGATATCCCATTCCTTCGTGTCCATTTTAAACAGCCCTTTAACCATTTCTCCTTCCAGACCTTGCATAATGGGCGTACGAACTTTTGTTGAACCAGTTTCTGGAATCCAAGGATCCTTCCAGATATTAATTGTCTCCCCATTACCAACACTGCCCATCTCAATAAGATCTTTTGATGCTAGAATGCTTCTCCAGACAAAACTAGGATTGCTTCCCAGCCCCGCATTAAGAATGGAGCAATTTGGAAAGTATCTAGCCTTCAACATTGCATAAAGAGATTGGCCTCAAATCATTCATAGTATCCGGACTGTGTTTCTTAGGAATGAGCACAACTAAAGTATCATTCAAATTCTGAGGAATACTATTAGTGGATAAAATATTTATGCAAGCAGAAGTAATATCATCCCCTATAATATCCCAAAATCTTTGGTAAAAGGCTGGATTCATACCGTCAGGTCCAGGGCTTTTGTCCGGATGCATAGAGAAAATTGCACTCTTCACTTCCTCCGCTGAGAAATTTTCAGTTAGCATATCATTCTGCGTTGAGTTGATTCTCCTGTTTACACCTTCAAGCACTTCCTCAAGATCCACCTCATTTGATTGAAACAATTTTTCATAATAATCCCCGATTAGATCTCCTAAGCCATGCTCCCAATCACACCAGTTTCCCTCCTCGTCTTTTAGCCTAGAAATTTGGTTCTTCTTTTTTCGAGCTGATGCATACACATGAAAATATTTTGTATTGCAATCTGCACCCTTAAGCCAATGCTGCTTTGCCCTTTGTTTCCAAAAATCTTCTTGTTGACTTAATAGCTTCGAGTATTCCTTCATCGCCTCTGTGTAGCATTGCACTGAAAACGCATCCATCCCACCCCTATACCTATCCATTCTTTCTCTGCAATTACTCGGTCTATCCTTAAAATTTCTTGACAGGCTTTCCCCCCAACTCTTAAGTTCTTGGGCACAGATGTTTATCCTCTCCTCAATACTATTATTTCTATTCTGCTGCCAACATTCCTGCACTATCTCACTACACCTTTTCTCCCTCTACCAAGAGTTTTCAAAACGAAACCGCGATCTGCGAGCTACTGGTCTCCATATTCTTATTTGAAAGTATAGAGCTGAGTGATCTGAAGATGGAGCTACAAGATTCTGAACAGAATGAGTAGGAAATCTTTCTCTCCAGTCATCACTAACAAAAACACGATCAAGCTTTTCTTCAACACATCTATCAGTACCCTTGCTTCTCTCCCATGTAAATGGATAGCCTTCTATTGGTAGGTCTGAAACACCGCAGTCAAAAATAGCCTCCTTGAAACCATTTAACATCTATGTCGGTTGTTTGCATCTCCCCTTCTTTTCACTATCACGAAGAATATCATTAAAATCTCCCAAAATTACCCAAGGGAGGGATGATTGTGCAGCCAAATTTCTTAGCAAATTCCAAGAATCTCTTCGTCTTGCTCTTTCTGGGAATCCATAAAAGAATGTAAGCCTCCATATATCAGTATTTTCCAACTGCACTTCAGTATCAATATAATTATGAGAGGAAGTTGTAATCTTTATATTAGACCCTTGCTTCCAAAATAATGCCAGCCCTCCGCCATGACCTGGTCCCGCTACTGTAAACAGACCTTCATAGTTCATCTTCGCTCGTACACTCTCTACTTTATCATCGTTACACATAGTCTCTATCAGAAAAACAAACATGGGCTTCTTCATTTGGACTAGGTCCAACAGGACTTGAACTGTTTCAGGATTGCCCAAGCCTCTACATTTCCAAAATAGAGTACTCATTGTGACTCGCGGGCCTGCTCCACGGGTCCCGCCACTAGGAAGTTTTTTTGGTTCTTTTGTAAATCTGATTCTCCCATAATCGTGTCCAGCCCAATATTTTGCTCTTGATTGAGGCCCCTATCTTTTTTATTCAAAATATCAATACGCGCTCTTTTCTGTTTGAATACAACTAATCCCTCATTATTAGGGATATCTTCATTTGCATTCAAGGTATCCTCAACTTCCTCCTCCTGACTTGACGCAAATTTTGCACCTGCATATCCCTGATTGCTGCTTTCTCTTTCTGTTACACGAAATTCACGGAGGTTTGTTACCTGACCTTTCCTTCCATCTCCTTCTACCTGAACACCACCATAGCCACCATTAGCATCCCTGAGCCATTGGTTGCCTGTGTTATTACTCTGTCTCCTGATCGGGGCTCTCAACGTACTACTAAACTTTCTCTCCTCCCCATGCTGAGGATTATCGAAAAGTGCTTCACAAAACTTATCTGAGTGTCCAATTAAGCCACAATAAAAACAGAATGAAGGCAGTCTTTCATATTTGAAATTTATCCATAGCCAATCTCCACCTGCCTTTTTAATTTTCATACCAATCTTTAACGGACGTCGAACATCCAATGCTACCTTGATCCTGAGATAGTTCTTACCCAGACCTTGAAAATTCTTTGGATCAGCCTCCATGAACTTTCCCACGTAATTCCCTATTGACTTTAATATGACCTCTGAGTTAAAACCGATGGGAAGGTCATATATTTGCATCCACATATACACATCCTTTAGAACTACATCTTTCAGTTGTTCATTAACGTCCAGCCTTTTCAGAAGCAACACTTGTTGATTAAACGTCCATGGTCCATCATCAAGGACCCTTTTGATATCTAACTCATGAAAGAACTTAAAGATGAACAGGTTGGGATAATTTGATTCCTCCATACAGACACCTTTAACAGGCCTCCAAATAGATGATAATGTCTCTTGCATAGCCCCAAAGTTTATCTTTCTGTTCGTCAAGAAGCTTCCAATCAAACAGCGTTCATACCCATTGTTCTGGCTTTCTACCTGTACTTCATCTAAAATAAGACCTTTCTGATCGTCATCATTGATATTTAGATTTTCATACGCCTTTAGAACTTCACGTTCATGGGAGGAGCTTGCCATGATAGAAATAAAAAAACAGATACAAGAACGAGACAAAGATTGAGATCAAAATGGGAAAGAAAATTATTAGGTAGAGATATAACTCACCATTAGATGAGATAGAGAAACTAACACGTCAAAAGACGAGACCTTGTCACTGTTGATAAGAAACAACATATAATAATAGATTGCTTTGGAAGCAAAAATTTTGTTCTCGAATTAGTATTTCCCTTTGTTGGCCTGCATGAACAGGATGTAATAGAAGTGGTATAGACTCAGTCGTACATAATAGTACAAAGATACAGATGGAATCAAGTAGATGACATGACGCTACAGCTTTTTAGATGTTTCATGTACAAAACTAACATCTGAATTTTTTTCAACTAGAAAATCCCCTAAATTGTCGCAAAGTCATAACATAAACTATAATAAAATTGTAGTTAAATATATCAGAGATTATGCGGATTTAAGTTCTATTTTAAATATAAGGCCAACTATATGCATGCCAAACGTAAACAAAATGCACTTTCTCGACTTGGTTTATTTGTTTATTATATATACGGAGCCCGTTTGGCTTAACTTAAAAAAAAGTTACTCATTACTTAAAGTGCAACTTACTTACTTTAAGTGAAAAGTGATAATTTTAACTTTAAATTAGGTGTGTCTGTCTGATTAATTTTAAAGTAAATTTATTTTTAAAAAAAAATTGATTAAAAAATAGAAATTTATATTTTTTAAACATAATATAAAAGTATAAAATACAAATATATGCAAAGGATATAATACGAGTTAAAAAGGTGATTCAAATATATAAAAATTGTTATGAGAAAAAAATTAAGTTGAAAAAAAGTACCTCGAAGGTACTTCAATTTTTTTTGAACTAAAACTAACTTTAAGTTGAAAATTTTAAGTGCACACAAACAACTTGTTTTCACTTTAAGTGGACGGAAAATTAATAAAAGGTCAAACAAACATGCTGACGGTCTCTTTGTTGAATGAAAGTAATTCCAAAAAATGTTGCATCCAATACACTTTGTACATTACATTATTAGAATTTTTACCTTAGTACATAACTTGTTGAAGCGTCTCAAGTTTTTTTTTTGTTAAAGAATTTTCTATAGGCATGGATGATCAAAATATGAAGTGGTCCCTTGGGTGCTATATTGTGTTTCAATTGTGATAGTGTTTCTAGGTATAGGGTTTGAACTGGTCCGTTTGTATGCAAGTTGTTTTTCTTATTATGAGAAATGTATAGTAAACCAACTTTTTGTGCAAATCAACATTGATTTTACTTTGTACAAGTTCAGATTTTCTGTCATTTAACATGTTTTTTTTATGATAGGTATCACAGAATATTGCCTCCGGAACTGTCTTTGGGCTAATTAAGGAATGAGTTCAAGAAGAGGGGGCAAATCTGGTGCGAAACTACCCAGTGCTGGTTGATTCGACTGACTTATCCAAAGGGAAAACTGTCCCTCAAGTTTCTGTTCGCTGGGCCGGTCAAGTGGCTGATGGGGTGTCAGCTGTAAGTCTTAATTCTGAACAGTGTGGAGGCTGGGAGGAAGTAGGAAAAAAGCCCAGAAATAGGTCTTTTGTAAACGCGGGGAGTCAGAATCCCAGTGTGAATGTATCAGGCAATCTCTGGATTCTTTTGTGCGAAGTTGTACAATCTTATCAAAGTCCTCGACTACTGATTGGTAAGAGATTGGTATTTAGCTTTGTTGTTAGATACCAAACGAATTCATGTGATTAATGTAATATGGCAAGTATTAGTGCCATCTGTTTTGTTTAAATGTTCTTCCTTGGAATTCTTCCTTGGAATCTCATCTGGCATGACACTGCTACGTCACCTGCCATGTCATCAATGTCATCAGTGTTGACGTGGCAGTGCCATGCAGAATTTTGATTATTTTTTTTAAAAATACTATTTTATTTTATAGAATCAAAAAAATTTAACTTTGGTTCTGTCATAGAATAAGGGAATCTTCACCGATCTCCACATAAGGTGGGTCTCTATAGAGTGCTATTCTAAATATATAACAATATAACATTGAAACACTTTCAACCATGCTCACAGTTCCAAATTTTTGAACAAGAAAGATCATCATCAGGACTTTTTAAACGTAAGAGCTACTGTATCAATTAGAAAAAAAAAGGATAGCTCCTGATCATTGAAGGATTCTGTACATATAACGGGGAACACGTTAAAGTAGTAAATATTTTATTATTTAAAAATATGTAATTTATGCATGTACTAAATAAAATAAATTTTGTATTCAAGTTTTTTTTTTAAAATAATCACGATAAATAAATTATGATGAGAATGATATAATTAATTTGATTTTAGTTGTAAATTTTGATTGGCTCTTACATATATTTATGAAAATTAATTCGTAATATATAATAGAGGAAAAGGCAATTTGGCTGGCTATCTTTTTTGCTTTTGGCACTTGGATGGCTGAAAATATTTTTTGACATTTTGTCTGGCTATAATAAAATTTTTAAGCACTTGAGGGGATGCCGTCAAGCACCGTTAGGATTTAACCCCAAAATGCAGAAACCGGCCAAGATTTTCCAGCGAGCTTCTTCGATTTTTTCGGCGAACCTAAATCCAACACCAAACTACGAGTTCTATATATCAAAACGAAGCTTATGACTTCCACAATCTATTCCAAGCATCAATAACAACAACCAATCAACCAAGAACCCAGAAATTCGAAATCAAAGTTCACCCCCACCAAAACTCGTTTTTCATATTTAGTACACGAAAAATCAATTAAAAATCATCAAAAAATTTTTGAGATCATAAACAATGTATAGATATTAACCACATAAACAACAAATCATCATAAAAGCAACACCAAATTCAAGAAATTCGAATTAATATCCGAAAATTATGAAATCACGAACAAAACATATTCGAATATATACACACACATAAACATGTAGTACAGATCATGAGATTCGATTTGATTACTCATATGAAGGATTTGAATTTCAGAATCACCTTCAAAAGGCTGTTTGATCTTCAAGAATGCTCAAGAACAAACATGCTGAAAAGTCACATTTACCCCTGACGTTTAACGGCGTTACTAGCGTTTTGACGGAAGCCCCTCAAGTGCTTAAAAATTTTATTATAGCCAGACAAAATGTCAAAAAATATTCCCAACCATCCAAGTGCCAAAAGCAAAAAAGATAGCCAGCCAAATTGCCTTTTTCTCTATATCATAATGTGATTATGATTAATTGTAAATCAAAAGAGTGAAAAATTAATATTGTGGAATCGCTTAATATTATAAATTTGTATAATCCTGGTTGATTTTAGTTTAAAATACTAATTTATTATAAATATTTTTCAAATTAAAAAAAATTAAGATGTAAGATATGGATTGTTATCTTAATCATGGTTAATATAGTATACAATACGAGGTAATAACTGAGTAAGTTTTTGGTAATTTCAAGCCAGTGATGATACCTTATGGATTATGGAAGGGTTCAACTAATTTAAGAATTCTGCCGATAAGCTTTGGTTTGATATCAAGTTAATGGTTACTATTAGTTTTTAGTAAGACTTATTCATATTTGGTGCACCGTGCCTTTGCTCTTTATTCTAAATTTTTTTTTGGCCGAACGATGTATATTTTAAGCAAAAACATGGCCATTTCGGACTAGAAAATATTCCTTCTAAAAAGGAATATAGCTTGCCTGCTTTAGGTAGGAATCAGTTCTCAGTTTTCAAATGCAAAGGAATCTGCAAAACTAGACTAGAATGTCTTGTTACACCTTTCTAGCGCTGTCTTGCACATTTCGGACACTGAGGATGTGAATCTCTTTCTACGCAAAGTGCAGCATATGCAGTGTTTTTTTCCTTCTAAAACATAAGCATTCTATATATGTATATCACCCTTGTGACTGTTATCATATATTTCCGATATATAGATCACGTGATAATTTGTGCCAAAGCTTTAAATTGTTGTATTCTGGGCAAATTTTTGTGCAACCGTGGTTAAAAGTTTAATTTGGTCCCGTTTGGAAAATTTTATTTTTCAGAAATAAGTTACTTATTCTCTCTTTTCTAAAAAGCGGCGATTAATCGGGATTAATCGTCGATTAATCACTGTTCGGTACCTCTCCGAATCGGGATTAATCAGTATTAATCGCTATTCGGTGCCTTTACCGTTTAAGTCCAATTTCCGTTTTTTATTACACTGCTTATTCTGAAAAAAAAGTTAGGAAATATGTATTTTTTTCCTGAAATAAGTAATTTATTTTTGCAAGATAACGAATATTAAACTACTCATACACATTTTTCACTAGAAAAAGTATGTAAATATGAAATTTTTTCCGAAATAAATAACTTATAATTTATATATTAAATTTGCCAAAAGGCACAAAATAGCCACATGATTATTATATGTATTCAGAGTGATTATGCATCTCTGGTTTCATCAAAATACAAAAAGGCTAAAGAATAGTTCCCTTTCGTTCATTCTTCAATATTGCGTTATAAAAGATACAGAAGATTGCAAGATGCACAACAAAAGAAAAAAGATACAGAATAGTAACCTGGTTTTTTTTATTGCAACTCATCTGGCAATTATAAATGCATAAGTATGCATGCAGAAGAACAAAGAAATAGTAAGATTGGTTAACAATAATTATCACAACCTAAACTTGACCTCCATTTTTCACTACAAATTCCTACTTGCATATTTATTCGAAAGTTTCAACTTCTTCACAATCATTTTTTCAAACTCTTTCTCATTAAATGAAGGCCAATACAATGTAGATTTGCATTTTTTGATCCTTATTTTCTTTTGCTTTTTATGCTCATGAATCAAATGAGCATGGATTGATCTTTCTTAGTTTCTGTTTCGAGAAACCTTGATAAATAATCATTGTTCATCCTAATTTTTTTATTTAAAATATGGTAATTGATAAAAAAATTACATTTGATTTTTTTTAAAACATAATATTTTTTAAATGATTAAACTTGTTCTAAAAATGGTATAAGTTTTTGAAAAATAATTTCTTCCTTTTGAAAAAAGATTTTTTTAAATTAAATATTTTCTTAAAAATACTCCCTCCGTCCCATGTAATACTTTACATTTGCAGACCAATTTTTAGCACGGATTTTAAGGTGCATTTTAAGGGTAGTTCTATAATTTTTTTTTGTATAAAAATAGAACAATCCTATTTTTATACAAAAAAAGAAGATATAAAAAATAAGTTATAGAACTATCCTTAAAATTCACCTTAAAATGCGTGTCAAATATGCAATTTTTTATGTAAAGAAATAGGTGGGACGGAGGGAGTATTCATTATATATCGATGATAAACACTACGAGAGTATATACATCTACTCCATTTTTGGCATCTCTCTAGTCTCCAGACTCTCTTGCCTAAGTTTTAGTTGTAAGAAATTATTAATATGATGCAGGTGGCTAAAGCTGTCGTCATCGCTGGCGCCGGTGGAGGTAGACAACCACAACAACAAAGAATTGGAAAAGGAATTATACACTATAGCTATTATGTTGTGAAAATATTAATTTATAGTGGGTTATTAATTTATCGAATATTAATTTGTCGAGGTTTTACTGTAATGAAATTTGTTAACAATAATTACCACAACCTAAACTTGACCTCCATTTTTCAGTACAAATTCCTACTTCATATTTATTCCAAAGTTTCAACTTCTTCCCAATCATTTTTTCAAACTCTTTCTCATTAAATAAAGGCCAATACAATATAGAATTGCATTTTTTTTTTATCCTTGTTTTCTTTTGTTTTTAATGTTCATGAATCAAATGAACATGGATTGATCTTTTTTAGTTTATATTTCCAAAAACCTTGATAAATAAATCATTGTTCATCCTAATTTTTTTTATTTAAGATATGGTAACTGATAAAAATTTTACATTTAATTTTTTCGAACCATATTTTTTTAAATGATTAAAATTGTTATTTGATTTTTTCGAACCATATTTTTTAAATGATTAAACTTGTTCTAAAAATGGCATAATTTGTTGTAAAATAATTTCTTCCTTTCGAAAAAGGATTTTTTTAAATAAATATTTTCTTAAAAATATTCATTATATAGTGATGATAAACACATCTACTCCATTTTTCACATCTCTCTCTCCACCCTAGCCTCTCTCGCCTAGGGTTTTAGTTGTAAGAAATTATTAGTATGACGCAGGCGGCTAAAGCCGTCGTCGCCGCCGCCGCTGGAGGTAGACAACCACAACAAAAAGGAGGAGTACGTACACATCTTCAGATCTCCAATCGCTTCTCTAAAACCGAACTGTTGGTACTCTATCTCTTTTATTTTACACAAACACTTCAATTTATATGTATGTTTGATTGTTAATTAATCGATTAACAGTGATCTAAATCTATTGGCGATATTTATACTAATTTTATGTTAATTTAATATTTTTAGGAAACAATGAAGAAATTGCTCCAAAAAAATATTCATCATTCAATTGTCTTGGATTCCAATCCAATCCAAGACAAATCCAAGGTACATAATTTGTTTACTATTATGGCTTGTGCTGGTAAAGTATGTTGTCGATAATAAGTCACTGATATGTTGGCGGTGATCCAGAAATACATTTATTTACAGCCGGATGTATTATATAGTCCTACTTTGTCATAAATATTAATTCTTTCCCACAGGAATGATGAATACAGCCGGATGTATTGCGCGGTTGTGACAGTGGAGTATGAGCTCTTTTTGTTTTTATTGTTTCTCTTTTCATATAAACTTTGTCATTTATGCTGTCTTATTTGTTTCCTTAATCTCTTTTGCTAATTATGTAGCTCATATGTTGTGGCTGCTGGACTTCTTCGGGTTGTGGGAAAAGATCTTGCAGAACTCCCCTTTGCAGCTACAGCCATTGCCAATCAACGCAAGGTGAGTTTACATCCTTTACTAAAATGCTAGAGCACAAAAATGGTGCCTTCCACCCTCGTGTGGATTCTTGAGCATTTGGTGATTCAAGTGGTATGGAGGGGAACCAGCTCTAAGCTAATACTTTATATCTTAGATGTCTGTCTCCATCTTTTACTATCTTGTGATGGTAGAGGACCTTGAACTTGTATGCCTCTGTAGTTTTCATGTGAGAATGTTTAAATATCCTTGATGTTCTCTATTACCTAGTGCTTTATGCATCTTTTGATATCTTTGCTTATTATTTATCGTACACATTTGCAAATGTGAAGAATTTCGAATGAGTTAATCTTCTTGATTATAAATCAGTAAGGAAACTACCTCCCTTTTAATGTGAAAACAGAATAGAAGTAATTAAAAGTTCCCTTTTCCTGAAAAATTCTACGTAGGAAACTAACTCCTAATTTAAAGGGCTAAAAAATTGAAACTTCCTTCAAGTTGGATTGTACATAATGTGCATGCCCAAGTTTCTATGCAATCTTCCAAATTTTGGCCTTAAAGAGTCTTTGGTAGAATATCTGCACACTGCTTCTGAGATTAAGAATTTTCCATCTTCTCTGCAGCAAAATATATATCAGTTGTAACATGCTTAGTGCTAAATAGTAGGAAATTGAGAGTACTTATTGTAAATCTTCGTAACACGGAATTAGGTTTAGGTAAAACTGGAAAGTTGATAGTGCATGTGCATGTAGTTTTGGATGATACGTTACTGATATGTTGGCCATGATCCGGAAATAGACTAGACATTTATTTTTATTTTAATTTGTATGGACGTAGAAAACATAAGTGAATTGGATAGTGAGTGACCAAGTGCTTGGCAAAAAATATATGGATCTGGTGAAGTTGTAATTTGGATAAATTAGCATACATGAGACTCGCATGCCTAGGGGCTCATTTCATGTTCCGAGTACAAGTTTAGTGCTAATTAGTAGGAAATTAAGAATGATTATTGTAGTGATTCACAGTAATGAATTAAATTTAGGTAAAATCGGAAGGTCGATAATGCATGTGCTTGTTATTGTTGAATACATCACTGGTATGTTGGCCATGATTCGAAAATAGAGCAGACATTTATCTTTCCAGTGAATGACCTATACGGTGAAACTGGGATAAATTAATATACACTGGACTCCCACATTTTTGGATATAGTGAAACTGGGATAAATTAATATACATTGGACTCGCATGCCTAACGGCCCATTTGATGTTCCGAATACAAGTTTACTGCTAATTAGTAGGAAATTGAGATTGCTTATTGTAAAGCTTCGTAATACAGAATTAAATTCAAGAAAAAGCGGAAAGTCTATTGTGCATGTGTATTTAGTTTTTAACAATATCACTGATATGTTGGGCCAAGATTCGGAAATAGACCAAGTATTTATTTTCTTTTATGTTGGCCCGCTGTTAAGCTCCGGCTCATTCATCTCCTATGGCCCATATCAACAAACTCAACCCCACCCGATTCGTATCGCAGACTGACCCGACCCCACCTCCCGGTTTCGTCGCTTCCGGCCATGCTTCTCATGCTCTGGTTGGAATAAGCTTTGACCTGAATGCTATACCTAGGTCCGACCCGCTTCTGGGATCTGACGCGTTTGTTACTGCTGAAGGCGATTCTAAAGGCCCTGAGACCAAGCGGGCGAACCGTGCCAAAAAAGGAAGTGAAGATGGAGGGGAAGATCAGGATTGGTTGCCCGCGGGATGGACGGTCACTACCAAGACCCGGGCTAAAGGAGCTACTGTTGGACATGTTGATAGGGTAAGATTTGTCGATTTGATTACGTTGTCAAATGGAATGTTATTTGAACTTGTTTAATTGGATTTATTTTTTGTTGTTTAGTTTTATAATGTTATTGGTAATGTATAATTGTTGTTTCATTCGGTGAAGTATTAATTTTCTGAAGTTAGATGGTGTTTGTGTACAAAAACTAGGATGCATTCTAAAATTAAAAAAAGATAAGTTAGAGTGGATGAAGAGTATAAATAAAATGTGTTCAACATAGTTAAAATTGATAGGTAGTTAGTTGAATTGGTATAAGATTAAAATAAAGGGATTTGTGACTCTGAAAGAGCATACACTTGTTGGGAGATGTGTTGATTTGGGGACTCGTGCACTCTTTTAAATTACAAGTACAAACACCGGTCAAAACATCTTAAACCCAAGTATATACAAACATATACATTAAATGAAGCTTTATATCAAAATTGCAACGAGAATTAAGTAATTAGAATGAAAAATTCCCTGATTGTGATCGAGAGAGATGAAATGGAGCTTTTAGCAAAGTTTCGTGTGTTTGTATGGTTTGTATGTATAGGTGTATATAATATATATATAGAGATATAATATATATATAGAGAGAGAGCGAGCGAGCAGTGAATATGTATAACTTGGGAGTGAAAATGAGGGCGTGTGTTGTATTCTTGAAAACCCTAGATTTTAAAAGTTGATTAGGTTGGTGTATGTCTGTATGATTGTTTCGAAGTCGGTGAATCCCATTCACACTATTTGATTTTCTCACTAAAGATTCATTTAATATTTATTTCGACCGGTTGATAATTTTTTTATTTGGAAAGTTGTACTTCTAAATGAAGATTAAATAAATAATACTTTTGGAATTTGCTATTAAAATTATAGTTAAATATATCAGAGAATATGTGGATTTAAGTTCTCTTTTAAAGATAAGGCCAACTACATGCATGTCAAACGTATACAAAATGCACTTTCTCGACTTGGTTTATTTGTTTATTGTTCATACGGTCTCTTTGTTGAATGAAAGTAATTCCAAAAAATGTTGCATCCAGTACACTTTGTACATTACATTATTAGAATATTTACTTTAGTACATAACTTGTTGAAGTGTCTGAAGTTTTTTTTTTCAAAGAATTTTCTATGGGCATGGATGATCAAAATATTAAGTGGTCCTTGGGTGCTGTTTTGTGTTTCAATTGTGATAGTGTTTCTAGGTATATGGTTTGAACTGGTCCGTTTGTATGCAAGTTTTTCTTATTATGAGAAATGTATAGTATACCAACTTTTTGTGCAACTCAACATTGATTTTACTTGTACAAATTCAGATTTTCTGTCATTGAACATGTTTTTTTTTATGATAGGCATCACAGAATATTGGCTCCGGAACTGTCTTCGGGCCAATTAAAGGATGAGTTCAAGAAGCGGGGGCAAATCTGGTGCGAAACTACCTAGTGCTGGTTTGACTGACATATCCAAAGAAAAAACTGTCCCTCAAGTTTCTGATTGCTGGGCCGGTCAAGTGGCTGATGGGGTGTCAGCTGTAAGTCTTAATTCTGAACAGAATGGGGTCTGGGAGGAGCTAGGATGAAAGCCCAGAAATATGTCTTTTGTAAATGCGGGGAGTCAGATCTCAGAATACCAGTGTGAGTATCTGGCAATCCCTGGACAGGAGCGAAGGGGCCTTCTAATGCCTGGCCCGGAACTAAGCAGCCTGTCAGTGCCTGGGAAGGACAGGGTTCTGCCAATGGCTTTGCAGCACCGGTAGGTGACTATAGAAGACCCGCTGGCAGAGGTTGGAATCATACTTCTTCAAAAGAGTATGAGAACAAAAATTATCAACCAGCTGTTGCATGGGTGGCAATGTCGTTGTATCATGTCTCAGGCAGAAAAGGTGGGTAATGTATCTGCTTCAAACCCTGCCAATGCCGCAGATGACAAAGAGGAAAGGAAATATGCTGATGAAGAGGATTTTGATACTGAACATATTTATGATTCTGATGAGTATGACTTGGATGAAAGCCAAATGAGTCACGAGACTCTTATGGAGGGTTCAGTACTTAAAGGTTTTCTTAAAATCCCAGATGAGATCAAAGCAGAGGAAATCAATGAGCCTTACAGGCAGTGGCACTGCCCAGCATGTTATGGCGGGCCTAGTGCGATTGACTGGTATCGGGGACTACAAGCCCTAATGGCTCATGCTAAAACTAATGGCAAAAGATGGGTAAAGGCCCACAGGGTACTTGCTCAACTGTTGGATGAGGAGCTGCGGAGGAAGGGAAGTTCTCTAGTCACTGCTGGTGAAGCCTTTGGCAAGTGGAAAGGATTAAGCGAAAATTATGTAAGAGACAGGGAAATAGTATGGCCACCTATGGTGATCATAAGGGAACCAAGATGCATCCGGAGCAACATAAGGTGGAGGTAATCACTGATCCTTTATGATAAATAGGGCAAATATTATATGACTGTTATATGACTCCAGCCATGTAGGTCAATAGTATGCACCAGCCACTAAGGCTAATGTCAAAGGCCCTCATGCCACAAATGCTAATAAACTGTCCACTAGTTGACTTAACAGTGGCTCCATTTGAGGGAATGACTCAATCCAGTACCCTTTGATTTATGCATTTAGGCCAGATAGTAGATTGTAGGATCAAAACCTGGCAGCTTTTTAAAACAAAGTTGTTTAGTTATATATATAGAGTTGTTACAGGTTTGTTATTATATAACTGCTATCTGCCGTTTGACTTTTTTAAAAGATAATAATCATAATGTATACTTGGATCTTTCAGCCTTTGCGATTGAGTTGTGTAATAGTGTTAATGACATTACATTAGTTGTGTAATAGTGTAATAGGTTTAATTATGCTACTACATGTCATAGTGTTTTAGTATACAATACGAGGTAATAACTGAGCAACTTTTTGGTGATTTCAGGTCAGTGATGATACCTTATGGATTATGGAGGGGTTCATCTAATTTATGAATTCTGCCGATAAGCTTTGGTTTGATATCAAGTTAGTGGTTACTATTAGTTGTTAGTAAAGACTTGTGTGATAATTGTGATTGACTTGTGTAATGTTTTTTCATATGCATATTTGATGCTACATTTGGTCGTTTACATGCCATGCCTCTATGGTTTTTACTAGTAACCTAAATTTGTATTCAGTGCCCAAGGCTAATGTCTAATATCCAGCCATGTAAACCACAAACCTTCCTAGTGATATAACGTTTGTGTAATGTTTTTCATATGCATATTTGGTGCACCGTGCCTTTGCTCTTTATTCTAAAAATTTTGTTGGCCGGACGATGTATATTTTAAGCAAAAACATGGTCATTTCGGATTAGAAAATATTCCTTCTAAAAATGAATATAGCTTGCCTACTTTAGGTAGGAATCAGTTCTCAATTTTCTAATGCAAAGGAATCTGCAAAACTAGAGTAGAATGTCTTGTTACACCTTTCTAACGATGTCTTGCACATTTCGTACGCTGAGGATGTGAATCTCTTTCTGCGCAAAGTGCAGCCTATGCAACGTTTTTTTTCCTTCTAAAACATAAGCATTCTAGATATGTATTACCCTTGTGACTGTTATCATGTATTTCTGATATAAGGATCACATGATAATGACTCAGAGCTTTAAATTGTTGCATTCTGGGCAAATTTTTGTGCAACCGTGGTTAAATGGTTAAAATATTTAGAGCGATTATGCATCTCTGGTTTCATCAAAATGCAAAAAGGCTAAAGAATAGTTCCCTTTCGTTCATTCTTCAATGTTGCGTTATAAAAGATATACAGAAGTTTGCAAACTGCACATCAAAAGAAAAAAGATACAGAATAGAAACCTGGTTTTTTTTATTGCCACTCATCTGGCTATTATAAATGCACAAGTATGCATACAGAAGAATAAAGAAATTGTGAAGAAATTGTGAGATTTGTTAACAATAATTACCACAACCTAGACTTGACCTCCATTTTTCACTACAAATTCTTGCATATTTAGCTTGATTATTGCATATATAAATGTTTGATTTATAGAAGATTGCAAACTGCAGCAAAAGAAAAAAGATACAGAAACGCAACGTGGTCTTTTTTATTGCCACTCATCTGGCAATTATAAATACATAGGTAAGCATACGAAAGAATTAAGAAATACAGTAAAACCTCTTAAGATTATTGGAACCGATGAATTTTATTAATTTATGGAGGTTAATTAATCGAGGTTAAGTTGTACTTCGGCTACTATGGTGGTACCAAAAAATCACATTAAAATTATTAATTTATCGTGATATTAAGTATTTATCTAACGAGATTTGATTTTATTGTAGTGAGATTTATTAATAATAATTACCGCAGCCTAAACTTAAACTCCAATTTTCACTTCTCCTCCAACAAATTCCTACTTGGATATTTATTCGAAAGTTTCAACTTCTTCGCAATCATTTTTTCAAACTCTTTCTCATTAAATAAAGGCCAATACAATATAGAATTGCAATTTTTGATCCTTATTTTCTTTTGTTATTTATGTCATGAATCGAATGAGCATGGATTGATTTTTTTTTTTTAGTTAATATTTCGAGAAACCTTGATAAATAAATCAGTGTTCATCCTATTTTTTTATTTAAAATATGGTAACCAATAAAAATTTTACATTTGATTTTTTCGAAAACTAAATTTTTTTAAAATGATTAAACTTGTTCTAAATATGGTATAATTTGTTGAAAAATAATTTCTTCCTTTTGAAAATGGATTTTTTTAAATTAAATATTTTCTTAAAAATATTCATTATATATTGATGAACATCTACTCCATTTTTCACACTTCTCTCCCTCTCTCTCGTTTCTCTCGCCTAGGGTTTGATGCAGGCGGCTCCGGCCGTCGTCGCTTCCGCCGGTGGAGGTAGACAACCACAGCAACAAAGAATTGGAAAAGGAATTATACGTACACATCTTCAGATCTCCAATCGCTTCTCTAAAGCCGAACTGTTGGCACTCCATCTCTTTTATTTTTACACCACACTTCAATTGATGTGTATGTTTATTGTTTATACTAATTTTATGTTAATTTAATATTTTCAGGAAACAATGAAGAATTTGCTCCAAAAAAGATTCATCATTCATTTGTCTTGGATTCCAATCCAAGACAAATCCAAGGTACATAACGTGTTTACTATTATTGCTTGTGCTGGTTGTCGATAATATGTCACTGATATGTTGGCGGTGATCCGGAAATTGTTCTGGTTGTCGATAATATGTCACTGATATGTTGGCGGTGATCCGGAAATTAATAGACCAAACATTTATTTTGTTTTTAAAAAGGGAATTGGATAATGAGTGACCAAGTGCTTAGCAAAACATATTTAATGATAGTATACATTAGCCTCGTATGCCTAACGGACCATTTCAGATTTCGAGTACAAGTTTAGTGCTAATTAGTAGGAAATTGAGAGTACTTATTGTAAATCTTCGTAACACGGAATTAGGTTTAGGTAAATTGGATAGTGAGTGACCAAGTGCTTAGCAAAACATATTTAATACTAGTAAAACTTGGATAAATTATGCCTAACGGACCATTTCAGATTTCGAGTACAAGTTTAGTGCTAATTAGTAGGAAATTGAGAGTACTTATTATAAATTTTCGTAACACGGAATTAGGTTTAGGTAAATTGGAAAGTTATTGTGCATGTGCATGTAGTTTTGGATAATACGTTACTAATATGTTGACCAAGATCCGGAAATAGACTAGACATTTATTTTTCCATTAATTTGTATGATCGTAGAACAAATCGTCAAATCCCTTTTTTTCTAGGAAAACTAGGTTTTGACAATGTATTTCAAAGGTTTGTATGTGTGAAAAACATCTTTCCTTGTAATATGGGGAGAAAATCCTCGCAACTCGAACACCCATTTTTGCTTCTACAAAATTTGAAGCGTCGACCTGTTAGTCACATTATTATGCCAAGAGGAAGTGTCTACCATTGCATCAAAGTCCTCTTTTTGTCATATGAAATTGATGAGTATATAAACACAATGAAAATTAATGTATGCTGTATCAAATTAGATATTTGTTTATTTTACTGCATTTGCCTTATTCGGATAGATGGTATTCCATTCTCTTCTTACAGAAATTGGGATTATATATATGTGTATTCTCTGTTTAATACAAGAACTTGCACCTGAACCAAAATATATTCTTATGCTGTTTTTACATTTGTACTCTTCCAGAGAGACTACAAAGATATTTGGCTTAGCTGATTCTGTTTTTAATGCACTGGCACAATGTTTCAGTAAGAATCCCTGTCAAATTAAGGTGCGCAGTTTTATTGAATACCTTTATTGGATGGTTTTGTGATATTTGTTATTTAACAAATTTTGTTGTGCTGTAATTGTTGGTCCCAGCGATGGAAACCGGGGGGGGGGGGGGGGGGGGTTAAAAGGGGGTGCAAAAAAAGGCACAAGCAGGATTTCAAAACCCCATTAACTTTGAAATGAAAAACCTTTTCATCTACTGATCAGTTGCGCTTTTAATTCATAAATGAACTTGCATTTTCTAAAATAGGATATACATTAAAAATAACACATGCAGAGAGTTTCAAACCTCCATGGTCTTGAAATGATTAAATGCCAATGCTTTTACCAAGGGGCAATGCTTGGAATGTTCATTTAGCACTATAGAAATAGTTGAAATATTTAAACCTCTGTCGGGGCAAGATATGTCCTGGTTGGTCCTTCCTTTTTGCTATCAGTTTGTACTAAATTAATTGATGAGCCACAATTTGACATCTTATGCAGGCGAGATATTATGCTCTGTTCAGAAGAGATATTCCTGCTGTCGACTCCCAAAATGGCAATTGTGTTGCGACATCAGATCCCAATGCAGCACTGAATATAGCTTCATTAAAGACTGAATTTCTAAATAGGACTTCAAATATTAGTTCATGTAGAATTTATAAATAGGAAAACCCTGAAGAATGAAATCGAACTCATTGGAAGAGAAAATCAGAGGGTGAATAAATAAGGAGCTAGGATATCAGATTCTAAAAGTTTATAGCCTGGTTTATACCATCTATAAAACTTCTTATCCTTCTTTCATCCTTCAAATCTCACTCATCTTCTTTCCAAAATATGAGTATTATATTAGCTCTTCTTTTAAAGGAAGTATCATTACGTGATCAGGTTATGTCCAGCATTAAATATGATATGTATCTTTAAGTGAACCATCATTTTTGGCACCATTAAAATAACTGAGTTGAACAACCTCCATTGTTATGTCGGGGAACTTTGGGCCTAAGGCCATACCCGCGTTGATATGTGTGGGGTATGTAAATCAGTATACCTGCTTTATATAATTGGGGCCTGTGAGGTAAACAAGTGAGGCAAATAAGGTGGTAATAATATAATTCCACAATTACGTCGCATGCAATCGTTTTACTACCTGGTTGATCACTAATAGTGTTGTTTAATAGTGTTGTTTGAGTTCTGGATCTTCGGATCACTCAGTTTTTGGAAACAATTGAATTCACATCTTGTTATAAAAATAAATTGTAACGTATATGTATACTTATCGGTATATGATTATATCTCAATTTGTGTGCTTGCTGATATCGTAAAAGTCTTGTTTATTTTAAGCATTTGTTAAGCTATAAGATAAAATGGTTTTATCCTCCGTATATTACTTTGCTCCATATTCAGTTCTTTTTTTCCTTCATGTTGAGCATTGTGAGTTGCTCACTCTTACTGTTTACAAACATTATAGCTAAGCATGAGACTGGTGAGGTATCGAACCCATCATAAGGGAAAGTGAAACGTGGAAGTTTTAATCCACGCAATTAGAGGGCTTCACTGCTTCGAAACCTTGAAGCAAGTAATATCTGTAGGCTTTTGATTTATGTAATTAGAGCCGGCAATATCGTACACGAAAATGACATGAACACGACACGAAAATTACGAGTTTGGGTTGGCCCGCGGTACACGAACACGAAAGTACACGAACACGAAATTACACATATGAATTTAGTGTCGGTTTTGGGTTTATTCTTGGTACACGACACGAAACAAAAATACACGACACGAAACAAAAATACACAAAATAAATAAATATTTAAATAATTTTTTTAAAATTCTATGAATACATATTATATATATGATTTTTACATAAAATAAATATAAATAGTTTCAAATTTTAGTTTCACAAGATTTGAGCACACTTGATTTTTTATGACACATTAACTTAAGATCAGACTAGTAAAAATTTAATATTTAAATATTTTTATTTTTATTTGAAAATTAAATGAAACACGCGACGAATTATACACGAAATGAACGAAGCGAATCCTTAACGAATTGATTTTTGATTTGACATTACATACACGAAAGACGAAATTACACGACAAAACGAAATTTAAAGGTAGAGGTTGTACAATGCTACAGAACGTAAAAATGGACCAATTTGACAAAATCCCTATATATGAAGGGTACAAACTGTCATTTTGTCTATTAATTATCTTGATAAAAGATAATACAAATATTTCCAATACTAAATTTGACTAATGAGCACATAATATGTGGAAATATGTAAATATTAGTATTGGGAATGATCAATTAAAATTTAAAAGAGAAGTAATGACAATTTATCATTATAATTTATCATTCTGATTCCCCACAAATAGGCTCTACCATGTTCGAATAGCACTCTAGGAACATGTTCTTGTTGTATGACATATGGATGAAAAGCTCGAATGATTTCTTGCTCCATGCTATACAAGCACAAGCATGGTAACAAGGAATTCCACACAGCTCCCAATTTTTGCATGCACATTTGTGTGCTTCCAAATCCACAACCATCTCATATCCACCGGCAGACATGTTTACCAGATACCTAGTACCTCCACTCCACACCACATGACAGCCTCTACTCTGGTCAATTGCCTTAAACATATACCTCAAATAGTTAGTATGATCTCAAAAGTCCTTACATAATGTTATATGTATGTAGATGCATTTCACTTACTTGTTAAGCCTTCTCATAGCATTAGGGCATATGGGATTTAGTTCATAGCTATTGAGCATCTTCTCTCTCTTCTTTTTGTACCCTCACCATAACATCATTGTGAATTGCTTTTAACATGGAAACAATTGGAAGATCTCTATACTTTCTTATGGCATTGTCAAAAACTTCACAATGATTATTAACAAAAATGCCACTCTTGCATATCAATCTGAATGCACTCCTAGACCACTGACTTCTAGGCATCTCCTTCAACCATTCATAACATTTCTTTGATAACTGATAAAGAAATGCCACAATATTAACAAATTGTGGAATACCACAATATTAACATGGAAACAAAGTTACTTATTAAATAGGGCAAAGCAAAGTTACTTTAGTCATCACCCCCCATGTCATCATGAACCACATTCCCAAATTTGTTATTCAGCTGTTATTCAACCTCTTTTTCAAATTGATCTGTACTAAGATCAACATATTCAACATGCGAATCTTGTGAAGGGGCAAACTCTTGAGTTGGATTACCATCAACATCAATAACAAAAATAGGGGTTGTTGTGGCAGAGAAAACATATATGATTCTTAAAGATGGAAGCAATTCACACATCTCCATAACATCAAAGTTTGAGTCCAAATTGTGCAACCCCCTAATCACATCACTTTCTGGCCACTTATAGAAGAAAGTATATAAACCCAGACAATCGCATTCCTTACACATGTTAACCAACTCTATCAAGCTCATAGTATCAGGATCACACAAATCAATATAGTCAAAAGTTTCCCCAACATATTAAGTATGATTCTCTAGGAATTGTCCCCACGTATGTAATTTATTAGTGAAAAGTTTTGAATCAGCTGCCAAAAAAAGCCAAAAACTTAGGGATTTTTCACAATGGGGCAATGACCGAGCAGTAAAAGCACAATGAAGCAACATACTATACACTTTATACATATACAACCCACTGTAAAAAAAACATACTTTAACTGAATATTCTTAGCTGTATAAAACACAAAGGGACCACATAAAACACAAGGCAGTCGAGCACATGGAAGCAACTATAGCATGATAAACGACAATAATCACTTTACATAACCCTAAACTATAGCATGAGTCTATGCATATATAAACTTCAAAATCTAATTGAACAAATGTACATAACCCTAAACCCATTACATAAACCCTAAGTAAGAGTTCCAAAAAACTTACCTCCATAAGGAGGACATTCATTAGGATTGTATACACCTTCATCTCCGGGGTCTCTTCGAAACCAAACCATGACAGTGCCAATCCACGATCGATTTTGAAAAGAATGGAGATAGATAGATGATTTGATCGACTGTGAAATGAGAAAAATGATAGAAATATGATTGTGGGGTAAAGACGATACAGTTTGGGGGTAATAAACCATTTTAGCTGAAAAGACCAAACTGCCCTCACCCAAGTAACGACGTTAGAAGGAAATTGACGGAAGTACACGCTTTGTAAAGAGTTTGAAACTACAGTATTACAAGTGGGGAATTTTGAAATTGAGTATCCCAAGTGCAGATTTCGTGAAAGTTCAAGCACACGAAGTGCTTTTTACTCTAAATAAATCATTGTTCATCCTAATTTTTTTATTTAAAATATTGTAATTGATAAAAATTTACATTTGATTTTTTTGAAAACAAAATATTTTTTAAATGATTGAACTTGTTCTAAAAATGGTATAACTTTTTGAAAAATAATTTCTTCCTTTTGAAAAAAGGTTTTTTTTTTAAAAATTAAATATTTTCTTAAAAATATTCATTATATATTGATGATAAACACTACGGGAGTATATACATCTACTCCATCTCTCTCGAACTCTCTCTCGCTCTCCCCTATGGTTTTACCGCAAGCGGCTCCGGCCGTCGTCGCACTGCCGGCGGAGGTAGACAACAACAACAAAGAATTGGAAAAGGAATTGCGATCTCCAATTGCTTCTCTAAAGCCGAACTGTTGGTGCTCCATCTCTTTTATTTTACCCAGACACTTCAATTTATATAGTATGCTTAATTGTTAATTAATCGATTACTTATTGATCTAAATCTATTGGCGATCCTTATTATGCATATTTTAATTTAATATTTTCAGGAAACAATGAAGAACTTGCTCCAAAAAGTATTCATCATTCATTTGCCTTGGATTCCAATCCAAGGTACATATCTGTTTACTATTATGGCTTGTGCTGGTAAAGTATTTTGGGTGTATTATTATACTGATATGTTGGCGGTGATCGGAAATAGACCAAACATTTATTTTGTTTTTAAATTTTACCATCGTAGAATTGGATAGTGAGTGACCAAGTGCTTAGCAAAACATTAAATAATAGTAAAACTTGAATAAATTAGCATACATGAGACTCGCATGCTTAAGGGCTCATTTCATGTTCCGAGTACAAGTTTAGTGCTAATTAGTAGGAAGTTGAGAGTGATTATTGTAGTGATTCATAGTAAGGAATTAAATTTAGGTAAAATCGGAAGGTTGATAGGGCATGTGCTTTTAATTGGTGAATACGTCACTGGTATGTTGGCCATGATTCGAATATAGAGCAGACATTTATTTTTCTATTAATTTGTATGACGATAGAAAATGGAAGTAAGTTGGATAGTGAATGACTGATACAGTGAAACTGTGATAAATTAATATGCACTGGACTCCCACATTCTTGGATATTGTTATGGGATAAATTAATATACATTGGACTCGCATGCCTAACGGCCCATTTGATGTTCCGAATACAAGTTTACTGTTAATTAGTAGGAAATTGAGATTGCTTTAATATAGAATTAAATTCAAGTAAAATCGGAAAGTCTATTGTGCATGTGCATTTAGTTTTTAACAATATCACTGATATATTGGCCATGATTCGGAAATAGACCAGGCATTTATTTTCTTTTAGTTTGTACGTCCGTAGAAAATGGAAGTGAGTTGGATAGTGAGTGGCCGAATGCTTAGGAAAAAATATAATATTTGGAAATAGTGAAATTGGGATAAATTAACATTAGACTTGCATGCTTAACGACCCATTTCATGCTCTCCCTCCTCCTAACTAAAGTTTTAAAATCCTAAAAACAAAAACACTGGCACTGAGATTGCTCCCTAGACCATGAGAATGAGTTTCCTAAGATTTCTAAGATTTGTTGACTGCAAGCTAGTTACGTAGAGTTATTATCTGTTCTAAAATAGGAATATTTAACAGCTAACTGTAATATTCAGTCAGACACATTAAGTATGATTTCCGACTCTACAGGTAGCTGTTTATGCTTTATTTAAAGCAGCAATTGAGGTGGAGTTGTTTATTTCCCACAAACGTCACACCAATGCTTTTGTTTCTAAGATGTAAGTATACAGTGCCCTTTATGCTTTTAGTTCTGGGATGTGCTTCGACGGTACAAGTTTCTGCAACATTTTATTGTCGATTAACATTCTTTACAATTATTTATTGGTTGTATACTTCTTTCTATCATGCTTATTGCAACTTGACATGATTCCCAGGATGTAACATAGAATTAGCTGTTTAGAGTTTCTGTACGTAAGCTACCTACTACTACAACACTTCTTCGTATCTTAGAAATGCTGGAACTTATACATGGGTTCACCATTTTGTATAATCATTTTTTCAGCTTATACCCAACGATAAGTTCTCTTGGGAAGTGCATAGGAGATCTCCTCAACTCGAGGAACCCAAATCTAGTACAGTGGTTTAAAATAGTGGAACTGCCTCGCATCGCAGAATTATATATTACTCTATTCAAAAAGTGGTCCATAGATTATGCAGGAAGGTCTGGTTTGTCTGCAATTATTTCAACTTTATGATGATCTTTCGTGATTTATGATTATACCTCCTAAAGGGATCTTGTTTTGTGATACGATACTTTAAATACCCTAACATTTTTGAGAGTTCTAAACACAAATTACTCAGTGGTGTTGCAGGAATCATTCTGGCAATTAGTTACTGTATTGCAGTGAGAAAGTTGGGTTCAGGGCGTCTTTCCTGTCCTTTACTATCTGTATCAATTGAAAACATACTAGCTCATGAACTCGTCATATACCCTTGTTTCTGTGGGTAAGCTGCATCACTTGGCCACTGAAGCTGGGTTCGAAGAGGAATTCTTGTTGCATTTGGTACAAAAATTATGCCCCCTAAAAGCATTGAAGATATAAAATTTTGGATTGGGCTGGTTCAGAAAAGACTATCTGTAGCATTTCACAGAGAGAGTGTAATTTCAGGCAAACAAGTATTTTGCGACAAGGTCAGTTCTCGGGTTATTGTTAATAGGGACTCTTTACCATTACCGTAGGAATATTTCACCTGAGAAGACAATTAATTCTTGTCAAAATATCTAGAACCTGACATGTCCCAGTAAATATTGTGGTAAACAGATACTTTTGCCATCAGTCCTGTTACATAATTTTATCTGCCTTCCTGCCTCCACAAATAGCAAAATTTGATAGGCTTACTATTAAAAAATGAGATAGGTTCTAATTTGTAACATGACAGGATCAAGAGAATGATTTGGCTATTTTTGGCCTATTTGCATTTTTGGGAAAGGAAACAAGATTATTCTTATCGAGAATGAAGATTAAAGATCTCGATGAACAAGTTGAGGATTTTCTCGGGTAGGCTTCTTGATCTGCTAGACACACATATACAGTTTTAACCTTTGGCCTCACATGATTTTAAATTCAGTCCCATATACTTTTTGCAGCTATGTGGAGTGTGGTAGCCTTTTCACTTACCCTAGAAGCCTAGATTAATTTCTTCCCTGCCCGAGTATCAGCTCTTCATGGAGGTCAGTATTCAGTGATTGAGTCGTGGATCTATTACCTGGTGAAATGGGACGCTCCTAGATTTTTATTCCAGTATATAATATAATTTAGACCCCTGTGCAATATTTGCACTTTATCTGCACCTAATTTTTAGCTGAATCTGTGCACAACAATTATAACTAGGTGACTGAATAAATTTAATGTGTCAAATTTGTTGTTAGCGCTGGTGATTACTGATGAAATTGGGTGGCTAGACTTTTATGCTGAATATAATTGCAAGTTATATCAAGATAAGCAAAGCAAGAAATCATTCTGAACGCGGTTTTTACAATATGCAATGATGTGTTCTCTGGGCTTGCGCACTATTTTAGTACAAATCGACGGCCCTTAGATTCGAACTTGCTTACGTTCTTACACCGAAGGTACCAACTTGGCCTAAGTGTATCTTTTCAGGTATATTTTACAATCTATATAAGATTATCTGCTGACATTTTGCATTCAGAGCTTACTTTCTATATGTATGGATGACTACTGGGCTGCCTATGATAGATCAGGGTAACGTTGACCCCTGTAGTTTTACTTTGTATAAAAAAATACCGTAGCATAAATCGATTAATCTTGTGCATGCTGATTTTCTTTCACAGTGAACCAGTGAAAAAGACTGAGGGAGACGCCACGAAATCTACAACTTTCATGGTAATTTTAATAGGAATACTAGAAGTACAACAAAAGCCAATTGACTTTCTAATAATATGAACTAGGAAGTAATTAACATGGATCAAGATCTCTCTTTTTTTTGTAAGCCTTCACAGTACAAGTTAAAACAGTCTAAAGCAAGGGCCGGTGACTTTAATCTTCTGTACTTACGAGTGCACGAAGACACTAGTTATTGGACAATTCTCTGTATTTTCTGCACAGTTAGGTAGTTGATGCAGTAACAGAAATACATGGAAATCTCGGGTATAAGCAGGAAAAAATCTTTATCTACTATTGTTGTGAAACTCTCTATGTTCCCTCTCAAGATTTATCACAGAAGTCTTGAATCCCTTTGGACTTCTGTAGAATTCTTTTTAGTTCTCTACTTATTATTGTCTAAAACCTAACGTGGCATTATTTTCCTCCACTTTTACCGTGTCCACTACTATCTAAGTATTTATATAGTTGCTTCATGTGATAACAGGAGGGTGTCAGCAAAAGGGGGCCACGCTGTAGCAAGTCCAAGTCCAAGTCCAAGTCCAAGTCCATCCATGCGAGTCCACCAAGTAAACTTACTTCCAAACTTATCTCTGCAAGTACTGTAAGGCCACACACCCTGAATATCCAGTTGGATTAATATACTAAATAAAATATTCATGTAAAGATGCTTACCACAAATTGAATATTCCCACAGGCTATGTGGATGGGTACTTGGCTACTTTGTGTTGATGTATTAGTTTCCATGAAACTTGTTATAAAGCAACTACGGGGAGAGAAGGCTACAAAAAGAGAGAGGAAGAAGATTGCAAGAACACTAGCTGATATGTCCACACTTGTTTCGGTTACGATCCTAATGCTGATTCCTGTAAGCATATTTTTACCTTTTCATTTTCAGTTGCAAAATAGTTTTCAAATACTTATGAGGCTCAGCTAATTCTCTGCTTCAAAAATTTGTTAGCCATGGCCTTGCAATATTTTGTTGTGTTGTCCACATAGAAAACTTTTTCGATAGTTTCTGTTACGACTGGATTTCCACCGGGTCGGCCTTCGGGTTGACCCTGAAAAGTGAGAAGAATGCGAGGGATTGTCCCCCCGATTCACCTCCGGTGTGAGAGTAAGTAAGTCGTGTTTTTAGAGTACTTTGAACGTAAAGAGAGTGTGTGTGTTAGTAAATTATGAGCATGTCTTCTCTTGTAGATTCAATCTATATTTATACCTTAGAAATTATGTCCGTTACCTTAAAAGGGCCCCATGGGCATCATTGTGTTTCCCACCACCGAAAGTAGATAAATACCGTTCAAGAAAAGAGGAGACCGTTAGCCATTTTGGGCTTCTTCTTGTTGGGCCTTCGGTTCGGCCCATAATGGGTATAGGGCTTCCAACAGTTTCCTATAATAGAATTAGCTGGTCTAACCCGATATTAGAAAAACGAATGAGACCTTAATATTTGAGAACTCTACTGTATCTGAATGTGTAACTAGTATTACACATAAGCACCCATATTTGGGTTTGCTTGGTGTTAAGTATTTTACGGGTAATGATGGTTCATTTTCCATAATTTGCTTTGTTAATACCAGGTATTGACAATCAATCTCTCTGTGTCTGTAATTAGATGTCTGCAGTGGCACATGCAGTTACGTTAATAGCAATGAAGAGATGCATTCCAGCACTGGTAATTTAATCTATTCATTCCAATTACTAGCCGCGTCAAAAATCTTGACCACTTCAATAGCTATATTCTTTCTGAATCTTCTTCTTGAAAAGCCTCCTCAAAACTATCTTCATTTACCATAGTACTGTTATTATGTTATTATAGACATGCAGCATGCTTTCATGTGCCTAAAACATGTTTTCGAGATACAAGTCGATGAAGCATCTACCATTTCGAGATTCAAGACAATTTCCAAGGTACATTCATTTATGGCTTGTGCTGGTAAAGTATGTTGTCGATAATATGTCACCGATATGGTGGCGGTGATCCGGAAGTAGACAAAACATTTATTTTGTTTTTAATTGATTAATAGTGATCTAAATCTATTGGCGGTTTTTATTGTAGTTAAAATTTTATATATTATATATATTTATACTAATTTTATATTAATTTAATATTTTCAGGAAACAATGAAGAGATTGCTCCAAAAAATATTCATTATTCATTTGTCTTGGATTCCAGTCCAAGACAAATCCAAGGTACATAATGTGTTTACTATTGTGGCTTGTGTGGTAAAGTATGTTGTCGATAATACGTCACTGATATGTTGGCGGTGATCTGAAGTAGACAATACATTTTTTTTGTTTTTAAATTTTACGATCATAGAAAATGTAAGCGAATTGGATAGTGAGTGACCAAGTGCTTAGCAAAACATATTTAATTATAATACTTGGATAAATTAATATATATCACGCTTGTATACCTAACGGACCATTTTAGATTTTGAGTACAAGTTTAGTGCTAATTAGTAGGATATTGAGAGTACGTATTGTAAATCTTCGTAACACGGAATTAGGTTTAGGTGAAATTGGAAAGTTGATAGTGCATGTGCATGTAGTTTTGGATAATACGTTACCGATATGTTGGCCATGATCCGGAAGTAGACTAGACATTTATTTTTCTTTTAATTTGCACGGACGTAGAAAACATAAGTGAATTGGATAGTGAGTGACTGAGTGCTTAGCAAAATATATATGGACCTAGTGAAGTTGAAATTGGATAAATTAGCATACATGAGACTCGCATGCCTAATGGCTCATTTCATGTTCCGAGTACAAGTTTAGTGCTAATTGGTAGGAATTTGAGAGTGATTGTTGTAGTAATTCATAGTAAGGAATTAAATTTAGGTAAATCAGAAGGTCTAGTGCATGTGCTTGTAATTGTTGAATACGTCACTGGTATGTTGGCCATGATTGGAAAATAGAGCAGACATTTATTTTTCCTTTAATTTGTATGATGGTATAAAATGGAAGTAAATTGGATAGTGAATGACCGATATAGTGAAACCGGGATAAATTAATATGCATTGGACTCGCACATTTTTGGATATAGTGAAACTGGGATAAATTAATATACATTCGACTTGTATGCCTGACGGCCCATTTGATGTTCCGGATAAAAGTTTACTGCTAATTAGTAGGAAACTTGAAAGTCCATTGTGCATGTGTTTTTAATTTTTAGTAATATGTCACTGATATATTGGCCATGATTCGGAAATCGAGCAGGCATTTATTTTCTTTAAGTTTGTACGTCCGTAGATAATGGAAGTGAGTTGGATAGTGAGTGGTCGAGTGTATAGAAAAATAATATAATATTTGGATATAGTGAAAATAAAACATCTTAAACACAAGTATATACAAACATATACATAAAAATGAAGCTTTGAATTAAGATTGTAATGAGAAAATTAAGTAATTAGAATGAAAAATGTCTTGATTGTGATCGAGAGAGATGAAATGCAGCTTTTAGCAAGGGTTTCGCGTGTTTGTATAGTGTGTATGTATAGGTGTATATAAGAGAGAGAGAGAGAGAGAGGTGAAATATGTATAACTATAACTTGGGAGTGAAAATGAGGGCGTGCGTTATATTCTTGAAGACTAGATTTAAAAGTTGATTAGGTTGGTGTATAATTGTTTTAAAGCCATGGATCCCATTCACACTCTTTGATTTTCTCACTGAGAAAGATTCATTAAATATTTATTTTGACCGGTTGGGAATTTTTTATTTGGAAAGTTGTACTTCTAAATGAAGATTAAATAAATAATGCTTTTGGAATTTTTTTATTAAAATTGTAGTTAAATATATCAGAGATTATGCGGATTTAAGTTATATTTTAAATATAAGGCCAACTATATGCATGCCAAACGTAAACAAAATGCACTTTCTCGACTTGGTTTATTTGTTTATTATATATACGGAGCCCGTTTGGCTTAACTTAAAAAAAAGTTACTCATTACTTAAAGTGCAACTTACTTACTTTAAGTGAAAAGTGATAATTTTAACTTTAAATTAGGTGTGTCTGTCTGACTAATTTTGAAGTAAATTTTAAAAAAAAAAAAAAAATTGATTAAGAAATAGAAATTTATATTTTTTTAAATATAATATAAAAGTATAAAATACAAATATATGCAAAGGATATAATAAGAGTTAAAAAGGTGATTCAAATATATAAAAATTGTTATGAGAAAAAAATTAAGTTGAAAAAAAGTACCTCGAAGGTACTTCAATTTTTTTTGAACTAAAACTAACTTTAAGTTGAAAATTTTTAGTGCACACAAACAACTTGTTTTCACTTTAAGTGGACGGAAAATTAATAAAAGGTCAAACAAACATGCTGACGGTCTATTTGTTGAATGAAAGTAATTCCAAAAAATGTTGCATCCAATACACTTTGTACATTACATTATTAGAATTTTTACCTTAGTACATAACTTGTTGAAGCGTCTCAAGTTTTTTTTTTGTTAAAGAATTTTCTATAGGCATGGATGATCAAAATATGAAGCGGTCCCTTGGGTGCTATATTGTGTTTCAATTGTGATAGTGTTTCTAGGTATAGGGTTTGAACTGGTCCGTTTGTATGCAAGTTGTTTTTCTTATTATGAGAAATGTATAGTATACCAACTTTTTGTGCAAATCAACATTGATTTTACTTTGTACAAGTTCAGATTTTCTGTCATTTAACATGTTTTTTTTATGATAGGTATCACAGAATATTGCCTCCGGAACTGTCTTTGGGCTAATTAAGGAATGAGTTCAAGAAGAGGGGCAAATCTGGTGCGAAACTACCCAGTGCTGGTTGATTCGACTGACTTATCCAAAGGGAAAACTGTCCCTCAAGTTTTTGTTCGCTGGGCCGGTCAAGTGGCTGATGGGGTGTCAGCTGTAAGTCTTAATTCTGAACAGTATGGAGGCTGGGAGGAGGTAGGAAAAAAGCCCAGAAATAGGTCTTTTGTAAACGCGGGGAGTCAGAATCCCAGTGTGAATGTATCAGGCAATCTCTGGATTCTTTTGTGCGAAGTTGTACTATCTTATCAAAGTCCTCGACTACTGATTGATAAGAGATTGGTATTTAGCTTTGTTGTTAGATACTAAACGAATTCATGTGATTAATGTAATATGGCAAGTATTAGTGCCATCTGTTTTGTTTAATGTTCTTCCTTGGAATTCTTCCTTGGAATCTCATCTGGCATGACACTGCCACGTCACCTGCCATGTCATCAATGTCATCAGTGTTGACGGGGCAGTGCCACGCAGAATTTTGATTATTTTTTTTAAGAATACTGTTTTATTTTATAGAATCAAAAAAATTTAACTTTGGTTCTGTCATAGAATAAGGGAATCTTCACCGATCTCCACATAAGGTGTGTCTCTATAGAGTGCTATTCTAAATATATAACAATATAACATTGAAACACTTTCAACCATGCTCGCAGTTCCAAATTTTTGAACAAGAAAGATCATCATCAGGACTTTTTAAAACGTAAGAGCTACTGTATCAGTTAGAAGAAAAAAAAAAAAAGGATAGCTCCTGATCATCGAAGGATTCTGTACATATAACGGGGAACACGTTAAAGTAGTAAATATTTTATTATTTTAAAAAATATGTAATTTATGCATGTACTAAATAAAATAAATTTTGTATTCAAATTTTTTTTAAATAATCACCATAAATAAATTATGATGAGAATGATATAATTAATTTGATTTTAGTTGTAAATTTTGATTGGCTCTTACATATATTTATGAAAATTAATTCGTAATATATAATAATGTGATTATGATTAATTGTAAATCAAAAGAGTGAAAAATTAATATTGTGGAATCGCTTAATATTATAAATTTGTATAATCCTGGTTGATTTTAGTTTAAAATACTAATTTATGGATTGTTATCTTAATCATGATTAATATAGTATACAATACGAGGTAATAACTCAGTAAGTTTTTGGTAATTTCAGGTCAGTGATGATACCTTATGGATTATGGAAGGGTTCAACTAATTTATGAATTCTGCCGATAAGCTTTGGTTGATATCAAGTTAATGGTTACTATTAGTTTTTAGTAAGACTTATTCATATTTGGTGCACCGTGCCTTTGCTCTTTATTCTAAAAATTTTGTTGGCCGAACGATGTATATTTTAAGCAAAAACATGGCCATTTCGGACTAGAAAATATTCCTTCTAAAAAGGAATATAGCTTGCCTGCTTTAGGTAGGAATCAGTTCTCAGTTTTCTAATGCAAAGGAATCTGCAAAACTAGACTAGAATGTCTTGTTACACCTTTCTAGCGCTGTTTCGGACACTCAGGATGTGAATCTTTTTGTACGCAAAGTGCAGCCTATGCTGTGTTTTTTTCCTTCTAAAACATAAGCATTCTAGATATGTATATCACCCTTGTGACTGTTATCATATATTTCTGATATATAGATCACGTGATAATTTGTGCCAAAGCTTTAAATTGTTGTATTCTGGGCAATTTTTTGTGCAACCGTGGTTAAAAGGTTAATTTGGTCCCGTTTGGAAAATTTTATTTTTCAGAAATAAGTTACTTATTCTCTCTGTTCTAAAAAGCGGCGATTAATCGGGATTAATCGCCGATTAATCACTGTTCGGTACCTCTCCGAATCGGGATTAATCAGTATTAATCGCTATTCGGTGCCTTTACCGTTTAAGTCCGATTTCCGTTTTTTTATAACATTGCTTATTCTGAAAAAAAAGTTAGGAAATATGTATTTTTTCTGAAATAAGTAATTTATTTTTGCAAGATAACGAATATTAAACTACCCATACACATTTTTCTCTAGAAAAAGTATGTAAATATGAATTTTTTTCCGAAATAAGTAACTTATAATTTCTATATTAAATTTGCCAAACAGGCACAAAATAGCCACATGATTATTATATGTATTCAGAGTGATTATGCATCTC
Source organism: Saposhnikovia divaricata (assembly GCA_036435485.1). Classification (NCBI taxonomy): domain Eukaryota; kingdom Viridiplantae; phylum Streptophyta; class Magnoliopsida; order Apiales; family Apiaceae; genus Saposhnikovia; species Saposhnikovia divaricata. The sequence goes on from CM071600.1 coordinate 204,622,830, forward strand.
TGGTTTCATCAAAATGCAAAAAGGCTAAAGAATACTTCCCTTTCGTTCATTCTTCAATATTACGTTATAAAAGATACAGAAGATTGCAAGCTGCACAACAAAAGAAAAAAGATACAGAATAGTAACCTGGTTTTTCTTTTATTGCCACTCATCTGGCAATTATAAATGCATAAGTATGCATGCAGAAGAGCAAAGAAATAGTAAGATTTGTTAACAATAATTATCACAACCTAAACTTGACCTCCATTTTTCACTACAAATTCCTACTTGCATATTTATTCGAAAGTTTCAACTTCTTCACAATCATTTTTTCAAACTCTTTTTCATTAAATAAAGGCCAATACAATGTAGATTTGCATTTTTTGATCCTTATTTTCTTTTGCTTTTTATGCTCATGAATCAAATGAGCATGGATTGATCTTTCTTAGTTTTTGTTTCGAGAAACCTTGATAAATAATCATTGTTCATCCTAATTTTTTTATTTAAAATATGGTAATTGATAAAAAATTACATTTGATTTTTTTTAAAACATAATATTTTTTAAATGATTAAACTTGTTCTAAAAATGGTACAAGTTTTTGAAAAATAATTTCTTCCTTTTGAAAAAAGATTTTTTTAAATTAAATATTTTCTTAAAAATACTCCCTCCGTCCCATGTAATAGTTTACATTTGCGTACCAATTTTTGGCACGGATTTTAAGGTACATTTTAAGGGTAGTTCTATAATTTTTTTTGTATAAAAATAGAACAATTCTATTTTTATACAAAAAAGGAAAATATAAAAAATAAGTTATAGAACTATCCTTAAAATGCACCTTAAAATGCGTGTATAATATGCAATTTTTTAAGTAAAGAAATTGGTGGGACGTAGGGAGTATTCATTATATATCGATGATAAACACTACGAGAGTATATACATCTACTCCATTTTTCGCATCTCTCTCGTCTCCCGACTCTCTCGCCTTAGGTTTTAGTTGTAAGAAATTATTAATATGATGCAGGCGGCTAAAGCTGTCGTCGTCGCTTGCACCGGTGGAGGTAGACAACCACAACAACAAAGAATTGGAAAAGGAATTATACACTATAGCTATTATGTTGTGAAAAATATTAATTTATAGTGGGTTATTAATTTATCGAATATTAATTTATCGAGGTTTTACTGTAATGAAATTTGTTAACAATAATAACCACAACCTAAACTTAACCTCCATTTTTGACTACAAATTCCTACTTGCATATTTATTCGAAAGTTTCAACTTTTTCACAATCATTTTTCAAACTCTTTCTCATTAAATGAAGGCCAATACAATGTAGATTTGCATTTTTTTATCCTTGTTTTCTTTTGTTTTTAATGTTCATGAATCAAATGAACATGGATTGATCTTTTTTAGTTTATATTTCCAAAAACCTTGATAAATAAATCATTGTTCATTCTAATTTTTTTTATTTAAGATATGGTAACTGATAAAAATTTTACATTTAATTTTTTCGAACCATATTTTTTTAAATGATTAAAATTGTTATTTGATTTTTTCGAACCATATTTTTTTAAATGATTAAACTTATTCTAAAAATGGCATAATTTGTTGTAAAATAATTTCTTCCTTTCGAAAAAGGATTTTTATAATTAAATATTTTCTTAAAAATATTCATTATATATTGATGATAAACACATCTACTCCATTTTTCACATCTCTCTCTCCTCCCTAGCCTCTCTCGCCTAGGGTTTTAGTTGTAAGAAATTATTAGTATGACGCAGGCGGCTAAAGCCGTCGTCGCCGCCGCCGCTGGAGGTAGACAACCACAACAAAAAGGAGGAGTACGTACACATCTTCAGATCTCCAATCGCTTCTCTAAAACCGAACTGTTGGTACTCTATCTCTTTTATTTTACACAAACACTTCAATTTATATGTATGTTTGATTGTTAATTAATCGATTAACAGTGATCTAAATCTATTGGCGATATTTATACTAATTTTATGTTAATTTAATATTTTTAGGAAACAATGAAGAAATTGCTCCAAAAAAATATTCATCATTCAATTGTCTTGGATTCCAATCCAATCCAAGACAAATCCAAGGTACATAATTTGTTTACTATTATGGCTTGTGCTGGTAAAGTATGTTGTCGATAATAAGTCACTGATATGTTGGCGGTGATCCAGAAATACATTTATTTACAGCCGGATGTATTATATAGTCCTACTTTGTCATAAATATTAATTCTTTCCCACAGGAATGATGAATACAGCCGGATGTATTGCGCGGTTGTGACAGTGGAGTATGAGCTCTTTTTGTTTTTATTGTTTCTCTTTTCATATAAACTTTGTCATTTATGCTGTCTTATTTGTTTCCTTAATCTCTTTTGCTAATTATGTAGCTCATATGTTGTGGCTGCTGGACTTCTTCGGGTTGTGGGAAAAGATCTTGCAGAACTCCCCTTTGCAGCTACAGCCATTGCCAATCAACGCAAGGTGAGTTTACATCCTTTACTAAAATGCTAGAGCACAAAAATGGTGCCTTCCACCCTCGTGTGGATTCTTGAGCATTTGGTGATTCAAGTGGTATGGAGGGGAACCAGCTCTAAGCTAATACTTTATATCTTAGATGTCTGTCTCCATCTTTTACTATCTTGTGATGGTAGAGGACCTTGAACTTGTATGCCTCTGTAGTTTTCATGTGAGAATGTTTAAATATCCTTGATGTTCTCTATTACCTAGTGCTTTATGCATCTTTTGATATCTTTGCTTATTATTTATCGTACACATTTGCAAATGTGAAGAATTTCGAATGAGTTAATCTTCTTGATTATAAATCAGTAAGGAAACTACCTCCCTTTTAATGTGAAAACAGAATAGAAGTAATTAAAAGTTCCCTTTTCCTGAAAAATTCTACGTAGGAAACTAACTCCTAATTTAAAGGGCTAAAAAATTGAAACTTCCTTCAAGTTGGATTGTACATAATGTGCATGCCCAAGTTTCTATGCAATCTTCCAAATTTTGGCCTTAAAGAGTCTTTGGTAGAATATCTGCACACTGCTTCTGAGATTAAGAATTTTCCATCTTCTCTGCAGCAAAATATATATCAGTTGTAACATGCTTAGTGCTAAATAGTAGGAAATTGAGAGTACTTATTGTAAATCTTCGTAACACGGAATTAGGTTTAGGTAAAACTGGAAAGTTGATAGTGCATGTGCATGTAGTTTTGGATGATACGTTACTGATATGTTGGCCATGATCCGGAAATAGACTAGACATTTATTTTTATTTTAATTTGTATGGACGTAGAAAACATAAGTGAATTGGATAGTGAGTGACCAAGTGCTTGGCAAAAAATATATGGATCTGGTGAAGTTGTAATTTGGATAAATTAGCATACATGAGACTCGCATGCCTAGGGGCTCATTTCATGTTCCGAGTACAAGTTTAGTGCTAATTAGTAGGAAATTAAGAATGATTATTGTAGTGATTCACAGTAATAAATTAAATTTAGGTAAAATCGGAAGGTCGATAATGCATGTGCTTGTTATTGTTGAATACATCACTGGTATGTTGGCCATGATTCGAAAATAGAGCAGACATTTATCTTTCCAGTGAATGACCTATACGGTGAAACTGGGATAAATTAATATACACTGGACTCCCACATTTTTGGATATAGTGAAACTGGGATAAATTAATATACATTGGACTCGCATGCCTAACGGCCCATTTGATGTTCCGAATACAAGTTTACTGCTAATTAGTAGGAAATTGAGATTGCTTATTGTAAAGCTTCGTAATACAGAATTAAATTCAAGAAAAAGCGGAAAGTCTATTGTGCATGTGTATTTAGTTTTTAACAATATCACTGATATGTTGGGCCAAGATTCGGAAATAGACCAAGTATTTATTTTCTTTTATGTTGGCCCGCTGTTAAGCTCCGGCTCATTCATCTCCTATGGCCCATATCAACAAACTCAACCCCACCCGATTCGTATCGCAGACTGACCCGACCCCACCTCCCGGTTTCGTCGCTTCCGGCCATGCTTCTCATGCTCTGGTTGGAATAAGCTTTGACCTGAATGCTATACCTAGGTCTGACCCGCTTCTGGGATCTGACGCGTTTGTTACTGCTGAAGGCGATTCTAAAGGCCCTGAGACCAAGCGGGCGAACCGTGCCAAAAAAGGAAGTGAAGATGGAGGGGAAGATCAGGATTGGTTGCCCGCGGGATGGACGGTCACTACCAAGACCCGGGCTAAAGGAGCTACTGTTGGACATGTTGATAGGGTAAGATTTGTCGATTTGATTACGTTGTCAAATGGAATGTTATTTGAACTTGTTTAATTGGATTTATTTTTTGTTGTTTAGTTTTATAATGTTATTGGTAATGTATAATTGTTGTTTCATTCGGTGAAGTATTAATTTTCTGAAGTTAGATGGTGTTTGTGTACAAAAACTAGGATGCATTCTAAAATTAAAAAAAGATAAGTTAGAGTGGATGAAGAGTATAAATAAAATGTGTTCAACATAGTTAAAATTGATAGGTAGTTAGTTGAATTGGTATAAGATTAAAATAAAGGGATTTGTGACTCTGAAAGAGCATACACTTGTTGGGAGATGTGTTGATTTGGGGACTCGTGCACTCTTTTAAATTACAAGTACAAACACCGGTCAAAACATCTTAAACCCAAGTATATACAAACATATACATTAAATGAAGCTTTATATCAAAATTGCAACGAGAATTAAGTAATTAGAATGAAAAATTCCCTGATTGTGATCGAGAGAGATGAAATGGAGCTTTTAGCAAAGTTTCGTGTGTTTGTATGGTTTGTATGTATAGGTGTATATAATATATATATAGAGATATAATATATATATAGAGAGAGAGCGAGCGAGCAGTGAATATGTATAACTTGGGAGTGAAAATGAGGGCGTGTGTTGTATTCTTGAAAACCCTAGATTTTAAAAGTTGATTAGGTTGGTGTATGTCTGTATGATTGTTTCGAAGTCGGTGAATCCCATTCACACTATTTGATTTTCTCACTAAAGATTCATTTAATATTTATTTCGACCGGTTGATAATTTTTTTATTTGGAAAGTTGTACTTCTAAATGAAGATTAAATAAATAATACTTTTGGAATTTGCTATTAAAATTATAGTTAAATATATCAGAGAATATGTGGATTTAAGTTCTCTTTTAAAGATAAGGCCAACTACATGCATGTCAAACGTATACAAAATGCACTTTCTCGACTTGGTTTATTTGTTTATTGTTCATACGGTCTCTTTGTTGAATGAAAGTAATTCCAAAAAATGTTGCATCCAGTACACTTTGTACATTACATTATTAGAATATTTACTTTAGTACATAACTTGTTGAAGTGTCTGAAGTTTTTTTTTTCAAAGAATTTTCTATGGGCATGGATGATCAAAATATTAAGTGGTCCTTGGGTGCTGTTTTGTGTTTCAATTGTGATAGTGTTTCTAGGTATATGGTTTGAACTGGTCCGTTTGTATGCAAGTTTTTCTTATTATGAGAAATGTATAGTATACCAACTTTTTGTGCAACTCAACATTGATTTTACTTGTACAAATTCAGATTTTCTGTCATTGAACATGTTTTTTTTTATGATAGGCATCACAGAATATTGGCTCCGGAACTGTCTTTGGGCCAATTAAAGGATGAGTTCAAGAAGCGGGGGCAAATCTGGTGCGAAACTACCTAGTGCTGGTTTGACTGACATATCCAAAGAAAAAACTGTCCCTCAAGTTTCTGATTGCTGGGCCGGTCAAGTGGCTGATGGGGTGTCAGCTGTAAGTCTTAATTCTGAACAGAATGGGGTCTGGGAGGAGCTAGGATGAAAGCCCAGAAATATGTCTTTTGTAAATGCGGGGAGTCAGATCTCAGAATACCAGTGTGAGTATCTGGCAATCCCTGGACAGGAGCGAAGGGGCCTTCTAATGCCTGGCCCGGAACTAAGCAGCCTGTCAGTGCCTGGGAAGGACAGGGTTCTGCCAATGGCTTTGCAGCACCGGTAGGTGACTATAGAAGACCCGCTGGCAGAGGTTGGAGTCATACTTCTTCAAAAGAGTATGAGAACAAAAATTATCAACCAGCTGTTGCATGGGTGGCAATGTCGTTGTATCATGTCTCAGGCAGAAAAGGTGGGTAATGTATCTGCTTCAAACCCTGCCAATGCCGCAGATGACAAAGAGGAAAGGAAATATGCTGATGAAGAGGATTTTGATACTGAACATATTTATGATTCTGATGAGTATGACTTGGATGAAAGCCAAATGAGTCACGAGACTCTTATGGAGGGTTCAGTACTTAAAGGTTTTCTTAAAATCCCAGATGAGATCAAAGCAGAGGAAATCAATGAGCCTTACAGGCAGTGGCACTGCCCAGCATGTTATGGCGGGCCTAGTGCGATTGACTGGTATCGGGGACTACAAGCCCTAATGGCTCATGCTAAAACCAATGGCAAAAGATGGGTAAAGGCCCACAGGGTACTTGCTCAACTGTTGGATGAGGAGCTGCGGGGGAAGGGAAGTTCTCTAGTCACTGCTGGTGAAGCCTTTGGCAAGTGGAAAGGATTAAGCGAAAATTATGTAAGAGACAGGGAAATAGTATGGCCACCTATGGTGATCATAAGGGAACCAAGATGCATCCGGAGCAACATAAGGTGGAGGTAATCACTGATCCTTTATGATAAATAGGGCAAATATTATATGACTGTTATATGACTCCAGCCATGTAGGTCAATAGTATGCACCAGCCACTAAGGCTAATGTCAAAGGCCCTCATGCCACAAATGCTAATAAACTGTCCACTAGTTGACTTAACAGTGGCTCCATTTGAGGGAATGACTCAATCCAGTACCCTTTGATTTATGCATTTAGGCCAGATAGTAGATTGTAGGATCAAAACCTGGCAGCTTTTTAAAACAAAGTTGTTTAGTTATATATATAGAGTTGTTACAGGTTTGTTATTATATAACTGCTATCTGCCGTTTGACTTTTTTAAAAGATAATAATCATAATGTATACTTGGATCTTTCAGCCTTTGCGATTGAGTTGTGTAATAGTGTTAATGACATTACATTAGTTGTGTAATAGTGTAATAGGTTTAATTATGCTACTACATGTCATAGTGTTTTAGTATACAATACGAGGTAATAACTGAGCAACTTTTTGGTGATTTCAGGTCAGTGATGATACCTTATGGATTATGGAGGGGTTCATCTAATTTATGAATTCTGCCGATAAGCTTTGGTTTGATATCAAGTTAGTGGTTACTATTAGTTGTTAGTAAAGACTTGTGTGATAATTGTGATTGACTTGTGTAATGTTTTTTCATATGCATATTTGATGCTACATTTGGTCGTTTACATGCCATGCCTCTATGGTTTTTACTAGTAACCTAAATTTGTATTCAGTGCCCAAGGCTAATGTCTAATATCCAGCCATGTAAACCACAAACCTTCCTAGTGATATAACGTTTGTGTAATGTTTTTCATATGCATATTTGGTGCACCGTGCCTTTGCTCTTTATTCTAAAAATTTTGTTGGCCGGACGATGTATATTTTAAGCAAAAACATGGTCATTTCGGATTAGAAAATATTCCTTCTAAAAATGAATATAGCTTGCCTACTTTAGGTAGGAATCAGTTCTCAATTTTCTAATGCAAAGGAATCTGCAAAACTAGAGTAGAATGTCTTGTTACACCTTTCTAACGATGTCTTGCACATTTCGTACGCTGAGGATGTGAATCTCTTTCTGCGCAAAGTGCAGCCTATGCAACGTTTTTTTTCCTTCTAAAACATAAGCATTCTAGATATGTATTACCCTTGTGACTGTTATCATGTATTTCTGATATAAGGATCACATGATAATGACTCGGAGCTTTAAATTGTTGCATTCTGGGCAAATTTTTGTGCAACCGTGGTTAAATGGTTAAAATATTTAGAGCGATTATGCATCTCTGGTTTCATCAAAATGCAAAAAGGCTAAAGAATAGTTCCCTTTCGTTCATTCTTCAATGTTGCGTTATAAAAGATATACAGAAGTTTGCAAACTGCACATCAAAAGAAAAAAGATACAGAATAGAAACCTGGTTTTTTTTATTGCCACTCATCTGGCTATTATAAATGCACAAGTATGCATACAGAAGAATAAAGAAATTGTGAAGAAATTGTGAGATTTGTTAACAATAATTACCACAACCTAGACTTGACCTCCATAATTCACTACAAATTCTTGCATATTTAGCTTGATTATTGCATATATAAATGTTTGATTTATAGAAGATTGCAAACTGCAGCAAAAGAAAAAAGATACAGAAACGCAACGTGGTCTTTTTTATTGCCACTCATCTGGCAATTATAAATACATAGGTAAGCATACGAAAGAATTAAGAAATACAGTAAAACCTCTTAAGATTATTGGAACCGATGAATTTTATTAATTTATGGAGGTTAATTAATCGAGGTTAAGTTGTACTTCGGCTACTATGGTGGTACCAAAAAATCACATTAAAATTATTAATTTATCGTGATATTAAGTATTTATCTAACGAGATTTGATTTTATTGTAGTGAGATTTATTAATAATAATTACCGCAGCCTAAACTTAAACTCCAATTTTCACTTCTCCTCCAACAAATTCCTACTTGGATATTTATTCGAAAGTTTCAACTTCTTCGCAATCATTTTTTCAAACTCTTTCTCATTAAATAAAGGCCAATACAATATAGAATTGCAATTTTTGATCCTTATTTTCTTTTGTTATTTATGTCATGAATCGAATGAGCATGGATTGATTTTTTTTTTTTTTAGTTAATATTTCGAGAAACCTTGATAAATAAATCAGTGTTCATCCTATTTTTTTATTTAAAATATGGTAACCAATAAAAATTTTACATTTGATTTTTTCGAAAACTAAATTTTTTTAAAATGATTAAACTTGTTCTAAATATGGTATAATTTGTTGAAAAATAATTTCTTCCTTTTGAAAATGGATTTTTTTAAATTAAATATTTTCTTAAAAATATTCATTATATATTGATGAACATCTACTCCATTTTTCACACTTCTCTCCCTCTCTCTCGTTTCTCTCGCCTAGGGTTTGATGCAGGCGGCTCCGGCCGTCGTCGCTTCCGCCGGTGGAGGTAGACAACCACAGCAACAAAGAATTGGAAAAGGAATTATACGTACACATCTTCAGATCTCCAATCGCTTCTCTAAAGCCGAACTGTTGGCACTCCATCTCTTTTATTTTTACACCACACTTCAATTGATGTGTATGTTTATTGTTTATACTAATTTTATGTTAATTTAATATTTTCAGGAAACAATGAAGAATTTGCTCCAAAAAAGATTCATCATTCATTTGTCTTGGATTCCAATCCAAGACAAATCCAAGGTACATAACGTGTTTACTATTATTGCTTGTGCTGGTTGTCGATAATATGTCACTGATATGTTGGCGGTGATCCGGAAATTGTTCTGGTTGTCGATAATATGTCACTGATATGTTGGCGGTGATCCGGAAATTAATAGACCAAACATTTATTTTGTTTTTAAAAAGGGAATTGGATAATGAGTGACCAAGTGCTTAGCAAAACATATTTAATGATAGTATACATTAGCCTCGTATGCCTAACGGACCATTTCAGATTTCGAGTACAAGTTTAGTGCTAATTAGTAGGAAATTGAGAGTACTTATTGTAAATCTTCGTAACACGGAATTAGGTTTAGGTAAATTGGATAGTGAGTGACCAAGTGCTTAGCAAAACATATTTAATACTAGTAAAACTTGGATAAATTATGCCTAACGGACCATTTCAGATTTCGAGTACAAGTTTAGTGCTAATTAGTAGGAAATTGAGAGTACTTATTATAAATTTTCGTAACACGGAATTAGGTTTAGGTAAATTGGAAAGTTATTGTGCATGTGCATGTAGTTTTGGATAATACGTTACTAATATGTTGACCAAGATCCGGAAATAGACTAGACATTTATTTTTCCATTAATTTGTATGATCGTAGAACAAATCGTCAAATCCCTTTTTTTCTAGGAAAACTAGGTTTTGACAATGTATTTCAAAGGTTTGTATGTGTGAAAAACATCTTTCCTTGTAATATGGGGAGAAAATCCTCGCAACTCGAACACCCATTTTTGCTTCTACAAAATTTGAAGCGTCGACCTGTTAGTCACATTATTATGCCAAGAGGAAGTGTCTACCATTGCATCAAAGTCCTCTTTTTGTCATATGAAATTGATGAGTATATAAACACAATGAAAATTAATGTATGCTGTATCAAATTAGATATTTGTTTATTTTACTGCATTTGCCTTATTCGGATAGATGGTATTCCATTCTCTTCTTACAGAAATTGGGATTATATATATGTGTATTCTCTGTTTAATACAAGAACTTGCACCTGAACCAAAATATATTCTTATGCTGTTTTTACATTTGTACTCTTCCAGAGAGACTACAAAGATATTTGGCTTAGCTGATTCTGTTTTTAATGCACTTGCACAATGTTTCAGTAAGAATCCCTGTCAAATTAAGGTGCGCAGTTTTATTGAATACCTTTATTGGATGGTTTTGTGATATTTGTTATTTAACAAATTTTGTTGTGCTGTAATTGTTGGTCCCAGCGATGGAAACCGGGGGGGGGGGGGGGGGGTTAAAAGAGGGTGCAAAAAAAGGCACAAGCAGGATTTCAAAACCCCATTAACTTTGAAATGAAAAACCTTTTCATCTACTGATCAGTTGCGCTTTTAATTCATAAATGAACTTGCATTTTCTAAAATAGGATATACATTAAAAATAACACATGCAGAGAGTTTCAAACCTCCATGGTCTTGAAATGATTAAATGCCAATGCTTTTACCAAGGGGCAATGCTTGGAATGTTCATTTAGCACTATAGAAATAGTTGAAATATTTAAACCTCTGTCGGGGCAAGATATGTCCTGGTTGGTCCTTCCTTTTTGCTATCAGTTTGTACTAAATTAATTGATGAGCCACAATTTGACATCTTATGCAGGCGAGATATTATGCTCTGTTCAGAAGAGATATTCCTGCTGTCGACTCCCAAAATGGCAATTGTGTTGCGACATCAGATCCCAATGCAGCACTGAATATAGCTTCATTAAAGACTGAATTTCTAAATAGGACTTCAAATATTAGTTCATGTAGAATTTATAAATAGGAAAACCCTGAAGAATGAAATCGAACTCATTGGAAGAGAAAATCAGAGGGTGAATAAATAAGGAGCTAGGATATCAGATTCTAAAAGTTTATAGCCTGGTTTATACCATCTATAAAACTTCTTATCCTTCTTTCATCCTTCAAATCTCACTCATCTTCTTTCCAAAATATGAGTATTATATTAGCTCTTCTTTTAAAGGAAGTATCATTACGTGATCAGGTTATGTCCAGCATTAAATATGATATGTATCTTTAAGTGAACCATCATTTTTGGCACCATTAAAATAACTGAGTTGAACAACCTCCATTGTTATGTCGGGGAACTTTGGGCCCAAGGCCATACCCGCGTTGATATGTGTGGGGTATGTAAATCAGTATACCTGCTTTATATAATTGGGGCCTGTGAGGTAAACAAGTGAGGCAAATAAGGTGGTAATAATATAATTCCACAATTACGTCGCATGCAATCGTTTTACTACCTGGTTGATCACTAATAGTGTTGTTTAATAGTGTTGTTTGAGTTCTGGATCTTCGGATCACTCAGTTTTTGGAAACAATTGAATTCACATCTTGTTATAAAAATAAATTGTAACGTATATGTATACTTATCGGTATATGATTATATCTCAATTTGTGTGCTTGCTGATATCGTAAAAGTCTTGTTTGTTTTAAGCATTTGTTAAGCTATAAGATAAAATGGTTTTATCCTCCGTATATTACTTTGCTCCATATTCAGTTCTTTTTTTCCTTCATGTTGAGCATTGTGAGTTGCTCACTCTTGCTGTTTACAAACATTATAGCTAAGCATGAGACTGGTGAGGTATCGAACCCATCATAAGGGAAAGTGAAACGTGGAAGTTTTAATCCACGCAATTAGAGGGCTTCACTGCTTCGAAACCTTGAAGCAAGTAATATCTGTAGGCTTTTGATTTATGTAATTAGAGCCGGCAATATCGTACACGAAAATGACATGAACACGACACGAAAATTACGAGTTTGGGTTGGCCCGTGGTACACGAACACGAAAGTACACGAACACGAAATTACACATATGAATTTAGTGTCGGTTTTGGGTTTATTCTTGGTACACGACACGAAACAAAAATACACGACACGAAACAAAAATACACAAAATAAATAAATATTTAAATAATTTTTTTAAAATTCTATGAATACATATTATATATATGATTTTTACATAAAATAAATATAAATAGTTTCAAATTTTAGTTTCACAAGATTTGAGCACACTTGATTTTTTATGACACATTAACTTAAGATCCGACTAGTAAAAATTTAATATTTAAATATTTTTATTTTTATTTGAAAATTAAATGAAACACGCGACGAATTATACACGAAATGAACGAAGCGAATCCTTAACGAATTGATTTTTGATTTGACATTACATACACGAAAGACGAAATTACACGACAAAACGAAATTTAAAGGTAGAGGTTGTACAATGCTACAAAACGTAAAAATGGACCAATTTGACAAAATCCCTATATATGAAGGGTACAAACTGTCATTTTGTCTATTAATTATCTTGATAAAAGATAATACAAATATTTCCAATACTAAATTTGACTAATGAGCACATAATATGTGGAAATATGTAAATATTAGTATTGGGAATGATCAATTAAAATTTAAAAGAGAAGTAATGACAATTTATCATTATAATTTATCATTCTGATTCCCCACAAATAGGCTCTACCATGTTCGAATAGCACTCTAGGAACATGTTCTTGTTGTATGACATATGGATGAAAAGCTCGAATGATTTCTTGCTCCATGCTATACAAGCACAAGCATGGTAACAAGGAATTCCAGACAGCTCCCAATTTTTGCATGCACATTTGTGTGCTTCCAAATCCACAACCATCTCATATCCACCGGCAGACATGTTTACCAGATACCTAGTACCTCCACTCCACACCACATGACAGCCTCTACTCTGGTCAATTGCCTTAAACATATACCTCAAATAGTTAGTATGATCTCAAAAGTCCTTACATAATGTTATATGTATGTAGATGCATTTCACTTACTTGTTAAGCCTTCTCATAGCATTAGGGCATATGGGATTTAGTTCATAGCTATTGAGCATCTTCTCTCTCTTCTTTTTGTACCCTCACCATAACATCATTGTGAATTGCTTTTAACATGGAAACAATTGGAAGATCTCTATACTTTCTTATGGCATTGTCAAAAACTTCACAATGATTATTAACAAAAATGCCACTCTTGCATATCATTCTAAATGCACTCCTAGACCACTGACTTCTAGGCATCTCCTTCAACCATTCATAACATTTCTTTGATAACTGATAAAGAAATGCCACAATATTAACAAATTGTGGAATACCACAATATTAACATGGAAACAAAGTTACTTATTAAATAGGGCAAAGCAAAGTTACTTTAGTCATCACCCCCCATGTCATCATGAACCACATTCCCAAATTTGTTATTCAGCTGTTATTCAACCTCTTTTTCAAATTGATCTGTACTAAGATCAACATATTCAACATGCGAATCTTGTGAAGGGGCAAACTCTTGAGTTGGATTACCATCAACATCAATAACAAAAATAGGGGTTGTTGTGGCAGAGAAAACATATATGATTCTTAAAGATGGAAGCAATTCACACATCTCCATAACATCAAAGTTTGAGTCCAAATTGTGCAACCCCCTAATCATATCACTTTCTGGCCACTTATAGAAGAAAGTATATAAACCCAGACAATCGCATTCCTTACACATGTTAACCAACTCTATCAAGCTCATAGTACCAGGATCACACAAATCAATATAGTCAAAAGTTTCCCCAACATATTAAGTATGATTCTCTAGGAATTGTCCCCACGTATGTAATTTATTAGTGAAAAGTTTTGAATCAGCTGCCAAAAAAAGCCAAAAACTTAGGGATTTTTCACAATGGGGCAATGACCGAGCAGTAAAAGCACAATGAAGCAACATACTATACACTTTATACATATACAACCCACTGTAAAAAAAACATACTTTAACTGAATATTCTTAGCTGTATAAAACACAAAGGGACCACATAAAACACAAGGCAGTCGAGCACATGGGAGCAACTATAGCATGATAAACGACAATAATCACTTTACATAACCCTAAACTATAGCATGAGTCTATGCATATATAAACTTCAAAATCTAATTGAACAAATGTACATAACCCTAAACCCATTACATAAACCCTAAGTAAGAGTTCCAGAAAACTTACCTCCATAAGGAGGACATTCATTAGGATTGTATACACCTTCATCTCCGGGGTCTCTTCGAAACCAAACCATGACAGTGCCAATCCACGATCGATTTTGAAAGGAATGGAGATAGATAGATGATTTGATCGACTGTGAAATGAGAAAAATGATAGAAATATGATTGTGGGGTAAAGACGATACAGTTTGGGGGTAATAAACCATTTTAGCTGAAAAGACCAAACTGCCCTCACCCAAGTAACGACGTTAGAAGGAAATTGACGGAAGTACACGCTTTGTAAAGAGTTTGAAACTACAGTATTACAAGTGGGGAATTTTGAAATTGAGCTAAGTGCAGATTTCGTGAAAGTTCAAGCACACGAAGTGCTTTTTACTCTAAATAAATCATTGTTCATCCTAATTTTTTTATTTAAAATATTGTAATTGATAAAAATTTACATTTGATTTTTTTGAAAACAAAATATTTTTTAAATGATTGAACTTGTTCTAAAAATGGTATAACTTTTTGAAAAATAATTTCTTCCTTTTGAAAAAAGGTTTTTTTTTAAAATTAAATATTTTCTTAAAAATATTCATTATATATTGATGATAAACACTACGGGAGTATATACATCTACTCCATCTCTCTCGAACTCTCTCTCGCTCTCCCCTATGGTTTTACCGCAAGCGGCTCCGGCCGTCGTCGCACTGCCGGCGGAGGTAGACAACAACAACAAAGAATTGGAAAAGGAATTGCGATCTCCAATTGCTTCTCTAAAGCCGAACTGTTGGTGCTCCATCTCTTTTATTTTACCCAGACACTTCAATTTATATAGTATGCTTAATTGTTAATTAATCGATTACTTATTGATCTAAATCTATTGGCGATCCTTATTATGCATATTTTAATTTAATATTTTCAGGAAACAATGAAGAACTTGCTCCAAAAAGTATTCATCATTCATTTGCCTTGGATTCCAATCCAAGGTACATATCTGTTTACTATTATGGCTTGTGCTGGTAAAGTATTTTGGGTAAAGTATTATTATACTGATATGTTGGCGGTGATCGGAAATAGACCAAACATTTATTTTGTTTTTAAATTTTACCATCGTAGAATTGGATAGTGAGTGACCAAGTGCTTAGCAAAACATTAAATAATAGTAAAACTTGAATAAATTAGCATACATGAGACTCGCATGCTTAAGGGCTCATTTCATGTTCCGAGTACAAGTTTAGTGCTAATTAGTAGGAAGTTGAGAGTGATTATTGTAGTGATTCATAGTAAGGAATTAAATTTAGGTAAAATCGGAAGGTTGATAGGGCATGTGCTTTTAATTGGTGAATACGTCACTGGTATGTTGGCCATGATTCGAATATAGAGCAGACATTTATTTTTCTATTAATTTGTATGACGATAGAAAATGGAAGTAAGTTGGATAGTGAATGACTGATACAGTGAAACTGTGATAAATTAATATGCACTGGACTCCCACATTCTTGGATATTGTTATGGGATAAATTAATATACATTGGACTCGCATGCCTAACGGCCCATTTGATGTTCCGAATACAAGTTTACTGTTAATTAGTAGGAAATTGAGATTGCTTTAATATAGAATTAAATTCAAGTAAAATCGGAAAGTCTATTGTGCATGTGCATTTAGTTTTTAACAATATCACTGATATATTGGCCATGATTCGGAAATAGACCAGGCATTTATTTTCTTTTAGTTTGTACGTCCGTAGAAAATGGAAGTGAGTTGGATAGTGAGTGGCCGAATGCTTAGGAAAAAATATAATATTTGGAAATAGTGAAATTGGGATAAATTAACATTAGACTTGCATGCTTAACGACCCATTTCATGCTCTCCCTCCTCCTAACTAAAGTTTTAAAATCCTAAAAACAAAAACACTGGCACTGAGATTGCTCCCTAGACCATGAGAATGAGTTTCCTAAGATTTCTAAGATTTGTTGACTGCAAGCTAGTTACGTAGAGTTATTATCTGTTCTAAAATAGGAATATTTAACAGCTAACTGTAATATTCAGTCAGACACATTAAGTATGATTTCCGACTCTACAGGTAGCTGTTTATGCTTTATTTAAAGCAGCAATTGAGGTGGAGTTGTTTATTTCCCACAAACGTCACACCAATGCTTTTGTTTCTAAGATGTAAGTATACAGTGCCCTTTATGCTTTTAGTTCTGGGATGTGCTTCGACGGTACAAGTTTCTGCAACATTTTATTGTCGATTAACATTCTTTACAATTATTTATTGGTTGTATACTTCTTTCTATCATGCTTATTGCAACTTGACATGATTCCCAGGATGTAACATAGAATTAGCTGTTTAGAGTTTCTGTACGTAAGCTACCTACTACTACAACACTTCTTCGTATCTTAGAAATGCTGGAACTTATACATGGGTTCACCATTTTGTATAATCATTTTTTCAGCTTATACCCAACGATAAGTTCTCTTGGGAAGTGCATAGGAGATCTCCTCAACTCGAGGAACCCAAATCTAGTACAGTGGTTTAAAATAGTGGAACTGCCTCGCATCGCAGAATTATATATTACTCTATTCAAAAAGTGGTCCATAGATTATGCAGGAAGGTCTGGTTTGTCTGCAATTATTTCAACTTTATGATGATCTTTCGTGATTTATGATTATACCTCCTAAAGGGATCTTGTTTTGTGATACGATACTTTAAATACCCTAACATTTTTGAGAGTTCTAAACACAAATTACTTGGTGGTGTTGCAGGAATCATTCTGGCAATTAGTTACTGTATTGCAGTGAGAAAGTTGGGTTCAGGGCGTCTTTCCTGTCCTTTACTATCTGTATCAATTGAAAACATACTAGCTCATGAACTCGTCATATACCCTTGTTTCTGTGGGTAAGCTGCATCACTTGGCCACTGAAGCTGGGTTCGAAGAGGAATTCTTGTTGCATTTGGTACAAAGATTATGCCCCCTAAAAGCATTGAAGATATAAAATTTTGGATTGGGCTGGTTCAGAAAAGACTATCTGTAGCATTTCACAGAGAGAGTGTAATTTCAGGCAAACAAGTATTTTGCGACAAGGTCAGTTCTCGGGTTATTGTTAATAGGGACTCTTTACCATTACCGTAGGAATATTTCACCTGAGAAGACAATTAATTCTTGTCAAAATATCTAGAACCTGACATGTCCCAGTAAATATTGTGGTAAACAGATACTTTTGCCATCAGTCCTGTTACATAATTTTATCTGCCTTCCTGCCTCCACAAATAGCAAAATTTGATAGGCTTACTATTAAAAAATGAGATAGGTTCTAATTTGTAACATGACAGGATCAAGAGAATGATTTGGCTATTTTTGGCCTATTTGCATTTTTGGGAAAGGAAACAAGATTATTCTTATCGAGAATGAAGATTAAAGATCTCGATGAACAAGTTGAGGATTTTCTCGGGTAGGCTTCTTGATCTGCTAGACACACATATACAGTTTTAACCTTTGGCCTCACATGATTTTAAATTCAGTCCCATATACTTTTTGCAGCTATGTGGAGTGTGGTAGCCTTTTCACTTACCCTAGAAGCCTAGATTAATTTCTTCCCTGCCCGAGTATCAGCTCTTCATGGAGGTCAGTATTCAGTGATTGAGTCGTGGATCTATTACCTGGTGAAATGGGACGCTCCTAGATTTTTATTCCAGTATATAATATAATTTAGACCCCTGTGCAATATTTGCACTTTATCTGCACCTAATTTTTAGCTGAATCTGTGCACAACAATTATAACTAGGTGACTGAATAAATTTAATGTGTCAAATTTGTTGTTAGCGCTGGTGATTACTGATGAAATTGGGTGGCTAGACTTTTATGCTGAATATAATTGCAAGTTATATCAAGATAAGCAAAGCAAGAAATCATTCTGAACGCGGTTTTTACAATATGCAATGATGTGTTCTCTGGGCTTGCGCACTATTTTAGTACAAATCGACGGCCCTTAGATTCGAACTTGCTTACGTTCTTACACCGAAGGTACCAACTTGGCCTAAGTGTATCTTTTCAGGTATATTTTACAATCTATATAAGATTATCTGCTGACATTTTGCATTCAGAGCTTACTTTCTATATGTATGGATGACTACTGGGCTGCCTATGATAGATCAGGGTAACGTTGACCCCTGTAGTTTTACTTTGTATAAAAAAATACCGTAGCATAAATCGATTAATCTTGTGCATGCTGATTTTCTTTCACAGTGAACCAGTGAAAAAGACTGAGGGAGACGCCACGAAATCTACAACTTTCATGGTAATTTTAATAGGAATACTAGAAGTACAACAAAAGCCAATTGACTTTCTAATAATATGAACTAGGAAGTAATTAACATGGATCAAGATCTCTCTTTTTTTTGTAAGCCTTCACAGTACAAGTTAAAACAGTCTAAAGCAAGGGCCGGTGACTTTAATCTTCTGTACTTACGAGTGCACGAAGACACTAGTTATTGGACAATTCTCTGTATTTTCTGCACAGTTAGGTAGTTGATGCAGTAACAGAAATACATGGAAATCTCGGGTATAAGCAGGAAAAAATCTTTATCTACTATTGTTGTGAAACTCTCTATGTTCCCTCTCAAGATTTATCACAGAAGTCTTGAATCCCTTTGGACTTCTGTAGAATTCTTTTTAGTTCTCTACTTATTATTGTCTAAAACCTAACGTGGCATTATTTTCCTCCACTTTTACCGTGTCCACTACTATCTAAGTATTTATATAGTTGCTTCATGTGATAACAGGAGGGTGTCAGCAAAAGGGGGCCACGCTGTAGCAAGTCCAAGTCCAAGTCCAAGTCCAAGTCCATCCATGCGAGTCCACCAAGTAAACTTACTTCCAAACTTATCTCTGCAAGTACTGTAAGGCCACACACCCTGAATATCCAGTTGGATTAATATACTAAATAAAATATTCATGTAAAGATGCTTACCACAAATTGAATATTCCCACAGGCTATGTGGATGGGTACTTGGCTACTTTGTGTTGATGTATTAGTTTCCATGAAACTTGTTATAAAGCAACTACGGGGAGAGAAGGCTACAAAAAGAGAGAGGAAGAAGATTGCAAGAACACTAGCTGATATGTCCACACTTGTTTCGGTTACGATCCTAATGCTGATTCCTGTAAGCATATTTTTACCTTTTCATTTTCAGTTGCAAAATAGTTTTCAAATACTTATGAGGCTCAGCTAATTCTCTGCTTCAAAAATTTGTTAGCCATGGCCTTGCAATATTTTGTTGTGTTGTCCACATAGAAAACTTTTTCGATAGTTTCTGTTACGACTGGATTTCCACCGGGTCGGCCTTCGGGTTGACCCTGAAAAGTGAGAAGAATGCGAGGGATTGTCCCCCCGATTCACCTCCGGTGTGAGAGTAAGTAAGTCGTGTTTTTAGAGTACTTTGAACGTAAAGAGAGTGTGTGTGTTAGTAAATTATGAGCATGTCTTCTCTTGTAGATTCAATCTATATTTATACCTTAGAAATTATGTCCGTTACCTTAAAAGGGCCCCATGGGCATCATTGTGTTTCCCACCACCGAAAGTAGATAAATACCGTTCAAGAAAAGAGGAGACCGTTAGCCATTTTGGGCTTCTTCTTGTTGGGCCTTCGGTTCGGCCCATAATGGGTATAGGGCTTCCAACAGTTTCCTATAATAGAATTAGCTGGTCTAACCCGATATTAGAAAAACGAATGAGACCTTAATATTTGAGAACTCTACTGTATCTGAATGTGTAACTAGTATTACACATAAGCACCCATATTTGGGTTTGCTTGGTGTTAAGTATTTTACGGGTAATGATGGTTCATTTTCCATAATTTGCTTTGTTAATACCAGGTATTGTCAATCAATCTCTCTGTGTCTGTAATTAGATGTCTGCAGTGGCACATGCAGTTACGTTAATAGCAATGAAGAGATGCATTCCAGCACTGGTAATTTAATCTATTCATTCCAATTACTAGCCGCGTCAAAAATCTTGACCACTTCAATAGCTATATTCTTTCTGAATCTTCTTCTTGAAAAGCCTCCTCAAAACTATCTTCATTTACCATAGTACTGTTATTATAGACATGCAGCATGCTTTCATGTGCCTAAAACATGTTTTCGAGATACAAGTCGATGAAGCATCTACCATTTCGAGATTCAAGACAATTTCCAAGGTACATTCATTTATGGCTTGTGCTGGTAAAGTATGTTGTCGATAATATGTCACTGATATGGTGGCGGTGATCCGGAAGTAGACAAAACATTTATTTTGTTTTTAATTGATTAATAGTGATCTAAATCTATTGGCGGTTTTTATTGTAGTTAAAATTTTATATATTATATATATTTATACTAATTTTATATTAATTTAATATTTTCAGGAAACAATGAAGAGATTGCTCCAAAAAATATTCATTATTCATTTGTCTTGGATTCCAGTCCAAGACAAATCCAAGGTACATAATGTGTTTACTATTGTGGCTTGTGTGGTAAAGTATGTTGTCGATAATACGTCACTGATATGTTGGCGGTGATCTGAAGTAGACAATACATTTTTTTTGTTTTTAAATTTTACGATCATAGAAAATGTAAGCGAATTGGATAGTGAGTGACCAAGTGCTTAGCAAAACATATTTAATTATAATACTTGGATAAATTAATATATATCACGCTTGTATACCTAACGGACCATTTTAGATTTTGAGTACAAGTTTAGTGCTAATTAGTAGGATATTGAGAGTACGTATTGTAAATCTTCGTAACACGGAATTAGGTTTAGGTGAAATTGGAAAGTTGATAGTGCATGTGCATGTAGTTTTGGATAATACGTTACCGATATGTTGGCCATGATCCGGAAGTAGACTAGACATTTATTTTTCTTTTAATTTGCACGGACGTAGAAAACATAAGTGAATTGGATAGTGAGTGACTGAGTGCTTAGCAAAATATATATGGACCTAGTGAAGTTGAAATTGGATAAATTAGCATACATGAGACTCGCATGCCTAATGGCTCATTTCATGTTCCGAGTACAAGTTTAGTGCTAATTGGTAGGAATTTGAGAGTGATTGTTGTAAGGAATTAAATTTAGGTAAATCAGAAGGTCTAGTGCATGTGCTTGTAATTGTTGAATACGTCACTGGTATGTTGGCCATGATTGGAAAATAGAGCAGACATTTATTTTTCCTTTAATTTGTATGATGGTATAAAATGGAAGTAAATTGGATAGTGAATGACCGATATAGTGAAACCGGGATAAATTAATATGCATTGGACTCGCACATTTTTGGATATAGTGAAACTGGGATAAATTAATATACATTCGACTTGTATGCCTGACGGCCCATTTGATGTTCCGGATAAAAGTTTACTGCTAATTAGTAGGAAACTTGAAAGTCCATTGTGCATGTGTTTTTAATTTTTAGTAATATGTCACTGATATATTGGCCATGATTCGGAAATCGAGCAGGCATTTATTTTCTTTAAGTTTGTACGTCCGTAGATAATGGAAGTGAGTTGGATAGTGAGTGGTCGAGTGTATAGAAAAATAATATAATATTTGGATATAGTGAAAATAAAACATCTTAAACACAAGTATATACAAACATATACATAAAAATGAAGCTTTGAATTAAGATTGTAATGAGAAAATTAAGTAATTAGAATGAAAAATGTCTTGATTGTGATCGAGAGAGATGAAATGCAGCTTTTAGCAAGGGTTTCGCGTGTTTGTATAGTGTGTATGTATAGGTGTATATAAGAGAGAGAGAGAGAGAGAGGTGAAATATGTATAACTATAACTTGGGAGTGAAAATGAGGGCGTGCGTTATATTCTTGAAGACTAGATTTAAAAGTTGATTAGGTTGGTGTATAATTGTTTTAAAGCCATGGATCCCATTCACACTCTTTGATTTTCTCACTGAGAAAGATTCATTAAATATTTATTTTGACCGGTTGGGAATTTTTTATTTGGAAAGTTGTACTTCTAAATGAAGATTAAATAAATAATGCTTTTGGAATTTTTTATTAAAATTGTAGTTAAATATATCAGAGATTATGCGGATTTAAGTTATATTTTAAATATAAGGCCAACTATATGCATGCCAAACGTAAACAAAATGCACTTTCTCGACTTGGTTTATTTGTTTATTATATATACGGAGCCCGTTTGGCTTAACTTAAAAAAAAGTTACTCATTACTTAAAGTGCAACTTACTTACTTTAAGTGAAAAGTGATAATTTTAACTTTAAATTAGGTGTGTCTGTCTGACTAATTTTGAAGTAAATTTTTTTTTAAAAAAAAAATTGATTAAGAAATAGAAATTTATATTTTTTTAAATATAATATAAAAGTATAAAATACAAATATATGCAAAGGATATAATAAGAGTTAAAAAGGTGATTCAAATATATAAAAATTGTTATGAGAAAAAAATTAAGTTGAAAAAAAGTACCTCGAAGGTACTTCAATTTTTTTTGAACTAAAACTAACTTTAAGTTGAAAATTTTTAGTGCACACAAACAACTTGTTTTCACTTTAAGTGGACGGAAAATTAATAAAAGGTCAAACAAACATGCTGACGGTCTATTTGTTGAATGAAAGTAATTCCAAAAAATGTTGCATCCAATACACTTTGTACATTACATTATTAGAATTTTTACCTTAGTACATAACTTGTTGAAGCGTCTCAAGTTTTTTTTTTGTTAAAGAATTTTCTATAGGCATGGATGATCAAAATATGAAGCGGTCCCTTGGGTGCTATATTGTGTTTCAATTGTGATAGTGTTTCTAGGTATAGGGTTTGAACTGGTCCGTTTGTATGCAAGTTGTTTTTCTTATTATGAGAAATTTATAGTATACCAACTTTTTGTGCAAATCAACATTGATTTTACTTTGTACAAGTTCAGATTTTCTGTCATTTAACATGTTTTTTTTATGATAGGTATCACAGAATATTGCCTCCGGAACTGTCTTTGGGCTAATTAAGGAATGAGTTCAAGAAGAGGGGCAAATCTGGTGCGAAACTACCCAGTGCTGGTTGATTCGACTGACTTATCCAAAGGGAAAACTGTCCCTCAAGTTTTTGTTCGCTGGGCCGGTCAAGTGGCTGATGGGGTGTCAGCTGTAAGTCTTAATTCTGAACAGTATGGAGGCTGGGAGGAGGTAGGAAAAAAGCCCAGAAATAGGTCTTTTGTAAACGCGGGGAGTCAGAATCCCAGTGTGAATGTATCAGGCAATCTCTGGATTCTTTTGTGCGAAGTTGTACTATCTTATCAAAGTCCTCGACTACTGATTGATAAGAGATTGGTATTTAGCTTTGTTGTTAGATACTAAACGAATTCATGTGATTAATGTAATATGGCAAGTATTAGTGCCATCTGTTTTGTTTAATGTTCTTCCTTGGAATTATTCCTTGGAATCTCATCTGGCATGACACTGCCACGTCACCTGCCATGTCATCAATGTCATCAGTGTTGACGGGGCAGTGCCACGCAGAATTTTGATTATTTTTTTTAAGAATACTGTTTTATTTTATAGAATCAAAAAAAATTAACTTTGGTTCTGTCATAGAATAAGGGAATCTTCACCGATCTCCACATAAGGTGTGTCTCTATAGAGTGCTATTCTAAATATATAACAATATAACATTGAAACACTTTCAACCATGCTCGCAGTTCCAAATTTTTGAACAAGAAAGATCATCATCAGGACTTTTTAAAACGTAAGAGCTACTGTATCAGTTAGAAGAAAAAAAAAAGGATAGCTCCTGATCATCGAAGGATTCTGTACATATAACGGGGAACACGTTAAAGTAGTAAATATTTTATTATTTTAAAAAATATGTAATTTATGCATGTACTAAATAAAATAAATTTTGTATTCAAATTTTTTTTTAAATAATCACCATAAATAAATTATACAAAAAAGGAAAATATAAAAAATAAGTTATAGAACTATCCTTAAAATGCGTGTCAAATATGCAATTTTTTAAGTAAAGAAATTGGTGGGACGTAGGGAGTATTCATTATATATCGATGATAAACACTACGAGAGTATATACATCTACTCCATTTTTCGCATCTCTCTCGTCTCCCGACTCTCTCGCCTTAGGTTTTAGTTGTAAGAAATTATTAATATGATGCAGGCGGCTAAAGCTGTCGTCGTCGCTGGCACCGGTGGAGGTAGACAACCACAACAACAAAGAATTGGAAAAGGAATTATACACTATAGCTATTATGTTGTGAAAAATATTAATTTATAGTGGGTTATTAATTTATCGAATATTAATTTATCGAGGTTTTACTGTAATGAAATTTGTTAACAATAATAACCACAACCTAAACTTGACCTCCATTTTTGACTACAAATTCCTACTTGCATATTTATTCGAAAGTTTCAACTTTTTCACAATCATTTTTCAAACTCTTTCTCATTAAATGAAGGCCAATACAATGTAGATTTGCATTTTTTTATCCTTGTTTTCTTTTGTTTTTAATGTTCATGAATCAAATGAACATGGATTGATCTTTTTTAGTTTATATTTCCAAAAACCTTGATAAATAAATCATTGTTCATTCTAATTTTTTTTATTTAAGATATGGTAACTGATAAAAATTTTACATTTAATTTTTTCGAACCATATTTTTTTAAATGATTAAAATTGTTATTTGATTTTTTCGAACCATATTTTTTTAAATGATTAAACTTATTCTAAAAATGGCATAATTTGTTGTAAAATAATTTCTTCCTTTCGAAAAAGGATTTTTATAATTAAATATTTTCTTAAAAATATTCATTATATATTGATGATAAACACATCTACTCCATTTTTCACATCTCTCTCTCCTCCCTAGCCTCTCTCGCCTAGGGTTTTAGTTGTAAGAAATTATTAGTATGACGCAGGCGGCTAAAGCCGTCGTCGCCGCCGCCGCTGGAGGTAGACAACCACAACAAAAAGGAGGAGTACGTACACATCTTCAGATCTCCAATCGCTTCTCTAAAACCGAACTGTTGGTACTCTATCTCTTTTATTTTACACAAACACTTCAATTTATATGTATGTTTGATTGTTAATTAATCGATTAACAGTGATCTAAATCTATTGGCGATATTTATACTAATTTTATGTTAATTTAATATTTTTAGGAAACAATGAAGAAATTGCTCCAAAAAAATATTCATCATTCAATTGTCTTGGATTCCAATCCAATCCAAGACAAATCCAAGGTACATAATTTGTTTACTATTATGGCTTGTGCTGGTAAAGTATGTTGTCGATAATAAGTCACTGATATGTTGGCGGTGATCCAGAAATACATTTATTTACAGCCGGATGTATTATATAGTCCTACTTTGTCATAAATATTAATTCTTTCCCACAGGAATGATGAATACAGCCGGATGTATTGCGCGGTTGTGACAGTGGAGTATGAGCTCTTTTTGTTTTTATTGTTTCTCTTTTCATATAAACTTTGTCATTTATGCTGTCTTATTTGTTTCCTTAATCTCTTTTGCTAATTATGTAGCTCATATGTTGTGGCTGCTGGACTTCTTCGGGTTGTGGGAAAAGATCTTGCAGAACTCCCCTTTGCAGCTACAGCCATTGCCAATCAACGCAAGGTGAGTTTACATCCTTTACTAAAATGCTAGAGCACAAAAATGGTGCCTTCCACCCTCGTGTGGATTCTTGAGCATTTGGTGATTCAAGTGGTATGGAGGGGAACCAGCTCTAAGCTAATACTTTATATCTTAGATGTCTGTCTCCATCTTTTACTATCTTGTGATGGTAGAGGACCTTGAACTTGTATGCCTCTGTAGTTTTCATGTGAGAATGTTTAAATATCCTTGATGTTCTCTATTACCTAGTGCTTTATGCATCTTTTGATATCTTTGCTTATTATTTATCGTACACATTTGCAAATGTGAAGAATTTCGAATGAGTTAATCTTCTTGATTATAAATCAGTAAGGAAACTACCTCCCTTTTAATGTGAAAACAGAATAGAAGTAATTAAAAGTTCCCTTTTCCTGAAAAATTCTACGTAGGAAACTAACTCCTAATTTAAAGGGCTAAAAAATTGAAACTTCCTTCAAGTTGGATTGTACATAATGTGCATGCCCAAGTTTCTATGCAATCTTCCAAATTTTGGCCTTAAAGAGTCTTTGGTAGAATATCTGCACACTGCTTCTGAGATTAAGAATTTTCCATCTTCTCTGCAGCAAAATATATATCAGTTGTAACATGCTTAGTGCTAAATAGTAGGAAATTGAGAGTACTTATTGTAAATCTTCGTAACACGGAATTAGGTTTAGGTAAAACTGGAAAGTTGATAGTGCATGTGCATGTAGTTTTGGATGATACGTTACTGATATGTTGGCCATGATCCGGAAATAGACTAGACATTTATTTTTATTTTAATTTGTATGGACGTAGAAAACATAAGTGAA
Source organism: Saposhnikovia divaricata (assembly GCA_036435485.1). Taxonomy (NCBI): domain Eukaryota; kingdom Viridiplantae; phylum Streptophyta; class Magnoliopsida; order Apiales; family Apiaceae; genus Saposhnikovia; species Saposhnikovia divaricata. The sequence continues at coordinate 204,649,751 of CM071600.1, forward strand.
TTGGATAGTGAGTGACCAAGTGCTTGGCAAAAAATATATGGATCTGGTGAAGTTGTAATTTGGATAAATTAGCATACATGAGACTCGCATGCCTAGGGGCTCATTTCATGTTCCGAGTACAAGTTTAGTGCTAATTAGTAGGAAATTAAGAATGATTATTGTAGTGATTCACAGTAATGAATTAAATTTAGGTAAAATCGGAAGGTCGATAATGCATGTGCTTGTTATTGTTGAATACATCACTGGTATGTTGGCCATGATTCGAAAATAGAGCAGACATTTATCTTTCCAGTGAATGACCTATACGGTGAAACTGGGATAAATTAATATACACTGGACTCCCACATTTTTGGATATAGTGAAACTGGGATAAATTAATATACATTGGACTCGCATGCCTAACGGCCCATTTGATGTTCCGAATACAAGTTTACTGCTAATTAGTAGGAAATTGAGATTGCTTATTGTAAAGCTTCGTAATACAGAATTAAATTCAAGAAAAAGCGGAAAGTCTATTGTGCATGTGTATTTAGTTTTTAACAATATCACTGATATGTTGGGCCAAGATTCGGAAATAGAGCAAGTATTTATTTTCTTTTATGTTGGCCCGCTGTTAAGCTCCGGCTCATTCATCTCCTATGGCCCATATCAACAAACTCAACCCCACCCGATTCGTATCGCAGACTGACCCGACCCCACCTCCCGGTTTCGTCGCTTCCGGCCATGCTTCTCATGCTCTGGTTGGAATAAGCTTTGACCTGAATGCTATACCTAGGTCCGACCCGCTTCTGGGATCTGACGCGTTTGTTACTGCTGAAGGCGATTCTAAAGGCCCTGAGACCAAGCGGGCGAACCGTGCCAAAAAAGGAAGTGAAGATGGAGGGGAAGATCAGGATTGGTTGCCCGCGGGATGGACGGTCACTACCAAGACCCGGGCTAAAGGAGCTACTGTTGGACATGTTGATAGGGTAAGATTTGTCGATTTGATTACGTTGTCAAATGGAATGTTATTTGAACTTGTTTAATTGGATTTATTTTTTGTTGTTTAGTTTTATAATGTTATTGGTAATGTATAATTGTTGTTTCATTCGGTGAAGTATTAATTTTCTGAAGTTAGATGGTGTTTGTGTACAAAAACTAGGATGCATTCTAAAATTAAAAAAGATAAGTTAGAGTGGATGAAGAGTATAAATAAAATGTGTTCAACATAGTTAAAATTGATAGGTAGTTAGTTGAATTGGTATAAGATTAAAATAAAGGGATTTGTGACTCTGAAAGAGCATACACTTGTTGGGAGATGTGTTGATTTGGGGACTCGTGCACTCTTTTAAATTACAAGTACAAACACCGGTCAAAACATCTTAAACCCAAGTATATACAAACATATACATTAAATGAAGCTTTATATCAAAATTGCAACGAGAATTAAGTAATTAGAATGAAAAATTCCCTGATTGTGATCGAGAGAGATGAAATGGAGCTTTTAGCAAAGTTTCGTGTGTTTGTATGGTTTGTATGTATAGGTGTATATAATATATATATATAGAGATATAATATATATATATATAGAGAGAGCGAGCGAGCAGTGAATTTGTATAACTTGGGAGTGAAAATGAGGGCGTGTGTTGTATTCTTGAAAACCCTAGATTTTAAAAGTTGATTAGGTTGGTGTATGTCTGTATGATTGTTTCGAAGTCGGTGAATCCCATTCACACTATTTGATTTTCTCACTAAAGATTCATTTAATATTTATTTCGACCGGTTGATAATTTTTTTATTTGGAAAGTTGTACTTCTAAATGAAGATTAAATAAATAATACTTTTGGAATTTGCTATTAAAATTATAGTTAAATATATCAGAGAATATGTGGATTTAAGTTCTCTTTTAAAGATAAGGCCAACTACATGCATGTCAAACGTATACAAAATGCACTTTCTCGACTTGGTTTATTTGTTTATTGTACATACGGTCTCTTTGTTGAATGAAAGTAATTCCAAAAAATGTTGCATCCAGTACACTTTGTACATTACATTATTAGAATATTTACTTTAGTACATAACTTGTTGAAGTGTCTGAAGTTTTTTTTTTCAAAGAATTTTCTATGGGCATGGATGATCAAAATATTAAGTGGTCCTTGGGTGCTGTTTTGTGTTTCAATTGTGATAGTGTTTCTAGGTATATGGTTTGAACTGGTCCGTTTGTATGCAAGTTTTTCTTATTATGAGAAATGTATAGTATACCAACTTTTTGTGCAACTCAACATTGATTTTACTTGTACAAATTCAGATTTTCTGTCATTGAACATGTTTTTTTTTATGATAGGCATCACAGAATATTGGCTCCGGAACTGTCTTTGGGCCAATTAAAGGATGAGTTCAAGAAGCGGGGGCAAATCTGGTGCGAAACTACCTAGTGCTGGTTTGACTGACATATCCAAAGAAAAAACTGTCCCTCAAGTTTCTGATTGCTGGGCCGGTCAAGTGGCTGATGGGGTGTCAGCTGTAAGTCTTAATTCTGAACAGAATGGGGTCTGGGAGGAGCTAGGATGAAAGCCCAGAAATATGTCTTTTGTAAATGCGGGGAGTCAGATCTCAGAATACCAGTGTGAGTATCTGGCAATCCCTGGACAGGAGCGAAGGGGCCTTCTAATGCCTGGCCCGGAACTAAGCAGCCTGTCAGTGCCTGGGAAGGACAGGGTTCTGCCAATGGCTTTGCAGCACCGGTAGGTGACTATAGAAGACCCGCTGGCAGAGGTTGGAATCATACTTCTTCAAAAGAGTATGAGAACAAAAATTATCAACCAGCTGTTGCATGGGTGGCAATGTCGTCGTATCATGTCTCAGGCAGAAAAGGTGGGTAATGTATCTGCTTCAAACCCTGCCAATGCCGCAGATGACAAAGAGGAAAGGAAATATGCTGATGAAGAGGATTTTGATACTGAACATATTTATGATTCTGATGAGTATGACTTGGATGAAAGCCAAATGAGTCACGAGACTCTTATGGAGGGTTCAGTACTTAAAGGTTTTCTTAAAATCCCAGATGAGATCAAAGCAGAGGAAATCAATGAGCCTTATAGGCAGTGGCACTGCCCAGCATGTTATGGCGGGCCTAGTGCGATTGACTGGTATCGGGGACTACAAGCCCTAATGGCTCATGCTAAAACTAATGGCAAAAGATGGGTAAAGGCCCACAGGGTACTTGCTCAACTGTTGGATGAGGAGCTGCGGAGGAAGGGAAGTTCTCTAGTCACTGCTGGTGAAGCCTTTGGCAAGTGGAAAGGATTAAGCGAAAATTATGTAAGAGACAGGGAAATAGTATGGCCACCTATGGTGATCATAAGGGAACCAAGATGCATCCGGAGCAACATAAGGAGGAGGTAATCACTGATCCTTTATGATAAATAGGGCAAATATTATATGACTGTTATATGACTCCAGCCATGTAGGTCAATAGTATGCACCAGCCACTAAGGCTAATGTCAAAGGCCCTCATGCCACAAATGCTAATAAACTGTCCACTAGTTGACTTAACAGTGGCTCCATTTGAGGGAATGACTCAATCCAGTACCCTTTGATTTATGCATTTAGGCCAGATAGTAGATTGTAGGATCAAAACCTGGCAGCTTTTTAAAACAAAGTTGTTTAGTTATATATATAGAGTTGTTACAGGTTTGTTATTATATAACTGCTATCTGCCGTTTGACTTTTTTAAAAGATAATAATCATAATGTATACTTGGATCTTTCAGCCTTTGCGATTGAGTTGTGTAATAGTGTTAATGACATTACATTAGTTGTGTAATAGTGTAATAGGTTTAATTATGCTACTACATGTCATAGTGTTTTAGTATACAATACGAGGGACTGAGCAACTTTTTGGTGATTTCAGGTCAGTGATGATACCTTATGGATTATCGAGGGGTTCATCTAATTTATGAATTCTGCCGATAAGCTTTGGTTTGATATCAAGTTAGTGGTTACTATTAGTTGTTAGTAAAGACTTGTGTGATAATTGTGATTGACTTGTGTAATGTTTTTTCATATGCATATTTGATGCTACATTTGGTCGTTTACATGCCATGCCTCTATGGTTTTTACTAGTAACCTAAATTTGTATTCAGTGCCCAAGGCTAATGTCTAATATCCAGCCATGTAAACCACAAACCTTCCTAGTGATATAACGTTTGTGTAATGTTTTTCATATGCATATTTGGTGCACCGTGCCTTTGCTCTTTATTCTAAAAATTTTGTTGGCCGGACGATGTATATTTTAAGCAAAAACATGGTCATTTCGGATTAGAAAATATTCCTTCTGGAAATGAATATAGCTTGCCTACTTTAGGTAGGAATCAGTTCTCAATTTTCTAATGCAAAGGAATCTGCAAAACTAGAGTAGAATGTCTTGTTACACCTTTCTAACGATGTCTTGTACATTTCGTACGCTGAGGATGTGAATCTCTTTCTGCGCAAAGTGCAGCCTATGCAATGTTTTTTTTCCTTCTAAAACATAAGCATTCTAGATATGTATTACCCTTGTGACTGTTATCATGTATTTCTGATATAAGGATCACATGATAATGTCTCAGAGCTTTAAATTGTTGCATTCTGGGCAAATTTTTGTGCAACCGTGGTTAAATGGTTAAAATATTTAGAGCGATTATGCATCTCTGGTTTCATCAAAATGCAAAAAGGCTAAAGAATAGTTCCCTTTCGTTCATTCTTCAATGTTGCGTTATAAAAGATATACAGAAGTTTGCAAACTGCACATCAAAAGAAAAAAGATACAGAATAGAAACCTGGTTTTTTTTATTGCCACTCATCTGGCTATTATAAATGCACAAGTATGCATACAGAAGAATAAAGAAATTGTGAAGAAATTGTGAGATTTGTTAACAATAATTACCACAACCTAGACTTGACCTCCATTTTTCACTACAAATTCTTGCATATTTAGCTTGATTATTGCATATATAAATGTTTGATTTATAGAAGATTGCAAACTGCAGCAAAAGAAAAAAGATACAGAAACGCAACGTGGTCTTTTTTATTGCCACTCATCTGGCAATTATAAATACATAGGTAAGCATACGAAAGAATTAAGAAATACAGTAAAACCTCTTAAGATTATTGGAACCGATGAATTTTATTAATTTATGGAGGTTAATTAATCGAGGTTAAGTTGTACTTCGGCTACTATGGTGGTACCAAAAAATCACATTAAAATTATTAATTTATCGTGATATTAAGTATTTATCTAACGAGATTTGATTTTATTGTAGTGAGATTTATTAATAATAATTACCGCAGCCTAAACTTAAACTCCAATTTTCACTTCTCCTCCAACAAATTCCTACTTGGATATTTATTCGAAAGTTTCAACTTCTTCGCAATCATTTTTTCAAACTCTTTCTCATTAAATAAAGGCCAATACAATATAGAATTGCAATTTTTGATCCTTATTTTCTTTTGTTATTTATGTCATGAATCGAATGAGCATGGATTGATTTTTTTTTTTTAGTTAATATTTCGAGAAACCTTGATAAATAAATCAGTGTTCATCCTATTTTTTTATTTAAAATATGGTAACCAATAAAAATTTTACATTTGATTTTTTCGAAAACTAAATTTTTTTAAAATGATTAAACTTGTTCTAAATATGGTATAATTTGTTGAAAAATAATTTCTTCCTTTTGAAAATGGATTTTTTTAAATTAAATATTTTCTTAAAAATATTCATTATATATTGATGAACATCTACTCCATTTTTCACACTTCTCTCCCTCTCTCTCGTTTCTCTCGCCTAGGGTTTGATGCAGGCGGCTCCGGCCGTCGTCGCTTCCGCCGGTGGAGGTAGACAACCACAGCAACAAAGAATTGGAAAAGGAATTATACGTACACATCTTCAGATCTCCAATCGCTTCTCTAAAGCCGAACTGTTGGCACTCCATCTCTTTTATTTTTACACCACACTTCAATTGATGTGTATGTTTATTGTTTATACTAATTTTATGTTAATTTAATATTTTCAGGAAACAAGGAAGAATTTGCTCCAAAAAAGATTCATCATTCATTTGTCTTGGATTCCAATCCAAGACAAATCCAAGGTACATAACGTGTTTACTATTATTGCTTGTGCTGGTTGTCGATAATATGTCACTGATATGTTGGCGGTGATCCGGAAATTGTTCTGGTTGTCGATAATATGTCACTGATATGTTGGCGGTGATCCGGAAATTAATAGACCAAACATTTATTTTGTTTTTAAAAAGGGAATTGGATAATGAGTGACCAAGTGCTTAGCAAAACATATTTAATGATAGTATACATTAGCCTCGTATGCCTAACGGACCATTTCAGATTTCGAGTACAAGTTTAGTGCTAATTAGTAGGAAATTGAGAGTACTTATTGTAAATCTTCGTAACACGGAATTAGGTTTAGGTAAATTGGATAGTGAGTGACCAAGTGCTTAGCAAAACATATTTAATACTAGTAAAACTTGGATAAATTATGCCTAACGGACCATTTCAGATTTCGAGTACAAGTTTAGTGCTAATTAGTAGGAAATTGAGAGTACTTATTATAAATTTTCGTAACACGGAATTAGGTTTAGGTAAATTGGAAAGTTATTGTGCATGTGCATGTAGTTTTGGATAATACGTTACTAATATGTTGACCAAGATCCGGAAATAGACTAGACATTTATTTTTCCATTAATTTGTATGATCGTAGAACAAATCGTCAAATCCCTTTTTTTTCTAGGAAAACTAGGTTTTGACAATGTATTTCAAAGGTTTGTATGTGTGAAAAACATCTTTCCTTGTAATATGGGGAGAAAATCCTCGCAACTCGAACACCCATTTTTGCTTCTACAAAATTTGAAGCGTCGACCTGTTAGTCACATTATTATGCCAAGAGGAAGTGTCTACCATTGCATCAAAGTCCTCTTTTTGTCATATGAAATTGATGAGTATATAAACACAATGAAAATTAATGTATGCTGTATCAAATTAGATATTTGTTTATTTTACTGCATTTGCCTTATTCGGATAGATGGTATTCCATTCTCTTCTTACAGAAATTGGGATTATATATATGTGTATTCTCTGTTTAATACAAGAACTTGCACCTGAACCAAAATATATTCTTATGCTGTTTTTACATTTGTACTCTTCCAGAGAGACTACAAAGATATTTGGCTTAGCTGATTCTGTTTTTAATGCACTGGCACAATGTTTCAGTAAGAATCCCTGTCAAATTAAGGTGCGCAGTTTTATTGAATACCTTTATTGGATGGTTTTGTGATATTTGTTATTTAACAAATTTTGTTGTGCTGTAATTGTTGGTCCCAGCGATGGAAACCGGGGGGGGGGGGGTTAAAAGGGGGTGCAAAAAAAGGCACAAGCAGGATTTCAAAACCCCATTAACTTTGAAATGAAAAACCTTTTCATCTACTGATCAGTTGCGCTTTTAATTCATAAATGAACTTGCATTTTCTAAAATAGGATATACATTAAAAATAACACATGCAGAGAGTTTCAAACCTCCATGGTCTTGAAATGATTAAATGCCAATGCTTTTACCAAGGGGCAATGCTTGGAATGTTCATTTAGCACTATAGAAATAGTTGAAATATTTAAACCTCTGTCGGGGCAAGATATGTCCTGGTTGGTCCTTCCTTTTTGCTATCAGTTTGTACTAAATTAATTGATGAGCCACAATTTGACATCTTATGCAGGCGAGATATTATGCTCTGTTCAGAAGAGATATTCCTGCTGTCGACTCCCAAAATGGCAATTGTGTTGCGACATCAGATCCCAATGCAGCACTGAATATAGCTTCATTAAAGACTGAATTTCTAAATAGGACTTCAAATATTAGTTCATGTAGAATTTATAAATAGGAAAACCCTGAAGAATGAAATCGAACTCATTGGAAGAGAAAATCAGAGGGTGAATAAATAAGGAGCTAGGATATCAGATTCTAAAAGTTTATAGCCTGGTTTATACCATCTATAAAACTTCTTATCCTTCTTTCATCCTTCAAATCTCACTCATCTTCTTTCCAAAATATGAGTATTATATTAGCTCTTCTTTTAAAGGAAGTATCATTACGTGATCAGGTTATGTCCAGCATTAAATATGATATGTATCTTTAAGTGAACCATCATTTTTGGCACCATTAAAATAACTGAGTTGAACAACCTCCATTGTTATGTCGGGGAACTTTGGGCCCAAGGCCATACCCGCGTTGATATGTGTGGGGTATGTAAATCAGTATACCTGCTTTATATAATTGGGGCCTGTGAGGTAAACAAGTGAGGCAAATAAGGTGGTAATAATATAATTCCACAATTACGTCGCATGCAATCGTTTTACTACCTGGTTGATCACTAATAGTGTTGTTTAATAGTGTTGTTTGAGTTCTGGATCTTCGGATCACTCAGTTTTTGGAAACAATTGAATTCACATCTTGTTATAAAAATAAATTGTAACGTATATGTATACTTATCGGTATATGATTATATCTCAATTTGTGTGCTTGCTGATATCGTAAAAGTCTTGTTTGTTTTAAGCATTTGTTAAGCTATAAGATAAAATGGTTTTATCCTCCGTATATTACTTTGCTCCATATTCAGTTCTTTTTTTCCTTCATGTTGAGCATTGTGAGTTGCTCACTCTTGCTGTTTACAAACATTATAGCTAAGCATGAGACTGGTGAGGTATCGAACCCATCATAAGGGAAAGTGAAACGTGGAAGTTTTAATCCACGCAATTAGAGGGCTTCACTGCTTCGAAACCTTGAAGCAAGTAATATCTGTAGGCTTTTGATTTATGTAATTAGAGCCGGCAATATCGTACACGAAAATGACATGAACACGACACGAAAATTACGAGTTTGGGTTGGCCCGCGGTACACGAACACGAAAGTACACGAACACGAAATTACACATATGAATTTAGTGTCGGTTTTGGGTTTATTCTTGGTACACGACACGAAACAAAAATACACGACACGAAACAAAAATACACAAAATAAATAAATATTTAAATAATTTTTTTAAAATTCTATGAATACATATTATATATATGATTTTTACATAAAATAAATATAAATAGTTTCAAATTTTAGTTTCACAAGATTTGAGCACACTTGATTTTTTATGACACATTAACTTAAGATCCGACTAGTAAAAATTTAATATTTAAATATTTTTATTTTTATTTGAAAATTAAATGAAACACGCGACGAATTATACACGAAATGAACGAAGCGAATCCTTAACGAATTGATTTTTGATTTGACATTACATACACGAAAGACGAAATTACACGACAAAACGAAATTTAAAGGTAGAGGTTGTACAATGCTACAAAACGTAAAAATGGACCAATTTGACAAAATCCCTATATATGAAGGGTACAAACTGTCATTTTGTCTATTAATTATCTTGATAAAAGATAATACAAATATTTCCAATACTAAATTTGACTAATGAGCACATAATATGTGGAAATATGTAAATATTAGTATTGGGAATGATCAATTAAAATTTAAAAGAGAAGTAATGACAATTTATCATTATAATTTATCATTCTGATTCCCCACAAATAGGCTCTACCATGTTCGAATAGCACTCTAGGAACATGTTCTTGTTGTATGACATATGGATGAAAAGCTCGAATGATTTCTTGCTCCATGCTATACAAGCACAAGCATGGTAACAAGGAATTCCAGACAGCTCCCAATTTTTGCATGCACATTTGTGTGCTTCCAAATCCACAACCATCTCATATCCACCGGCAGACATGTTTACCAGATACCTAGTACCTCCACTCCACACCACATGACAGCCTCTACTCTGGTCAATTGCCCTAAACATATACCTCAAATAGTTAGTATGATCTCAAAAGTCCTTACATACTGTTATATGTATGTAGATGCATTTCACTTACTTGTTAAGCCTTCTCATAGCATTAGGGCATATGGGATTTAGTTCATAGCTATTGAGCATCTTCTCTCTCTTCTTTTTGTACCCTCACCATAACATCATTGTGAATTGCTTTTAACATGGAAACAATTGGAAGATCTCTATACTTTCTTATGGCATTGTCAAAAACTTCACAATGATTATTAACAAAAATGCCACTCTTGCATATCATTCTGAATGCACTCCTAGACCACTGACTTCTAGGCATCTCCTTCAACCATTCATAACATTTCTTTGATAACTGATAAAGAAATGCCACAATATTAACAAATTGTGGAATACCACAATATTAACATGGAAACAAAGTTACTTATTAAATAGGGCAAAGCAAAGTTACTTTAGTCATCACCCCCCATGTCATCATGAACCACATTCCCAAATTTGTTATTCAGCTGTTATTCAACCTCTTTTTCAAATTGATCTGTACTAAGATCAACATATTCAACATGCGAATCTTGTGAAGGGGCAAACTCTTGAGTTGGATTACCATCAACATCAATAACAAAAATAGGGGTTGTTGTGGCAGAGAAAACATATATGATTCTTAAAGATGGAAGCAATTCACACATCTCCATAACATCAAAGTTTGAGTCCAAATTGTGCAACCCCCTAATCATATCACTTTCTGGCCACTTATAGAAGAAAGTATATAAACCCAGACAATCTCATTCCTTACACATGTTAACCAACTCTATCAAGCTCATAGTATCAGGATCACACAAATCAATATAGTCAAAAGTTTCCCCAACATATTAAGTATGATTCTCTAGGAATTGTCCCCACGTATGTAATTTATTAGTGAAAAGTTTTGAATCAGCTGCCAAAAAAAGCCAAAAACTTAGGGATTTTTCACAATGGGGCAATGACCGAGCAGTAAAAGCACAATGAAGCAACATACTATACACTTTATACATATACAACCCACTGTAAAAAAAACATACTTTAACTGAATATTCTTAGCTGTATAAAACACAAAGGGACCACATAAAACACAAGGCAGTCGAGCACATGGGAGCAACTATAGCATGATAAACGACAATAATCACTTTACATAACCCTAAACTATAGCATGAGTCTATGCATATATAAACTTCAAAATCTAATTGAACAAATGTACATAACCCTAAACCCATTACATAAACCCTAAGTAAGAGTTCCAGAAAACTTACCTCCATAAGGAGGACATTCATTAGGATTGTATACACCTTCATCTCCGGGGTCTCTTCGAAACCAAACCATGACAGTGCCAATCCACGATCGATTTTGAAAGGAATGGAGATAGATAGATGATTTGATCGACTGTGAAATGAGAAAAATGATAGAAATATGATTGTGGGGTAAAGACGATACAGTTTGGGGGTAATAAACCATTTTAGCTGAAAAGACCAAACTGCCCTCACCCAAGTAACGACGTTAGAAGGAAATTGACGAAAGTACACGCTTTGTAAAGAGTTTGAAACTACAGTATTACAAGTGGGGAATTTTGAAATTGAGCTAAGTGCAGATTTCGTGAAAGTTCAAGCACACGAAGTGCTTTTTACTCTAAATAAATCATTGTTCATCCTAATTTTTTTATTTAAAATATTGTAATTGATAAAAATTTACATTTGATTTTTTTGAAAACAAAATATTTTTTAAATGATTGAACTTGTTCTAAAAATGGTATAACTTTTTGAAAAATAATTTCTTCCTTTTGAAAAAAGGTTTTTTTTTAAAATTAAATATTTTCTTAAAAATATTCATTATATATTGATGATAAACACTACGGGAGTATATACATCTACTCCATCTCTCTCGAACTCTCTCTCGCTCTCCCCTATGGTTTTACCGCAAGCGGCTCCGGCCGTCGTCGCACTGCCGGCGGAGGTAGACAACAACAACAAAGAATTGGAAAAGGAATTGCGATCTCCAATTGCTTCTCTAAAGCCGAACTGTTGGTGCTCCATCTCTTTTATTTTACCCAGACACTTCAATTTATATAGTATGCTTAATTGTTAATTAATCGATTACTTATTGATCTAAATCTATTGGCGATCCTTATTATGCATATTTTAATTTAATATTTTCAGGAAACAATGAAGAACTTGCTCCAAAAAGTATTCATCATTCATTTGCCTTGGATTCCAATCCAAGGTACATATCTGTTTACTATTATGGCTTGTGCTGGTAAAGTATTTTGGGTAAAGTATTATTATACTGATATGTTGGCGGTGATCGGAAATAGACCAAACATTTATTTTGTTTTTAAATTTTACCATCGTAGAATTGGATAGTGAGTGACCAAGTGCTTAGCAAAACATTAAATAATAGTAAAACTTGAATAAATTAGCATACATGAGACTCGCATTCTTAAGGGCTCATTTCATGTTCCGAGTACAAGTTTAGTGCTAATTAGTAGGAAGTTGAGAGTGATTATTGTAGTGATTCATAGTAAGGAATTAAATTTAGGTAAAATCGGAAGGTTGATAGGGCATGTGCTTTTAATTGGTGAATACGTCACTGGTATGTTGGCCATGATTCTAATATAGAGCAGACATTTATTTTTCTATTAATTTGTATGACGATAGAAAATGGAAGTAAGTTGGATAGTGAATGACTGATACAGTGAAACTGTGATAAATTAATATGCACTGGACTCCCACATTCTTGGATATTGTTATGGGATAAATTAATATACATTGGACTCGCATGCCTAACGGCCCATTTGATGTTCCGAATACAAGTTTACTGTTAATTAGTAGGAAATTGAGATTGCTTTAATATAGAATTAAATTCAAGTAAAATCGGAAAGTCTATTGTGCATGTGCATTTAGTTTTTAACAATATCACTGATATATTGGCCATGATTCGGAAATAGACCAGGCATTTATTTTCTTTTAGTTTGTACGTCCGTAGAAAATGGAAGTGAGTTGGATAGTGAGTGGCCGAATGCTTAGGAAAAAATATAATATTTGGAAATAGTGAAATTGGGATAAATTAACATTAGACTTGCATGCTTAACGACCCATTTCATGCTCTCCCTCCTCCTAACTAAAGTTTTAAAATCCTAAAAACAAAAACACTGGCACTGAGATTGCTCCCTAGACCATGAGAATGAGTTTCCTAAGATTTCTAAGATTTGTTGACTGCAAGCTAGTTACGTAGAGTTATTATCTGTTCTAAAATAGGAATATTTAACAGCTAACTGTAATATTCAGTCAGACACATTAAGTATGATTTCCGACTCTACAGGTAGCTGTTTATGCTTTATTTAAAGCAGCAATTGAGGTGGAGTTGTTTATTTCCCACAAACGTCACACCAATGCTTTTGTTTCTAAGATGTAAGTATACAGTGCCCTTTATGCTTTTAGTTCTGGGATGTGCTTCGACGGTACAAGTTTCTGCAACATTTTATTGTCGATTAACATTCTTTACAATTATTTATTGGTTGTATACTTCTTTCTATCATGCTTATTGCAACTTGACATGATTCCCAGGATGTAACATAGAATTAGCTGTTTAGAGTTTCTGTACGTAAGCTACCTACTACTACAACACTTCTTCGTATCTTAGAAATGCTGGAACTTATACATGGGTTCACCATTTTGTATAATCATTTTTTCAGCTTATACCCAACGATAAGTTCTCTTGGGAAGTGCATAGGAGATCTCCTCAACTCGAGGAACCCAAATCTAGTACAGTGGTTTAAAATAGTGGAACTGCCTCGCATCGCAGAATTATATATTACTCTATTCAAAAAGTGGTCCATAGATTATGCAGGAAGGTCTGGTTTGTCTGCAATTATTTCAACTTTATGATGATCTTTCGTGATTTATGATTATACCTCCTAAAGGGATCTTGTTTTGTGATACGATACTTTAAATACCCTAACATTTTTGAGAGTTCTAAACACAAATTACTCAGTGGTGTTGCAGGAATCATTCTGGCAATTAGTTACTGTATTGCAGTGAGAAAGTTGGGTTCAGGGCGTCTTTCCTGTCCTTTACTATCTGTATCAATTGAAAACATACTAGCTCATGAACTCGTCATATACCCTTGTTTCTGTGGGTAAGCTGCATCACTTGGCCACTGAAGCTGGGTTCGAAGAGGAATTCTTGTTGCATTTGGTACAAAGATTATGCCCCCTAAAAGCATTGAAGATATAAAATTTTGGATTGGGCTGGTTCAGAAAAGACTATCTGTAGCATTTCACAGAGAGAGTGTAATTTCAGGCAAACAAGTATTTTGCGACAAGGTCAGTTCTCGGGTTATTGTTAATAGGGACTCTTTACCATTACCGTAGGAATATTTCACCTGAGAAGACAATTAATTCTTGTCAAAATATCTAGAACCTGACATGTCCCAGTAAATATTGTGGTAAACAGATACTTTTGCCATCAGTCCTGTTACATAATTTTATCTGCCTTCCTGCCTCCACAAATAGCAAAATTTGATAGGCTTACTATTAAAAAATGAGATAGGTTCTAATTTGTAACATGACAGGATCAAGAGAATGATTTGGCTATTTTTGGCCTATTTGCATTTTTGGGAAAGGAAACAAGATTATTCTTATCCAGAATGAAGATTAAAGATCTCGATGAACAAGTTGAGGATTTTCTCGGGTAGGCTTCTTGATCTGCTAGACACACATATACAGTTTTAACCTTTGGCCTCACATGATTTTAAATTCAGTCCCATATACTTTTTGCAGCTATGTGGAGTGTGGTAGCCTTTTCACTTACCCTAGAAGCCTAGATTAATTTCTTCCCTGCCCGAGTATCAGCTCTTCATGGAGGTCAGTATTCAGTGATTGAGTCGTGGATCTATTACCTGGTGAAATGGGACGCTCCTAGATTTTTATTCCAGTATATAATATAATTTAGACCCCTGTGCAATATTTGCACTTTATCTGCACCTAATTTTTAGCTGAATCTGTGCACAACAATTATAACTAGGTGACTGAATAAATTTAATGTGTCAAATTTGTTGTTAGCGCTGGTGATTACTGATGAAATTGGGTGGCTAGACTTTTATGCTGAATATAATTGCAAGTTATATCAAGATAAGCAAAGCAAGAAATCATTCTGAACGCGGTTTTTACAATATGCAATGATGTGTTCTCTGGGCTTGCGCACTATTTTAGTACAAATCGACGGCCCTTAGATTCGAACTTGCTTACGTTCTTACACCGAAGGTACCAACTTGGCTTAAGTGTATCTTTTCAGGTATATTTTACAATCTATATAAGATTATCTGCTGACATTTTGCATTCAGAGCTTACTTTCTATATGTATGGATGACTACTGGGCTGCCTATGATAGATCAGGGTAACGTTGACCCCTGTAGTTTTACTTTGTATAAAAAAATACCGTAGCATAAATCGATTAATCTTGTGCATGCTGATTTTCTTTCACAGTGAACCAGTGAAAAAGACTGAGGGAGACGCCACGAAATCTACAACTTTCATGGTAATTTTAATAGGAATACTAGAAGTACAACAAAAGCCAATTGACTTTCTAATAATATGAACTAGGAAGTAATTAACATGGATCAAGATCTCTCTTTTTTTTGTAAGCCTTCACAGTACAAGTTAAAACAGTCTAAAGCAAGGGCCGGTGACTTTAATCTTCTGTACTTACGAGTGCACGAAGACACTAGTTATTGGACAATTCTCTGTATTTTCTGCACAGTTAGGTAGTTGATGCAGTAACAGAAATACATGGAAATCTCGGGTATAAGCAGGAAAAAATCTTTATCTACTATTGTTGTGAAACTCTCTATGTTCCCTCTCAAGTTTTATCACAGAAGTCTTGAATCCCTTTGGACTTCTGTAGAATTCTTTTTAGTTCTCTACTTATTATTGTCTAAAACCTAACGTGGCATTATTTTCCTCCACTTTTACCGTGTCCACTACTATCTAAGTATTTATATAGTTGCTTCATGTGATAACAGGAGGGTGTCAGCAAAAGGGGGCCACGCTGTAGCAAGTCCAAGTCCAAGTCCAAGTCCAAGTCCATCCATGCGAGTCCACCAAGTAAACTTACTTCCAAACTTATCTCTGCAAGTACTGTAAGGCCACACACCCTGAATATCCAGTTGGATTAATATACTAAATAAAATATTCATGTAAAGATGCTTACCACAAATTGAATATTCCCACAGGCTATGTGGATGGGTACTTGGCTACTTTGTGTTGATGTATTAGTTTCCATGAAACTTGTTATAAAGCAACTACGGGGAGAGAAGGCTACAAAAAGAGAGAGGAAGAAGATTGCAAGAACACTAGCTGATATGTCCACACTAGTTTCGGTTACGGTCCTAATGCT
This sequence comes from Saposhnikovia divaricata, assembly GCA_036435485.1. Classification (NCBI taxonomy): domain Eukaryota; kingdom Viridiplantae; phylum Streptophyta; class Magnoliopsida; order Apiales; family Apiaceae; genus Saposhnikovia; species Saposhnikovia divaricata. The sequence goes on from CM071600.1 coordinate 204,666,047, forward strand.
GATTCCTGTAAGCATATTTTTACCTTTTCATTTTCAGTTACAAAATAGTTTTCAAATACTTATGAGGCTCAGCTAATTCTCTGCTTCAAAAATTTGTTAGCCATGGTCTTGCAATATTTTGTTGTGTTGTCCACATAGAAAACTTTTTCGATAGTTTCCTATAATAGAATTAGCTGGTCTAACCCGATATTAGAAAAACGAATGAGACCTTAATATTTGAGAACTCTACTGTATCTGAATGTGTAACTAGTATTACACATAAGCACCCATATTTGGGTTTGCTTGGTGTTAAGTATTTTACGGGTAATGATGGTTCATTTTCCATAATTTGCTTTGTTAATACCAGGTATTGACAATCAATCTCTCTGTGTCTGTAATTAGATGTCTGCAGTGGCACATGCAGTTACGTTAATAGCAATGAAGAGATGCATTCCAGCACTGGTAATTTAATCTATTCATTCCAATTACTAGCCGCGTCAAAAATCTTGACCACTTCAATAGCTATATTCTTTCTGAATCTTCTTCTTGAAAAGCCTCCTCAAAACTATCTTCATTTACCATAGTACTGTTATTATAGACATGCAGCATGCTTTCATGTGCCTAAAACATGTTTTCGAGATACAAGTCGATGAAGCATCTACCATTTCGAGATTCAAGACAATTTCCAAGGTACATTCATTTATGGCTTGTGCTGGTAAAGTATGTTGTCGATAATATGTCACTGATATGGTGGCGGTGATCCGGAAGTAGACAAAACATTTATTTTGTTTTTAATTGATTAATAGTGATCTAAATCTATTGGCGGTTTTTATTGTAGTTAAAATTTTATATATTATATATATTTATACTAATTTTATATTAATTTAATATTTTCAGGAAACAATGAAGAGATTGCTCCAAAAAATATTCATTATTCATTTGTCTTGGATTCCAGTCCAAGACAAATCCAAGGTACATAATGTGTTTACTATTGTGGCTTGTGTGGTAAAGTATGTTGTCGATAATACGTCACTGATATGTTGGCGGTGATCTGAAGTAGACAATACATTTTTTTTGTTTTTAAATTTTACGATCATAGAAAATGTAAGCGAATTGGATAGTGAGTGACCAAGTGCTTAGCAAAACATATTTAATTATAATACTTGGATAAATTAATATATATCACGCTTGTATACCTAACGGACCATTTTAGATTTTGAGTACAAGTTTAGTGCTAATTAGTAGGATATTGAGAGTACGTATTGTAAATCTTCGTAACACGGAATTAGGTTTAGGTGAAATTGGAAAGTTGATAGTGCATGTGCATGTAGTTTTGGATAATACGTTACCGATATGTTGGCCATGATCCGGAAGTAGACTAGACATTTATTTTTCTTTTAATTTGCACGGACGTAGAAAACATAAGTGAATTGGATAGTGAGTGACTGAGTGCTTAGCAAAATATATATGGACCTAGTGAAGTTGAAATTGGATAAATTAGCATACATGAGACTCGCATGCCTAATGGCTCATTTCATGTTCCGAGTACAAGTTTAGTGCTAATTGGTAGGAATTTGAGAGTGATTGTTGTAGTAATTCATAGTAAGGAATTAAATTTAGGTAAATCAGAAGGTCTAGTGCATGTGCTTGTAATTGTTGAATACGTCACTGGTATGTTGGCCATGATTGGAAAATAGAGCAGACATTTATTTTTCCTTTAATTTGTATGATGGTATAAAATGGAAGTAAATTGGATAGTGAATGACCGATATAGTGAAACCGGGATAAATTAATATGTATTGGACTCGCACATTTTTGGATATAGTGAAACTGGGATAAATTAATATACATTCGACTTGTATGCCTGACGGCCCATTTGATGTTCCGGATAAAAGTTTACTGCTAATTAGTAGGAAACTTGAAAGTCCATTGTGCATGTGCTTTTAATTTTTAGTAATATGTCACTGATATATTGGCCATGATTCGGAAATAGAGCAGGCATTTATTTTCTTTAAGTTTGTACGTCCGTAGATAATGGAAGTGAGTTGGATAGTGAGTGGCCGAGTGTATAGAAAAATAATATAATATTTGGATATAGTGAAAATAAAACATCTTAAACACAAGTATATACAAACATATACATAAAAATGAAGCTTTGAATTAAGATTGTAATGAGAAAATTAAGTAATTAGAATGAAAAATGCCTTGATTGTGATCGAGAGAGATGAAATGCAGCTTTTAGCAAGGGTTTCGCGTGTTTGTATAGTCTGTATGTATAGGTGTATATAAGAGAGAGAGAGAGGTGAAATATGTATAACTATAACTGGGAGTGAAAATGAGGGCGTGCGTTATATTCTTGAAGACTAGATTTAAAAGTTGATTAGGTTGGTGTATAATTGTTTTAAAGCCATGGATCCCATTCACACTCTTTGATTTTCTCACTGAGAAAGATTCATTAAATATTTATTTTCACCGGTTGGGAATTTTTTATTTGGAAAGTTGTACTTCTAAATGAAGATTAAATAAATAATGCTTTTGGAATTTTTTATTAAAATTGTAGTTAAATATATCAGAGATTATGCGGATTTAAGTTATATTTTAAATATAAGGCCAACTATATGCATGCCAAACGTAAACAAAATGCACTTTCTCGACTTGGTTTATTTGTTTATTATATATACGGAGCCCGTTTGGCTTAACTTAAAAAAAAGTTACTCATTACTTAAAGTGCAACTTACTTACTTTAAGTGAAAAGTGATAATTTTAACTTTAAATTAGGTGTGTCTGTCTGACTAATTTTGAAGTAAATTTTTTTTTAAAAAAAAAAATTGATTAAGAAATAGAAATTTATATTTTTTAAATATAATATAAAAGTATAAAATACAAATATATGCAAAGGATATAATACGAGTTAAAAAGGTGATTCAAATATATAAAAATTGTTATGAGAAAAAAATTAAGTTGAAAAAAAGTACCTCGAAGGTACTTCAATTTTTTTTGAACTAAAACTAACTTTAAGTTGAAAATTTTTAGTGCACACAAACAACTTGTTTTCACTTTAAGTGGACGGAAAATTAATAAAAGGTCAAACAAACATGCTGACGGTCTATTTGTTGAATGAAAGTAATTCCAAAAAATGTTGCATCCAATACACTTTGTACATTACATTATTAGAATTTTTACCTTAGTACATAACTTGTTGAAGCGTCTCAAGTTTTTTTTTTGTTAAAGAATTTTCTATAGGCATGGATGATCAAAATATGAAGCGGTCCCTTGGGTGCTATATTGTGTTTCAATTGTGATAGTGTTTCTAGGTATAGGGTTTGAACTGGTCCGTTTGTATGCAAGTTGTTTTTCTTATTATGAGAAATGTATAGTATACCAACTTTTTGTGCAAATCAACATTGATTTTACTTTGTACAAGTTCAGATTTTCTGTCATTTAACATGTTTTTTTTATGATAGGTATCGCAGAATATTGCCTCCGGAACTGTCTTTGGGCTAATTAAGGAATGAGTTCAAGAAGAGGGGGCAAATCTGGTGCGAAACTACCCAGTGCTGGTTGATTCGACTGACTTATCCAAAGGGGAAACTGTCCCTCAAGTTTTTGTTCGCTGGGCCGGTCAAGTGGCTGATGGGGTGTCAGCTGTAAGTCTTAATTCTGAACAGTATGGAGGCTGGGAGGAGGTAGGAAAAAAGCCCAGAAATAGGTCTTTTGTAAACGCGGGGAATCAGAATCCCAGTGTGAATGTATCAGGCAATCTCTGGATTCTTTTGTGCGAAGTTGTACTATCTTGTCAAAGTCCTCGACTACTGATTGATAAGAGATTGGTATTTAGCTTTGTTGTTAGATACTAAACGAATTCATGTGATTAATGTAATATGGCAAGTATTAGTGCCATCTGTTTTGTTTAATGTTCTTCCTTGGAATTCTTCCTTGGAATCTGATCTGGCATGACACTGCCACGTCACCTGCCATGTCATCAATGTCATCAGTGTTGACGGGGCAGTGCCACGCAGAATTTTGATTATTTTTTTTTAAAATACTGTTTTATTTTATAGAATCAAAAAAATTTAACTTTGGTTCTGTCATAGAATAAGGGAATCTTCACCGATCTCCACATAAGGTGTGTCTCTATAGAGTGCTATTCTAAATATATAACAATATAACATTGAAACACTTTCAACCATGCTCGCAGTTCCAAATTTTTGAACAAGAAAGATCATCATCAGGACTTTTTAAAACGTAAGAGCTACTGTATCAGTTAGAAGAAAAAAAAGGATAGCTCCTGATCATCGAAGGATTCTGTACATATAACGGGGAACACGTTAAAGTAGTAAATATTTTATTATTTTAAAAAATATGTAATTTATGCATGTACTAAATAAAATAAATTTTGTATTCAAATTTTTTTTAAATAATCACGATAAATAAATTATGATGAGAATGATATAATTAATTTGATTTTAGTTGTAAATTTTGATTGGCTCTTACATATATTTATGAAAATTAATTCGTAATATATAATAATGTGATTATGATTAATTATAAATCAAAAGAGTGAAAAATTAATATTGTGGAATCGCTTAATATTATAAATTTGTATAATCCTGGTTGATTTTAGTTTAAAATACTAATTTATTATAAATATGTTTCACATTAAAAAAAATTAAGATGTAAGATATGGATTGTTATCTTAATCATGGTTAATATAGTATACAATACGAGGTAATAACTCATTAAGTTTTTGGTAATTTCAGGTCAGTGATGATACCTTATGGATTATGGAAGGGTTCAACTAATTTATGAATTCTGCCGATAAGCTTTGGTTGATATCAAGTTAATGGTTACTATTAGTTTTTAGTAAGACTTATTCATATTTGGTGCACCGTGCCTTTGCTCTTTATTCTAAAAATTTTGTTGGCCGAACGATGTATATTTTAAGCAAAAACATGGCCATTTCGGACTAGAAAATATTCCTTCTAAAAAGGAATATAGCTTGCCTGCTTTAGGTAGGAATCAGTTCTCAGTTTTCTAATGCAAAGGAATCTGCAAAACTAGACTAGAATGTCTTGTTACACCTTTCTAGCGCTATTTCGGACACTCAGGATGTGAATCTCTTTCTACGCAAAGTGCAGCCTATGCAGTGTTTTTTTCCTTCTAAAACATAAGCATTCTAGATATGTATATCACCCTTGTGACTGTTATCATATATTTCCGATATATAGATCACGTGATAATTTGTGCCAAAGCTTTAAATTGTTGTATTCTGGGCAATTTTTTTGTGCAACCGTGGTTAAAAGGTTAATTTGGTCCCGTTTGGAAAATTTTATTTTTCAGAAATAAGTTACTTATTCTCTCTGTTCTAAAAAGCGGCGATTAATCGGGATTAATCGCCGATTAATCACTGTTCGGTACCTCTCCGAATCGGGATTAATCAGTATTAATCGCTATTCGGTGCCTTTACCGTTTAAGTCCGATTTCCGTTTTTTATAACATTGCTTATTCTGAAAAAAAAGTTAGGAAATATGTATTTTTTCTGAAATAAGTAATTTATTTTTGCAAGATAACGAATATTAAACTACCCATACACATTTTTCTCTAGAAAAAGTATGTAAATATGAATTTTTTTCCGAAATAAGTAACTTATAATTTCTATATTAAATTTGCCAAACAGGCACAAAATAGCCACATGATTATTATATGTATTCAGAGTGATTATGCATCTCTGGTTTCATCAAAATGCAAAAAGGCTAAAGAATACTTCCCTTTCGTTCATTCTTCAATATTACGTTATAAAAGATACAGAAGATTGCAAGCTGCACAACAAAAGAAAAAAGATACAGAATAGTAACCTGGTTTTTCTTTTATTGCCACTCATCTGGCAATTATAAATGCATAAGTATGCATGCAGAAGAGCAAAGAAATAGTAAGATTTGTTAACAATAATTATCACAACCTAAACTTGACCTCCATTTTTGACTGCAAATTCCTACTTCATATTTATTCCAAAGTTTCAACTTCTTCCCAATCATTTTTTCAAACTCTTTCTAATTAAATAAAGGCCAATACAATATAGAATTGCATTTTTTTATCCTTGTTTTCTTTTGTTTTTAATGTTCATGAATCAAATGAACATGGATTGATCTTTTTTAGTTTATATTTCCAAAAACCTTGATAAATAAATCATTGTTCATCCTAATTTTTTTATTTAAGATATGGTAACTGATAAAAATTTTACATTTAATTTTTTTGAATCATATTTTTTAAATGATTAAAATTGTTATTTGATTTTTTCGAACCATATTTTTTTAAATGATTAAACTTGTTCTAAAAATGGCATAATTTGTTGTAAAATGATAATAATTTGTTGTAAATTATGAGAAATGTATAGTATACCAACTTTTTGTGCAACTCAACATTGATTTTACTTGTACAAATTCAGATTTTCTGTCATTGAACATGTTTTTTTTTATGATAGGTATCACAGAATATTGGCTCCGGAACTGTCTTTGGGCCAATTAAAGGATGAGTTCAAGAAGCGGGGGCAAATCTGGTGCGAAACTACCTAGTGCTGGTTTGACTGACATATCCAAAGAAAAAACTGTCCCTCAAGTTTCTGATTGCTGGGCCGGTCAAGTGGCTGATGGGGTGTCAGCTGTAAGTCTTAATTCTGAACAGAATGGAGTCTGGGAGGAGCTAGGATGAAAGCCCAGAAATATGTCTTTTGTAAATGCGGGGAGTCAGAACTCAGAATACCAGTGTGAGTATCTGGCAATCCCTGGACAGGAGCGAAGGGGCCTTCTAATGCCTGGCCCGGAACTAAGCAGCCTGTCAGTGCCTGGGAAGGACAGGGTTCTGCCAATGGCTTTGCAGCACCGGTAGGTGACTATAGAAGACCCGCTGGCAGAGGTTGGAATCATACTTCTTCAAAAGAGTATGAGAACAAAAATTATCAACCAGCTGTTGCATGGGTGGCAATGTCGTTGTATCATGTCTCAGGCAGAAAAGGTGGGTAATGTATCTGCTTCAAACCCTGCCAATGCCGTAGATGACAAAGAGGAAAGGAAATATGCTGATGAAGAGGATTTTGATACTGAACATATTTATGATTCTGATGAGTATGACTTGGATGAAAGCTAAATGAGTCACGAGACTCTTATGGAGGGTTCAGTACTTAAAGGTTTTCTTAAAATCCCAGATGAGATCAAAGCAGAGGAAATCAATGAGCCTGACAGGCAGTGGCACTGCCCAGCATGTTATGGCGGGCCTAGTGCGATTGACTGGTATCGGGGACTACAAGCCCTAATGGCTCATGCTAAAACTAATGGCAAAAGAAGGGTAAAGGCCCACAGGGTACTTGCTCAACTGTTGGATGAGGAGCTGCGGAGGAAGGGAAGTTCTCTAGTCACTGCTGGTGAAGCCTTTGGCAAGTGGAAAGGATTAAGCGAAAATTATGTAAGAGACAGGGAAATAGTATGGCCACCTATGGTGATCATAAGGGAACCAAGATGCATCCGGAGCAACATAAGGAGGAGGTAATCACTGATCCTTTATGATAAATAGGGCAAATATTATATGACTGTTATATGACTCCAGCCATGTAGGTCAATAGTATGCACCAGCCACTAAGGCTAATGTCAAAGGCCCTCATGCCACAAATGCTAATAAACTGTCCACTAGTTGACTTAACAGTGGCTCCATTTGAGGGAATGACTCAATCCAGTACCCTTTGATTTATGCATTTAGGCCAGATAGTAGATTGTAGGATCAAAACCTGGCAGCTTTTTAAAACAAAGTTGTTTAGTTATATATATAGAGTTGTTACAGGTTTGTTATTATATAACTGCTATCTGCCGTTTGACTTTTTTAAAAGATAATAATCATAATGTAAACTTGGATCTTTCAGCCTTTGCGGTTGAGTTGTGTAATAGTGTTAATGACATTACATTAGTTGTGTAATAGTGTAATAGGTTCAGTTATGCTACTACATGTCATAGTGTTTTAGTATACAATACGAGGTAATAACTGAGCAACTTTTTGGTGATTTCAGGTCAGTGATGATACCTTATGGATTATGGAGGGGTTCATCTAATTTATGAATTCTGCCGATAAGCTTTGGTTTGATATCAAGTTAGTGGTTACTATTAGTTGTTAGTAAAGACTTGTGTGATAATTGTGATTGACTTGTGTAATGTTTTTTCATATGCATATTTGATGCTACATTTGGTCGTTTACATGCCATGCCTCTATGGTTTTTACTAGTAACCTAAATTTGTATTCAGTGCCCAAGGCTAATGTCTAATATCCAGCCATGTAAACCACAAACCTTTCTAGTGATATAACGTTTGTGTAATGTTTTTCATATGCATATTTGGTGCACCGTGCCTTTGCTCTTTATTCTAAAAATTTTGTTGGCCGGACGATGTATATTTTAAGCAAAAACATGGTCATTTCGGATTAGAAAATATTCCTTCTGAAAATGAATATAGCTTGCCTACTTTAGGTAGGAATCAGTTCTCAATTTTCTAATGCAAAGGAATCTGCAAAACTAGAGTAGAATGTCTTGTTACACCTTTCTAACGATGTCTTGCACATTTCGTACGCTGAGGATGTGAATCTCTTTCTGCGCAAAGTGCAGCCTATGCAATGTTTTTTTTCCTTCTAAAACATAAGCATTCTAGATATGTATTACCCTTGTGACTGTTATCATGTATTTCTGATATAAGGATCACATGATGATGTCTCAAAGCTTTAAATTGTTGCATTCTGGGCAAATTTTTGTGCAACCGTGGTTAAATGGTTAAAATATTTAGAGCGATTATGCATCTCTGGTTTCATCAAAATGCAAAAAGGCTAAAGAATAGTTCCCTTTCGTTCATTCTTCAATGTTGCGTTATAAAAGATATACAGAAGTTTGCAAACTGCACAGCAAAAGAAAAAAGATACAGAATAGAAACCTGGTTTTTTTTATTGCCACTTATCTGGCTATTATAAATGCACAAGTATGCATACAGAAGAATAAAGAAATAGTGAGATTTGTTAACAATAATTACCACAACCTAAACTTGACCTCCATTTTTCACTACAAATTCTTGCATATTTAGCTTGATTATTGCATATATAAATGTTTGATTTATAGAAGATTGCAAACTGCAGCAAAAGAAAAAAGATACAGAAACGCAACGTGGTCTTTTTTATGCAACGTGGTCTTTTTTATTGCCACTCATCTCGCAATTATAAATACATAGTTAAGCATACGAAAGAATTAAGAAATACAGTAAAACCTCTTAATATTATTGGAACCGATGAATTTTATTAATTTATGGAGGTTAATTAATCGAGGTTAAGTTGTACTTCGGCTATTATGGTGGTACCAAAAAATCACATTAAAAATATTAATTTATCGTGATATTAAGTATTTATCTGACGAGATTTGATTTTATTGTTGTGAGATTTATTAATAATAATTACCGCAGCCTAAACTTAAACTCCAATTTTCACTTCTCCTCCAACAAATTCCTACTTGGATATTTATTCGAAAGTTTCAACTTCTTCGCAATCATTTTTTCAAACTCTTTCTCATTAAATAAAGGCCAATACAATATAGAATTGCAATTTTTGATCCTTATTTTCTTTTGTTATTTATGTCATGAATCGAATGAGCATGGATTGATTTTTTTTTTTTAGTTAATATTTCGAGAAACCTTGATAAATAAATCAGTGTTCATCCTATTTTTTTATTTAAAATATGGTAACCAATAAAAATTTTACATTTGATTTTTTCGAAAACTATTTTTTTTAAAATGATTAAACTTGTTCTAAATATGGTATAATTTGTTGAAAAATAATTTCTTCCTTTTGAAAATGGATTTTTTTAAATTAAATATTTTCTTAAAAATATTCATTATATATTGATGAACATCTACTCCATTTTTCACACTTCTCTCCCTCTCTCTCGTTTCTCTCGCCTAGGGTTTGATGCAGGCGGCTCCGGCCGTCGTCGCTTCCGCCGGTGGAGGTAGACAACCACAGCAACAAAGAATTGGAAAAGGAATTATACGTACACATCTTCAGATCTCCAATCGCTTCTCTAAAGCCGAACTGTTGGCACTCCATCTCTTTTATTTTTACACCACACTTCAATTGATGTGTATGTTTATTGTTTATACTAATTTTATGTTAATTTAATATTTTCAGGAAACAAGGAAGAATTTGCTCCAAAAAAGATTCATCATTCATTTGTCTTGGATTCCAATCCAAGACAAATCCAAGGTACATAACGTGTTTACTATTATTGCTTGTGCTGGTTGTCGATAATATGTCACTGATATGTTGGCGGTGATCCGGAAATTGTTCTGGTTGTCGATAATATGTCACTGATATGTTGGCGGTGATCCGGAAATTAATAGACCAAACATTTATTTTGTTTTTAAAAAGGGAATTGGATAATGAGTGACCAAGTGCTTAGCAAAACATATTTAATGATAGTATACATTAGCCTCGTATGCCTAACGGACCATTTCAGATTTCGAGTACAAGTTTAGTGCTAATTAGTAGGAAATTGAGAGTACTTATTGTAAATCTTCGTAACACGGAATTAGGTTTAGGTAAATTGGATAGTGAGTGACCAAGTGCTTAGCAAAACATATTTAATACTAGTAAAACTTGGATAAATTATGCCTAACGGACCATTTCAGATTTCGAGTACAAGTTTAGTGCTAATTAGTAAGAAATTGAGAGTACTTATTATAAATTTTCGTAACACGGAATTAGGTTTAGGTAAATTGGAAAGTTATTGTGCATGTGCATGTAGTTTTGGATAATATGTTGACCAAGATCCGGAAATAGACTAGACATTTATTTTTCCATTAATTTGTATGATCGTAGAACAAATCGTCAAATCCCTTTTTTTCTAGGAAAACTAGGTTTTGACAATGTATTTCAAAGGTTTGTATGTGTGAAAAACATCTTTCCTTGTAATATGGGGAGAAAATCCTTGCAACTCGAACACCCATTTTTGCTTCTACAAAATTTGAAGCGTCGACCTGTTAGTCACATTATTATGCCAAGAGGAAGTGTCTACCATTGCATCAAAGTCCTCTTTTTGTCATATGAAATTGATGAGTATATAAACACAATGAAAATTAATGTATGCTGTATCAAATTAGATATTTGTTTATTTTACTGCATTTGCCTTATTCGGATAGATGGTATTCCATTCTCTTCTTACAGAAATTGGGATTATATATACTTGCACCTGAACCAAAATATATTCTTATGCTGTTTTTACATTTGTACTCTTCCAGAGAGACTACAAAGATATTTGGCTTAGCTGATTCTGTTTTTAATGCACTGGCACAATGTTTCACTAAGAATCCCTGTCAAATTAAGGTGCGCAGTTTTATTGAATACCTTTATTGGATGGTTTTGTGATATTTGTTATTTAACAAATTTTGTTGTGCTGTAATTGTTGGTCCCAGCGATGGAAACGGGGGGGGGGGGGGGGGGGGGGTTAAAAGGGGGTGCAAAAAAAGGCACAAGCAGGATTTCAAAACCCCATTAACTTTGAAATGAAAAACCTTTTCATCTACTGATCAGTTGCGCTTTTAATTCATAAATGAACTTGCATTTTCTAAAATAGGATATACATTAAAAATAACACATGCAGAGAGTTTCAAACCTCCATGGTCTTGAAATGATTAAATGCCAATGCTTTTACCAAGGGGCAATGCTTGGAATGTTCATTTAGCACTATAGAAATAGTTGAAATATTTAAACCTCTGTCGGGGCAACATACGTCCTGGTTGGTCCTTCCTTTTTGCTATCAGTTTGTACTAAATTAATTGATGAGCCACAATTTGACATCTTATGCAGGCGAGATATTATGCTCTGTTCAGAAGAGATATTCCTGCTGTCGACTCCCAAAATGGCAATTGTGTTGCGACATCAGATCCCAATGCAGCACTGAATATAGCTTCATTAAAGACTGAATTTCTAAATAGGACTTCAAATATTAGTTCATGTAGAATTTATAAATAGGAAAACCCTGAAGAATGAAATCGAACTCATTGGAAGAGAAAATCAGAGGGTGAATAAATAAGGAGCTAGGATATCAGATTCTAAAAGTTTATAGCCTGGTTTATACCATCTATAAAAGTTCTTATCCTTCTTTCATCCTTCAAATCTCACTCATCTTCTTTCCAAAATATGAGTATTATATTAGCTCTTCTTTTAAAGGAAGTATCATTACGTGATCAGGTTACGTCCAGCATTAAATATGATATGTATCTTTAAGTGAACCATCATTTTTGGCACCATTAAAATAACTGAGTTGAACAACCTCCATTGTTATGTCGGGGAACTTTGGGCCCAAGACCATACCCGCGTTGATATGTGTGGGGTATGTAAATCAGTATACCTGCTTTATATAATTGGGGCCTGTGAGGTAAACAAGTGAGGCAAATAAGGTGGTAATAATATAATTCCACAATTACGTCGCATGCAATCGTTTTACTACCTGGTTGATCACTAATAGTGTTGTTTAATAGTGTTGTTTGAGTTCTGGATCTTCGGATCACTCAGTTTTTGGAAACAATTGAATTCACATCTTGTTATAAAAATAAATTGTAACGTATATGTATACTTATCTGTATATGATTATATCTCAATTTGTGTGCTTGCTGATATCGTAAAAGTCTTGTTTATTTTAAGCATTTGTTAAGCTATAAGATAAAATGGTTTTATCCTCCGTATATTACTTTGCTCCATATTCAGTTCTTTTTTTCCTTCATGTTGAGCATTGTGAGTTGCTCACTCTTGCTGTTTACAAACATTATAGCTAAGCATGAGACTGGTGAGGTATCGAACCCATCATAAGGGAAAGTGAAACGTGGAAGTTTTAATCCACGCAATTAGAGGGCTTCACTGCTTCGAAACCTTGAAGCAAGTAATATCTGTAGGCTTTTGATTTATGTAATTAGAGCCGGCAATATCGTACACGAAAATGACATGAACACGACACGAAAATTACGAGTTTGGGTTGGCCCGCGGTACACGAACACGAAAGTACACGAACACGAAATTACACATATGAATTTAGTGTCGGTTTTGGGTTTATTCTTGGTACACGACACGAAACAAAAATACACGACACGAAACAAAAACACACAAAATAAATAAATATTTAAATAATTTTTTTAAAATTCTATGAATACATATTATATATATGATTTTTACATAAAATAAATATAAATAGTTTCAAATTTTAGTTTCACAAGATTTGAGCACACTTGATTTTTTATGACACATTAACTTAAGATCCGACTAGTAAAAATTTAATATTTAAATATTTTTATTTTTATTTGAAAATTAAATGAAACACGCGACGAATTATACACGAAATGAACGAAGCGAATCCTTAACGAATCGATTTTTGATTTGACATTACATACACGAAAGACGAAATTACACGACAAAACGAAATTTAAAGGTAGAGGTTGTACAATGCTACAAAACGTAAAAATGGACCAATTTGACAAAATCCCTATATATGAAGGGTACAAACTGTCATTTTGTCTATTAATTATCTTGATAAAAGATAATACAAATATTTCCAATACTAAATTTGACTAATGAGCACATAATATGTGGAAATATGTAAATATTAGTATTGGGAATGATCAATTAAAATTTAAAAGAGAAGTAATGACAATTTATCATTATAATTTATCATTCTGATTCCCCACAAATAGGCTCTACCATGTTCGAATAGCACTCTAGGAACATGTTCTTGTTGTATGACATATGGATGAAAAGCTCGAATGATTTCTTGCTCCATGCTATACAAGCACAAGCATGGTAACAAGGAATTCCAGACAGCTCCCAATTTTTGCATGCACATTTGTGTGCTTCCAAATCCACAACCATCTCATATCCACCGGCAGACATGTTTACCAGATACCTAGTACCTCCACTCCACACCACATGACAGCCTCTACTCTGGTCAATTGCCCTAAACATATACCTCAAATAGTTAGTATGATCTCAAAAGTCCTTACATAATGTTATATGTATGTAGATGCATTTCACTTACTTGTTAAGCCTTCTCATAGCATTAGGGCATATGGGATTTAGTTCATAGCTATTGAGCATCTTCTCTCTCTTCTTTTTGTACCCTCACCATAACATCATTGTGAATTGCTTTTAACATGGAAACAATTGGAAGATCTCTATACTTTCTTATGGCATTGTCAAAAACTTCACAATGATTATTAACAAAAATGCCACTCTTGCATATCATTCTGAATGCACTCCTAGACCACTGACTTCTAGGCATCTCCTTCAACCATTCATAACATTTCTTTGATAACTGATAAAGAAATGCCACAATATTAACAAATTGTGGAATACCACAATATTAACATGGAAACAAAGTTACTTATTAAATAGGGCAAAGCAAAGTTACTTTAGTCATCACCCCTCATGTCATCATGAACCACATTCCCAAATTTGTTATTCAGCTGTTATTCAACCTCTTTTTCAAATTGATCTGTACTAAGATCAACATATTCAACATGCGAATCTTGTGAAGGGGCAAACTCTTGAGTTGGATTACCATCAACATAAATAACAAAAATAGGGGTTGTTGTGGCAGAGAAAACATATATGATTCTTAAAGATGGAAGCAATTCACACATCTCCATAACATCAAAGTTTGAGTCCAAATTGTGCAACCCCCTAATCATATCACTTTCTGGCCACTTATAGAAGAAAGTATATAAACCCAGACAATCTCATTCCTTACACATGTTAACCAACTCTATCAAGCTCATAGTATCAGGATCACACAAATCAATATAGTCAAAAGTTTCCCCAACATATTAAGTATGATTCTCTAGGAATTGTCCCCACGTATGTAATTTATTAGTGAAAAGTTTTGAATCAGCTGCCAAAAAAAGCCAAAAACTTAGGGATTTTTCACAATGGGGCAATGACCGAGCAGTAAAAGCACAATGAAGCAACATACTATACACTTTATACATATACAACCCACTGTAAAAAAAACATACTTTAACTGAATATTCTTAGCTGTATAAAACACAAAGGGACCACATAAAACACAAGGCAGTCGAGCACATGGGAGCAACTATAGCATGATAAACGACAATAATCACTTTACATAACCCTAAACTATAGCATGAGTCTATGCATATATAAACTTCAAAATCTAATTGAACAAATGTACATAACCCTAAACCCATTACATAAACCCTAAGTAAGAGTTCCAGAAAACTTACCTCCATAAGGAGGACATTCATTAGGATTGTATACACCTTCATCTCCGGGGTCTCTTCGAAACCAAACCATGACAGTGCCAATCCACGATCGATTTTGAAAGGAATGGAGATAGATAGATGATTTGATCGACTGTGAAATGAGAAAAATGATAGAAATATGATTGTGGGGTAAAGACGATACAGTTTGGGGGTAATAAACCATTTTAGCTGAAAAGACCAAACTGCCCTCACCCAAGTAACGACGTTAGAAGGAAATTGACGAAAGTACACGCTTTGTAAAGAGTTTGAAACTACAGTATTACAAGTGGGGAATTTTGAAATTGAGCTAAGTGCAGATTTCGTGAAAGTTCAAGCACACGAAGTGCTTTTTACTCTAAATAAATCATTGTTCATCCTAATTTTTTTATTTAAAATATTGTAATTGATAAAAATTTACATTTGATTTTTTTGAAAACAAAATATTTTTTAAATGATTGAACTTGTTCTAAAAATGGTATAACTTTTTGAAAAATAATTTCTTCCTTTTGAAAAAAGGTTTTTTTTTAAAATTAAATATTTTCTTAAAAATATTCATTATATATTGATGATAAACACTACGGGAGTATATACATCTACTCCATCTCTCTCGAACTCTCTCTCGCTCTCCCCTATGGTTTTACCGCAAGCGGCTCCGGCCGTCGTCGCACTGCCGGCGGAGGTAGACAACAACAACAAAGAATTGGAAAAGGAATTGCGATCTCCAATTGCTTCTCTAAAGCCGAACTGTTGGTGCTCCATCTCTTTTATTTTACCCAGACACTTCAATTTATATAGTATGCTTAATTGTTAATTAATCGATTACTTATTGATCTAAATCTATTGGCGATCCTTATTATGCATATTTTAATTTAATATTTTCAGGAAACAATGAAGAACTTGCTCCAAAAAGTATTCATCATTCATTTGCCTTGGATTCCAATCCAAGGTACATATCTGTTTACTATTATGGCTTGTGCTGGTAAAGTATTTTGGGTAAAGTATTATTATACTGATATGTTGGCGGTGATCGGAAATAGACCAAACATTTATTTTGTTTTTAAATTTTACCATCGTAGAATTGGATAGTGAGTGACCAAGTGCTTAGCAAAACATTAAATAATAGTAAAACTTGAATAAATTAGCATACATGAGACTCGCATTCTTAAGGGCTCATTTCATGTTCCGAGTACAAGTTTAGTGCTAATTAGTAGGAAGTTGAGAGTGATTATTGTAGTGATTCATAGTAAGGAATTAAATTTAGGTAAAATCGGAAGGTTGATAGGGCATGTGCTTTTAATTGGTGAATACGTCACTGGTATGTTGGCCATGATTCTAATATAGAGCAGACATTTATTTTTCTATTAATTTGTATGACGATAGAAAATGGAAGTAAGTTGGATAGTGAATGACTGATACAGTGAAACTGTGATAAATTAATATGCACTGGACTCCCACATTCTTGGATATTGTTATGGGATAAATTAATATACATTGGACTCGCATGCCTAACGGCCCATTTGATGTTCCGAATACAAGTTTACTGTTAATTAGTAGGAAATTGAGATTGCTTTAATATAGAATTAAATTCAAGTAAAATCGGAAAGTCTATTGTGCATGTGCATTTAGTTTTTAACAATATCACTGATATATTGGCCATGATTCGGAAATAGACCAGGCATTTATTTTCTTTTAGTTTGTACGTCCGTAGAAAATGGAAGTGAGTTGGATAGTGAGTGGCCGAATGCTTAGGAAAAAATATAATATTTGGAAATAGTGAAATTGGGATAAATTAACATTAGACTTGCATGCTTAACGACCCATTTCATGCTCTCCCTCCTCCTAACTAAAGTTTTAAAATCCTAAAAACAAAAACACTGGCACTGAGATTGCTCCCTAGACCATGAGAATGAGTTTCCTAAGATTTCTAAGATTTGTTGACTGCAAGCTAGTTACGTAGAGTTATTATCTGTTCTAAAATAGGAATATTTAACAGCTAACTGTAATATTCAGTCAGACACATTAAGTATGATTTCCGACTCTACAGGTAGCTGTTTATGCTTTATTTAAAGCAGCAATTGAGGTGGAGTTGTTTATTTCCCACAAACGTCACACCAATGCTTTTGTTTCTAAGATGTAAGTATACAGTGCCCTTTATGCTTTTAGTTCTGGGATGTGCTTCGACGGTACAAGTTTCTGCAACATTTTATTGTCGATTAACATTCTTTACAATTATTTATTGGTTGTATACTTCTTTCTATCATGCTTATTGCAACTTGACATGATTCCCAGGATGTAACATAGAATTAGCTGTTTAGAGTTTCTGTACGTAAGCTACCTACTACTACAACACTTCTTCGTATCTTAGAAATGCTGGAACTTATACATGGGTTCACCATTTTGTATAATCATTTTTTCAGCTTATACCCAACGATAAGTTCTCTTGGGAAGTGCATAGGAGATCTCCTCAACTCGAGGAACCCAAATCTAGTACAGTGGTTTAAAATAGTGGAACTGCCTCGCATCGCAGAATTATATATTACTCTATTCAAAAAGTGGTCCATAGATTATGCAGGAAGGTCTGGTTTGTCTGCAATTATTTCAACTTTATGATGATCTTTCGTGATTTATGATTATACCTCCTAAAGGGATCTTGTTTTGTGATACGATACTTTAAATACCCTAACATTTTTGAGAGTTCTAAACACAAATTACTCAGTGGTGTTGCAGGAATCATTCTGGCAATTAGTTACTGTATTGCAGTGAGAAAGTTGGGTTCAGGGCGTCTTTCCTGTCCTTTACTATCTGTATCAATTGAAAACATACTAGCTCATGAACTCGTCATATACCCTTGTTTCTGTGGGTAAGCTGCATCACTTGGCCACTGAAGCTGGGTTCGAAGAGGAATTCTTGTTGCATTTGGTACAAAGATTATGCCCCCTAAAAGCATTGAAGATATAAAATTTTGGATTGGGCTGGTTCAGAAAAGACTATCTGTAGCATTTCACAGAGAGAGTGTAATTTCAGGCAAACAAGTATTTTGCGACAAGGTCAGTTCTCGGGTTATTGTTAATAGGGACTCTTTACCATTACCGTAGGAATATTTCACCTGAGAAGACAATTAATTCTTGTCAAAATATCTAGAACCTGACATGTCCCAGTAAATATTGTGGTAAACAGATACTTTTGCCATCAGTCCTGTTACATAATTTTATCTGCCTTCCTGCCTCCACAAATAGCAAAATTTGATAGGCTTACTATTAAAAAATGAGATAGGTTATAATTTGTAACATGACAGGATCAAGAGAATGATTTGGCTATTTTTGGCCTATTTGCATTTTTGGGAAAGGAAACAAGATTATTCTTATCCAGAATGAAGATTAAAGATCTCGATGAACAAGTTGAGGATTTTCTCGGGTAGGCTTCTTGATCTGCTAGACACACATATACAGTTTTAACCTTTGGCCTCACATGATTTTAAATTCAGTCCCATATACTTTTTGCAGCTATGTGGAGTGTGGTAGCCTTTTCACTTACCCTAGAAGCCTAGATTAATTTCTTCCCTGCCCGAGTATCAGCTCTTCATGGAGGTCAGTATTCAGTGATTGAGTCGTGGATCTATTACCTGGTGAAATGGGACGCTCCTAGATTTTTATTCCAGTATATAATATAATTTAGACCCCTGTGCAATATTTGCACTTTATCTGCACCTAATTTTTAGCTGAATCTGTGCACAACAATTATAACTAGGTGACTGAATAAATTTAATGTGTCAAATTTGTTGTTAGCGCTGGTGATTACTGATGAAATTGGGTGGCTAGACTTTTATGCTGAATATAATTGCAAGTTATATCAAGATAAGCAAAGCAAGAAATCATTCTGAACGCGGTTTTTACAATATGCAATGATGTGTTCTCTGGGCTTGCGCACTATTTTAGTACAAATCGACGGCCCTTAGATTCGAACTTGCTTACGTTCTTACACCGAAGGTACCAACTTGGCTTAAGTGTATCTTTTCAGGTATATTTTACAATCTATATAAGATTATCTGCTGACATTTTGCATTCAGAGCTTACTTTCTATATGTATGGATGACTACTGGGCTGCCTATGATAGATCAGGGTAACGTTGACCCCTGTAGTTTTACTTTGTATAAAAAAATACCGTAGCATAAATCGATTAATCTTGTGCATGCTGATTTTCTCTCACAGTGAACCAGTGAAAAAGACTGAGGGAGACGCCACGAAATCTACAACTTTCATGGTAATTTTAATAGGAATACTAGAAGTACAACAAAAGCCAATTGACTTTCTAATAATATGAACTAGGAAGTAATTAACATGGATCAAGATCTCTCTTTTTTTTGTAAGCCTTCACAGTACAAGTTAAAACAGTCTAAAGCAAGGGCCGGTGACTTTAATCTTCTGTACTTACGAGTGCACGAAGACACTAGTTATTGGACAATTCTCTGTATTTTCTGCACAGTTAGGTAGTTGATGCAGTAACAGAAATACATGGAAATCTCGGGTATAAGCAGGA
This sequence comes from Saposhnikovia divaricata, assembly GCA_036435485.1. Lineage (NCBI taxonomy): Eukaryota > Viridiplantae > Streptophyta > Magnoliopsida > Apiales > Apiaceae > Saposhnikovia > Saposhnikovia divaricata. Next base: position 204,685,879 of record CM071600.1, read on the forward strand.
AAAAATCTTTATCTACTATTGTTGTGAAACTCTCTATGTTCCCTCTCAAGTTTTATCACAGAAGTCTTGAATCCCTTTGGACTTCTGTAGAATTCTTTTTAGTTCTCTACTTATTATTGTCTAAAACCTAACGTGGCATTATTTTCCTCCACTTTTACCGTGTCCACTACTATCTAAGTATTTATATAGTTGCTTCATGTGATAACAGGAGGGTGTCAGCAAAAGGGGGCCACGCTGTAGCAAGTCCAAGTCCAAGTCCAAGTCCAAGTCCATCCATGCGAGTCCACCAAGTAAACTTACTTCCAAACTTATCTCTGCAAGTACTGTAAGGCCACACACCCTGAATATCCAGTTGGATTAATATACTAAATAAAATATTCATGTAAAGATGCTTACCACAAATTGAATATTCCCACAGGCTATGTGGATGGGTACTTGGCTACTTTGTGTTGATGTATTAGTTTCCATGAAACTTGTTATAAAGCAACTACGGGGAGAGAAGGCTACAAAAAGAGAGAGGAAGAAGATTGCAAGAACACTAGCTGATATGTCCACACTAGTTTCGGTTACGGTCCTAATGCTGATTCCTGTAAGCATATTTTTACCTTTTCATTTTCAGTTACAAAATAGTTTTCAAATACTTATGAGGCTCAGCTAATTCTCTGCTTCAAAAATTTGTTAGCCATGGTCTTGCAATATTTTGTTGTGTTGTCCACATAGAAAACTTTTTCGATAGTTTCCTATAATAGAATTAGCTGGTCTAACCCGATATTAGAAAAACGAATGAGACCTTAATATTTGAGAACTCTACTGTATCTGAATGTGTAACTAGTATTACACATAAGCACCCATATTTGGGTTTGCTTGGTGTTAAGTATTTTACTGGTAATGATGGTTCATTTTCCATAATTTGCTTTGTTAATACCAGGTATTGACAATCAATCTCTCTGTGTCTGTAATTAGATGTCTGCAGTGGCACATGCAGTTACGTTAATAGCAATGAAGAGATGCATTCCAGCACTGGTAATTTAATCTATTCATTCCAATTACTAGCCGCGTCAAAAATCTTGACCACTTCAATAGCTATATTCTTTCTGAATCTTCTTCTTGAAAAGCCTCCTCAAAACTATCTTCATTTACCATAGTACTGTTATTATAGACATGCAGCATGCTTTCATGTGCCTAAAACATGTTTTCGAGATACAAGTCGATGAAGCATCTACCATTTCGAGATTCAAGACAATTTCCAAGGTACATTCATTTATGGCTTGTGCTGGTAAAGTATGTTGTCGATAATATGTCACTGATATGGTGGCGGTGATCCGGAAGTAGACAAAACATTTATTTTGTTTTTAATTGATTAATAGTGATCTAAATCTATTGGCGGTTTTTATTGTAGTTAAAATTTTATATATTATATATATTTATACTAATTTTATATTAATTTAATATTTTTAGGAAACAATGAAGAGATTGCTCCAAAAAATATTCATTATTCATTTGTCTTGGATTCCAGTCCAAGACAAATCCAAGGTACATAATGTGTTTACTATTGTGGCTTGTGTGGTAAAGTATGTTGTCGATAATACGTCACTGATATGTTGGCGGTGATCTGAAGTAGACAATACATTTTTTTTGTTTTTAAATTTTACGATCATAGAAAATGTAAGCGAATTGGATAGTGAGTGACCAAGTGCTTAGCAAAACATATTTAATTATAATACTTGGATAAATTAATATATATCACGCTTGTATACCTAACGGACCATTTTAGATTTTGAGTACAAGTTTAGTGCTAATTAGTAGGATATTGAGAGTACGTATTGTAAATCTTCGTAACACGGAATTAGGTTTAGGTGAAATTGGAAAGTTGATAGTGCATGTGCATGTAGTTTTGGATAATACGTTACCGATATGTTGGCCATGATCCGGAAGTAGACTAGACATTTATTTTTCTTTTAATTTGCACGGACGTAGAAAACATAAGTGAATTGGATAGTGAGTGACTGAGTGCTTAGCAAAATATATATGGACCTAGTGAAGTTGAAATTGGATAAATTAGCATACATGAGACTCGCATGCCTAATGGCTCATTTCATGTTCCGAGTACAAGTTTAGTGCTAATTGGTAGGAATTTGAGAGTGATTGTTGTAGTAATTCATAGTAAGGAATTAAATTTAGGTAAATCAGAAGGTCTAGTGCATGTGCTTGTAATTGTTGAATACGTCACTGGTATGTTGGCCATGATTGGAAAATAGAGCAGACATTTATTTTTCCTTTAATTTGTATGATGGTATAAAATGGAAGTAAATTGGATAGTGAATGACCGATATAGTGAAACCGGGATAAATTAATATGTATTGGACTCGCACATTTTTGGATATAGTGAAACTGGGATAAATTAATATACATTCGACTTGTATGCCTGACGGCCCATTTGATGTTCCGGATAAAAGTTTACTGCTAATTAGTAGGAAACTTGAAAGTCCATTGTGCATGTGCTTTTAATTTTTAGTAATATGTCACTGATATATTGGCCATGATTCGGAAATAGAGCAGGCATTTATTTTCTTTAAGTTTGTACGTCCGTAGATAATGGAAGTGAGTTGGATAGTGAGTGGCCGAGTGTATAGAAAAATAATATAATATTTGGATATAGTGAAAATAAAACATCTTAAACACAAGTATATACAAACATATACATAAAAATGAAGCTTTGAATTAAGATTGTAATGAGAAAATTAAGTAATTAGAATGAAAAATGCCTTGATTGTGATCGAGAGAGATGAAATGCAGCTTTTAGCAGGGTTTCGCGTGTTTGTATAGTCTGTATGTATAGGTGTATATAAGAGAGAGAGAGAGGTGAAATATGTATAACTATAACTGGGAGTGAAAATGAGGGCGTGCGTTATATTCTTGAAGACTAGATTTAAAAGTTGATTAGGTTGGTGTATAATTGTTTTAAAGCCATGGATCCCATTCACACTCTTTGATTTTCTCACTGAGAAAGATTCATTAAATATTTATTTTCACCGGTTGGGAATTTTTTATTTGGAAAGTTGTACTTCTAAATGAAGATTAAATAAATAATGCTTTTGGAATTTTTTATTAAAATTGTAGTTAAATATATCAGAGATTATGCGGATTTAAGTTATATTTTAAATATAAGGCCAACTATAAGCATGCCAAACGTAAACAAAATGCACTTTCTCGACTTGGTTTATTTGTTTATTATATATACGGAGCCCGTTTGGCTTAACTTAAAAAAAAGTTACTCATTACTTAAAGTGCAACTTACTTACTTTAAGTGAAAAGTGATAATTTTAACTTTAAATTAGGTGTGTCTGTCTGACTAATTTTGAAGTAAATTTTTTTTTTTTAAAAAAAAATTGATTAAGAAATAGAAATTTATATTTTTTAAATATAATATAAAAGTATAAAATACAAATATATGCAAAAGATATAATACGAGTTAAAAAGGTGATTCAAATATATAAAAATTGTTATGAGAAAAAAATTAAGTTGAAAAAAAGTACCTCGAAGGTACTTCAATTTTTTTTGAACTAAAACTAACTTTAAGTTGAAAATTTTTAGTGCACACAAACAACTTGTTTTCACTTTAAGTGGACGGAAAATTAATAAAAGGTCAAACAAACATGCTGACGGTCTATTTGTTGAATGAAAGTAATTCCAAAAAATGTTGCATCCAATACACTTTGTACATTACATTATTAGAATTTTTACCTTAGTACATAACTTGTTGAAGCGTCTCAAGTTTTTTTTTGTTAAAGAATTTTCTATAGGCATGGATGATCAAAATATGAAGCGGTCCCTTGGGTGCTATATTGTGTTTCAATTGTGATAGTGTTTCTAGGTATAGGGTTTGAACTGGTCCGTTTGTATGCAAGTTGTTTTTCTTATTATGAGAAATGTATAGTATACCAACTTTTTGTGCAAATCAACATTGATTTTACTTTGTACAAGTTCAGATTTTCTGTCATTTAACATGTTTTTTTTATGATAGGTATCACAGAATATTGCCTCCGGAACTGTCTTTGGGCTAATTAAGGAATGAGTTCAAGAAGAGGGGGCAAATCTGGTGCGAAACTACCCAGTGCTGGTTGATTCGACTGACTTATCCAAAGGGGAAACTGTCCCTCAAGTTTTTGTTCGCTGGGCCGGTCAAGTGGCTGATGGGGTGTCAGCTGTAAGTCTTAATTCTGAACAGTATGGAGGCTGGGAGGAGGTAGGAAAAAAGCCCAGAAATAGGTCTTTTGTAAACGCGGGGAATCAGAATCCCAGTGTGAATGTATCAGGCAATCTCTGGATTCTTTTGTGCGAAGTTGTACTATCTTGTCAAAGTCCTCGACTACTGATTGATAAGAGATTGGTATTTAGCTTTGTTGTTAGATACTAAACGAATTCATGTGATTAATGTAATATGGCAAGTATTAGTGCCATCTGTTTTGTTTAATGTTCTTCCTTGGAATTCTTCCTTGGAATCTGATCTGGCATGACACTGCCACGTCACCTGCCATGTCATCAATGTCATCAGTGTTGACGGGGCAGTGCCACGCAGAATTTTGATTATTTTTTTTTAAAATACTGTTTTATTTTATAGAATCAAAAAAATTTAACTTTGGTTCTGTCATAGAATAAGGGAATCTTCACCGATCTCCACATAAGGTGTGTCTCTATAGAGTGCTATTCTAAATATATAACAATATAACATTGAAACACTTTCAACCATGCTCGCAGTTCCAAATTTTTGAACAAGAAAGATCATCATCAGGACTTTTTAAAACGTAAGAGCTACTGTATCAGTTAGAAGAAAAAAAAGGATAGCTCCTGATCATCGAAGGATTCTGTACATATAACGGGGAACACGTTAAAGTAGTAAATATTTTATTATTTTAAAAAATATGTAATTTATGCATGTACTAAATAAAATAAATTTTGTATTCAAATTTTTTTTAAATAATCACGATAAATAAATTATGATGAGAATGATATAATTAATTTGATTTTAGTTGTAAATTTTGATTGGCTCTTACATATATTTATGAAAATTAATTCGTAATATATAATAATGTGATTATGATTAATTATAAATCAAAAGAGTGAAAAATTAATATTGTGGAATCGCTTAATATTATAAATTTGTATAATCCTGGTTGATTTTAGTTTAAAATACTAATTTATTATAAATATGTTTCACATTAAAAAAAATTAAGATGTAAGATATGGATTGTTATCTTAATCATGGTTAATATAGTATACAATACGAGGTAATAACTCATTAAGTTTTTGGTAATTTCAGGTCAGTGATGATACCTTATGGATTATGGAAGGGTTCAACTAATTTATGAATTCTGCCGATAAGCTTTGGTTGATATCAAGTTAATGGTTACTATTAGTTTTTAGTAAGACTTATTCATATTTGGTGCACCGTGCCTTTGCTCTTTATTCTAAAAATTTTGTTGGCCGAACGATGTATATTTTAAGCAAAAACATGGCCATTTCGGACTAGAAAATATTCCTTCTAAAAAGGAATATAGCTTGCCTGCTTTAGGTAGGAATCAGTTCTCAGTTTTCTAATGCAAAGGAATCTGCAAAACTAGACTAGAATGTCTTGTTACACCTTTCTAGCGCTATTTCGGACACTCAGGATGTGAATCTCTTTCTACGCAAAGTGCAGCCTATGCAGTGTTTTTTTCCTTCTAAAACATAAGCATTCTAGATATGTATATCACCCTTGTGACTGTTATCATATATTTCCGATATATAGATCACGTGATAATTTGTGCCAAAGCTTTAAATTGTTGTATTCTGGGCAATTTTTTTGTGCAACCGTGGTTAAAAGGTTAATTTGGTCCCGTTTGGAAAATTTTATTTTTCAGAAATAAGTTACTTATTCTCTCTGTTCTAAAAAGCGGCGATTAATCGGGATTAATCGCCGATTAATCACTGTTCGGTACCTCTCCGAATCGGGATTAATCAGTATTAATCGCTATTCGGTGCCTTTACCGTTTAAGTCCGATTTCCGTTTTTTATAACATTGCTTATTCTGAAAAAAAAGTTAGGAAATATGTATTTTTTCTGAAATAAGTAATTTATTTTTGCAAGATAACGAATATTAAACTACCCATACACATTTTTCTCTAGAAAAAGTATGTAAATATGAATTTTTTTCCGAAATAAGTAACTTATAATTTCTATATTAAATTTGCCAAACAGGCACAAAATAGCCACATGATTATTATATGTATTCAGAGTGATTATGCATCTCTGGTTTCATCAAAATGCAAAAAGGCTAAAGAATACTTCCCTTTCGTTCATTCTTCAATATTACGTTATAAAAGATACAGAAGATTGCAAGCTGCACAACAAAAGAAAAAAGATACAGAATAGTAACCTGGTTTTTCTTTTATTGCCACTCATCTGGCAATTATAAATGCATAAGTATGCATGCAGAAGAGCAAAGAAATAGTAAGATTTGTTAACAATAATTATCACAACCTAAACTTGACCTCCATTTTTGACTGCAAATTCCTACTTCATATTTATTCCAAAGTTTCAACTTCTTCCCAATCATTTTTTCAAACTCTTTCTAATTAAATAAAGGCCAATACAATATAGAATTGCATTTTTTTATCCTTGTTTTCTTTTGTTTTTAATGTTCATGAATCAAATGAACATGGATTGATCTTTTTTAGTTTATATTTCCAAAAACCTTGATAAATAAATCATTGTTCATCCTAATTTTTTTATTTAAGATATGGTAACTGATAAAAATTTTACATTTAATTTTTTTGAATCATATTTTTTAAATGATTAAAATTGTTATTTGATTTTTTCGAACCATATTTTTTTAAATGATTAAACTTGTTCTAAAAATGGCATAATTTGTTGTAAAATGATAATAATTTGTTGTAAATTATGAGAAATGTATAGTATACCAACTTTTTGTGCAACTCAACATTGATTTTACTTGTACAAATTCAGATTTTCTGTCATTGAACATGTTTTTTTTTATGATAGGTATCACAGAATATTGGCTCCGGAACTGTCTTTGGGCCAATTAAAGGATGAGTTCAAGAAGCGGGGGCAAATCTGGTGCGAAACTACCTAGTGCTGGTTTGACTGACATATCCAAAGAAAAAACTGTCCCTCAAGTTTCTGATTGCTGGGCCGGTCAAGTGGCTGATGGGGTGTCAGCTGTAAGTCTTAATTCTGAACAGAATGGAGTCTGGGAGGAGCTAGGGTGAAAGCCCAGAAATATGTCTTTTGTAAATGCGGGGAGTCAGAACTCAGAATACCAGTGTGAGTATCTGGCAATCCCTGGACAGGAGCGAAGGGGCCTTCTAATGCCTGGCCCGGAACTAAGCAGCCTGTCAGTGCCTGGGAAGGACAGGGTTCTGCCAATGGCTTTGCAGCACCGGTAGGTGACTATAGAAGACCCGCTGGCAGAGGTTGGAATCATACTTCTTCAAAAGAGTATGAGAACAAAAATTATCAACCAGCTGTTGCATGGGTGGCAATGTCGTTGTATCATGTCTCAGGCAGAAAAGGTGGGTAATGTATCTGCTTCAAACCCTGCCAATGCCGTAGATGACAAAGAGGAAAGGAAATATGCTGATGAAGAGGATTTTGATACTGAACATATTTATGATTCTGATGAGTATGACTTGGATGAAAGCTAAATGAGTCACGAGACTCTTATGGAGGGTTCAGTACTTAAAGGTTTTCTTAAAATCCCAGATGAGATCAAAGCAGAGGAAATCAATGAGCCTGACAGGCAGTGGCACTGCCCAGCATGTTATGGCGGGCCTAGTGCGATTGACTGGTATCGGGGACTACAAGCCCTAATGGCTCATGCTAAAACTAATGGCAAAAGAAGGGTAAAGGCCCACAGGGTACTTGCTCAACTGTTGGATGAGGAGCTGCGGAGGAAGGGAAGTTCTCTAGTCACTGCTGGTGAAGCCTTTGGCAAGTGGAAAGGATTAAGCGAAAATTATGTAAGAGACAGGGAAATAGTATGGCCACCTATGGTGATCATAAGGGAACCAAGATGCATCCGGAGCAACATAAGGAGGAGGTAATCACTGATCCTTTATGATAAATAGGGCAAATATTATATGACTGTTATATGACTCCAGCCATGTAGGTCAATAGTATGCACCAGCCACTAAGGCTAATGTCAAAGGCCCTCATGCCACAAATGCTAATAAACTGTCCACTAGTTGACTTAACAGTGGCTCCATTTGAGGGAATGACTCAATCCAGTACCCTTTGATTTATGCATTTAGGCCAGATAGTAGATTGTAGGATCAAAACCTGGCAGCTTTTTAAAACAAAGTTGTTTAGTTATATATATAGAGTTGTTACAGGTTTGTTATTATATAACTGCTATCTGCCGTTTGACTTTTTTAAAAGATAATAATCATAATGTAAACTTGGATCTTTCAGCCTTTGCGGTTGAGTTGTGTAATAGTGTTAATGACATTACATTAGTTGTGTAATAGTGTAATAGGTTCAGTTATGCTACTACATGTCATAGTGTTTTAGTATACAATACGAGGTAATAACTGAGCAACTTTTTGGTGATTTCAGGTCAGTGATGATACCTTATGGATTATGGAGGGGTTCATCTAATTTATGAATTCTGCCGATAAGCTTTGGTTTGATATCAAGTTAGTGGTTACTATTAGTTGTTAGTAAAGACTTGTGTGATAATTGTGATTGACTTGTGTAATGTTTTTTCATATGCATATTTGATGCTACATTTGGTCGTTTACATGCCATGCCTCTATGGTTTTTACTAGTAACCTAAATTTGTATTCAGTGCCCAAGGCTAATGTCTAATATCCAGCCATGTAAACCACAAACCTTTCTAGTGATATAACGTTTGTGTAATGTTTTTCATATGCATATTTGGTGCACCGTGCCTTTGCTCTTTATTCTAAAAATTTTGTTGGCCGGACGATGTATATTTTAAGCAAAAACATGGTCATTTCGGATTAGAAAATATTCCTTCTGAAAATGAATATAGCTTGCCTACTTTAGGTAGGAATCAGTTCTCAATTTTCTAATGCAAAGGAATCTGCAAAACTAGAGTAGAATGTCTTGTTACACCTTTCTAACGATGTCTTGCACATTTCGTACGCTGAGGATGTGAATCTCTTTCTGCGCAAAGTGCAGCCTATGCAATGTTTTTTTTCCTTCTAAAACATAAGCATTCTAGATATGTATTACCCTTGTGACTGTTATCATGTATTTCTGATATAAGGATCACATGATGATGTCTCAAAGCTTTAAATTGTTGCATTCTGGGCAAATTTTTGTGCAACCGTGGTTAAATGGTTAAAATATTTAGAGCGATTATGCATCTCTGGTTTCATCAAAATGCAAAAAGGCTAAAGAATAGTTCCCTTTCGTTCATTCTTCAATGTTGCGTTATAAAAGATATACAGAAGTTTGCAAACTGCACAGCAAAAGAAAAAAGATACAGAATAGAAACCAGGTTTTTTTTATTGCCACTTATCTGGCTATTATAAATGCACAAGTATGCATACAGAAGAATAAAGAAATAGTGAGATTTGTTAACAATAATTACCACAACCTAAACTTGACCTCCATTTTTCACTACAAATTCTTGCATATTTAGCTTGATTATTGCATATATAAATGTTTGATTTATAGAAGATTGCAAACTGCAGCAAAAGAAAAAAGATACAGAAACGCAACGTGGTCTTTTTTATGCAACGTGGTCTTTTTTATTGCCACTCATCTCGCAATTATAAATACATAGTTAAGCATACGAAAGAATTAAGAAATACAGTAAAACCTCTTAATATTATTGGAACCGATGAATTTTATTAATTGATGGAGGTTAATTAATCGAGGTTAAGTTGTACTTCGGCTATTATGGTGGTACCAAAAAATCACATTAAAAATATTAATTTATCGTGATATTAAGTATTTATCTGACGAGATTTGATTTTATTGTTGTGAGATTTATTAATAATAATTACCGCAGCCTAAACTTAAACTCCAATTTTCACTTCTCCTCCAACAAATTCCTACTTGGATATTTATTCGAAAGTTTCAACTTCTTCGCAATCATTTTTTCAAACTCTTTCTCATTAAATAAAGGCCAATACAATATAGAATTGCAATTTTTGATCCTTATTTTCTTTTGTTATTTATGTCATGAATCGAATGAGCATGGATTGATTTTTTTTTTTAGTTAATATTTCGAGAAACCTTGATAAATAAATCAGTGTTCATCCTATTTTTTTATTTAAAATATGGTAACCAATAAAAATTTTATATTTGATTTTTTCGAAAACTATTTTTTTTAAAATGATTAAACTTGTTCTAAATATGGTATAATTTGTTGAAAAATAATTTCTTCCTTTTGAAAATGGATTTTTTTAAATTAAATATTTTCTTAAAAATATTCATTATATATTGATGAACATCTACTCCATTTTTCACACTTCTCTCCCTCTCTCTCGTTTCTCTCGCCTAGGGTTTGATGCAGGCGGCTCCGGCCGTCGTCGCTTCCGCCGGTGGAGGTAGACAACCACAGCAACAAAGAATTGGAAAAGGAATTATACGTACACATCTTCAGATCTCCAATCGCTTCTCTAAAGCCGAACTGTTGGCACTCCATCTCTTTTATTTTTACACCACACTTCAATTGATGTGTATGTTTATTGTTTATACTAATTTTATGTTAATTTAATATTTTCAGGAAACAATGAAGAATTTGCTCCAAAAAAGATTCATCATTCATTTGTCTTGGATTCCAATCCAAGACAAATCCAAGGTACATAACGTGTTTACTATTATTGCTTGTGCTGGTTGTCGATAATATGTCACTGATATGTTGGCGGTGATCCGGAAATTGTTCTGGTTGTCGATAATATGTCACTGATATGTTGGCGGTGATCCGGAAATTAATAGACCAAACATTTATTTTGTTTTTAAAAAGGGAATTGGATAATGAGTGACCAAGTGCTTAGCAAAACATATTTAATGATAGTATACATTAGCCTCGTATGCCTAACGGACCATTTCAGATTTCGAGTACAAGTTTAGTGCTAATTAGTAGGAAATTGAGAGTACTTATTGTAAATCTTCGTAACACGGAATTAGGTTTAGGTAAATTGGATAGTGAGTGACCAAGTGCTTAGCAAAACATATTTAATACTAGTAAAACTTGGATAAATTATGCCTAACGGACCATTTCAGATTTCGAGTACAAGTTTAGTGCTAATTAGTAGGAAATTGAGAGTACTTATTATAAATTTTCGTAACACGGAATTAGGTTTAGGTAAATTGGAAAGTTATTGTGCATGTGCATGTAGTTTTGGATAATATGTTGACCAAGATCCGGAAATAGACTAGACATTTATTTTTCCATTAATTTGTATGATCGTAGAACAAATCGTCAAATCCCTTTTTTTCTAGGAAAACTAGGTTTTGACAATGTATTTCAAAGGTTTGTATGTGTGAAAAACATCTTTCCTTGTAATATGGGGAGAAAATCCTCGCAACTCGAACACCCATTTTTGCTTCTACAAAATTTGAAGCGTCGACCTGTTAGTCACATTATTATGCCAAGAGGAAGTGTCTACCATTGCATCAAAGTCCTCTTTTTGTCATATGAAATTGATGAGTATATAAACACAATGAAAATTAATGTATGCTGTATCAAATTAGATATTTGTTTATTTTACTGCATTTGCCTTATTCGGATAGATGGTATTCCATTCTCTTCTTACAGAAATTGGGATTATATATATGTGTATTCTCTGTTTAATACAAGAACTTGCACCTGAACCAAAATATATTCTTATGCTGTTTTTACATTTGTACTCTTCCAGAGAGACTACAAAGATATTTGGCTTAGCTGATTCTGTTTTTAATGCACTGGCACAATGTTTCAGTAAGAATCCCTGTCAAATTAAGGTGCGCAGTTTTATTGAATACCTTTATTGGATGGTTTTGTGATATTTGTTATTTAACAAATTTTGTTGTGCTGTAATTGTTGGTCCCAGCGATGGAAACGGGGGGGGGGGGGGGGGGTTAAAAGGGGGTGCAAAAAAAGGCACAAGCAGGATTTCAAAACCCCATTAACTTTGAAATGAAAAACCTTTTCATCTACTGATCAGTTGCGCTTTTAATTCATAAATGAACTTGCATTTTCTAAAATAGGATATACATTAAAAATAACACATGCAGAGAGTTTCAAACCTCCATGGTCTTGAAATGATTAAATGCCAATGCTTTTACCAAGGGGCAATGCTTGGAATGTTCATTTAGCACTATAGAAATAGTTGAAATATTTAAACCTCTGTCGGGGCAAGATACGTCCTGGTTGGTCCTTCCTTTTTGCTATCAGTTTGTACTAAATTAATTGATGAGCCACAATTTGACATCTTATGCAGGCGAGATATTATGCTCTGTTCAGAAGAGATATTCCTGCTGTCGACTCCCAAAATGGCAATTGTGTTGCGACATCAGATCCCAATGCAGCACTGAATATAGCTTCATTAAAGACTGAATTTCTAAATAGGACTTCAAATATTAGTTCATGTAGAATTTATAAATAGGAAAACCCTGAAGAATGAAATCGAACTCATTGGAAGAGAAAATCAGAGGGTGAATAAATAAGGAGCTAGGATATCAGATTCTAAAAGTTTATAGCCTGGTTTATACCATCTATAAAAGTTCTTATCCTTCTTTCATCCTTCAAATCTCACTCATCTTCTTTCCAAAATATGAGTATTATATTAGCTCTTCTTTTAAAGGAAGTATCATTACGTGATCAGGTTATGTCCAGCATTAAATATGATATGTATCTTTAAGTGAACCATCATTTTTGGCACCATTAAAATAACTGAGTTGAACAACCTCCATTGTTATGTCGGGGAACTTTGGGCCTAAGGCCATACCCGCGTTGATATGTGTGGGGTATGTAAATCAGTATACCTGCTTTATATAATTGGGGCCTGTGAGGTAAACAAGTGAGGCAAATAAGGTGGTAATAATATAATTCCACAATTACGTCGCATGCAATCGTTTTACTACCTGGTTGATCACTAATAGTGTTGTTTAATAGTGTTGTTTGAGTTCTGGATCTTCGGATCACTCAGTTTTTGGAAACAATTGAATTCACATCTTGTTATAAAAATAAATTGTAACGTATATGTATACTTATCTGTATATGATTATATCTCAATTTGTGTGCTTGCTGATATCGTAAAAGTCTTGTTTATTTTAAGCATTTGTTAAGCTATAAGATAAAATGGTTTTATCCTCCGTATATTACTTTGCTCCATATTCAGTTCTTTTTTTCCTTCATGTTGAGCATTGTGAGTTGCTCACTCTTGCTGTTTACAAACATTATAGCTAAGCATGAGACTGGTGAGGTATCGAACCCATCATAAGGGAAAGTGAAACGTGGAAGTTTTAATCCACGCAATTAGAGGGCTTCACTGCTTCGAAACCTTGAAGCAAGTAATATCTGTAGGCTTTTGATTTATGTAATTAGAGCCGGCAATATCGTACACGAAAATGACATGAACACGACACGAAAATTACGAGTTTGGGTTGGCCCGCGGTACACGAACACGAAAGTACACGAACACGAAATTACACATATGAATTTAGTGTCGGTTTTGGGTTTATTCTTGGTACACGACACGAAACAAAAATACACGACACGAAACAAAAACACACAAAATAAATAAATATTTAAATAATTTTTTTAAAATTCTATGAATACATATTATATATATGATTTTTACATAAAATAAATATAAATAGTTTCAAATTTTAGTTTCACAAGATTTGAGCACACTTGATTTTTTATGACACATTAACTTAAGATCCGACTAGTAAAAATTTAATATTTAAATATTTTTATTTTTATTTGAAAATTAAATGAAACACGCGACGAATTATACACGAAATGAACGAAGCGAATCCTTAACGAATCGATTTTTGATTTGACATTACATACACGAAAGACGAAATTACACGACAAAAAAGTATACGAAAAGAAATTACACGACAAAAAAGTATACGGCATCCATATGGCGTCGTGGCGTGAAAAAGGCATAAAACGTCCATCTCAACTTACGTACATGCTGTAAGGCGGGTGCCTCGGATGCCACAAAAATTTATAAAAAAATAAAAATAAAGACTGACCCATTGGCCTGATCCAGTGATCCAACCCACTAAGTTACATACATAAATGTAAGAAAACCGTGATAACATAAAATAATAATCGAAAAGACGCATCCTTTTATTTATGAGTCAGACTCGAACGTGTACGTTATAATAGAGGAAGAAAGTATTCCTATTGCTGATGAAGAAGTTGATGATTGTGGTGATCATCAGTTGCACATGAAAGGGGTAGCCTTAAGGGGTGCAAGTGTTAGAGATGATTTGGTGCTTGATAAATACATCTGACTTCCCACTGCCTAGTTGTTGAGTTTGCTAGTTATTGGTTTTACTTTATCGTGCTACTACCCCACCTAGTTAAAATGTCATGCTTCAATTTTTAAGTACTCACGTTTACATTTTATAGTGGTTGTGTTATTATTAGTTAGTAATTAGAGTGATGTACTAATATATATTACGAATTTATGATATATATATATATATATATATATATAGTTAGAACTCTATCATATATATATATATATATGAACGTTTTGCGCGCCATACGGACGCCACAACAGACGCCACAAAGCCATATTGTCGTGAAGGTCCTCGGGCGTCGCAACTCGCCGTGCCGCCGTAACCACCTTGGATTCCGCCTTTCCGGAATTTTTGCTTTTGTGTTGTTACGGTTTTTAAGCCTGATTTATGAGTACCTTTGTATTTTTATGGTTATTACTTGTTTATTTACATGTTCTAATTTTTATGTGTTTGTATTGTTGTTGCTTAGACTTGGTTCATGTATTTTCTTATATAATGTTTTTTTTGAATAAATATGATATCTTTAGCTTCCAAAGGCTTTGTGTTCTTGTTTGATATATTCACTATATTTTTTGTGTTGTTATATCCATATATTATATAGGTTTGCTTTAGTTATCGGGCTGGAAGCGTTATCTACAATTTACAATTATTGTTGTTTTTGTTTGTTAGAAGTTTTGATGATAAAATACTTATAAGGTGATTATATAATATTGTTATGTAAGGTGCTTCTTATTTGTTTGTACTGTTGTTGCATTTGTTTCTTTTGGTTGTCAAGCGTATACAAAATGCACTTTCTAGACTTGATAGAAGAAATATGTTGCATCCAAAACACTTTGTACATTACATTCTTAGAATTTTTACTATAGTACATAACTTGTTTGTTCCTAAATTTCTTCTTCTATGCGTCGTTTGAAGTGTCTCAAGTTTTTTTTTTTTTTTTTGGTTAAAGAATATTATGTACGCATGGGTGATCAAAATATGAAGTGGTCCATTTCAATGTGTGCTGCATTGTGTTTCAATTGTGATAGTGTCGCTAGGTATAGGGTTTGAACTGGTCCGTTTGTATGCACGTTGTTTTTCTTATTCTGAGAAATGTATGCAGGTTATACCAACTTTTTGTGCAAATTAACATTGATGTTACTTGTACCAATTGAGATTTTCTGTCATTAAAATGTTTTTTTTATGATAGGTATCAAAGAATATTGCCTCAGGAACTGTGTTTGGGCCAATTAAAGGATGAGTTCAAGAAGAGGGGGCAAATCTGGTGCGAAATCACCTACTGCTGGTTTGACTGACTTATCCAAAGGGAAAACTGTCCCTTAAGTTTCTGATCCCTGGGCCGGTCAAGTGGCTGATGGGGTTTCAGCTGTAAGTCTTAATTCTGAACAGAATGGAGGCTGGGAGGAGGGAGTCAGAATCCCAGTGTATCAGGCAATCCTTGGACTAAGGGGCCTTCTAATGCCTGGCCAGGAACTAAGCAGCCTGTTAGTGCCTGGGCGGGACAGGGTTCTGCAAATGCCTTTGCAGCACCGGTAGGTGACTATAGAAATCCCACTGGTAGAGGTTGGAATCCATCTTTCTCATAAGAGTATGAGAACAAAATCTGATCAACCCGCTGTTATTCCTCCTCTTAAGCATGGGTGGCAATGGTGTAGTAACATGTCTCAGGCAGAAAAGGTGGGTAATGTATTTACTTCAAACCCTGCCAATGCCACAGATGACAAAGAGGAAAGGAAATACGCTGACTAAGAGGATTTTGATACTGAAGATATTTATGACTCTGATGAGATGACTTGGGTGAAAGCCAAATGAGTCACGAGACTCTTATGGAGAGTTCAGTACTTAAAGGTTTTTTTAAACCCCTAGATGAGACAAAAGCAGAGGAAATCAATGAGCCTGACAGGCAGTGGCACTGCCCAGCATGTTATGGCGGGCCTGGTGCGATTGACAGGCAGTGGCACTGCCCAGCATGTTATGACTGGTATCGTGGACTGCAAGCCCTAATGACCGATGCTAAAAGTAAAAGGCAAAAGCAGGGCAATGGCCCTCGGGAAACTTGCTCAACTGTTGGATGCGGAGCTGCGGAGGAAGGGAACTTCTCTAGTCCCTGCCGGTGAAGCCTTTGGCAAGTGGAAAGGATTAAGCGAAAATTCTGTAAGAGACAGGGAAATAGTATGGCCACCTATGGATTTGTGTTGTTTGCAGAAAAGGAAAGAACAAAATAAATAAAACAAAATGGGTAAAGAGATTGCTCGGTTTGTGACACTCACAAAGTGTTTGTGTAATTGTCACAAAGAAAAAAAACTTGGAAGAGAAGAAGCTACCGGAGACAATGGCTGCCACCGGAATAACACAGGTAAGGATCTTAAAGCTCTGATACCATGACAGATTTTATATAAACTGAAATATATTGATAGAGAAGTGTTTACAGTTGCTCATCTATAGATCTACAAGTATAAACAGAATACAATTTGGAGTTTACATTGTGTCTTTTGTCGTGTCTTTACTACCACAACAAAGACCTTATTTATAGGCCTATATAACAACGTCATGCCTTACATACTATATATTCTTAGCTGTATAAAACACAAAGGGACCACATAAAACACAAGGCAGTCGAGCACATGGGAGCAACTATAGCATGATAAACGACAATAATCACTTTACATAACCCTAAACTATAGCATGAGTCTATGCATATATAAACTTCAAAATCTAATTGAACAATTGTACATAACCCTAAACCCATTACATAAACCCTAAGTAAGAGTTCCAGAAAACTTACCTCCATAAGGAGGACATTCATTAGGATTGTATACACCTTCATCTCCGGGGTCTCTTCGAAACCAAACCATGACAGTGCCAATCCACGATCGATTTTGAAAGGAATGGAGATAGATAGATGATTTGATCGACTGTGAAATGAGAAAAATGATAGAAATATGATTGTGGGGTAAAGACGATACAGTTTGGGGGTAATAAACCATTTTAGCTGAAAAGACCAAACCGCCCTCACCCAAGTAACGACGTTAGAAGGAAATTGACGGAAGTACACGCTTTGTAAAGAGTTTGAAACTACAGTATTACAAGTGGGGAATTTTGAAATTGAGTATCCCAAGTGCAGATTTCGTGAAAGTTCAAGCACACGAAGTGCTTTTTACTCTAAATAAATCATTGTTCATCCTAATTTTTTTATTTAAAATATTGTAATTGATAAAAATTTACATTTGATTTTTTTGAAAACAAAATATTTTTTAAATGATTGAACTTGTTCTAAAAATGGTATAACTTTTTGAAAAATAATTTCTTCCTTTTGAAAAAAGGTTTTTTTTTAAATTAAATATTTTCTTAAAAATATTCATTATATATTGATGATAAACACTGTGGGAGTATATACATCTACTCCATCTCTCTCTATCTCTCTCTCGCTCTCCCCTATGGTTTTACCGCAAGCGGCTCCGGCCGTCGTCGCACTGCCGGCGGAGGTAGACAACAACAACAACAACAAAGAATTGGAAAAGGAATTGCGATCTCCAATTGCTTCTCTAAAGCCGAACTGTTGGTGCTCCATCTCTTTTATTTTACCCAGACACTTCAATTTATATAGTATGCTTAATTGTTAATTAATCGATTACTTAGTGTGGCGATCCTTATTATGCATATTTTAATTTAATATTTTCAGGAAACAATGAAGAACTTGCTCCAAAAAGTATTCATCATTCATTTGCCTTGGATTCCAATCCAAGGTACATATCTGTTTACTATTATGGCTTGTGCTGGTAAAGTATTTTGGGTAAAGTATTATTATACTGATATGTTGGCGGTGATCGGAAATAGACCAAACATTTATTTTGTTTTTAAATTTTACCATCGTAGAATTGGATAGTGAGTGACCAAGTGCTTAGCAAAACATTAAATAATAGTAAAACTTGAATAAATTAATATACATCAGGCTCGTATGCCTAACGGACCATTTCAGATTTCGAGTAAAGTTTAGTACTAATTAGTAGGAAATTGAGAGTACTTATCGTAAATCTTCGTAACACGGAATTAGGTTTAGGTAAAATTGGAAAGTTATCGTGCATGTGCATGTAGTTTTGGATAATACGTTACTGATATGTTGTCCAGGATCCGAAAATGTACTAGACATTTATTTTTCTTTTAATTTGTATGGACGTAGAAAACAGAAGTGAATTGGATAGTGAGTGACCAAGTGCGACCAAGTGCTTTGCAAAAAATATATGGATCTTGTGAAGTTGGAATTGGGATAAATTAGCATACATGAGACTCGCATGCTTAAGGGCTCATTTCATGTTCCGAGTACAAGTTTAGTGCTAATTAGTAGGAAGTTGAGAGTGATTATTGTAGTGATTCTTAGTAAGGAATTAAATTTAGGTAAAATCGGAAGGTTGATAGGGCATGTGCTTTTAATTGTTGAATACGTCACTGGTATGTTGGCCATGATTCGAATATAGAGCAGACATTTATTTTTCTATTAATTTGTATGACGATAGAAAATGGAAGTAAATTGGATAGTGAATGACTGATACAGTGAAACTGTGATAAATTAATATGCATTGGACTCCCACATTCTTGGATATTGTTATGGGATAAATTAATATACATTGGACTCGCATGCCTAATGGCCCATTTGATGTTCCGAATACAAGTTTACTGTTAATTAGTAGGAAATTGAGATTGCTTTAATATAGAATTAAATTCAAGTAAAATCGGAAAGTCTATTGTGCATGTGCATTTAGTTTTTAACAATATCACTGATATATTGGCCATGATTCGGAAATAGACCAGGCATTTATTTTCTTTTAGTTTGTACGTCCGTAGAAAATGGAAGTGAGTTGGATAGTGAGTGGCCGAGTGCTTAGGAAAAAAATATAATATTTGGAAATAGTGAAATTGGGATAAATTAACATTAGACTTGCATGCTTAACGACCCATTTCATGCTCTCCCTCCTCCTAACTAAAGTTTTAAAATCCTAAAAACAAAAACACTGGCACTGAGATTGCTCCCTAGACCATGAGAATGAGTTTCCTAAGATTTCTAAGATTTGTTGACTGCAAGCTAGTTACGTAGAGTTATTATCTGTTCTATAATAGGAATATTTAACAGCTAACTGTAATATTCAGTCAGACACATTAAGTATGATTTCCGACTCTACAGGTAGCTGTTTATGCTTTATTTAAAGCAGCAATTGAGGTGGAGTTGTTTATTTCCCACAATCGTCACACCAATGCTTTTGTTTCTAAGATGTAAGTATACAGTGCCCTTTATGCTTTTAGTTCTGGGATGTGCTTCGACGGTACAAGTTTCTGCAACATTTTATTGTCGATTAACATTCTTTACAATTATTTATTGGTTGTATACTTCTTTCTATCATGCTTATTGCAACTTGACATGATTCCCAGGATGTAACATAGAATTAGCTGTTTAGAGTTTCTGTACGTAAGCTACCTACTACTACAACACTTCTTCGTATCTTAGAAATGCTGGAACTTATACATGGGTTTCACCATTTTGTATAATCATTTTTTCAGCTTATACCCAACGATAAGTTCTCTTGGGAAGTGCATAGGAGATCTCCTCAACTCGAGGAACCCAAATCTAGTACAGTGGTTTAAAATAGTGGAACTGCCTCGCATCGCAGAATTATATATTACTCTATTCAAAAAGTGGTCCATAGATTATGCAGGAAGGTCTGGTTTGTCTGCAATTATTTCAACTTTATGATGATCTTTCGTGATTCATGATTATACCTCCTAAAGGGATCTTGTTTTGTGATACGATACTTTAAATACCCTAACATTTTTGAGAGTTCTAAACACAAATTACTCAGTGGTGTTGCAGGAATCATTCTGGCAATTAGTTACTGTATTGCAGTGAGAAAGTTGGGTTCAGGGCGTCTTTCCTGTCCTTTACTATCTGTATCAATTGAAAACATACTAGATCATGAACTCGTCATATACCCTTGTTTCTGTGGGTAAGCTGCATCACTTGGCCAGTGAAGCTGGGTTCGAAGAGGAATTCTTGTTGCATTTGGTACAAAGATTATGCCCACTAAAAGCATTGAAGATATAAAATTTTGGATGGGGCTGGTTCAGAAAAAACTATCTGTAGCATTTCACAGAGAGAGTGTAATTTCAGGCAAACAAGTATTTTGCGACAAGGTCAGTTCTCGGGTTATTGTTAATAGGGACTCTTTACCATTACCGTAGGAATATTTCACCTGAGAAGACAATTAATTCTTGTCAAAATATCTAGAACCTGACATGTCCCAGTAAATATTGTGGTAAACAGATACTTTTGCCATCAGTCCTGTTACATAATTTTATCTGCCTTCCTGCCTCCACAAATAGCAAAATTTGATAGGCTTACTATTAAAAAATGAGATAGGTTCTAATTTGTAACATGACAGGATCAAGAGAATGATTTGGCTATTTTTGGCCTTTTTGCATTTTTGGGAAAGGAAACAAGATTATTCTTATCGAGAATGAAGATTAAAGATCTCGATGAACAAGTTGAGGATTTTCTCGGGTAGGCTTCTTGATCTGCTAGACACACATATACAGTTTTAACCTTTGGCCTCACATGATTTTAAATTCAGTCCCATATACTTTTTGCAGCTATGTGGAGTGTGGTAGCCTTTTCACTTACCCTAGAAGCCTAGATTAATTTCTTCCCTGCCCGAGTATCAGCTCTTCATGGAGGTCAGTATTCAGTGATTGAGTCGTGGATCTATTACCTGGTGAAATGGGACGCTACTAGATTTTTATTCCAGTATATAATATAATTTAGACCCCTGTGCAATATTTGCACTTTATCTGCACCTAATTTTTAGCTGAATCTGTGCACAACAATTATAACTGGTGATTACTGATGAAATTGGGTGGCTAGACTTTTATGCTGAATATAATTGCAAGTTATATCAAGATAAGCAAAGCAAGAAATCATTCTGAATGCGGTTTTTACAATATGCAATGATGTGTTCTCTGGGCTTGCGCACTATTTTAGTACAAATCGACGGCCCTTAGATTCGAACTTGCTTACGTTCTTACACCGAAGGTACCAACTTGGCCTAAGTGTATCTTTTCAGGTATATTTTACAATCTATATAAGATTATCTGCTGACATTTTGCATTCAGAGCTTACTTTCTATATGTATGGATGACTACTGGGCTGCCTATGATAGATCAGGGTAACGTTGACCCCTGTAGTTTTACTTTGTATAAAAAAATACCGTAGCATAAATCGATTAATCTTGTGCATGCTGATTTTCTTTCACAGTGAACCAGTGAAAAAGACTGAGGGAGACGCCACGAAATCTACAACTTTCATGGTAATTTTAATAGGAATACTAGAAGTACAACAAAAGCCAATTGACTTTCTAATAATATGAACTAGGAAGTAATTAACATGGATCAATTTTAGCAAAAAAAAAAAAAAAATTAACATGGATCAAGATCTCTCTTTTTTTTGTAAGCATTCACAGTACAAGTTAAATAGCCGGTGACTTTAATCTTTTGTACTTACGAGTGCACGAAGACACTAGTTATTGGACAATTCTCTGTATTTTCTGCACAGTTAGGTAGTTGATGCAGTAACAGAAATACATGGAAATCTCGGGTATAAGCAGGAAAAAATCTTTATCTACTATTGTTGTGAAACTCTCTATGTTCCCTCTCAAGATTTATCACAGAAGTCTGGAATCCCTTTGGACTTCTGTAGAATTCTTTTTAGTTCTCTACTTATTATTGTCTAAAACCTAACGTGGCATTATTTTCCACCACTTTTACCGTGTCCACTACTATCTAAGTTTTATATAGTTGCTTCATGTGATAACAGGAGGGTGTCAGCAAAAGGGGGCCACGCTGTAGCAAGTCCAAGTCCAAGTCCAAGTCCATCCATGAAATAAAATATTCATGTAAAGATGCTTACCACAAATTGAATATTCCCACAGGCTATGTGGATGGGTACTTGGCTACTTGCATGCCTAACGGCCCATTTGATGTTCCGGATAAAAGTTTACTGCTAATTAGTAGGAAACTTGACAGTCCATTGTGCATGTGCTTTTAATTTTTAGTAATATGTCACTGATATATTGGCCATGATTCG
This sequence comes from Saposhnikovia divaricata, assembly GCA_036435485.1. Classification (NCBI taxonomy): domain Eukaryota; kingdom Viridiplantae; phylum Streptophyta; class Magnoliopsida; order Apiales; family Apiaceae; genus Saposhnikovia; species Saposhnikovia divaricata. The sequence goes on from CM071600.1 coordinate 204,708,506, forward strand.
GAAATAGAGCAGGCATTTATTTTCTTTAAGTTTGTACGCCCGTAGATAATGGAAGTGAGTGGCCGAGTGCATAGAAAAATAATACTCCCTCCGTCCCTCTCATTTCTTTACAGTTACTATTTTTGGTCGTCCCTCTCATTTCTTTACATTACCAAAAATAGTAAGTTTCCTCTACTATTACACCCATTACTTTTCCCCACTATCTCATATTTTATTATAAAAAATACTATTACACTCACTAATTTCCTCCACTATCTCAAATCTATTATTAAATATTGATTGGTCTCACCACTTTACCCACTTTTCATCTAACTTTTACTCATTTTTTAAGCATTGTCTTGGTCTCCATGTCCCCCTCCAATGTAAACTATTGAGGGAGACAGAGGGAGTATAATATTTGGATATAGTGAAAATAAAACATCTTAAACAGAAGTATATACAAACATGTACATAAAAATGAAGCTTTGAATTAAGATTGTAATGAGAAAATTAAGTAATTAGAATGAAAAATGCCCTGATTGTGATCGAGAGAGATGAAATGGAGCTTTTAGCAAGGGTTTCGCGTGTTTGTATAGTCTGTATGTATAGGTGTATATGAGAGAGAGAGAGAGAGAGAGAGAGAGAGAGAGAGAGAGAGAGAGAGAGAGAGAGAGAGAGAGAGAGAGAGAGGTGAAATATGTATAACTATAACTTGGGAGTGAAAATGAGGGCGTGCCTTATATTCTTGAAGACTAGATTTAAAAGTTGATTAGGTTGGTGTATAATTATTTTAAAGCCATGGATCCCATTCACACTCTTTGATTTTCTCACTGAGAAAGATTCATTAAATATTTATTTTGACCGGTTGGGAATTTTTTATTTGGAAAGTATAAAATACAAATATATGCAGAGGATATAATACGAGTTAAAAAGGTGATTCAAATATATAAAAATTGTTATGAGAAAAAAATTAAGTTGAAAAAAAGTACCTCGAAGGTACTTCAATTTTTTTTGAACTAAAACTAACTTTAAGTTGAAAATTTTAAGTGCACACAAACAACTTGTTTTCACTTTAAGTGGACCGAAAATTAATAAGAGGTCAAACAAACATGCTGACGGTCTCTTTGTTGAATGAAAGTAATTCCAAAAAATGTTGCATCCAGTACACTTTGTACATTACATTGTTAGAATATTTACTTTAGTACATAACTTGTTGAAGTGTCTGAAGTTTTTTTTTTTTCAAAGAATTTTCTCTGGGCATGGATGATCAAAATATTAAGTGGTCCTTGGGTGCTGTTTTGTGTTTCAATTGTGATAGTGTTTCTAGGTATATGGTTTGAACTGGTCCGTTTGTATGCAAGTTTTTCTTATTATGAGAAATGTATAGTATACCAACTTTTTGTGCAACTCAACATTGATTTTACTTGTACAAATTCAGATTTTCTGTCATTGAACATTTTTTTTTTTGATAGGTATCACAGAATATTGCCTCCGGAACTGTCTTTGGGCCAATTAAAGGATGAGTTCAAGAAGCGGGGGCAAATCTGGTGCGAAACTACCTAGTGCTGGTTTGACTGACATATCCAAAGAAAAAACTGTCCCTCAAGTTTCTGATTGCTGGGCCGGTCAAGTGGCTGATGGGGTGTCAGCTGTAAGTCTTAATTCTGAACAGAATGGAGTCTGGGAGGAGCTAGGATGAAAGCCCAGAAATAGGTCTTTTGTAAATGCGGGGAGTCAGAACTCAGAATACCAGCGTGAGTATCTGGAAATCCCTGGACAGGAGCGAAGGGGCCTTCTAATGCCTGGCCCGGAACTAAGCAGCCTGTCAGTGCCTGGGAAGGACAGGGTTCTGCCAATGCCTTTGCAGCACCGGTAGGTGACTATAGAAGACCCGCTGGCAGAGGTTAGAATCATACTTCTTCAAAAGAGTATGAGAACAAAAATTATCAACCAGCTGTTGCATGGGTGGCAATGTCGTTGTATCATGTCTCAGGCAGAAAAGGTGGGTAATGTATCTGCTTCAAACCCTACCAATGCCGCAGATGACAAAGAGGAAAGGAAATATGCTGATGAAGAGGATTTTGATACTGAACATATTTATGATTCTGATGAGTATGACTTGGATGAAAGCCAAATGAGTCACGAGACTCTTATGGAGAGTTCAGTACTTAAAGGTTATCTTAAAATCCCAGATGTGATCAAAGCAGAGGAAATCAATGAGCCTGACAGGCAGTGGCACTGCCCAGCATGTTATGGCGGGCCTAGTGCGATTGACTGGTATCGGGGACTACAAGCCCTAATGGCTCATGCTAAAACTAATGGCAAAAGAAGGGTAAAGGCCCACAGGGTACTTGCTCAACTGTTGGATGAGGAGCTGCGGAGGAAGGGAAGTTCTCTAGTCACTGCTGGTGAAGCCTTTGGCAAGTGGAAAGGATTAAGCGAAAATTATGTAAGAGACAGGGAAATAGTATGGCCACCTATGGTGATCATAAGGGAACCAAGATGCATCCGGAGCAACATAAAGAGGTGGTAATCACTGATCCTTTATGATAAATAGGGCAAATATTATATGACTGTTATATGACTCCAGCCATGTAGGTCAATAGTATGCACCAGCCACTAAGGCTAATGTCAAAGGCCCTCATGCCACAAATGCTAATAAACTGTCCACTAGTTGACTTAACAGTGGCTCCATTTGAGGGAATGACTCAATCCAGTACCCTTTGATTTATGCATTTAGGCCAGATAGAAGATTGTAGGATCAAAACCTGGCAGCTTTTTAAAACAAAGTTGTTTAGTTATATATATAGAGTTGTTACAGGTTTGTTATTTTATAACTGCTATCTGCCGTTTGACTTTTTTAAAAGATAATAATCATAATGTAAACTTGGATCTTTCAGCCTTTGCGATTGAGTTGTGTAATAGTGTTAATGACATTACATTAGTTGTGTAATAGTGTAATAGGTTCAATTATGCTACTACATGTCATAGTGTTTTAGTATACAATACGAGGTAATAACTGAGCAACTTTTTGGTGATTTCAGGTCAGTGATGATACCTTATGGATTATGGAAGGGTTCATCTAATTTATGAATTCTGCCGATAAGCTTTGGTTTGATATCAAGTTGGTGGTTACTATTAGTTGTTAGTAAAGACTTGTGTGATAATTGTGATTGACTTGTGTAATGTTTTTTCATATGCATATTTGATGCTACATTTGGTCGTTTACATGCCATGCCTCTATGGTTTTTACTAGTAACCTAAATTTGTATTCAGTGCCCAAGGCCAATGTCTAATATCCAACCATGTAAACCACAAACCTTTCTAGTGATATAACGTTTGTGTAATGTTTTTTCATATGCATATTTGGTGCACCGTGCCTTTGCTCTTTATTCTAAAAATTTTGTTGGCCGGACGATGTATATTTTAAGCAAAAACATGGTCATTTCGGATTAGAAAATATTCCTTCTAAAAATGAATATAGCTTGCCTACTTTAGGTAGGAATCAGTTCTCAATTTTCTAATGCAAAGGAATCTGCAAAACTAGAGTAGAATGTCTTGTTACACCTTTCTAACGCTGTCTTGCACATTTCGTACGCTGAGGATGTGAATCTCTTTCTGCGCAAAGTGCAGCCTATGCAATGTTTTTTTTCCTTCTAAAACATAAGCATTCTAGATATGTATTACCCTTGTGACTGTTATCATGTATTTCTGATATAAGGATCACGTGATAATGTCTCCAAGCTTTAAATTGTTGCATTCTGGGCAAATTTTTGTGCAACCGTGGTTAAATGGTTAAAATATTTAGAGCGATTATGCATCTCTGGTTTCATCAAAATGCAAAAAGGCTAAAGAATAGTTCCCTTTCGTTCATTCTTCAATGTTGCGTTATAAAAGATATACAGAAGTTTGCAAACTGCACAGCAAAAGAAAAAAGATAAAGAATAGAAACCTGATTTTTTTTTATTGCCACTCATCTGGCTATTATAAATGCACAAGTATGCATACAGAAGAATAAAGAAATAGTGAGATTTGTTAACAATTATTACCACAACCTAAACTTGACCTCCATTTTTCACTACAAATTCTTGCATATTTAGCTTGATTATTGCATATATAAATGTTTGATTTATAGAAGATTGCAAACTGCAGCAAAAGAAAAAAGATAAAGAAACGCAACGTGGTCTTTTTTATGCAACGTGGTCTTTTTTATTGCCACTCATCTGGCAATTATAAATACATAGGTAAGCATACGAAAGAATTAAGAAATACAGTAAAACCTCTTAATATTATTGGAACCGTTGAATTTTATTAATTTATGGAGGTTAATTAATCGAGGTTAAGTTGTACTTCGGCTACTATGGTGGTACCAAAAAATCACATTAAAAATATTAATTTATCGTGATATTAAGTATTTATCTGACGAGATTTGATTTTATTGTTGTGAGATTTATTAATAATAATTACCGCGGCCTAAACTTAAACTCCAATTTTCACTTCTCCTCCAACAAATTCCTACTTGGATATTTATTCGGAAGTTTCAACTTCTTCGCAATCATTTTTTCAAACTCTTTCTCATTAAATAAAGGCCAATACAATATAGAATTGCAATTTTTGATCCTTATTTTCTTTTGTTATTTATGTCATGAATCGAATGAGCATGGATTGATTTTTTTTAGTTAATATTTCGAGAAACCTTGATAAATAAATCAGTGTTCATCCTATTTTTTTATTTAAAATATGGTAACCAATAAAAATTTTACATTTGATTTTTTCAAAAACTAAATTTTTTAAAATGATTAAACTTGTTCTAAATATGGTATAATTATATTGATGATGAACATCTACTCCATTTTTCACACTTCTCTCCCTCTCTCTCGTTTCTCTCGCCTAGGGTTTGATGCAGGCGGCTCCGGCCGTCGTCGCTTCCGCCGGTGGAGGTAGACAACCACAGCAACAAAGAATTGGAAAAGGAATTATACGTACACATCTTCAGATCTCCAATCGCTTCTCTAAAGCCGAACTGTTGGCACTCCATCTCTTTTATTTTTACACCACACTTCAATTGATGTGTATGTTTATTGTTTATACTAATTTTATGTTAATTTAATATTTTCAGGAAACAATGAAGAATTTGCTCCAAAAAAGATTCATCATTCATTTGTCTTGGATTCCAATCCAAGACAAATCCAAGGTACATAACGTGTTTACTATTATTGCTTGTGCTGGTTGTCGATAATATGTCACTGATATGTTGGCGGTGATCCGGAAATTGTTCTGGTTGTCGATAATATGTCACTGATATGTTGGCGGTGATCCGGAAATTAATAGACCAAACATTTATTTTGTTTTTAAAAAGGGAATTGGATAATGAGTGACCAAGTGCTTAGCAAAACATATTTAATGATAGTATACATTAGCCTCGTATGCCTAACGGACCATTTCAGATTTCGAGTACAAGTTTAGTGCTAATTAGTAGGAAATTGAGAGTACTTATTGTAAATCTTCGTAACACGGAATTAGGTTTAGGTAAATTGGATAGTGAGTGACCAAGTGCTTAGCAAAACATATTTAATACTAGTAAAACTTGGATAAATTATGCCTAACGGACCATTTCAGATTTCGAGTACAAGTTTAGTGCTAATTAGTAGGAAATTGAGAGTACTTATTATAAATTTTCGTAACACGGAATTAGGTTTAGGTAAATTGGAAAGTTATTGTGCATGTGCATGTAGTTTTGGATAATACGTTACTAATATGTTGACCAAGATCCGGAAATAGACTAGACATTTATTTTTCCATTAATTTGTATGATCGTAGAACAAATCGTCAAATCCCTTTTTTTTCTAGGAAAACTAGGTTTTGACAATGTATTTCAAAGGTTTGTATGTGTGAAAAACATCTTTCCTTGTAATATGGGGAGAAAATCCTCGCAACTCGAACACCCATTTTTGCTTCTACAAAATTTGAAGCGTCGACCTGTTAGTCACATTATTATGCCAAGAGGAAGTGTCTACCATTGCATCAAAGTCCTCTTTTTGTCATATGAAATTGATGAGTATATAAACACAATGAAAATTAATGTATGCTGTATCAAATTAGATATTTGTTTATTTTACTGCATTTGCCTTATTCGGATAGATGGTATTCCATTCTCTTCTTACAGAAATTGGGATTATATATATGTGTATTCTCTGTTTAATACAAGAACTTGCACCTGAACCAAAATATATTCTTATGCTGTTTTTACATTTGTACTCTTCCAGAGAGACTACAAAGATATTTGGCTTAGCTGATTCTGTTTTTAATGCACTGGCACAATGTTTCAGTAAGAATCCCTGTCAAATTAAGGTGCGCAGTTTTATTGAATACCTTTATTGGATGGTTTTGTGATATTTGTTATTTAACAAATTTTGTTGTGCTGTAATTGTTGGTCCCAGCGATGGAAACGGGGGGGGGGGGGGGGGGTTAAAAGGGGGTGCAAAAAAAGGCACAAGCAGGATTTCAAAACCCCATTAACTTTGAAATGAAAAACCTTTTCATCTACTGATCAGTTGCGCTTTTAATTCATAAATGAACTTGCATTTTCTAAAATAGGATATACATTAAAAATAACACATGCAGAGAGTTTCAAACCTCCATGGTCTTGAAATGATTAAATGCCAATGCTTTTACCAAGGGGCAATGCTTGGAATGTTCATTTAGCACTATAGAAATAGTTGAAATATTTAAACCTCTGTCGGGGCAAGATACGTCCTGGTTGGTCCTTCCTTTTTGCTATCAGTTTGTACTAAATTAATTGATGAGCCACAATTTGACATCTTATGCAGGCGAGATATTATGCTCTGTTCAGAAGAGATATTCCTGCTGTCGACTCCCAAAATGGCAATTGTGTTGCGACATCAGATCCCAATGCAGCACTGAATATAGCTTCATTAAAGACTGAATTTCTAAATAGGACTTCAAATATTAGTTCATGTAGAATTTATAAATAGGAAAACCCTGAAGAATGAAATCGAACTCATTGGAAGAGAAAATCAGAGGGTGAATAAATAAGGAGCTAGGATATCAGATTCTAAAAGTTTATAGCCTGGTTTATACCATCTATAAAAGTTCTTATCCTTCTTTCATCCTTCAAATCTCACTCATCTTCTTTCCAAAATATGAGTATTATATTAGCTCTTCTTTTAAAGGAAGTATCATTACGTGATCAGGTTACGTCCAGCATTAAATATGATATGTATCTTTAAGTGAACCATCATTTTTGGCACCATTAAAATAACTGAGTTGAACAACCTCCATTGTTATGTCGGGGAACTTTGGGCCTAAGGCCATACCCGCGTTGATATGTGTGGGGTATGTAAATCAGTATACCTGCTTTATATAATTAGGGCCTGTGAGGTAAACAAGTGAGGCAAATAAGGTGGTAATAATATAATTCCACAATTACGTCGCATGCAATCGTTTTACTACCTGGTTGATCACTAATAGTGTTGTTTAATAGTGTTGTTTGAGTTCTGGATCTTCGGATCACTCAGTTTTTGGAAACAATTGAATTCACATCTTGTTATAAAAATAAATTGTAACGTATATGTATACTTATCGGTATATGAGTATATCTCAATTTGTGTGCTTGCTGATATCGTAAAAGTCTTGTTTATTTTAAGCATTTGTTAAGCTATAAGATAAAATGGTTTTATCCTCCGTATATTACTTTGCTCCATATTCAGTTCTTTTTTTCCTTCATGTTGAGCATTGTGAGTTGCTCACTCTTGCTGTTTACAAACATTATAGCTAAGCATGAGACTGGTGAGGTATCGAACCCATCATAAGGGAAAGTGAAACGTGGAAGTTTTAATCCACGCAATTAGAGGGCTTCACTGCTTCGAAACCTTGAAGCAAGTAATATCTGTAGGCTTTTGATTTATGTAATTAGAGCCGGCAATATCGTACACGAAAATGACATGAACACGACACGAAAATTACGAGTTTGGGTTGGCCCGCGGTACACGAACACGAAAGTACACGAACACGAAATTACACATATGAATTTAGTGTCGGTTTTGGGTTTATTCTTGGTACACGACACGAAACAAAAATACACGACACGAAACAAAAATACACAAAATAAATAAATATTTAAATAATTTTTTTAAAATTCTATGAATACATATTATATATATGATTTTTACATAAAATAAATATAAATAGTTTCAAATTTTAGTTTCACAAGATTTGAGCACACTTGATTTTTTATGACACATTAACTTAAGATCCAACTAGTAAAAATTTAATATTTAAATATTTTTATTTTTATTTGAAAATTAAATGAAACACGCGACGAATTATACACGAAATGAACGAAGCGAATCCTTAACGAATCGATTTTTGATTTGACATTACATACACGAAAGACGAAATTACACGACAAAAAAGTATATGAAACGAAAATTATTAGATATATATATGTAATATTACTTTTGGCAGTAGTACGAAGGATTCCTTACGGGATATGAATTCAATCTAGATTATGGGAACATTGTCGCACATAGTTTGCGTCAGAAACACTTTTACTTGTATTAAGTACGATTATGTAAATTATTAAACCGATGTATTAATATAAGTTTTAAGTTTTGTTAACAACTCAAGTCTATATTTATTATTTAATTAAATGTTTTGATTTGGGGCGTTACAAAGTAATGGTCAGCGAATGTAGCAGTTCATAAAATTGTTAGTGAGATTATTTTTATGTCCCGATCGAATTTGGTTACAAAGTAATGGTCAGCGAATGTAGCAGTTCATAAAATTGTTTTGATTTGGGGCGTTACAAAGTCAATGCACTCTTTGAATTTGGCTACTCTAGCCGGGGATTGCCTCCCAAACCTAACCGCCTTTCTAACTCTTACAACCGATGGATCTTGTTCTTCAAGTCCATCATTCATAATCAAATTAGCTATGTGTGCAACACATCTCATGTGCATATGTTTTCCTTTCAAGAAATCACAACCCCTAGAAGAGAACCTATCTCTTAACAAACCCATGCAAGTAGTGTTTGAACTTGCATTATCAACCGTAATTGCAAACACTTTTGCAATTCCCCATTCTTTCAAACACATGTCAATGTCCCTAGCTAAAAGTTTACATCAGAGAATATGCTGATTTAAGTTCTATTTTTGTCAATAATCTAATAAATATAAAATACATAATACTTTTGGAATTTTTTATTATAGTTGTAATTAAATACATCAGAGTATATGCGGATTTAAGTTCTATTTTTAAATATTAGGCCAACTATTTTGGCTAACAAATTTTTGTGTTTTGTTGATTTGAAAATTAGGTGCGAGCAAACAAACATAGAAACAACATAATCAACAAAAAATATATCGCGAGCCACGCGATTAGAATAGGGAACTTTATTTTGACTTTTCTAGAATGCTTAAAATTATCTTATTTGTTTCGCGTTATTAAACAATTTTAATTGTGATTTTAAGGGATTTAAGCTTAATTTATGTGTAGATTTGTGTTTAATAGTTGTTTATATACCTGTTTTGTTGATTAAAATGATCTAGGGTTTTCTATATGTTAGGATTTTGACTCCTAAGGAGTTTTATTAGGTGTTTGTATGGTTTTTGTTGGTGTGATTGTTGTGTTTGTGTTATAAATGTATATGTACACCATAATAGACTACGTTAATGTATTCGTCAATCGTCATATCCATGTAGTTATGTATTCCAATATTATCTTATTTTTTTCCGGTAGTTGAATTTGTTTTTCACGATTTTAGGTGTTAAAGGGGTTTAAGTCTAGTTATGTGAACATTTGTGAAGTTTACTGTCTTTTAGTTGTTTATATACATGTTTCGATGACTAAAGGCTTTAGAGTTTAGATTTAAAAGGGATTTAATGATGTAAGGTGTTTTTTTATGTGTCTGTATGGTTTTTGTTGATGTGATTGTTATGTTTGTGTTAACAGCAAGTATACACCATCTAAACTTGTTTAATGTGTTTGTTTTATGTGCGAATGTGTGTGCTGTTATATGTTTGTATATTAGTTTATTTGTTTCCGCCAGGGTTGTCACGACGTCCATACGGCGTCCATATGGCATCCATATGGCGTCGTGGCGTGAAAAAGGCATAAAACGTCCACCTCGACTTACGTACATGCTGTAAGGCGGGCGCCTCGGATGCCACAAAAATTTATAAAAAAATAAAAATAAAGACTGACCCATTGGCCTGATCCAGTGATCCAACCCACTAAGTTACATACATAAATGTAAGAAAACCGTGATAACATAAAATAATAATCGAAAAGATGCATCCTTTTATTTATGAGTCAGACTCGAACGTGTACGTTATAATAGAGGAAGAAAGTATTCCTATTGCTGATGAAGAAGTTGATGATTGTGGTGATCATCAGTTGCACATGAAAGGGGTAGCCTTAAGGGGTGCAAGTGTTAGAGATGATTTGGTGCTTGATAAATACATCTGACTTCCCACTGCCTAGTTGTTGAGTTTGCTAGTTATTGGTTTTACTTTATCGTGCTACTACCCCACCTAATTAAAATGTCATGCTTCAATTTTTAAGTACTTACGTTTACATTTTATAGTGGTTGTGTTATTATTAGTTAGTAATTAGAGTGATGTACTAATATATATTACGAATTTATGATATATATATATATATATAGTTAGAACTCTATCATATATATATATATGAACGTTTTGCGCGCCATACGGACGCCACAACAGACGCCACAAAGCCATATTGTCGTGAAGGTCCTCGGGCGTCGCAACTCGCCGTGCCGCCGTAACCACCTTGGATTCCGCCTTTCCGGAATTTTTGCTTTTGTGTTGTTACGGTTTTTAAGCCTGATTTATGAGTACCTTTGTATTTTTATGGTTATTACTTGTTTATTTACATGTTCTAATTTTTATGTGTTTGTATTGTTGTTGCTTAGACTTGGTTCATGTATTTTCTTATATAATGTTTTTTTTGAATAAATATGATATCTTTAGCTTCCAAAGGCTTTGTGTTCTTGTTTGATATATTCACTATATTTTTTGTGTTGTTATATCCATATATTATATAGGTTTGCTTTAGTTATCGGGCTGGAAGCGTTATCTACAATTTACAATTATTGTTGTTTTTGTTTGTTAGAAGTTTTGATGATAAAATACTTGTAAGGTGATTATATAATATTGTTATGTAAGGTGCTTCTTATTTGTTTGTACTGTTGTTGCATTTGTTTCTTTTGGTTGTCAAGCGTATACAAAATGCACTTTCTGGACTTGATAGAAGAAATATGTTGCATCCAAAACACTTTGTACATTACATTCTTAGAATTTTTACTATAGTACATAACTTGTTTGTTCCTAAATTTCTTCTTCTATGCGTCGTTTGAAGTGTCTCAAGTTTTTTTTTTTTTTTTTTTGTTAAAGAATATTATGTACGCATGGGTGATCAAAATATGAAGTGGTCCATTTCAATGTGTGCTGTATTGTGTTTCAATTGTGATAGTGTCGCTAGGTATAGGGTTTGAACTGGTCCGTTTGTATGCACGTTGTTTTTCTTATTCTGAGAAATGTATGCAGGTTATACCAACTTTTTGTGCAAATTAACATTGATGTTTACTTGTACCAATTGAGATTTTCTGTCATTAAAATGTTTTTTTTATGATAGGTATCAAAGAATATTGCCTCAGGAACTGTGTTTGGGCCAATTAAAGGATGAGTTCAAGAAGAGGGGGCAAATCTGGTGCGAAATCACCTACTGCTGGTTTGACTGACTTATCCAAAGGGAAAACTGTCCCTTAAGTTTCTGATCCCTGGGCCGGTCAAGTGGCTGATGGGGTTTCAGCTGTAAGTCTTAATTCTGAACAGAATGGAGGCTGGGAGGAGGGAGTCAGAATCCCAGTGTATCAGGCAATCCTTGGACTAAGGGGCCTTCTAATGCCTGGCCAGGAACTAAGCAGCCTGTTAGTGCCTGGGCGGGACAGGGTTCTGCAAATGCCTTTGCAGCACCGGTAGGTGACTATAGAAATCCCACTGGTAGAGGTTGGAATCCATCTTTCTCATAAGAGTATGAGAACAAAATCTGATCAACCAGCTGTTATTCCTCCTCTTAAGCATGGGTGGCAATGGTGTAGTAACATGTCTCAGGCAGAAAAGGTGGGTAATGTATTTACTTCAAACCCTGCCAATGCCACAGATGACAAAGAGGAAAGGAAATACGCTGACTAAGAGGATTTTGATACTGAAGATATTTATGACTCTGATGAGATGACTTGGGTGAAAGCCAAATGAGTCACGAGACTCTTATGGAGAGTTCAGTACTTAAAGGTTTTTTTAAACCCCTAGGTGAGACAAAAGCAGAGGAAATCAATGAGCCTGACAGGCAGTGGCACTGCCCAGCATGTTATGGCGGGCCTGGTGCGATTGACAGGCAGTGGCACTGCCCAGCATGTTATGACTGGTATCGTGGACTGCAAGCCCTAATGACCGATGCTAAAAGTAAAAGGCAAAAGCAGGGCAAAGGCCCTCGGGAAACTTGCTCAACTGTTGGATGCGGAGCTGCGGAGGAAGGGAACTTCTCTAGTCCCTGCCGGTGAAGCCTTTGGCAAGTGGAAAGGATTAAGCGAAAATTCTGTAAGAGACAGGGAAATAGTATGGCCACCTATGGATTTGTGTTGTTTGCAGAAAAGGAAAGAACAAAATAAATAAAACAAAATGGGTAAAGAGATTGCTCGGTTTGTGACACTCACAAAGTGTTTGTGTAATTGTCACAAAGAAAAAAAACTTGGAAGAGATGAAGCTACCGGAGACAATGGATGCCACCGGAATAACACAGGTAAGGATCTTAAAGCTCTGATACCATGACAGATTTTATAAAAACTGAAATATATTGATAGAGAAGTGTTTACAGTTGCTCATCTATAGAGCTACAAGTACAAACAGAATACAATTTGGAGTTTACATTGTGTCTTTTGTCGTGTCTTTACTACCACAACAAAGACCTTATTTATAGGCCTATATAACGTCATGCCTTACATACTATATATTCTTAGCTGTATAAAACACAAAGGGACCACATAAAACACAAGGCAGTCGAGCACATGGGAGCAACTATAGCATGATAAACGACAATAATCACTTTACATAACCCTAAACTATAGCATGAGTCTATGCATATATAAACTTCAAAATCTAATTGAACAAATGTACATAACCCTAAACCCATTACATAAACCCTAAGTAAGAGTTCCAGAAAACTTACCTCCATAAGGAGGACATTCATTAGGATTGTATACACCTTCATCTCCGGGGTCTCTTCGAAACCAAACCATAACAGTGCAATCCACGATCGATTTTGAAAGGAATGGAGATAGATAAATGATTTGATCGACTGTGAAATGAGAAAAATGATAGAAATATGATTGTGGGGTAAAGACGATACAGTTTGGGGGTAATAAACCATTTTAGCTGAAAAGACCAAACTGCCCTCACCCAAGTAACGACGTTAGAAGGAAATTGACGGAAGTACACGCTTTGTAAAGAGTTTGAAACTACAGTATTACAAGTGGGGAATTTTGAAATTGAGTATCCCAAGTGCAGATTTCGTGAAAGTTCAAGCACACGAAGTGCTTTTTACTCTAAATAAATCATTGTTCATCCTAATTTTTTTATTTAAAATATTGTAATTGATAAAAATTTACATTTGATTTTTTTGAAAACAAAATATTTTTTAAATGATTGAACTTGTTCTAAAAATGGTATAACTTTTTGAAAAATAATTTCTTCCTTTTGAAAAAAGGTTTTTTTTTAAATTAAATATTTTCTTAAAAATATTCATTATATATTGATGATAAACACTGTGGGAGTATATACATCTACTCCATCTCTCTCTCGCTCTCCCCTATGGTTTTACCGCAAGCGGCTCCGGCCGTCGTCGCACTGCCGGCGGAGGTAGACAACAATTGTTGAATCGGAAAAAAATCGGAAGGTTGATAGGGCATGTGCTTTTAATTGTTGAATACGTCACTGGTATGTTGGCCATGATTCGAATATAGAGCAGACATTTATTTTTCTATTAATTTGTATGACGATAGAAAATGGAAGTAAATTGGATAGTGAATGACTGATACAGTGAAACTGTGATAAATTAATATGCACTGGACTCCCACATTCTTGGATATTGTTATGGGATAAATTAATATACATTGGACTCGCATGCCTAACGGCCCATTTGATGTTCCGAATACAAGTTTACTGTTAATTAGTAGGAAATTGAGATTGCTTTAATATAGAATTAAATTTAAGTAAATCCGGAAAGTCTATTGTGCATGTGCATTTAGTTTTTAACAATATCACTGATATATTGGTCATGATTCGGAAATAGACCAGGCATTTATTTTCTTTTAGTTTGTACGTCCGTAGAAAATGGAAGTGAGTTGGATAGTGAGTGGCCGAATGCTTAGGAAAAAAATATAATATTTGGAAATAGTGAAATTGGGATAAATTAACATTAGACTTGCATGCTTAATGACCCATTTCATGCTCTCCCTCCTCCTAACTAAAGTTTTAAAATCCTAAAAACAAAAACACTGGCACTGAGATTGCTCCCTAGACCATGAGAATGAGTTTCCTAAGATTTCTAAGATTTGTTGACTGCAAGCTAGTTACGTAGAGTTATTATCTGTTCTATAATAGGAATATTTAACAGCTAACTGTAATATTCAGTCAGACACATTAAGTATAATTTCCGACTCTACAGGTAGCTGTTTATGCTTTATTTAAAGCAGCAATTGAGGTGGAGTTGTTTATTTCCCACAAATGTCACACCAATGCTTTTGTTTCTAAGATGTAAGTATACAGTGCCCTTTATGCTTTTAGTTCTGGGATGTGCTTCGACGGTACAAGTTTCTGCAACATTTTATTGTCGATTAACATTCTTTACAATTATTTATTGGTTGTATACTTCTTTCTATCATGCTTATTGCAACTTGACATGATTCCCAGGATGTAACATAGAATTAGCTGTTTAGAGTTTCTGTACGTAAGCTACCTACTACTACAACACTTCTTCGTATCTTAGAAATGCTGGAACTTATACATGGGTTTCACCATTTTGTATAATCATTTTTTCAGCTTATACCCAACGATAAGTTCTCTTGGGAAGTGCATAGGAGATCTCCTCAACTCGAGGAACCCAAATCTAGTACAGTGGTTTAAAATAGTGGAACTGCCTCGCATCGCAGAATTATATATTACTCTATTCAAAAAGTGGTCCATAGATTATGCAGGAAGGTCTGGTTTGTCTGCAATTATTTCAACTTTATGATGATCTTTCGTGATTCATATTATACCTCCTAAAGGGATCTTGTTTTGTGATACGATACTTTAAATACCCTAACATTTTTGAGAGTTCTAAACACAAATTACTCAGTGGTGTTGCAGGAATCATTCTGGCAATTAGTTACTGTATTGCAGTGAGAAAGTTGGGTTCAGGGCGTCTTTCCTGTCCTTTACTATCTGTATCAATTGAAAACATACTAGATCATGAACTCGTCATATACCCTTGTTTCTGTGGGTAAGCTGCATCACTTGGCCAGTGAAGCTGGGTTCGAAGAGGAATTCTTGTTGCATTTGGTACAAAGATTATGCCCACTAAAAGCATTGAAGATATAAAATTTTGGATGGGGCTGGTTCAGAAAAAACTATCTGTAGCATTTCACAGAGAGAGTGTAATTTCAGGCAAACAAGTATTTTGCGACAAGGTCAGTTCTCGGGGTATTGTTAATAGGGACTCTTTACCATTACCGTAGGAATATTTCACCTGAGAAGACAATTAATTCTTGTCAAAATATCTAGAACCTGACATGTCCCAGTAAATATTGTGGTAAACAGATACTTTTGCCCTCAGTCCTGTTACATAATTTTATCTGCCTTCCTGCCTCCACAAATAGCAAAATTTGATAGGCTTACTATTAAAAAATGAGATGGGTTCTAATTTGTAACATGACAGGATCAAGAGAATGATTTGGCTATTTTTGGCCTTTTTGCATTTTTGGGAAAGGAAACAAGATTATTCTTTTCGAGAATGAAGATTAAAGATCTCGATGAACAAGTTGAGGATTTTCTCGGGTAGGCTTCTTGATCTGCTAGACACACATATACAGTTTTAACCTTTGGCCTCACATGATTTTAAATTCAGTCCCATATACTTTTTGCAGCTATGTGGAGTGTGGTAGCCTTTTCACTTACCCTAGAAGCCTAGATTAATTTCTTCCCTGCCCGAGTATCAGCTCTTCATGGAGGTCAGTATTCAGTGATTGAGTCGTGGATCTATTACCTGGTGAAATGGGACGCTCCTAGATTTTTATTCCAGTATATAATATAATTTAGACCCCTGTGCAATATTTGCACTTTATCTGCACCTAATTTTTAGCTGAATCTGTGCACAACAATTATAACTCGGTGACTGAATAAATTTAATGTGTCAAATTTGTTAGCGCTGGTGATTACTGATGAAATTGGGTGGCTAGACTTTTATGCTGAATATAATTGCAAGTTATATCAAGATAAGCAAAGCAAGAAATCATTCTGAACGCGGTTTTTCCAATATGCAATGATGTGTTCTCTGGGCTTGCGCACTATTTTAGTACAAATCGACGGCCCTTAGATTCGAACTTGCTTACGTTCTTACACCGAAGGTACCAACTTGGCCTAAGTGTATCTTTTCAGGTATATTTTACAATCTATATAAGATTATCTGCTGACATTTTGCATTCGGAGCTTACTTTCTATATGTATGGATGACTACTGGGCTGCCTATGATAGATCAGGGTAACGTTGACCCCTTTAGTTTTACTTTGTATAAAAAAATACCGTAACATAAATCGATTAATCTTGTGCATGCTGATTTTCTTTCACAGTGAACCAGTGAAAAAGACTGAGGGAGACGCCACGAAATCTACAACTTTCATGGTAATTTTAATAGGAATACTAGAAGTACAACAAAAGCCAATTGACTTTCTAATAATATGAACTAGGAAGTAATTAACATGGATCAAGATCTCTCTTTTTTTTGTAAGCCTTCACAGTACAAGTTAAAACAGTCTAAAGCAAGGGCCGGTGACTTTAATCTTCTGTACTTACGAGTGCACGAAGACACTAGTTATTGGACAATTCTCTGTATTTTCTGCACAGTTAGGTAGTTGATGCAGTAACAGAAATACATGGAAATCTCGGGTATAAGCAGGAAAAAATCTTTATCTACTATTGTTGTGAAACTATCTATGTTCCCTCTCAAGATTTATCACAGAAGTCTTGAATCCCTTTGGACTTCTGTAGAATTCTTTTTAGTTCTCTACTTATTATTGTCTAAAACCTAACGTGGCATTATTTTCCACCACTTTTACCGTGTCCACTACTATCTAAGTTTTATATAGTTGCTTCATGTGATAACAGGAGGGTGTCAGCAAAAGGGGGCCACGCTGTAGCAAGTCCAAGTCCAAGTCCAAGTCCATCCATGAAATAAAATATTCATGTAAAGATGCTTACCACAAATTGAATATTCCCACAGGCTATGTGGATGGGTACTTGGCTACTTGCATGCCTAACGGCCCATTTGATGTTCCGGATAAAAGTTTACTGCTAATTAGTAGGAAACTTGACAGTCCATTGTGCATGTGCTTTTAATTTTTAGTAATATGTCACTGATATATTGGCCATGATTCGGAAATAGAGCAGGCATTTATTTTCTTTAAGTTTGTACGTCTGTAGATAATGGAAGTGAGTTGGATAGTGAGTGGCCGAGTGCATAGAAAAATAATACTCCCTCCGTTCCTCTCATTTCTTTACAGTTACTATTTTTGGTCGTCCCTCTCATTTATTTACATTACCAAAAATAGTAAGTTTCCTCTACATCTTAAACATCTTAAACCCAAGTATATACAAACATATACATTAAATGAAGCTTTATATCAAGATTGCAACGAGAATTAAGTAATTAGAATGAAAAATTCCCTGATTGTGATCGAGAGAGATGAAATGGAGCTTTTAGCAAGGGTTTCGTGTGTTTGTATGGTTTGTATGTATAGGTGTATATAATATATATATAGAGATATAATATATATATAGAGAGAGCGAGCGAGCGAGCAGTGAAATATGTATAACTTGGGAGTGAAAATGAGGGCGTGTGTTGTATTCTTGAAAACCCTAGATTTTAAAAGTTGATTAGGTTGGTGTATGTCTGTATGATTGTTTCGAAGTCGGTGGATCCCATTCACACTATTTGATTTTCTCATTAAAGATTCATTTAATATTTATTTCGACCGGTTGAGAATTTTTTTATTTGGAAAGTTGTACTTCTAAATGAAGATTAAATAAATAATACTTTTGGAATTTGTTATTAAAATTATAGTTAAATATATCAGAGAATATGTGGATTTAAGTTCTCTTTTAAAGATAAGGCCAACTACATGCATGTCAAACGTATACAAAATGCACTTTCTCGACTTGGTTTATTTGTTTATTGTACATACGGTCTCTTTGTTGAATGAAAGTAATTCCAAAAAATGTTGCATCCAGTACACTTTGTACATTACATTGTTAGAATATTTACTTTAGTACATAACTTGTTGAAGTGTCTGAAGTTTTTTTTTTTTTTCAAAGAATTTTCTCTGGGCATGGATGATCAAAATATTAAGCGGTCCTTGGGTGCTGTTTTGTGTTTCAATTGTGATAGTGTTTCTAGGTATATGGTTTGAACTGGTCCGTTTGTATGCAAGTTTTTCTTATTATGAGAAATGTATAGTATACCAACTTTTTGTGCAACTCAACATTGATTTTACTTGTACAAATTCAGATTTTCTGTCATTGAACATGTTTTTTTTTTATGATAGGTATCACAGAATATTGCCTCCAGAACTGTCTTTGGCCCAATTAAAGGATGAGTTCAAGAAGCGGGGGCAAATCTGGTGCGAAACTACCTAGTGCTGGTTTGACTGACATATCCAAAGAAAAAACTGTCCCTCAAGTTTCTGATTGCTGGGCCGGTCAAGTGGCTGATGGGGTGTCAGCTGTAAGTCTTAATTCTGAACAGAATGGAGTCTGGGAGGAGCTAGGATGAAAGCCCAGAAATAGGTCTTTTGTAAATGCGGGGAGTCAGAACTCAGAATACCAGTGTGAGTATCTGGAAATCCCTGGACAGGAGCGAAGGGGCCTTCTAATGCCTGGCCCGGAACTAAGCAGCCTGTCAGTGCCTGGGAAGGACAGGGTTCTGCCAATGCCTTTGCAGCACCGGTAGGTGACTATAGAAGACCCGCTGGCAGAGGTTGGAATCATACTTCTTCAAAAGAGTATGAGAACAAAAATTATCAACCAGCTGTTGCATGGGTGGCAATGTCGTTGTATCATGTCTCAGGCAGAAAAGGTGGGTAATGTATCTGCTTCAAACCCTGCCAATGCCGCAGATGACAAAGAGGAAAGGAAATATGCTGATGAAGAGGATTTTGATACTGAACATATTTATGATTCTGATGAGTATGACTTGGATGAAAACCAAATGAGTCACGAGACTCTTATGGAGAGTTCAGTACTTAAAGGTTTTCTTAAAATCCCAGATGTCATCAAAGCAGAGGAAATCAATGAGCCTGACAGGCAGTGGCACTGCCCTGCATGTTATGGCGGGCCTAGTGCGATTGACTGGTATCGGGGACTACAAGCCCTAATGGCTCATGCTAAAACTAATGGCAAAAGAAGGGTAAAGGCCCACAGGGTACTTGCTCAACTGTTGGATAAGGAGCTGCGGAGGAAGGGAAGTTCTCTAGTCACTGCTGGTGAAGCCTTTGGCAAGTGGAAAGGATTAAGCGAAAATTATGTAAGAGACAGGGAAATAGTATGGCCACCTATGGTGATCATAAGGGAACCAAGATGCATCCGGAGCAACATAAGGAGGAGGTAATCACTGATCCTTTATGATAAATAGGGCAAATATTATATGACTGTTATATGACTCCAGCCATGTAGGTCAATAGTATGCACCAGCCACTAAGGCTAATGTCAAAGGCCCTCATGCCACAAATGCTAATAAACTGTCCACTAGTTGACTTAACAGTGGCTCCATTTGAGGGAATGACTCAATCCAGTACCCTTTGATTTATGCATTTAGGCCAGATAGTAGATTGTAGGATCAAAACCTGGCAGCTTTTTAAAACAAAGTTGTTTAGTTATATATATAGAGTTGTTACAGGTTTGTTATTTTATAACTGCTATCTGCCGTTTGACTTTTTTAAAAGATAATAATCATAATGTAAACTTGGATCTTTCAGCCTTTGCGATTGAGTTGTGTAATAGTGTTAATGACATTACATTAGTTGTGTAATAGTGTAATAGGTTCAATTATGCTACTACATGTCATAGTGTTTTAGTATACAATACGAGGTAATAACTGAGCAACTTCTTGGTGATTTCAGGTCAGTGATGATACCTTATGGATTATGGAAGGGTTCATCTAATTTATGAATTCTGCCGATAAGCTTTGGTTTGATATCAAGTTGGTGGTTACTATTAGTTGTTAGTAAAGACTTGTGTGATAATTGTGATTGACTTGTGTAATGTTTTTTCATATGCATATTTGATGCTACATTTGGTCGTTTACATGCCATGCCTCTATGGTTTTTACTAGTAACCTAAATTTGTATTCAGTGCCTAAGGCCAATGTCTAATATCCAGCCATGTAAACCACAAACCTTTCTAGTGATATAACGTTTGTGTGATGACTCCTAAGGAGTTTTATTAGGTGTTTGTATGGTTTTTGTTGGTGTGATTGTTGTGTTTGTGTTATAAATGTATATGTACACCATAATAGACTACGTTAATGTATTCGTCAATCGTCATATCCATGTAGTTATGAATTCCAATATTATCTTATTTTTTTCCGGTAGTTGAATTTGTTTTTCACGATTTTAGGTGTTCAGGGTTTTAAGTCTAGTTATGTGAACATTTGTGAAGTTTACTGTCTTTTAGTTGTTTATATACATGTTTCGATGACTAAAGGCTTTAGAGTTTAGATTTGAAAGGGATTTAATGATGTAAGGTGTTTTTTTATGTGTCTGTATGGTTTTTGTTGATGTGATTGTTATGTTTGTGTTAACAGCAAGTATACACCATCTAAACTTGTTTAATGTGTTTGTTTTATGTGCGAATGTGTGTGCTGTTATATGTTTGTATATTAGTTTATTTGTTTCCGCCAAGGTTGTCACGACGTCCATACGGCGTCCATATGGCATCCATATGGCGTCGTGGCGTGAAAAAGGCATAAAACGTCCACCTCGACTTACGTACATGCTGTAAGGCGGGCGCCTCGGATGCCACAAAAATTTATAAAAAAATAAAAATAAAGACCGACCCATTGGCCTGATCCAGTGATCCAACCCACTAAGTTACATACATAAATGTAAGAAAACCGTGATAACATAAAATAATAATCGAAAAGACGCATCCTTTTATTTATAAGTCAGACTCGAACGTGTACGTTATAATAGAGGAAGAAAGTATTCCTATTGCTGATGAAGAAGTTGATGATTGTGGTGATCATCAGTTGCACATGAAAGGGGTAGCCTTAAGGGGTGCAAGTGTTAGAGATGATTTGGTGCTTGATAAATACATATGACTTCCCACTGCCTAGTTGTTGAGTTTGCTAGTTATTGGTTTTACTTTATCGTGCTACTACCCCACCTAGTTAAAATGTCATTCTTCAATTTTTAAGTACTTACGTTTACATTTTATAGTGGTTGTGTTATTATTAGTTAGTAATTAGAGTGATGTACTAATATATATTACGAATTTATGATATATATATATATATATATATATATATATATATATATATATATATACACTTAGAACTCTATCATATATATATATATATATGAACGTTTTGCGCGCCATACGGACGCCACAACAGACGCCACAAAGCCATATTGTCGTGAAGGTCCTCGGGCATCGCAACTCGCCGTGCCGCCGTAACCACCTTGGATTCCGCCTTTCCGGAATTTTTGCTTTTGTGTTGTTACGGTTTTTAAGCCTGATTTATGAGTACCTTTGTATTTTTATGGTTATTACTTGTTTATTTACATGTTCTAATTTTTATGTGTTTGTATTGTTGTTGCTTAGACTTGGTTCATGTATTTTCTTATATAATGTTTTTTTTGAATAAATATGATATTTTTAGCTTCCAAAGGCTTTGTGTTCTTGTTTGATATATTCACTATATTTTTTGTGTTGTTATATCCATATATTATATAGGTTTGCTTTAGTTATCGGGCTGGAAGCGTTATCTACAATTTACAATTATTGTTGTTTTTGTTTGTTAGAAGTTTTGATGATAAAATACTTATAAGGTGATTATATAATATTGTTATGTAAGGTGCTTCTTATTTGTTTGTACTGTTGTTGCATTTGTTTCTCTTGGTTGTCAAGCGTATACAAAATGCACTTTCTGGACTTGATAGAAGAAATATGTTGCATCCAAAACACTTTGTACATTACATTCTTAGAATTTTTACTATAGTACATAACTTGTTTGTTCCTAAATTTCTTCTTCTATGCGTCGTTTGAAGTGTCTCAAGTTTTTTTTTGTTAAAGAATATTATGTACGCATGGGTGATCAAAATATGAAGTGGTCCATTTCAATGTGTGCTGTATTGTGTTTCAATTGTGATAGTGTTGCTAGGTATAGGGTTTGAACTGGTCCGTTTGTATGCACGTTGTTTTTCTTATTCTGAGAAATGTATGCAGGTTATACCAACTTTTTGTGCAAATTAACATTGATGTTTACTTGTACCAATTGAGATTTTCTGTCATTAAAATGTTTTTTTATGATAGGTATCAAAGAATATTGCCTCAGGAACTGTGTTTGGGCCAATTAAAGGATGAGTTCAAGAAGAGGGGGCAAATCTGGTGCGAAATCACCTACTGCTGGTTTGACTGACTTATCCAAAGGGAAAACTGTCCCTTAAGTTTCTGATCCCTGGGCCGGTCAAGTGGCTGATGGGGTTTCAGCTGTAAGTCTTAATTCTGAACAGAATGGAGGCTGGGAGGAGGGAGTCAGAATCCCAGTGTATCAGGCAATCCTTGGACTAAGGGGCCTTCTAATGCCTGGCCAGGAACTAAGCAGCCTGTTAGTGCCTGGGCGGGACAGGGTTCTGCAAATGCCTTTGCAGCACCGGTAGGTGACTATAGAAATCCCACTGGTAGAGGTTGGAATCCATCTTTCTCATAAGAGTATGAGAACAAAATCTGATCAACCAGCTGTTATTCCTCCTCTTAAGCATGGGTGGCATTGGTGTAGTAACATGTCTCAGGCAGAAAAGGTGGGTAATGTATTTACTTCAAACCCTGCCAATGCCACAGATGACAAAGAGGAAAGGAAATACGCTGACTAAGAGGATTTTGATACTGAAGATATTTATGACTCTGATGAGATGACTTGGGTGAAAGCCAAATGAGTCACGAGACTCTTATGGAGAGTTCAGTACTTAAAGGTTTTTTTAAACCCCTAGATGAGACAAAAGCAGAGGAAATCAATGAGCCTGACAGGCAGTGGCACTGCCCAGCATGTTATGGCGGGCCTGGTGCGATTGACAGGCAGTGGCACTGCCCAGCATGTTATGACTGGTATCGTGGACTGCAAGCCCTAATGACCGATGCTAAAAGTAAAAGGCAAAAGCAGGGCAAAGGCCCTCGGGAAACTTGCTCAACTGTTGGATGCGGTGCTGCGGAGGAAGGGAACTTCTCTAGTCCCTGCCGGTGAAGCCTTTGGCAAGTGGAAAGGATTAAGCGAAAATTCTGTAAGAGACAGGGAAATAGTATGGCGACCTATGGTGATGATAATGAACACACAACATGACAAAGATGACAACGAAAAGGTAAATGTTCATTTGATATGCTATTAGATGTTGCACCCTTAATTTTTTTGAGTGACAAATCTAACTTTCAATGGGAGTGTGATAATCAACCTTTTTTGTGTGTTCCTTGTGCCTTACTGTTTTTTGCTTACTATTGCATTTTCAGTGGGTTGGAATGGGAAGTAACGAACTTCTTGAGTGCTTTAGTGGTTATGAAGCCTTTGAAGGCACGACCCTCCTATGGCCCGCAAGGGCATCGAGGTATGAGTGTCCTCATCTTTGAGACCTCAGCTGTTGGTTATTTCGAGGCTGACCGATTAAGCAAGCGTTTTGAGGACAAAGGAACGAACCGTGATGCTTGGGTTCACAAGGCGCAGCGGTTTCTTCCCGGTGGTCAGCCTCTGTTATATGGTTACATGGCAGAGAAAGGAGATATTGATATATTTAACCAGCACTCTAAAGGTCCACTATTTTGTAACCCTTACTTATGTTAAAAGTACATGTTCCCTCATTTTCTTCTTCTTTAGATTAATTTTTTTTTTTTTTTATCTTTGATTGGTTAGGCAAGTCCATGGTAAAGTTTGAGATGAGATCGTATGAGGAGATGGTAGTGAACTCATTAAGGCAGATGAGTGAGGACAATGAAAATCATCTCATCAACTGGTACAAGAACATAGCCGTGAAGGAGAAAAAATATGCAAAAACACTTGAAGATTCTTATGGTTGGCTAAACGAGAAACTGCGCAAGACCCAGTAAGAGAATCGAGTGCGACAGAGAACCAAAATTCACCAGGAGCAACACAAGGAGGTTATCACTGATCCTTTAGGATCGATAGGGCAAATATTGTATGACTGTCATGGAAGTGTGTACAAGTGTATGTTGTCTTTGCTGCACAATTCACTTGCATTCCGTTTCTCCTGTTTTTAGTAATTGTTTTCTGAATTGTAAAGTTTATACATTAAACCGGTAAGCCGTTTTAGATTCTATTTAATATATACTTGTTGTTCACCTTCTACTATTTAGTATTTTGACAGTCTGGCCATTAAACTATTATATTAAATACTATTTAGTATTTAATATGGAAAATCCTTCTTCAGCCGAGGACCGTCAATTCAGTAAGGAGCAAATAGTTTGTGAACGGTGGTACTCTTGTTTATGTAAATGTTCTTATCTGTGACAAAAAGAACCACAGTAGGATGCATTTCACCTGTAACCCGAGTAGGATTCATGTTCTTAACTTCTTTCTCTATTGATTCTTAATTGTATTATCAATGCATGGCATCTTGTTTAACCTCTTTTGACTATCTTGGGATGCACCTTGTACTTTATACGATGCGACCGAGTGTCAGAGCTCATGCTAAATATGTCGTGTGCTAGTTGCACTAAATATGTCGTGTGCTAGTTGCATTGTATAAATGTATTAAGAAACGAAATTGTTTTTTTTTTTGCTAAATTAAGAAACGAAATTGTTATTTTCTCCAAGCATAGATTTGCTTGTTTTCTTGTTAAGGAGAATATGTTTAGTTAAGGAATTGAACCTATGGCTATGACTCAACTAATAAACATAAGTACTTGGACTATTTAGAAGCATATATCCAATCAAAAAATTCCTACCAATTTGTTTTCAGCTTAGAAAATTTGTGCACTTCTTTGTAACATCTTTTACATTTTTTGCCAAAAGAAAAGGAAAAAGAAGCAACTCAAATAGTATTATAGCTGTACATGCATAGGCCATAGCATTATATATCTTAAGTTGGAGCTAGGACAAGATAGGAGTTCCTAGCTAAATAATTCTACTGCGAAATGCTTTACTTTATTTGCTGGGGCAGCTATGAGTTATTTTGTGCATCTTCAATTAATTAAAAAAGGCAGCATGTCACGAAATATTTATTTTTTTATTCATAACATTAACATATTATGGGAGAAACGGAAAAGAAGAAAATATAATCATCAATCAATCAATCAATCAATATATATAAAGGAGGATAGCGGGAGTTTAGGTGGCGCTCTAATATCGTCTCAATCGATTTTTTTAATTTTCTAGAATTTTAAACACTAATAAATATAAAAATATCAATTACCATATTAGAAGTAGAAATAGAATAGGTGTTCAAATTTATAAAGGATAAGAGTTCGAATTTATAGGAAAGACATATGATTAGAAGTTCTATTGGAAGTATAATAAGTATTTATAAGGCATACGATTAAAAGTTCTATTGAAAGTAGAATAGGAGTTCGAATTTATAGAGAATAAGAGTTTGAATTTATAGAAAAAATATATTAATAAAAGTTCTACTAGAACTAGAATAAGTGTTTGAATATATAGAGCAGACATATAATTAAATATTTTATAGAAAGTACGATCTTATTAAATTATATATTTTTTATATACGTTAATTATACTTATATTAGGAAAATTTATTCATAAATCCAATACTATTGTCATGAAAAAAGTCACCGTATTTAAAAAGAAAAGAATTGATGTGTTAACATAATAAAAGAACAATGAGTAAAAGAACAATCTCATGCAGGAATCCTAAATAAATACAGGAGTATCTATAATATAAAGAGAAAATAAGATGTGTTTTCATTTTCTAAAACTCCAAAAATTTTAGAAAATCTAGAAAGTATAAATTGGAATTCACTCTATTTTTTAGGTTTTGATTTCAAGGAAAAAAATTGTTGTGTAAGATAAGTATCATTAATAATATGTAATGAAGTTAGAATTTCGATCCCAAACGAGAGCGGCTCGAAATGTGTATAACGGGAAGACGGCTTACTATAAAAGATTGTACTAGCTATTAAAATATTATATGACGTTATAAATTTTATTTTATTTTTAGGATTTGATTTTTATGGATAAACATTATCATACAAGTAATATATGTAAAAGTTAGGTTTTTGGTCTTAACGAGAGAGCTAATCAATAGTAATAAATGTGTTTAACAAGAAAGCGGTTCATTAGATAAGACCGTTGTTATGCCATAATTTTGGCATGTCTAATAATCTCCCAAATTTCTAATAATTATTAATTATTAATTCACATTAATAATTATTGTTTAACCGCTAAGTTTTATCCTCTCTCTGAAACGAGGAAAGAATCAATTTCAATCAATCAATAACGGAAAATATCTCCAAACGATATTCTTCAAATCAGGAAGATATCACAACGATAAGATTAAATCAGATAAAATCAGTAATCACCAAGATTAACGAAGTTTATCCCTAAAGTCTCTAAGGGATAGACACAAATCAATTTCACAGAACTACGTGGGTTTGATCCTATATAAACATATAGGTACGTAGGCATCTTGGCATGATGGAATCCGATACACGAGACAAATAGAGACACCTGCCAAGTCCAGCCCCTCTTTTTTCATAAACCGTAATTCCTTAAAACAGCCACATACACATTATTTAGCTCTATTATTCCAGTAACCCTCCGATTTCGTGTTGTTATACAATATTCTCCTTATAACATTTGGCGCTAGAAGGAGGGGCAATTAATTATTTATGGAGGACAAATAATTTTCAAACAAGGAATTGGGCTTCGTTAATTAATCATGGAGGCAACCAGACAACCAGTACG
The DNA here is from genome assembly GCA_036435485.1 of Saposhnikovia divaricata. NCBI lineage: Eukaryota > Viridiplantae > Streptophyta > Magnoliopsida > Apiales > Apiaceae > Saposhnikovia > Saposhnikovia divaricata. Next base: position 204,735,983 of record CM071600.1, read on the forward strand.
CGAACGAGGAATCAACCAAAAAGGCAAAGCAGGGATGCAAGAATAAAAAAATTTTAAAAAATGGAGCAGCAGAGGTCGTGGAGCATATCGAAAGAAGTAGCAGCGGCAAAGAAAAGATAAACAAAAAACAAGAAGATCATAAAGATGGGTGAATGATTTGGATGTGGGAGCACAACAGCAAGAATAAACAATTGAAAAAAAAATCAAAAGGAGTAACAACAAGCACATGGAAGGCTTTAAGAAATAAAGATTGGAGGAACACGGACACCTACACGAAGATGGCGCAGCAACAAGCAGGAAGAGAATTCGTGGCAAAATAAAATGGGTCCAGCAAGAGTTTTAACAAATTAACAAAAAAAAAAAAAAAAGACACGGAGATGGACTAGTTAGTGTGACCAGCAGACACAGTAAAAAATATGGAGTCAAACATACGCATGAAGAATGAAAACGAACCCACATGCTGCGACTTGGACAATAACCATGCAACAGCTTCGATTTTGATCAAAAGATAAGTCCCTTTTTCTTATTTTAATTTCCTGCAAATTAATTATATTATTATGCCATGCATGCATATTATAATCATGTTTTTTAAATATTTTTTACATGAAAAATATTTATTATTTATAAAATTCGTGCGAGTAATAGATATTTTTATGCATGTAAAATTATTGCGATTTGGAAAATATCGTATGAGATATTTATGCTGATTGATTGTGGATATTTTACAATCTCGTACGAGCTGCATATTTTGAACAAAATTATATACGCGAGACGCATAATTTTGTAAAAGAATTTCTACAAAGAAAAGGAGCATTATATTTATAGAAAATAAATATCGCGACATTCTTAAACGAGCATATTTATTATTGCATATGGATTTGCAAAAGATTTTTCATATATTGTCGTGATAGTACATATATGTCAAAAATATTTTCAAACTTGCGAACTAAAGTGCCAAGTAGGGTAGCCTGGACAAGTTATAAATCTCGCAATGCTACATGCTTAGTAAAGTGCAGTGCAGCACCATCTGGATCATTGAAGGCCCATGGCCAGATCTCTCAAGATCGCATGGGTGGAGGCATCCCTTTGCACAATTACATTGAAGTCCCATGGCCAGATCTCTCAAGATCGCGTGGGTGGAGGCATCCCTATGCACAACTACATGTACATCTACATCTACATCTACATTGAAGACTCCGCAAGACACATCATTATGTGATTGCATTAAACACATCCTTATGTGGTTGCATCAGACACTTGAAAAGCGTGTATGCCAGCTCGGGATATATACAAACGCCAAGGTCCTAACTAGACAACAAGGATCGCAATGGATTTCAAACGAATTATTTATACTCGCACATTTGAAAACCTTGGCAAAAATATATTTATCCTATAATGGTCATCGCATGCTATCACACTTGCATCCGCATACGCCTAACGAGCACAGTGGTGCTCTAAGTATTTTTCTAATCATCTATTTTCAGTTTTTTCAGCGACTCAAGAAATTTGGAAGCTTGAAGAATGTTTAGTTCTCCACTGCAGCAAGCTACACTGAAGAACTGGGGGCTAGTTGTTATGCCATAATTTTGGCATGTCTAATAATCTCCCAAATTTCTAATAATTATTAATTATTAATTCACATTAATAATTATTGCTTAACCGCTAAGTTTTATCCTCTCTCTGAAACGAGGAAAGAATCAATCTCAATCAATCAATAACGGAAAATATCTCCAAACGATATTCTTCAAATCAGGAAGATATCACAACGATAAGATTAAATCAGATAAAATCAGTAATCACCAAGATTAACGAAGTTTATCCCTAAAGTCTCTAAGGGATAGACACAAATCAATTTCACAGAACTACGTGGGTTTGATCCTATATAAACATATAGGTACGTAGGCATCTTGGCATGATGGAATCCGATACACGAGACAAATCGAGACACCTGCCAAGTCCAGCCCCTCTTTTTTCATAAACCGTAATTCCTTAAAACAGCCACATACACATTATTTAGCTCTATTATTCCAGTAACCCTCCGATTTCGTGTTGTTATACAATATTCTCCCTATAACAACCGTATAAAAGATGTTTAAATATATAATTAATACATAAAATAAAATATTTTATTGGAAGTAGATTACGAGGACGGTGGAGACGTCTTATACGATTTTTTAAAACTATACATCTTTTTTCCTAGAAATCCTTTATTTTAACTTTTTTATACAAGTTAATTATACTTGCATTACAAAAATATATCCATAAATGTAATATTATTCCCGTAACGAAAAGTCTTCGTATTTTTTTTTTTAATATGTTAACATAACAGAAAGACATTCCCATGCGGAAACTGTAAATAAATACAAGAATATCTATAATATACAGAAAATATAAGATGTATTTTCATCTTTTAAGACTCCATAAATATTAGAAAGTTTAAAGAATATAAAAATTGGAATTTACTCACTTTATATAATGAAGTTAGAATTTCGGTTTCAAATAAGAGCGGCTAGAAACGTATTTAACGGGAAGACGGCTCGCTAGAAAAGATTGTATTAGCTATTAGAATTTGATACTGTAGTCATAATTTTTTTTTTATTTTTACGGTTCGATTTTATAGATAAAAGATATTATATAAGTCTTTATAATATATGTTAAAAAGTTTGGATTTCGGTTTTAACGAGAGAGCGGCTCAATCGAAAGAATCGTATTTAACAAGAAATTGATTCATTAGAGAAGATTATTTAATTATTAAAATTTAATATTAATATTTTAATATAACATAAATGTATTGAATTTTTTAAAAAATATTGTAACGCCGCCGCGAAGCGCGGCTTTATCAACTAGTTAAAAGTGAACTGACGAGATATATGGGTCGTATGGAGTGATAATGATACGACAGAAAAGAAGAAAGAGGCAGGAGTAATGTAGCTTTATCCAGGCGGTAGAGGCATATATATATATATATATATATATATATATATATATATATATATATATATAAATATATATATATATATGGGAGCCCTTCCACAACCATAGCTGGTTAATTTTTATATCCATCCAACGAATCGTGTCCGTTAAATATTTGAAGTGTACGGTGAAGATTAATTGCCCCAGCAATGTTTCATTGCGGTGGCGGCGTTCCCCGCAATGACACAATGCGGAAGCCGCATTGAGACAATGCGGTGCCCAACTTTGTGAAAGTACTTTTATACCCTTTATTTTACAAACCGCACATTACATAAAACCACTTACACAGACACACAAACAAAAACACACAAACTAAATTGGAACACAAAAGCCGCGATTCCATTGATGCATTGTTCAGTAACAAAAGCCGCGATTCCATCTCTCTAATTTTCTTGTTTCGACTTCTTGGACTCAACTAGAAGGTGCCCTCTACTTCTACTATCTCGTTTATATGTATATAATTGCATTATATGTTGAATATAGACACACCCATAAGATGTTTGATGAATTGTCTGTAAGAATTTTTGTAGATCAAATCTTCATCCCCCCTGCCTCTTGTTCCCTGTTAGGTAGATCATTGAAGTTTTACATCACAATGCTAGATTTCCTTGAAACAATTGTCCTCTTATTGTTAGTCACATTGTTTAATTGTTGATGATGCACCTCGTGATGACAGTGTTGAATATTCACTTCTGGATTGTGTATCTGATGCTTAATTTTCTTATTTATTTGCTACTTTTTTTCCTTGCGGTTTCTTTTCTTGGGAAGTGGGCTATAGCCATTAAGTGTGAAATCAAAGTAAATGGATGATAAATTGAAGTAACTTTTGTGCTAGTACCTTTTACTGTTATAGAAAAAAACTCCAGGGATGTGCTTCTACTTCTGAAATGTTTTTGAAATAAGTAAATTGCTGCACAATTATTTAAAGGATTACTTTAATTTTCTGTTATTCCCAGATTACACACTTGTATAATTGTAGAAGGGGGGGGTTGAATACAATTCTTGATATTTATAAATTTCTGATAAGAACTTCAGAAACTTATGAAGAGATAATTGCAATGTAAGATTTAAACACAAACACATATAAAATCAGGTGGTTAATATGCACCACCTGAAGCTTTTATTTGAAGAAAACTCTGTGATACAAAATGTACACAGCTGCCGTTTTACAACTCTTTGCTTCTAAGGATATTCAAGAAACCCTAAGCAAATATGTCTGTTTTCTTGACCTACAAAGAGTTGCTACACTTGGTTATATATCCCAAGTTTTACAAGTACTACTGGAATAAGATAATACTAATCTAATTCTAGTTGACTTGCTACTACACTCCAAATACACATGTAGCCGAAAGGTTGTCCTTGTGTTCAGACATGTCTCCTGCACCTTTCTTGTATTCATAGTGTAAATAGAATGCTTCTTTCTTCTGTGTTTCCAAAGTATGGCTGCCATACTGCTTTTTGTATCTACTTTCAACTCATGTGATATGTCAGTCAATCATGTCCTTATCAACTGCTAATCTCCAGCTAATCATAGAAAACAGTGTCAATGATTATCCGTTGATGATGTATACTGACATCCGTTGATGATGTATAGAGCAGTATCCGTTGATATTGGGACTTGAGCTGTATCCGTTGATGGAGTGGATTTGAGTTGTATCCGTTGATAGAGTTTAGTCTTCATCCGTTGATACACTTTCACTTAGACAGAATTACATAGCATAGCTTATTTACAATTGGCTACCCTATTCTGCCTATCCGTTGATAGTCAACATGACTGTGGATAAAAACACTATCAACTGATAACATAGAGATACTGCAGTGTGCTACAAAACCTCATCCGTTGATGAGCTACCTGTCAACGGATAGAGTTATAAATCCTCATCCGTTGACAGCTACAAAACCTTAAACAATTTGATTGATTGTGAAGTTATCATCAAGTACAACATATTCCTAACAATCTCCCCCAATTTATACTTGATGGCAATAAAGCATAAATTCAGGACCTTGATGATAACAAAACATTCCTAAAGATATATAAAGAACAATGCATAAATTGTATTAAGCTACAATAATTAAAAACTGAAAGTTTGAGAAATTTACAGAGAAGTGCTCCTCTAGACTGAGCAGATTAGGACTGTTTCTTTCCTCTTGTTGGCATCACCCTTGATTTTCCTTCCTTGGCAGAGTTGGACTCAATCTGTATTTGGAGTTGCCTATAGAAGGCATCTTCTTCATCTACCTTTGGATTTAGCTTCTGTTGTAGCCATCTCAGGTATTGAGAACTAGCCTTTGGTAGTTGGTCTTCTAACCTGAAGAATCTCCTGTTACCATCTTCATCCCTGAACTCCATCATCCAGAAAGGTTGGAGGTGGATTTTCTGTCCATTGTATGGGATCTTCATTTTCCTTGGTAGACTTGATGGTGAGTTCCAATCCCTCCTTATTTGTTCTATTCTGTCCAGTATCTCCCCTTTTGATATCTTGGAGAACCCTGTGTATCTCTTGATTGCAGAGAACACTTTGGTTAAGGTATGATAATTTTCTCCAAGAACCCTTTGTAGTGGCCATGTCCTTTCCATTCCTCCCTTGTATACAAAGACCAATCTTTCAGGCAAATGCCTATATTTGTCAATTCCTCTTACTTCTGACAATTCATCCAGATAAAGATTCATGTCAGAGTATTCTTCAATATCTGCCTGATAGATAAAATCATCCTTGTTTTCCAAGATTGGCTGCCTGACAATTGCAGGTACCCTAGCAACTTGAATTGGTTCCTTTGAAGGTTGCTTCCTTGGTTTCCTTTTCTTCTGTGTAGGCTTCTGTTGAGGCTTCAGCAAGAATGAAGGAACCTCAATGGAGTCAAGATTCATTGGTTCCTCTTTAGGTACTATAGGCTCGCCATGGAAATTTACATCTGGGTTGAATACTTTTACATCAATAGGTTGTGATGTACCAACTGTCTCTTTGTTTTCAGTTTCTGGAGAGACAGGCCTCCTTGCATGTGATTTTAATCTCTTGGATTTGGGGACTGATTTCCCTTTCTTTTTGAATTTGGGGACTTCCTCAGGTTCCCTCAATTCATCCTCTACCTCATCCAATAACTCTTGAGCCAGCCTTGCTTGCTTCTCATCTGAGTTTTCATATTGATATTCAGTGCTTGGTTGAGATTCTCTTAGCAGCCTTGAAGTCTCTTCTCTCTTGGCTTCAACAAATCTAGGATGGCTGTTGGATATGTTTAGAACTTTTCCATTCCTTATGATTACAGCCATCCATTCTCTTACACAACTGTTAGTCTTCTCCTTGAATTCCTTGATTGCCTTACCCATCAACTTCTCTTCATCATCCTTGGGAAATGGAAAGTCCAGTTGTAACTTGTTCTTCCCATTTGCTTTTGGTGGAGAGAAGGGTCTTGATTTGATGTAGGGTTCAAATTCCTTAACATGAGAAGGCTCAGCATCATAGAATGTAGGAGCCACAATTGCTGGAGTGAGCACCTTCAGAATTGTTGTAGATATTGTTGGAGCTGAGGTTTGGCTAGAGAACAGAGTTGATGCAATAGATTGATTGATCAATCTTTCTGTCCTCATTATCCTTTCATAGTTTTCCTCTTTCATCTTTTGGAGAGCTTCAATTTTGGCTAGCTTTTCTTCTTCTGTCAAGTTTGAAAGATCAAACTCTTCAGATAGAGGTTTGGATTTGCTGGGGGAAGCTGTGACAATGAATTCTTGTGGATTGACCACTATGGTAGGCTGCTGCTCCCCCTGACTTGCTGCTTCCCTGCTTTCAGAAATTAAGATTTGACTTGTAGTTGCCACAGCCTCTTCCACTTTCTCCCCCTTTTTGTTAGCATCAAGGGTTTGACTAGAAGTTGGGGCTGCAACTAATTTTTCTAGCAGTTGGGTTTGCAATTTCTGATGTTGAAGAAATTGCTCCATCTGGGATTCCATCTTTTCCACTCTTGAATTGAGAAGTTGCACAGACTTAGCCAGGTTGGCTTCTTTGAGAAACCTTTGTTGCAACACCCTCTGAGTGGCTGTAGGAGCTAGTTGCTCTAGCTTGGAATCCACAGAGATCTTCACATCCTTGATTTCTTGTTTGACCTCCTCTAAATTGGATCTCTGAATCACCATTTGCATCTTTTGTAACTTTAGGGAGTCAATTGTCTGTTGAAGAACAACCTTTCTCTGTGGATCTGCTTCTGGGTGCTCAGCCAGGGCAGATTTATATTGCCTTATGATTTCCATATCAAGTTGATGATAGGTGTAGTTTTGAGCAAATGCAAAATCATGAATACTGCTACCACCTTCATCTTCAGAGCTCTGGCTGTCTTCATCTTCAGAATTGTCAAATTCATCACTCTCAGCAGTGGTTGGCAGAGCTGCTATAGATTCCTTAGCTCTAAGTAGAGACTGTGAGGTGTGCACTAGGTGCATTGCCTCCTCTGCTTCCACATTGCCCTGTTGTGCCAGAATTTGATAGGCAGGAACAGGGTGAGTAAAGGTTTCAGCATCCAAAGAAATGGAGTCAATCATGGACTGATATTCTCTTTGAAATTCCATTTCCTTGGATGCATCCTCAACCCTCATTGACTCACTAGCAATTGCTGCTTCTTCCATCCTTATCTCTCCTGTAGTCCCTTCTCTCCCCTCATCTCTCTTTTCTTGCATCAAGGGCTCCCCTTGGCTCACACCTCTCACACCCTCACCTTCACCTACTAAGGTGGAACTCTCAAACTCTCCTTTTGCCTGACCGGAAGAAATGGCCAGCCTCTCATTATTTATCTCTCCTTTTGCCTGCTCACAAGGGAGCCTCTCACTCCCTTCCCTCAAACCTAAAAGTGTTTCAACTACTGAGAACTCCTCTACACTTGACACTGGAATGTCAGATATAGCAGTGGTAGAGTGAGTTATCAACGGATAAAGAATATCCGTTGATGGAGTAGTTATAGCTGTCAACGGATGGCTAGATAGAGGCGCATCCGTTGATGGAGAAACACTTGTCAACGGATGAAGGATATCCGTTGAGGAAGGAATAATTCTATCCGTTGAAGAGAAAACCAACACTGAATCTGTGGAGATTGATTTTAAGTTCGAGGCCACAGTCTGTGTTGAGAATTCTGGAAGGGAAGATTGATGGTCCAACAAATCATCTAAAAGATGATGACCACCAATTACAGAGTGGGGCTTCTCCAAGAATCTTAAAGATGGAGAATCAGGAATTGATGTAGATATCATATCCACATCCAGAGATGGAGATGGTGATGGTGGATTGTAATGTGTGTCGATTTGAAGATTAAGATCAAGGGGCTGTGACTCCACATTTATTGAAGCCACATCAAACTGAGTTTGAGAAGGTACAGTTTCCTGTACAGTGTGTGCACCCTGTGATTCCCCTGTGGTTTTAGATTTCACTCTTCTTCCATCGGTTTTTGAGATTGGGCTATATGTGTCCCTAACCCTCTTGTGCAGTGTTCCTTGTGGGGAACTTGATTCAGTAGTCACACTCTGTTGAGAGAGTGGAACTAGAATTTGGCCTGTAGTTACATTAGCAGTCTTTTGAGAGACTGAAATGGTGGTTGCACTCATCTCTCCTTCCTTATCCTTAGGGCTTCTTTGATGTTCACCCATTCCCTCACCACTCACTACCACCTTCACACTCCCCTCAAGAGGTTTGGTAGTTTTTACAACAGGTGTCTTTTGAGAGACACTTGAGGTTTGCTTTTTAGAATGTGGTTTTGGAACTCTGGATTTGGTCACTTTGGTAGGAGCCTGTTTGGTCACAACTACAGACTCCATTGTGACACTAGAAGGCAAAGAAATTTGGGGGTTGGAGATAGGGGTTTCAGAGTTAGAGATAGTTACCTGAACAATTGGTAGATATACCAACTGTACTCCTGCATTGAGGTTCATTCGAATCAGGTCACTTAAGACTCTCTTCTCCTGAACAAAACATTGGAACTTGCTATCCGGGTTAGCAATGGATAGCTTATTCTCAGACACATGCAGTGCTAAGAGCATTAAAAATCTAGCAAAGTAGATATTCTTGCTCCTAGTTTCCTTTTTACCCAACTTTGCAGCTATCTCATACATAACTAATGTGCCAAAATTATAGAATTTATCATTTAAAAGCATACACATCATTGTTAGCATGGACTGGGTAACAGCATCAAAATTACTAATTTTTCCTGAAAAAGTTTTAATGAAGGCATCACAGAAGTAGCTCCATTCTTTAACCATTCCTTTTCTAGCAATTTTCCCTAAGTTTTCAGTACTAAGGGCATAATTAATAGAATTAAGCATGGCAACAATTTCAGCATCAGTAGGTACTTTCAGACAGTTATTCTCAGGCAATTTTAAACAAGCAGTTATTACATCAGAATTAACCACATAGTTTTTACCCTTTAAAGAAAAAGCAATTGTACCGTCTGTGCCATTGTACTCAGCAGATGTCCACATCTCTTCAATTACCTCGTGGATTAAGGGAGTGGTGGCCGTCATAGCATATGACAGTTTGCATTTCTTCACGAAACTCATCAAAGTGTGGTAAGCTTCTGGAGCATTCACTGTGTCAACAAAGGCCGCGAAATTGTTCTTCTCATAGGTAAACCCAGTGGAGGACATCATCTTAACAATAGGCGCCATTGAAGTGATTGAACTTTGGTTACAGAGAGTTGTAGGGAAGAAGATGCAGTTAACTTTTGATATGCTTGAAAATGAATAAAAGTGAGATGTGAGAGTACAAGTCCGCCTTTTATATTTTTCAAGAATTAAAAATGAAATAATTAAAAGTAATTACTCCATTGGTCAAAAGTAACTGTCAGATAATAAATAAAAAGAGAATAAGTACAACCATGATTAGATATACACGGTTACCAACGGTTAAAAAGAAATGTATATCAACGGATATAGAATGAACGGTTGAGATACAGTTTATCCGTTGATGACGTGGATAGCCTGTTACCCGTTGACATGCAAAAATCTAGTAATGTGTTTATACTATCAACGGATAAAAGGATATCCGTTGATAAGCTAATTTTGCCTTAGGCAAAATTTCTGCAGAAAATTTTTCTGAAAGTTTCAACTTTCAAGTAAATCAAAACACATTTCCAGCTTCAATTCATCGAAATCAAATATCACTAGAAATTATGACAAGTTAAGCATACCTAGCTCACCTACCAATCTTGTGAATGTGGATTCATCAAGAGGCTTGGTGAAGATATCTGCAAGCTGCATTTCACTTGGCACAAACTGCATTTCTACTGTACCATTCATCACATGTTCTCTAATGAAGTGGTATTTGATGTCAATGTGCTTGGTTCTCGAATGTTGCACTGGATTCCCTGTGATGGCAATAGCACTTGTGTTGTCGCAGAAAATTGGAATCTTCTCAACTTTTAGACCATAGTCAATGAGTTGGTTTCTCATCCATAGAATCTGTGCACAACAGCTTCCAGCCGCAATGTACTCAGCTTCAACTGTAGAAGTGGAGACTGAGTTTTGTTTCTTACTGAACCATGACACAAGCCTGTTTCCTAGAAATTGACAGGAACCTGTAGTACTTTTCCTATCAACTCTGCAACCTGCATAATCTGCATCTGAATATCCAGTTAGATCAAAACCAGATTCTCTTGGGTACCAAATGCCAAGGTTTGGTGTTCCCTTGAGATACCTGAAAATTCTTTTAATAGCTATTAAGTGAGACTCTCTAGGATCAGCTTGAAATCTAGCACAAAGACAAGTAGAAAACATTATATCAGGTCTACTAGCTGTTAGGTATAAAAGTGAACCTACCATGCCTCTATAACTTGAGATGTCCACAGACTTTTCCTTAGTATTCAACTCAAGCTTAGTTGCAGTGGCCATAGGTGTTTTAGCAGATGTACAATCCATTAAGTCAAATTTCTTTAAGAGATCATAAATATATTTTGTTTGACTTATGAAAATGCCCTCATTAACTTGCTTTACTTGTAGGCCAAGGAAGTAAGTTAATTCACCCATCATACTCATTTCATACCTACTTTGCATAAGTTTGGCAAACTTTTTGCAAAGCTTCTCATCTGTAGACCCAAAAATAATATCATCTACATAGATTTGAACAAGTATTGAAGAGCCATTAATATCCCTATGAAATAAGGTTTTATCTACAGTACCTCTAGTGGAGTGGTTCTCCAAAAGAAATTGAGATAAAGTGTCATACCAGGCTCTTGGTGCTTGCTTCAAACCATAAAGTGCTTTCATGAGAAGATATACATATTCTGGAAATTCTGGATCCTCAAAACCAGGAGGTTGATGGACATAGACCTCTTCTTCCAGTTCCCCATTTAGAAAGGCACTTTTGACATCCATCTGATAGACTTTGAAATTGGCATGTGCTGCATAGGCTGGAAAGATTCTTATTGCCTCAAGTCTTGCTACTGGAGCAAAAGTTTCATCAAAATCTATTCCTTCTTCTTGAGAATAGCCTTTTGCCACTAATCTAGCTTTATTCCTCACAATTATGCCATTTTCATCTGTCTTATTCTTGAGAACCAATTTAGTACCTATGACACTTCTATCATCAGGTTTGGGCACAAGTTTCCATACTTTATTTCTTTCAAATTGGTTTAGCTCTTCTTGCATTGCTAACACCCAATCTGGATCTAGAAGGGCATCTTCCACTTTCTTAGGTTCCTCTTGAGACAGGAAGCTACTGTATAGACATTCTGCTTGAGTGGCCCTTCTAGTTTGGACTCTTGAATTTGATTCACCAATGATTAACTCAAATGGATGATTTCTAGTCCATTTTCTTGCAGGTGGAAGATTTGATCTTGATGAGGTTGCTTCATTTCCATGATCATGTTGATTTAGCATTGAATTTTGAACTTGAGAAACTCCCCCTGAGTTTGTTGTCCTTGCTGAGTTATGAAGTTGATTGTCAATGGATGCATCATTTTGCCTGTCGACGGATGCTCGAGAATTTCTGTCAACGGATGCATCTCTAATAGTGTCAACGGATGTTGCAGAATGACTGTCAACAGATGTTCCAGAATGACTATCAACGGATGCTTCATTTTCAGTGTAAGCATCACTTCTAGTTGGTATAACAGCTCTAGGTGGATCTCTGTGGTCATGATCTTCATTCTCCTCATCATCATCATAGTACATTCTTCCTTCACCTTCATTCTCAAATTCCAACTTTTCATGGTAACCTTCATCATTTAGGCCTAGAATCTTTGGATCATCAAACACAACATGTACAGATTCCATAACAATGTTGGTTCTTAGATTGTAGACCTTGTAGGCTTTCCCTGCTGCATATCCAACGAAAATAGCTTCATCTGCCTTTGCTTCAAATTTGCCTAAGTTATCTCCATGATTCCTTAGCACAAAACACTTACATCCAAAGACATGTAGAAAAGCTAAAGTTGGTTTCTTGTTGGCTAATAAATGATAAGGAGTCATTCCTCTAGCTTGATTGACCAAGGAAATATTCTGAGTAAAGCATGCAGTGTTGACAGCTTCAGCCCAGAAATATGTTGGTAACCTTGATTCACTTAACATTGTTCTAGCTGCTTCAATGAGAGTTCTGTTTTTCCTTTCAACAACCCCATTTTGTTGAGGTGTTCTGGCAGCAGAAAACTCATGGACAATTCCATTCTCTTCACAGAAAATCTTCATTGTGGAATTCTTGAATTTAGTACCATTGTCACTCCTAATCCTTTGTACTCTGTCTTCAGAACCATTGTTTAGCATTCTGAGGTGATTGATAATGATTTCACTTGCACAATCCTTGGAGTGCAGGAAGAAAGTCCATGTGAACTTAGAAAAATCATCTACAATCACCAGACAGTATTTCTTCTTTGAAATAGACATGACATTTACTGGACCAAATAAATCCATATGCAGCAATTGAAGAGGCTTAACAATGGATGACTCTGTCTTGCTTTTGAAAGATGATTTCTTTTGTTTCCCTAATTGGCAGGCATCACATAGCCCATCTTTGACAAACTCCAAATGAGGGATTCCTCTAGCAAGATCCTTTTTACCAAATCATTCATAACTTTAAAATTCAAATGTGACAGCTTCTTATGCCATAGCCAACTCTCATCCTTACTTGCTTTGCTGAAGAGACAAGTAATGGATTCTGAGCATGCTGAATTGAAGTCAGCTATGTAAACATTTCCTTTTCTAAAGCCTGTCAATACCACATTGTTGTCTTCCTTGGCAGAAACAACACAGGCTTCTTTTGTGAACTTTACTTCATAGTCTTTGTCACAAATCTGACTGATACTCAGCAAATTGTGCTTTAAACCTTCAACTAAAGCCACTTCTTCAATGATGACATTGTCTTTTGAAATCAGGCCATATCCCTTAGTATATCCTTTGCTGTCATCTCCAAAGGTAATTCTAGGTCCAGCTCCTTCCTTGAACTCTGTGAGCAGGGTTGAATCTCCTGTCATGTGCCTAGAGCATCCACTGTCTAGGTACCATAGATTCCTTCTGTTTCCCTGCACACATTTCAAAAGCAAATCAAGTTGATTTTGGTACCCAAGCTTCCTTGGGTCCTTTCTTGTTAGCCTTTGACTTTGCACTCTTAGCATTCTTCAACTTAGGTGTAGATGCTTGAGTAATGGGGTTTGACAAATGCTCATTTGCATGAATATTGGATGCATGCATGTGTGGAAAATTGGCATACATATTATTCATGTTAGGTAGGTTCCATGACATTTGTGGCACATTCATAGATTGAAAGTATGGATTAGATACATATGGCATGTTCACATATGGATTTGAAAAACTAGCATTTTGATACAAACCAGGCATAACAGGCATTGCAGGCATACATGGCATTGGTTGAGGTACATGAACAGGAGCCTTGTTGACAATCTTGCAATTAGAAGATAAATTATTGACACTATTACAATTACTACAAGTTTTCCTAGGAGCAAACTTGTCAGGAGAGTAATTGTTTTTCTTGTTGATGCCTATCTTACCATTTCTGTTCTTTTTCTTTTTGCCCTCAATTTCTACCTTTTCATTGACTGATTTACCAACAGCCTTTTTGTTGTGTAAATCACCTGTCTTAGCCTTCCCACTGGATTTGGTTTTGCTGCACTCACCATTAACAAAATTCTTGTTTACTGGACCATACTTGATATCCAGTTTCCTAAGTTCCTTCTTACTAACAGACTTTTTGTTAGTCGACGGATACCTCTCATCCGTTGACGGTTCATCTGTCAACGGATGATCACTATCCGTTGATTCACAAATAGTCTCTAGATCCTCAAGGCCAGGTTCTAGCTCCTTTTTCCTTTGAGTCCAGGTATCCTTCACAAATGATTCTATTCCCTGAACTTCTATTATGTTTTGAGAAATATTCCTACAACTTTGAAATTTAGCAATTATCCCTTGTTCTTTTTCAAGCTGGTCTTTTAAAATCAGTTCTCTTTTTAACACAGCTTCAAGTTCACTTTTAGCATTATTGCAATCAACTCTCATTTTCTCAAATTCTAGAAATTGAGATTCTAGAGCAGCATTTCTATCACTTAAAAACAGATTAGACTCTTTAATTCTATTGTTCTCTTTAGTAAGTGATTTAAGAGTAACATTTAAGTGATATAGTTCAGTAGACATTTCATCTATAACACTATTGCATTCCTCTTTAGTGAGCTCAGAGAGATTAGTAGAAAATACCTGATTGCTAGCTGAACTTGCTTCCTGCTCTCCAGAATCAGCCATTAAAGCAAGGTTGACTAACTCAGCATCATCATCAGAATGATTGTCATCAACAGCCCAGTCATACTCTTGGGTCAAGAATGCCTTTTCTTTCTGCCTGAGAAGATCAAAATATTTCTTCTTATAGTCAACAACCTCAGTTGGCTTTCCCTTGTTCTCAGATCTAGGTTTCCTGCATTCACTTATCATATGACCAGCAATTCCACAATTGTAGCATTTAATTTTGGATTTATCCACATAGTTGTTTGTGGAAAAATCCTTGTTAAATGGCTTGGCCATCCCAGAGTTTCTCTTGAATTTCAGCTTAGAGAATCTCCTAGATAGAAAAGCTAAGTGCTCATCTATCTCATCCAATTCATCCTGCTGAAGGGCATTCAATTCCTTAGACACCTTTTCCTTGCTCCTGCTTGATTCTGCTCTACCTTTACAAACCTCCCTGTTTGGTGTAGAACTAGCAGTTTCTGTCCTTTCCTCCTTTTGCTCCAAGTTGGCAACGAGTGCAACTGACCCACTTTTCTTTTGAGACTTCTCAATCTCTTCATCCTGCTCCATTTCCAGCTCATAGGTCTTTAAGGTTCCATAGAGCCTTTCAAGAGTAAATGTCTTGTACTCTTGAGTGTTTCTTAGAGAAACAGTCATTGGCTTCCATTCCTTGGGCAGTGATCTCAGAAATTTGAGATTAGAGTCTTTAACTTGATAGACTCTTCCATACAGTTTCAAACCATTTAGTAGCTTTTGAAATCTACTAAATGTATCATTCAATGTTTCTCCACTCTTAAAGTGAAAATGTTCATACTGTTGGATTAGTAGTTGCATCTTTTTTTCCCTTACCTGTTCTGTTCCTTCACACAGGGTTTGAACAATGTCCCATACTTCCTTGGCGGTAGTGCAGTTAATAACATTGTCAACCATGTCTGTTTCTAGACCATTGAACAGAATATTCATGGCCTTTTTGTCTTTGTGGACTTCTGCAATATCTTCAAGACTCCACTCAGGAACAGGTTTGGGAATGAAAGTGTCAGGCACATCATCAGCCAGGCCAACTCTTGTTGCTGTCTTCATTGGAACGTGAGGACCCTTGTCAATGCAATCCACAAAACCCTCATCAATAGACGAGAGACGTAGACGCATTTTTACTTTCCAGTGAAAGTAATTTTCTCTATCAAGAACTGGAATCTTCACTCCATAATCCTTCTTAGACATGTTGAAAGTGTGTTGATCTTTAAACTTCAAATATGTTAGAAGCTTGCTCTGATACCAATTGTTATTCCCAGATTACACACTTGTATAATTGTAGAAGGGGGGGTTGAATACAATTCTTGATATTTATAAATTTCTGATAAGAACTTCAGAAACTTATGAAGAGATAATTGCAATGTAAGATTTAAACACAAACACATATAAAATCAGGTGGTTAATATGCACCACCTGAAGCTTTTATTTGAAGAAAACTCTGTGATACAAAATGTACACAGCTGCCGTTTTACAACTCTTTACTTCTAAGGATATTCAAGAAACCCTAAGCAAATATGTCTGTTTTCTTGACCTACAAAGAGTTGCTACACTTGGTTATATATCCCAAGTTTTACAAGTACTACTGGAATAAGATAATACTAATCTAATTCTAGTTGACTTGCTACTACACTCCAAATACACATGTAGCCGAAAGGTTGTCCTTGTGTTCAGACATGTCTCCTGCACCTTTCTTGTATTCATAGTGTAAATAGAATGCTTCTTTCTTCTGTGTTTCCAAAGTATGGCTGCCATACTGCTTTTTGTATCTACTTTCAACTCATGTGATCTGTCAGTCAATCATGTCCTTATCAACTGCTAATCTCTAGCTAATCATAGAAAACAGTGTCAATGATTATCCGTTGATGATGTATACTGACATCCGTTGATGATGTATAGAGCAGTATCCGTTGATATTGGGACTTGAGCTGTATCCGTTGATGGAGTGGATTTGAGTTGTATCCGTTGATAGAGTTTAGTCTTCATCCGTTGATACACTTTCACTTAGACAGAATTACATAGCATAGCTTATTTACAATTGGCTACCCTATTCTGCCTATCCGTTGATAGTCAACATGACTGTGGATAAAAACACTATCAACTGATAACATAGAGATACTGCAGTGTGCTACAAAACCTCATCCGTTGATGAGCTACCTGTCAACGGATAGAGTTATAAATCCTCATCCGTTGACAGCTACAAAACCTTAAACAATTTGATTGATTGTGAAGTTATCATCAAGTACAACATATTCCTAACATTTTCTTATGGGAATGAGATTTCTCTCCTGTTGGCAGCTCTTATTATTTAAGTAATGAACATGCACTGCTATCTAAATATTTAGTATATGGAAACTTGAAGCTCTAGTCAGAGATGCAGATATTCTGCTCTTAACTCAGAATGTCCTTTAGGTTATATTTACCCCAGATTTGAACTCAAGCTTTCTATACATAGATATATATACACGTAGTGATGTAAATATTGGCTGCTTTTATTTTTTGGATGGTCAATATAGACTTTTGGGCTCTCATAAGTGGAATTCTACACAAGATTATTATCTAGTCTTTAAAGTTTGAAATTAGTACTGATTGGAGCTATGTAGAGATTGTTTCCGACAAATCTGGAAAACCAGTATGATACTTCATTTGTTAATCCAAATTATGATTCATTTCCCTAATTTTGATTTAATTTCCCTAATTTAAGTTAAATCTCTCATAAATAGATTACAAATGATATGTTAATTCGAATTTATCATTTATTAATCCAAATTAGGCTTCATTTCCCTAATTTTTATTTAATTTCCCTAATTTACTGTAATTTTCTCATAAATAGATTAAAAATGATTTATTAATTCGAATTTATCATTTATTAATCCAAATTAGGCTTCATTTCCCTAATTTTGATTTAATTTTCCTAATTTAGGCTAAATCTCTCATAAATAGATTTAAAATGATTTATTAATTCGAATATATCATTTGTTAATCCAAATTAGGCTTCATTTCCCTAATTTTGATTTAATTTTCCTAATTTAGGATAAATTTCTCATAAATAGATTAAAAATGATTTATTAATTCAAATTTCTCATTTATTAATCCAAATTAGGCTTCATTTCCCTAATTTTGATTTAATTTCCCTAATTTAGGCTAAATTTCTCATAAATAGATTAAAAATGATTTATTAATTCGAATTTATCATTTATTAATCCAAATTAGCCTTCATTTCCCTAATTTTGATTTACTTTTTGGATTGGTAATTTATTCATAAAAATTACGATGTGAATTATGATTGTCTCTTAAAAATTTTATGATCATGTGCCTAATTTCTTTTTGATTTTGAATCATTGCAGATATTATGGATATGCAATGTGGTCCTCTTGATCGATCTCTCCTAGTTCAGCAGGATGAGCATATCAGCACTTTGATCTGGGAGGGAGGTGACAGGGAGAAGTTGGATGTGAGGCAGTATACTACACAGCAGGGTGTGTGGGAGTTACAGGCAGACCAGCGTGCCCTTTTGCGTACTTGGGGATTTGGGGTGTTTACTAATCCCCGCTCAGTACCTCAGAATGACATTACCCTGATCAAAGCATTGGTGGAGCGGTGGAGATCGGAAACTAATTCATTTCACTTCAGTTTTGGTGAGATGACTATTACACTCGAGGATGTGTACATGATCATGGGGCTACCGATCAGTGGGCGTGCTTTGACCCATACTGAGCTATCTGATCCGATTGGCTACTGGAAGAAAGAATGGCAGGATCTTCAGTTACACTGTGCTCAGAAGTGCAAGGACATGTATGGAAGTGGCGGGGTAAAATTATGTGAATTGCGGGATAGATATAAGGTGAGGTGTAAGAGATCGAAGCGTCCAGAATGGGTTGCTCAGGATCCTGTAGTGTACACCAGGGGATATGTATTGTATATTATTGGGGCCATACTATTTCCTACTTCCAACCGGAATGTTGTGCATCCCCGATACATACAGTTTTTGCAGCAGCCGGATCAGATTATTGATTATGCTTGGGGCGCTGCAGTTCTGGCACATTTATATAGAGCCCTGTCTAAATATGTGAAGAAGTCTTGCACCTCTTTCAACGGGTGCGCAATGCTTCTTCAGTTGTGGGCGTGGGAGAGGTTGAATCCGGGAGCACCAGAGATTGCACCACACCTGCAGCTTTGGTGGCCGAGAGCACTAGCTTGGGCTGAGCCGATAAACGAATTCTATTTATTTAGTTTATTAACAATAAGTCCAACTGTTTATGGACTTTATTGATAAAGTAGATATTTGGCTTGCAAGTTTTTACCTTTCACTTGAAAGGGTTTTTCTTGTTTTAAGCGCTTAGGATTTTATATTTCAAGCTAGACCAGGATTTTAATGGTTTCCTAGTTGGGTTCAGGTATTAGCTAAATTCTAGCTGCTCTTGAATTCCTTTTTGGATTCCAACCTGGATAAGGTTATTTATTTAGCCTATATATACTCTCGCCTTGTAATCTTTTGGGGATAGATATTGATAATAAAATTTTGGCTATTCGGTAGCTTTATGAATTGAATTCAGGAGTGAATTCAGAGTTTGAGTTTTGTTTCTCCATTCGGAGATTCAGAGTTAGAGTTTTGTTTCTCCATCTTTGGAGATTCAGAGTTTACTTTATATTTGTCTTTACTACATATTATTACAAGAACATCACGTTCCGTATCAACATTTATACTCAGTTAAACTACAACGATCATTATATGGCTTTAAACAATCTGGTCGTATGTGGTACAACAGACTTAGTGAATATTTATTGAATGATGGGTATATAAATAATCAAGTGTGTCCATGTGTGTTTATCAAAAGGTCACAATCCGGTTTTGTTATTATTGCAGTATATGTGGATGATTTAAATATTGTAGGTACTTCTGAAGATATTACTAATGCTGCTAACTATTTGAAAAATGAGTTTGAAATGAAAGATCTTGGAAAGACAAGATTTTGTTTAGGTATACAGGTGGAGTACTTATCTTCAGTCATATTTGTTCATCAGTCAACCTACACAGAAAAGGTTCTTGATCGATTCTACATGGACAAAGCTCATCCACTAACTACACCGATGATTGTTCGATCGCTAGAAGTTGAGAAGGATCCTTTCCGTCCTAGGAAAGAAGATGAAGATGCACTTGGGCCTGAAGTTCCATATCTTAGTGCAATTGGAGCTCTTATGTATCTTGCAAATAACACACGACCTGATATTGCATTTGTTGTGAACCTGTTGGCAAGATTCAGTTCTGATCCAACTAAAAGGCATTGGGATGGGATCAAACATATATTCAGATATCTTCGTGGGACAATTGATCTTGGACTATTCTTCCCAAACAGTTCAAAATCGCAACTAATTGGATATGCAGATGCGGGGTACATGTCAGACCCTCATTTTGGGCGATCTCAGACAGGTTATCTATTTACATATTGTGGTACTGCTATATCTTGGAAGTCTACAAAACAGACTATGGTGGCAACTTCATCAAATCATGCAGAGTTACTGGCAATTCATGAAGCAAGCAGAGAATGTATTTGGTTACGATCTATCATTCAACATATTCGAGAATCATGTGATTTATCAGGTATTTCGGACAGTCCTACAGTTATGTTCGAAGACAACTCAGCTTGCATTAAACAATTAAAAGAAGGCTATATCAAAGGGGATCGAACAAAACATATCTTGCCAAAATTCTTCTACACTCATGAACTACAAGAGAATGGTGACATTGATGTCCAACAAGTTCGCTCATGTGATAATCTGGCAGATTTACTCATAAAGTCTCTTCCCACTTCAACATTTGAAAAGCTGCGAAATAATATTGGTATGCGAAGATTGAGGAACTTGATACATCAAGATATCAAATTGTGAGACGTTTTATTCAGGGGGAGACTGTACTCTTTTTTCTTCGTCAAGGTTTTTATCCCACTGGGTTTTTCCTTACAAGGTTTTAACGAGGCAGTCAATCTTTGTAATAACTCACATTTGACAATCAGGGAGAGTGTTATAATATGAATGAGATGTATGATTGTCAAAAGTGTTCTAGACTTTCACAAAGCCCATGTGGTAAAATTGAGAGTCAATAATTGCAGGGAATAATTAAAGTTGCACCTAACATCTGTACTAGTATTCACACCAATGAGGCAGTGTACATTTTACTATAAATAGGACCGAAGTGTATTGACAGAATTAAGAAAAAACATAGAAGAAAGCAATAACATATCTTTACATATATTTTCTCTACTTATTCCTCTCTCTCTCTCTCGTGAAATCTAATTTAGATTCTTTTCATTATTTGTTAACATATATAAATTTCATATATTACTTATTTATAACAATAATATAATTAATGGTAAGTAGTCGATTGCCTTTTTTCACATATACTTTTAATTGAAGATATTACCTTTTATAAACACCTACTAATCTTGCAATCATTAATATATACCCAAAAATATCACATCATATTTTTAAATTATTAATGAAATATATTAAAAATCTGTATACGTTGTTTATAAAAACATCAGTCGTATCATATCTTACAATCATTAATATTTCCATTCAAATTAAAACATGTTACCTTTTTAATTTAAAACTAATCTTACAATCATTAATATATACCCGAAAATATTACATCATATTTTTCAATTATTAATAAAAATATATTAAAAATTTGTATACGTTGTTTATAATAAGGAAACATTAGTATAATCCGTAAACATGAGTATATTAAATTAAAATTAATTAATTAAAATAATGGTAAGTAGTCGATTGCCTTAATTAAATTATAATTACTATAAACTAATCAATTACCTTTTTCACATAAATCGTATAATCTTTTTAATTTTCACGTTGTCTTTCTATTTCTATAGCTAAAATATCTATTTTTCCAATTATATCACGGGCGTTTCTATTCAATACAATAAACTAATAATATTCTAATATTAATAATTAACTGATTTTCTTTTTCAGCTAAAACGTATCATCTTTTATATATTTTCTAACTAAAATCCTTCTTTTAATAGAAATATCACATATAATATTAATTTCTTCTTTTCAAAAAACATTCCGAGCAATTGTATTTAGTAAAATAACGTAATTAAATTATAAATACTATAAACTAATCAATTACCTTTTTCACCAAAAACATGTTACCTTTTTAATTTTCTTCAACTAAATTCTCTCTTATTCTAATCATTACACGGACAATATATTTAATAAAATAAAAGAATTATTTTATAATTACTAATAATTAAACAATTATTTTTTTTAACTAAAACCTATCATCTTTCTATATTTTCTGACTAAAATCTCTCCATTTTTAGAATATCATGGATAACATTTATACAACTATTATCAAATCATCTTATATAAAAATTTAAGCCTCCAAAATTAATATTTCAAAAAATAATTTAAATTAATGAAAAAATTCATATAATATTTTAAAAAATCCGTGCATCGCACGGGTTTTAAGCTAGTATATAATTAAATGATATCATTTAGATATTTTAAACCTACAAAATTCGTATCTTATCATATATTACGATCATTAATAAAATATATATAAAATTCGTAAATATTTAAAATATTATATTAAATTCACAATTTTAAAGGTTTTGGTATTTGGTTTTTGAGGTGTATATATGTTCATAATAAGTACTCCCTCCGTCCTTCTGATTTGTTTTCACTTTTTTTGTCACTTCCTGGCACGCATTTTAAGATGGATTTTAAGGATAGTTCCATAATTAATTTTAAATTTTTAATTTTGTAGAAATTAAAAATCGCTGGTTGAAAATGAAAGGAGACAAATGAGAGAATAATTGAGAGCCCACTGATTTTGAATTCTTTTTAACTGTTTATACCAAAAGCCAGGGCTAATAGGACGCGTTGAAAGGTATACTTAAGTTATAATAATATCTCAGTCACTTTCTGACTTTCATTTTGAGAAATAATCGCACTTAATATTATTATTTTTTTGAAAAGAGGTGATAATTCAATACATAAAAGCCATACGGCATCTACAAGAATGATCGAAACGATCACGCTCGTCTTCATAATCAAAATGAGACAAATAAACATATGTCTGAATAAAATGATATATCTATAAATACTTGCTCTGCGCTCAATATCTTCTCCAAAATCCGTTTGAGCTAACGACCACAAATGAAGTTCCGCACAAGCTCTTATCGTTGAATCGAACCAACTCTCACAAGAGGAGAGAAAATCACACCTCTCACCAAGGAGAGAACAACAAAACTCTCACCAAGGAGAGTAATCAAACTGAACCAAAGAAAACTAAACTTACAAACAAGCCTAAAAATTACCAAACAACTACAATCAAACTGTAAAAATAACAGCTACGAAAATTAAAGCTCGATGAACCAAGACAAATTTTTAGATATGGGAACAAAATCCACAAAAATTCCTTAGGATTGAGATCTAAGAACTTTTAGGCCAAATTGAAAAAGGCTTTTAATCCTTAGATCCGATAGCTTTAATCCGAAAAAACAAACCAAATCTTTCCTAAAAAGGAAGATTTTTTAGGGAAATCCAAGCTTTAAACCAGAAAAACGAAAGAAAATAGAGGGATGGGGCTTTCCACCGGTGAAAATCCGATGGAAGCCCCGGCTGAACAAGGAGAAGAAGAAGCAAAGAAAGGGGGAGCGGCTTAGATGAGAGAGGGGATAGGAAAAGTTTTTTCCACGCTATATGCGTGACGATTAGCTTTCGCACTTAATATTCTTGTTTAGACATCTATTCCTAAATCACTTTCCTGTATATAGATCAATTTTTTAATTACTGTTATTAAATGATACAATCCAAGAAAATAGGACCTGTGATAGAACCACCTGACTCTAGTAAACAGAGTGGAGGCAGAACTAAGCTAATATTCAGGAAATGATCCAATCAGAAAGAAGAGACATTTCGAAAATATAGCCAGAGATAGTAATATGATTTATAGAGAAAGAGAGATAGATAACAGGTAGGGGAAGATATTTTAATCATTGCATACTCAAGTCATTACATTCTCTTGGCCTATATAGGCAAACCTTATCCCTCCAGCTAATTAAGTACGTAAATGAAAATATCAAAATAGTAAATAGTTGAGGTTGGTTACAACAATAATCATTGTCACTGGTCCCCATTTCCTTTTGTCTCCACATTGGCGGATCCATTTGTCATTCCTTGGTCCCCATTTTCCAGCTCAGCTTCCACGTGGCTTATACTGATTCCCTCTATTGCATTAATACTCCCTTCCTGAAACGATCCTTGACCCCAAGGATCAAATGTAGGAAATTGGTGTAGGACCATTTTGGCATCTTCCCAGGTGGCTTCTTCTGGTGGTGAATTCTCCCATTGCACCAGCCATTGCACCTCTACTATGTTCTGTCTCTTTACATTGCGTTTATCCAAGATTGCAGCAGGGTTCCTGGGGAGTTCTGTGTCTTCTGCCCAGGATGGTGGAGCAATTGTATCAACCTGATCAGGCAATGGACCGTGATGTTGTTTTAGCATTGACACATGGAAGGTAGGGTGAATTTTTTAGCCTGCTGGTAGCCTTAAAGTGTAAGCAACCTTGCCAATTTTCTTTGTGATTTGGTAAGGACCAAAGTATTTGGCTGCAAGCATTTGGTGTGTTCGAGTTTGCACTGAATGTTGCCTATAAGGTCTGAGTTTGAGATACACCCAGTCATCAACGTTGAATTGTCGTTCTGATCTCTTTTTGTTTGCCAGTTGTGTCATCCTGTTCTGTGCCTTTGCTAGGTTCTCCTTCAGTAATGCCATTGTTTCCTCTCGTTGCTGCAAACTCCTATCGATGGTATCAACCATACAAGCTCCTGGAAGATAAGGCCTGTACACAGGTGGAGGTTGACCATATACAATCTTGTAAGGTGTCATTTTTGCAGCTGTATGGTATGTTGTATTATACCAATACTCAGCAAGAGGAAGCCATTTTGCCCATTCCTGAGGGGACTCGTAACACATACATCGCAGATATGACTCGAGGCATCTGTTAAGAACTTCCGATTGTCCATCCGTCTGAGGGTGGTACGCGGTTGAAAGGTTGTGTTTAACCCCTTGTAACTTAAAAACTCAGTCCAAAACTGACTTATAAAGACCTTATCACGATCAGAGATGATGGAAGATGGGAAACCGTGGAGCTTGTAGACGTTGTCCAAGAAGGCTTGAGCAACCCTTATGGCAGTATAGGGGTGTGACAATGGTATGAAGTGGGCGTATTTGCTTAATCGGTCTATGACAACTAGTATCACCTCTTTGCCCTGTGATTTCGGTAACCCCTCAATGAAGTCCATAGTAATGGCTTCCCATACTGCATTTGGCACTGGTAGAGGTTGGAGGAGCCCTGGGTAAGCTTGATTATCGTACTTGCATTTCTGACACACCATACATTGCTTCACATGAGTAGCCACAGATCTCTTTAGGCCATGCCAGTAGAATAGAGTCTTAATTTTCTGTTAAGTGGCTTCGACCCCAAAGTGACCACCTTGCGCCGAGTTGTGCATCCAATCCAGAATCTTTTGTTTCACAGTATTGTTATTCCCAATTACCAGTTTGCCCTTTCTTCTTAGCTGGTTACCACTCCAGGAAAAATGAGGGTGGGATGATGGATCCGTTTGCAAATCCGTAATCAGTTGTTGAATGTTAGAGTCCTCGAGCCATGTTTGCTCAATCTCTTCCAACAACGTGGAGTGAACAGCAGAAACTATCAAGGAGAGTATTTGTGGACTGGGGAGTCGAGATAGAGCATCTGCTACTCTATTTTCTGCTCCACTTTTGTATTCGATGGTGTAATCGAATCCTGCCAGCTTCGAAAGCCACTTCTGTTGGAAGGGTGTTGCCAGTTTATGCTCCAAGGCATACTTCAGGCTTTGTTGATCGGTCTTGATCACGAACGGTTGCATCATAAGATAGTGCTGCCATTTCTTAACTGCCAGAACTATGGCCATGAGTTCTCGTTCGTAGGCTGATAGTTGCATAGTTTTTGCAGAAAAAGCCTTGCTCGCAAATGCTATTGGGTGTCCACCTTGCATCAACACGGCACCCATGCCCTGACCAGAAGCATCCGTTTCGATGAGAAATGGTTTATGAAAGTCTGGTAAAGCTAACACGGGTGGTGTGCTCATTATCTTCTTCAGTTCTTCGAATGCCCCACCAGCCTCATTATTCCATTCGAATGCATCTTTTCTCAACAATTGGGTCAGAGGTCAACAAATTTTACCATAGTCTTCTACGAACCTACGATAGTATCCGGTTTAACCGAGAAATCCCCTTAGTTGTTTCAGATTTGTAGGTTGAGGCCACTGCATTATATCCTTCACCTTCTCAGGTTCTGTTTCAACCCCTCTTTCTGATATAATGTGCCCCAGGTAATGGATTTGGTTAGTACCGAATGAACACTTCTGCAGATTGGCATGTAGGCAATTACGTTCCATCAATGTCAAGACTTCTTGCAGGTGCTCCAAGTGAGTCTCCCAGCTAGGGCTGTAGATTAATATATCATCGAAAAAGACCAACACACACTTACGAAGTAGTGGTTTAAATATAGAATTCATGATAGCTTGGAAAGTTGAAGGTGCGTTTGTAAGACCAAATGGCATCACCAAATATTCGAAATGGCCAAAGTGGGTTTTGAATGCTGTTTTTTCAATGTCCTTGGGATGCATTCGTATTTGATGATAACCTGACTTCAGATCGATCTTGGAAAAATACTTAGTGCCTCTCAATTCGTCCAACAGCTCCTCAATAAGGGGAATAGGGAACTTATCTTTTATAGTTGCCTTGTTAAGGTCCCTATAATCGACACACATACGCCATCGACCATCTTTTTTCTTTACTAACACCACAGGGGCTGTGAATGGACTGTTGCTTGGTCGAATGACTCCCTGATCTAACAATTCTTGCACCATTTCCTCTATAACATTTTTTTGTAGAGCAGGGTATCTGTAGGGTCTGAGATTAATGGGGTTTGTTCCCTCTTTCAGGGGTATACGATGATCAAAATCAGGTCGTCTAGGTGGCAATTCCTTGGGGTTTGTAAAGACAGGCTTGTAAGACTCAAGTAATTTATTTAGAGAAGGATCAGGGTTAGTAGGCATACCCGTTTTTAGAACAGCATCTTGAGGAATTAGCTGCAACATAGATATTTCCCCTGTCGCTGCTATGAGTTTGTTGAGTTTGGAAGACTGCATTCCTTTAAGTTTCTTTCCCCTGGCCCCTCTTAGTTTAATCTTCCTTCCTTCATGTTGAAATTCCATAGTGAAGTTTTTAAAATCCCACAAGACAGGGCCCAACTCAGCAAACCATTGCACGCCTAGAACCAAGTCACTACCACTCAATGGTAGGAGCATGACATCTGCAGCAAACTCAACTCCTTGCATCTTCCATCGAAATCCTTTTATCATCGAGTTACATTGCAACTGTCCACCGTCTGCTACTTTCACCCACATGGATGGAATTGCTTCCACCTTACAGTCCATCTTCAAGGCTTTAGATGAGTCTATGAAGTTATGAGTGCTCCCTGTATCTAGTAGCAGATGCAGTGTCTTCTTTCCATGATGACCTTCCACTCTCATTGTCTGAAACGCTATCATTCCATCCAATGCTTGTACAGATATTTGGGCACACTGCAATTCGTCTTCTCCCTTATCCTCGTCTGCATTCTCCCCTTCCGTTTCCTCATTATCCTCTATCTCTTCGACCTCCATGTGATACAGTTGAGGCTTTTTCCCTCGACACTTGTGACCTGCCTCATATTTGTCATCACACCAAAAAAAGATGCCCTTGGCCCTTTTTTCATTAAATTCAGCTGAGGTGAGGGTTCTTCTGTTGGTCTGAGTTGTTCCTTGAGGTTTTTGGGGTGCATTATTCTTAGCAGGAAAGGTTAATTTAGCACTGGTAGGTGTTGGTAATAATGGCCCTTTGGGTTGTGTTTTAGCTTTGCGAGCCTTAACACCTGCTTCTTGTAACTTTGCGAGGCATAATGCCTGTTGCACCGTCTTCGGGCTGAACATCCTCACCGACATCTGGATCTCCTCTTCTAGCCCTCCCACATAACAGCTTAACAAGTATTCTTCTGGCAAATCGAGTCGACTAGCTAGTGCATCGAAACAGTCATGATATTCCTGCACCGTCCCTTTCTGCACAAGTGCTTTCAACTCAGCCATTGGGTCATCATATAAACTCCCAAACCTTGCACTAATGTCAGCCACATACTCCTTCCAAGTAGGCAAAACATGGCCTCGACGCTTAGCATAGGTCTGATGCCATAGCAACGCCTTGCCCTCGAGGTGGATAGCTGCTAACTTGACTCGATCTGGGTCTGTCACACCATCAAGGTCAAAGAACTGCACACACCTATACAACCATGCTTTCAAATCACTTCCATCAAACTTTGGAAAATCCACCTTGGTAAGCCTAGAAGAGTAGTGATTTGTGTTCCTCTCTTGTGTATTTCTCTGGTATGAACTAGAGGTGGGTCCGACTACTTCATCACCTGCCCCCTTCCCATTACCATCCATGAGTTTATTTAGTTGAACAGATACCCCTAATATCATATCATTCAGATCTGATATTGCTTTAGCATTTTCAGTGATGGTCAAGCCTTGTTGCTGATACGTATCATTAAGCCTACTACTGTGTTCATCGAGTAGAGTTTTGATGATTACCTCTAGTCGTTGAGACTCTGCAGCGTTATCTTCCCCATCGGTGCCCTTTCCACCACGAGATGCCACCATTTTGATGCCGAGAACCGACTATGCTCTGATACCAATGATACAATCCAAGAAAATAGGACCTGTGATAGAACCACCTGACTCTAGTAAACAGAGTGGAGGCAGAACTAAGCTAATATTCAGGAAATGATCCAATCAGAAAGAAGAGACATTTCGAAAATATAGCCAGAGATAGTAATATGATTTCTAGAGAAAGAGAGATAGATAACAGGTAGGGGAAGATATTTTAATCATTGCATACTCAAGTCATTACATTCTCTTGGCCTATATAGGCAAACCTTATCCCTCCAGCTAATTAAGTACGTAAATGAAAATATCAAAATAGTAAATAGTTGAGGTTGGTTACAGCAATAATCATTGTCACTGGTCCCCATTTCCTTTTGTCTCCACATTGGCTGATCCATTTGTCATTCCCTGGTCCCCATTTTCCAGCTCAGCTTCCACGTGGCTTATACTGATTCCCTCTATTGCATCATAGGTCCATGCTCGTAAGAAGCCAATGGTTGTAGATGTGAACTACATGGCTGTTGCCAGTATGACTGATGGTATGGTTGGTGCGGAGCTAGCCAACATAATCGAGGTTGGCGCCATTAATATGATGCGTGAAGGAAGAACTGAGGTAGAAAACTACTAAGACATATATGCATCTGAGTGCTGTCGTGGAAACTTGGGAATTGCTGAATATCTTTTGCACTTGCTGCAGATAACTTTCGATGACTTGTTACAAGCTGCACAGGTTGAGGAAAGAGGAATGCTTGACAGAAAAGACCGTAGCCCTGAGATATGGAAGCAAGTCGCCATAAATGAAGCAGCAATGGCTGTAGTAGCTGTGAACTTTCCTGATCTTAGGAATATTGAGTTTGTATGTTCCTCTAACCCATCTATAAGCCTTCGTATGAGCCCAATTATGTTTGATATATTCTAGAGTACTTGCTGTATAATATGTCATCATTTCTTGGTCTTGTACAAAAAGATTCTTCAACAAGCTTAATACACTTTCACTGAAAAACTTTGATGTCGAGTCTCTTAAATTGAATTAATAAAAAAAAGGAGTTTCCTATGATTATTTGATATATCTTCTAGAACATGTGGTAAATCCACTTCTGTTTTGATGCACTTTGGCATTTTGGTTACTAATACTTACATCATATGTTATCCCGACTCTTCATTTTACCTCAAATACCCGTGTCGGACACTCGACACTCAGACATGGGTATGAACACTCGGACATGCATTTTAAGCCAAAAACATGTATTTTTTTCAAAATATTGTCGAGTCCGACACGTGAATACGTATCCATGTTGGACACTTCCGGCCGAGTCAAGGTAACATAGGTTACATCCTAGCAGTTCCTAGTGAATCCCGAAGTAGAATTATTGTATGTCAAAGCCTTGATCTGTAAAAGAAAAACAGAAATAATTTCTTATGTTAATTGGTTTTTAAATGTGAGAAATGGTGTCCAATTATTTTTAAAATTTGCCTAAAAATATTATGGTGGAGTTAATGTTTACATTTTAATTTTATCCTAATTCTGAAATCCAAATATCCTCAAACTCTTGTATATTAATCACTGTCATATGTGTGTGTATTTAATTATCTATGTTACCCTTTTATATTACTCCCTCAGTCTCAGTCAATTGTTTACGTTTCTGAGAGAGTGACTGACAAGCATTTTAAGATGCATATAAAGTATAGTTCAATAAATTATTTTTAAATTTTTCTTTTTTTGAATAAAAATATAAACATTCTACTTTTATTCAAAATCATAAAACTGTAAAAATAAGTTACGGAACTATATTTTATATGCACCTTAAAATACGTGTCAGACACTCTTTCAAAAATGTAAACGGGTGGGACGGAGGGAGTAACTAGTTAATGTTATCCGATTGAAAGTCTCAAGTACCTTATTACTAGTACTCATGTAGGTTATATTTATTTTAATTTTCCTGTAAATTTTACGCAGTCGGCAAATCCCTTTTGGATCATATTACAGTTCAGTTAGCACCTAGGGCAACTGATGAGATTTGGTACGGTGAAGGCCAGGTATTATGATGCTTTCATTTGACATAATGTGCGAGAATGAGTTTCATTCGTTACCACTTCCTAGCTAAACTCTCTTAAAAAGAAAATACAAGATATATTGTCTGATGAATGCTAGAAGCATAGTAGCAGTCCTCTTAACCGTTGCTTAATGAATTTTTGGTAAAGGTAACCTATACAGTATAGTCATACCAGAGAATGCTACCACTTCTTTATCATTGATGACAAAGTAGCAAAAACCATTAAGAAGATTATTGTAGTTGCAACTTACACTAATAACATCAGCGTAGATATAGGCGGATACCACAGAAATGCCATGTACTATATACTTCTCATTAATTTTCTAAATAATTACAGTTGAGACAATATGGGTGGAATACCTAGTACATCTTTTAATATACTTATTAACTTGTTTAATTGTTATAGTTGAGTAGAATATGGGCGGAAACAGTTTGGCCTCAAATGTCCAGAGATGGTCACCATAAAAAAGGTGTTGATGCTTGGAATGTCATGTAGTACCCAGTGCCAGCAGCAACGGCTGTCATTGTCTTGATTACTTTGGCAACGGAATAGCATGTTTGCTCTTTGGAATTATAAAATTGAATGGCATGAAGAGCGAGACCATACAAATGAGTAATGGAGTCATCCGAGAGGTTGGCATCTGGTGGGCAGTAGTACCTAATGAGGAGCTGTTGTAGCTTGATCATTAGGAACTACTACCCACCAGATGCCAACCTCTCGGATGACTCCATTACTCATTTGTATGGTCTCACTCTGACTCTTCATGCCATTCAGTTTTATAATTCCAAAGAGAAAACATTCTATTGCTATTCCGTTGCTAAAGTAATCAAGACAATGACAACCATTGCTGATGGCACTTGGTACAACATGACATTCCAAGCATCAATACCTTTTTATGGTGGACCATCTGAGGCCAAACTGTTTGAGAGTATCCCTTGCCCATAGCCAAACATTCAAGTGAGCTTTGTCAGACTCAAGAAAGGAGCAGGATCCTCAAGCTTGATACAGGAGCCTTATGTAACAAGCTTGATGCAGGAGCCTCAAGCATGCTGCAGCAGCAGCAACAGCTTTTTTAACCCCTTTGAAGGTAAAATTATCCTATTTTATCTTACAAACTCTCATGTTCTTTATTGATATTTTCATATATTAATGTGTAAACAAGCATCGCTTTATTTTTCTGCATTTTTCTTCCACAATGACAAAATGTCTCAGACTTTATTTGGCTGTGTTTTCACTTCATATATTTCTTGTCCTGTAGGCTATAACAGGTTCCTCAACTAAATTTGTACCCTTCAACTGTTGCATGTGGTTATGTATGACTCCAAATTTCTCCAAATTGGCCTCTGCCTTCTTTTGTTTTCTCCCGTTCCCTTTTCATGTGTGAATCTTTCTCTATCCATTTGTTTCACTTTTATTCTCTATTCTTTTCTCGGGGTGTCTACATTACTGTGAATTTCGGTTGCTTTCACCCGACCAACATTATACTTAGTACTAGTATGTACTAGATCAAGTCCAGCAACATGTTTTTCTTGTAAGATTACTAGTGATCAGATGAATTTCTATCCTGCATATGTTCCTCTGTTTCATTTAAAGTTGGTGTGTTAATCAACATGTTTTACAACGTCGGTGCTGTCAATTGTAGCATCTGTCTGAAATTATCAATCGGTTATTGATAATAAATCAATCGAAAATGTAAATGTATAACACTGCTCGGTATTACTAGATTTGTCTGGCTTCTAAAATTCATCACAAGCATATGCACAGGTGTTGTGGGGTTGTGGCCACTATGGTGTTTTGAACAAATACTCAACACTGGAGCTAGTCAACTGCGCATAACCTACAATCTAATCATATGGCTCTACCATCTACCTGCAGGTATCTACAGCAGTACATAACACCTTGAAATTATACCATTTCCCTGAAACTAGGATTGTGTTTTGTGTCATGTGATCTTCAATTATCAGAACTGTTTCTTCATTACATGGCCCAACATTTTTATGGACTTACTTGAGAAATTATAAATACAATATTGGAATGTATGAAAATGACATGATAAGTGAAGGTGTATAGATTTGAACTTTTTCCCATTTAAAAATTGAACTTTTAGCAACCACAGTTTCTAGTTCTTTTTTTTTTGTGGCTATATAACTTTTGTTTCTTCTGTTACCAAATACATAAGTTTCAAATAGCAGACATGATTCAATTTTTTGTACAATATAAGAATATAAATATACTATCTATTTAGCATAATGCACACATCAGAAATTCCTTATTTAAAGTTATGGTTAAACAACACAATTTAACTGTAAAGTACATTTTTATCTACTCAAGACCTCCCAACCTCATTCTCAGTTCAAAAACAATGGTGCAGTTCCTATTTGTGTAACTCATGTGACTATTCTTATGCAAAACCTTGCTTTCATTTTTAAAAGCTATTATTAACAATCTTTTTAAACAACATCTCTAACATCATTACATCATTAAGATAGTTACATGGGCACCGAACCTGTATAATTATGTACAAGTATAACTATAAAACGGCTTTATCTTTTTAATTTATCTCATTTAAACATATAAAATAAAATTAATCATGCATAAATTATAACAATAATTCTTTATTTTCAACGGCTTATTACAGCGACTGTCAAAACAGTGACTCCAGCCATGTAGGTCAATAGTATGCACCAGCCACTAAGGCCAATGTCGAAGGCCCTCATGCCACAAATGTTAATAAACTGTCCACTGCTTGGCTCAACAGTGGCTCCATCTGAGGGAATGACTCAATCCAGTACCCATTGATTTATGCATTTAGGCCTGATAGTAGATTGTAGGATCAAAACCAGCACCTTTACTTAGCAAGAAAAAAAACCTGGCACCTTTTAAAGTAAAAATAACATGAATATCGAAAAGCTTCATGTTATTAAGTTATATAGATTTGTTACAAGTTTGTTATTATATAACTACTATCAGTCGTTTGACTTTTTTAATATGTAATAATCATAATGTTAATTTGGATCTTTAAGCCTTTGCGATTGAGTTGTGTAATAGTGTTAATGACATTGCATTAGTTGTGTAATAGTTCAATTATGCTACTACATGTCATAGTGTTTTAGTATACAATACGAGGTAATAACTGAGTAACTTTTTGGCGATTTCAGGTCGGTGATGATACCTTATGGATTATGGAACTAATTTATGAATTATGCCGATAATTAGCTTTGGGTTGATATTAAGTTAGTGCAAGGGCGGAGGCAGGAATATAATCTAACCTGGTCTGAATCCAAAATATATGGGCTGGACCAATTTTGTCATGGGCTGAATCCAAAATATATGGGCCGGATAATAGAAAATTTTTGGTATTTTTTTTGCACTGGGCTGCAGCCCACCACAACCTTTGCTGTGGCTCCGGCCCTGAGTTAGTGGTTACTATCAGTTGTTAGTCGAGACTTCTCTGATAATGGTGATTGACTTGTGTAAAGTTTTTTCATATGCATATTTGATGCTACATTTGGTTGTTTACATGTCATGCCTCTATGGTTTTTACTAATTACTAGTAACCTAAATTTGTATTCAGTGCCTCTGAGGCCAATGTCTAATATCTAGCCATGTAAGCCACAAACCTTTCTAGTGAGCTAATTGTATAATGTTTTTCATATGCATATTTGGTGCATACCGTGCCTTCGCTCTTTATTCTAAAAATTTTGTTGGCCGGACGATGTATATTTTAAGCAAAAACATGGTCATTTCGGATTAGAAAATATTCCTTCTAAAAATGAATATAGCTTGCCTACTTTAGGTTGTAACGTCCCCAAATCCGGGGTCAGTAGATTTGGGCGTCACGCTAACAAACTCAATAATTCTAACAAAAATTGGCCATGATATATTCGTAAATACAACATAAACCTGCTGAATACTAAACTAAAAATTTGAAATCAAAACAAAACTGAAATTAAAAAAAAAAACAAAAAACTCAATTAAAAGCTCTACTGAAAGTTCTTTGACCCCAACTCACAACTAAGGATCTTAGGTTACAGTTCTAGAAACAAGAAAACCCAAAACCAACTTAAATACAACTCTATAAACAAAACTTTATACAAACCTAAATCATTGGTATAACTTCGAATAGAAGTATACCAGGCCAACTAATCAGATACATACTATAACTACTAAAACTATATATACATACAACAAATCCTGATATGAAATAATTACTCTGACCCACGCCAGCTTCATCAACAGCATCTTGCTTCTTCCTCATTCTGAACTACGCAAGTACTTCTCGCCAACACATAGCTTACTGAAATATTAGATTTAAAAACAGCAAGGGTGAACGAAAAAAAATGCTCAGCAAGTTATAAAATAATAGCACTGAATTATTAAATGCAATAACTGTAATTCAAGAAGGATTTTCTAAAAAAAATGAACAATAGATATGAGCCAATGAATGCTCACCAATTTATAATCAATACTATAATCGAAAACCAGATTCTTAACTGAGAAAGTTCGTAATACTGGATTAAATACTTTTAATACTGCAAAATACTTTAACTACCTCTTTAACAAAACTCCAAGAAATTCTCACTTATTCAAATCTCATTCATGTCAACTAAGCGTTTGCATACCTAGCTGCCTAACCGGCCTGACAATCATGAGTTTAAATAAATAAGAAGATCTCAATTCATTCTCGATTCTCATCGTCACTGCGCAACGAATGCCGCAGCAACAATAATAACCGTGAATTAGTTTTCACCGTTTGAAACACTAATATAAATAACTTTCCACTTTTATACTAATAGTACTTATTAACTCAAATCATACTTTATATCCATCATACTGGGAAATAAAAATGTACTTTAACTTAAACATTATATCATAAGAATATACTTGCATAAAAACAACGTTCAATAGAATTGGAGTTTTAATCATACTCTGGACATTACGGGTGATCAGCCACGTAAAGTCCAGCCAAAAACAATACTCTGGGATCCCCTCACTAGGCACTTATTGACATTGGCCTTTACTACTCTGACCATGAAGCTGGTCCACATTTTATAAAAAAATTTCCAATTCCATTAAACTAATTTACTATCAATAATCTCAGTGAAACTATAAACATTAAGAACATTGTACTAAAACAATAATAAGAATACAATATCTGCAATAAAACTTTAACAGAATATTACTATCAACATTTGAGAAAGAATAATACTGGCAATAGAACTTTGAGATACTATATAAACATGATACTTGAATAAAACATTTTCTTAACAGTAATCCGAAGGAACATGACAAAAGCAATAAAAATTTGAAGGGAATACTTATACTGAGAAAACACATATTTATCTCGCTTGAACGATAAGCGAGGGTTAGTACACTTGCCTCGTTCCACGCGTCGATTCGCTACTTACTTAACCTGGGCCTTTATTCGATCACGCATTCATCTTTCTTCAATAATCCGTCAACATGCTCGCTGGGTCCATATCGAATCCCTAATTATACTCGAAATAATAATAAAGTAACACCTCATTAATCATCACATATGTACTTAAATACTTATACACATACATGCCTTTAAATCTTTGAATTAAATAATTTAAATAACTTAAAACGCAGGGGATTTTTAGAAAATTTCGGCATGAAGTATTCGTTTATCGGACTATGGGCACAGCCCCTCCATATCAATCAACCCTGTTTTTCAATTCAACCAATCCAAGGAATATCAAGCTGCTTCTATGTCAGCAACATAAAATAAAAAATAATGAAAAGTACCCGCCCGAACATGCGACAACTAAACACATAAGAAAAGTATCCGCCCAGACATGCGGCAACTAACCATGTAAAGAAATTTACCCGCCCAGACATGCGGCACCTCAACACGTAAGAAAAGTAAATTGATAACTTAACTTTACTATAAATTACATTTGGAAACTAAATTAAAACAAACCACACAGCCTCTAGGGCCAGTGGTACTTTTCAGAAACCATTACTGAACATTTATACAAATATTCATAATTAGTAAAACCATTTACAATCTGCAAACTCATATAAATCTTTGATAAATAACCTTTAAATCGAAATATACTACTTAAAGCAATTATACAACTACTTAATCGAAATCATTTTAATCCCAAGTACTAATGACTGATAACCGACCATCAATTAGCCACATACATTCCATCACCAAGTAATTGTCAATTAAAGCATTTAGCACATATTTTAACTCGACTTACGACCATTAGCATTTAGCACTTAAACACTTACAACTAATAACTCATATAAACTCCCCATATTATATGACAATAACAATAGGCAATTAGTAGTTATCAATTAACAATTAATCTTTACTAAACACGAACACTTATAGCTAACAATATCGACTCTCCGAATTGAATCCCGGAAATAAAGCAATTGAATAATTTACCATACTATGCTAATTACGAAAATTATCACATTAGCAATTATCAATTAACTAATAACAACTAACAACTATAGCCTCTCCAAATTAATACAGAAATTCAAACAATATTCGTAATTTAAAATATCAATCTAATTACGACCATTAGCACCTTAACTAGCAAGTTTTAAATCTAATCAAATTAATACAATTCAACAATATTATCACAATTTAATCTAGAATGAAAATTAAATAATTATATCGACAACATAAATTAAATAGATAGAATAAAAATTATACCTTCGGTTCCGCGAGAATCTCTCTCTCTCTCTCCCCTCTCTTCCGCCAACTGCTGTTGCGCCTCTGCACAACACCACCACCATTGATTCGACTCCCTCACGCCACCAACAGCGTATCTCTCTCCTGCCTCTTTCTCCCGCGTGACTTCCCTCTCCCCGCAACAACACATCACGCGGCCCTTACACACCCACCACAGCACGCACTCACGCACACACACATGTATATATACACACTCATACATATATATACACACACAAATTGATTTCAATCCTTCCACCCCCAATCTCCTTCTCTCTTCCCGATTCTGTTTGCTTTGCTGCGTCTGTTTTTTTTTTATTCGTTTCTACTATCTCCCGATTGCTCTCGAATCTTCCACTGCTGGGCTACTATTATAACTACTAATGGGCTTGGCCCAATATCCTTTTATTACAACTACAATTCATTTCGGGCCCAAATACATTCTAATAAGTGACTTATAAAAATCACAATAAAATAAAACTTCCGGAAAATTACACTTTTCATTTTTAAAATAAAGAATATAAAATTACAAGCACGTACAAATTTTCGAAATATTTTTCGGATCAAAAATGAATTAAATATGAATTTTCAAAGTTTTGATCCTTTAAATACAATAAAACTCTTAAAATCATTTTAAAATACTAAAACACCCAAATTAATCCACCCAACAATTTTAAAAACTCAATAAATATATAAAGATAATATTACAAAAGATTTCATGATTTAATCCAACTCCGATAAATAAATAAAGATTTTTGAAGATCAATAATACTTGTTTTAAATACTTTTAAATCACTAAAATACAAATAAAAAAAATATTGGGGCACACATTGGCACACATAAATACATATATACTCATATAAACTCGATACTAAATATCGTTGAATTCCACAACGATATTCTCAAATCCAATTCCATTCTTTAAATACTAATTAACATAATTAAAAATAATAATAATAAATCCTAAAATAATCTGGGATCATACATTCTACCCACCTTAAAAGGATTCCGTCCTCGGAATCAGGTAAAGAAGGGTTACCGGGGTTTACTCTACCAACTCGGGTTGCATCCGCAACTCTACTAATCTGTACTCTGGATACTTATTTACTATACTGAGATCTCTACTGATCTCTCTATATAGAACAACTCTAATCGTAGTACTATACGTCACGCGTTACTAGTATTCTAAACTCGATTGACATACGTTCAAGACTACTCGAGATATTATGATTCATGATATTTGAAAAGAACAATTTCACATCGTAGCAAAGGTTTCACAATTGTAGAATTAATTCATGAGTTTTCAAACAAATATTCTTTGAAATGAAAAATTACTGAGTGATCAACATGATCAAATGAACCTTGTTGCGTGCCTTATTCAAGACATGACTAAAGGTAATTAACCTTCTTGTACTTCACAACACACAAGTGATGGCGTCCCATCAGACTGTTATCACACAGACAAACAGTCCTTGTGTCCCCTATAAATAGGGTTGTTCACCTCAGTTGGAGTAAAGAAACATAAAAAGATTCGAACATCGAATTAACAATCAATTGATGAGAAATTCTCAGACATACCCCTGGATTACAACTAAACGGATTCCATGGGTACTATTTCAGAAGAAAAGGATAATCAGGAAAGAAATGATTTGCAGAATACTAAGAAATAATGATTTATCAATAATAGAATCATTCACTGATGAAGAAAATTAGATACTCAAATATCACTTGACAGGGTTTTAGAAATAAAGGAAATAGGCATCAAAACAACCTCTGTCATAATTGGAATCCCAAATTCGGGGGAAAGACAATTGTCAAAATAACTCAACAAAGGAATATTTCTCAAGAAGAAAGGTATTGCCAAGATCTCTCCACTGGCTCGTAATCCGCCCTAAACTCTTCTACTATACATCTTAAGGTCACCTATTCTATACGTCGTCGTCACTCGCACTAAACTCTTAAGGTTCCACTACCTGCATCTACAGTCACAAGGGTTCCTACCCAACTCAGCTCACTATCTGTCACCACTCACATCTTAACTCACTAACTGGTACTATATCCAATAGTCCAACACGAGTCCTATATGAACTCTGACGTTCCTTACTTAACTATACACACTCCTACACACCATCGTTTCTAGTTTACGATAACCTACGCTCTGATACCAACTTGTAACGCCCCCAAATCCGGGGTCAGTAGATTTGGGCGTCACGCTAACAAACTCAATAATTCTAACAAAAATTGGCCATGATGTATTCGTAAATACAACATAAACCTGCTGAATACTAAACTAAAAATTTGAAATCAAAACAAAACTGAAATAAAAAAAAAAACTCAATTAAAAGCTCTACTGAAAGTTCTTTGACCCCAACTCACAACTAAGGATCTTAGGTTACAGTTCTAGAAACAAGAAAACCCAAAAATAACTTAAATACAACTCTATAAACAAAACTTTATACAAACCTAAATCACTGGTATAACTTCGAATAGAAGTATACCAGGCCAACTAATCAGATACATACTATAACTACTAAAACTAGATATACATACAACAAATCCTGATATGAAATAATTACTCTGACCCACGCCAGCTTCATCAACAGCATCTTGCTTCTTCCTCATTCTGAACTACGCAAGTACTTCTCGCCAACACATAGCTTACTGAAATATTAGATTTAAAAACAGCGAGGGTGAGCGAAAAAAAATGCTCAGCAAGTTATAAAATAATAGCACTGAATTATTAAATGCAATAACTGTAATTCAAGAAGGATTTTCTAAAAAAAATGAACAATAGATTATAATCAATA
This sequence comes from Saposhnikovia divaricata, assembly GCA_036435485.1. Classification (NCBI taxonomy): domain Eukaryota; kingdom Viridiplantae; phylum Streptophyta; class Magnoliopsida; order Apiales; family Apiaceae; genus Saposhnikovia; species Saposhnikovia divaricata. The sequence continues at coordinate 204,776,030 of CM071600.1, forward strand.
CTATAATCGAAAACCAGATTCTTAACTGAGAAAGTTCGTAATACTGGATTAAATACTTTTAATACTGCAAAATACTTTAACTACCTCTTTAACAAAACTCCAAGGAATTCTCACTTATTCAAATCTCATTCATGTCAACTAAGCGTTTGCATACCTAGCTGCCTAACCGGCCTGACAATCATGAGTTTAAATAAATAAGAAGATCTCAATTCATTCTCGATTCTCATCGTCACTGCGCAACGAATGCCGCAGCAACAATAATAACCGTGAATTAGTTTTCACCGTTTGAAACACTAATATAAATAACTTTCCACTTTTATACTAATAGTACTTATTAACTCAAATCATACTTTATATCCATCATACTGGGAAATAAAAATGTACTTTAACTTAAACATTCTATCATAAGAATATACTTGCATAAAAACAACGTTCAATAGAATTGGAGTTTTAATCATACTCTGGACATTACGGGTGATCAGCCACGTAAAGTCCAGCCAAAAACAATACTCTGGGATCCCCTCACTAGGCACTTATTGACATTGGCCTTTACTACTCTGACCATGAAGCTGGTCCACATTTTATAAAAAAATTTCCAATTCCATTAAACTAATTTACTATCAATAATCTCAGTGCAACTATAAACATTAAGAACATTGTACTAAAACAATAATAAGAATACAATATCTGCAATAAAACTTTAACAGAATATTACTATCAACATTTGAGAAAGAATAATACTGGCAATAGAACTTTGAGATACTATATAAACATGATACTTGAATAAAACATTTTCTTAACAGTAATCCGAAGGAACATGACAAAAGCAATAAAAATTTGAAGGGAATACTTATACTGAGTAAACACATATTTATCTCGCTTGAACGATAAGCGAGGGTTAGTACACTTGCCTCGTTCCACGCGTCGATTCGCTACTTACTTAACCTGGGCCTTTATTCGATCCCGCATTCATCTTTCTTCAATAATCCGTCAACATGCTCGCTGGGTCCATATCGAATCCCTAATTATACTCGAAATAAGAATAAAGTACTATTTAGTACATAACAGTCCAATCGATAACTAACTACTTATAACTCACAAAGCAATACATACATAAATATATATATATCCACACCTCATTAATCATCACATATGTACTTAAACACTTATACACATACATGCCTTTAAATCTTTGAATCAAATAATTTAAATAACTTAAAACGCAGGGGATTTTTAGAAAATTTCGACATGAAGTATTCGTTTATCGGACTGTGGGCACAGTCCCTCCATATCAATCAACCCTGTTTTTCAATTCAACCAATCCAAGGAATATCAAGCTGCTTCTATGGCAGCAACATAAAATAAACAAATAATGAAAAGTACCCGCCCGAACATGCGGCAACTAAACACATAAGAAAAGTATCCGCCCAGACATGCGGCAACTAAACATGTAAAGAAATTTACCCGCCCAGACATGCGGCACCTCAACACGTAAGAAAAGTAAATTGATAACTTAACTTTACTATAAATTACATTTGGAAACTAAATTAAAACAAACCACACAGCCTCTAGGGCCAGTGGTACTTTTCAGAAACCATTACTGAACATTTATACAAATATTCATAATTAGTAAAACCATTTACAATTTGCAAACTCATATAAATCTTTGATAAATAACCTTTAAATCGAAATATACTACTTAAAGCAATTATACAACTACTTAATCGAAATCATTTTAATCCCAAGTACTAATGACTGATAACCGACCATCAATTAGCCACATACATTCCATCACCAAGTAATTGTCAATTAAAGCATTTAGCACATATTTTAACTCGACTTACGACCATTAGCATTTAGCACTTAAACACTTACAACTAGTAACTCATATAAACTCCACATATTATATGACAATAACAATAGGCAATTAGTAGTTATCAATTAACAATTAATCTTTACTAAACACGAACACTTATAGCTAACAATATCGACTCTCCGAATTGAATCCCGGAAATAAAGCAATTGAATAATTTACCATACTATGCTAATTACGAAAATTATCACATTAGCAATTATCAATTAACTAATAACAACTAACAACTATAGCCTCTCCAAATTAATACAGAAATTCAAACAATATTCGTAATTTAAAATATCAATCTAATTACGACCATTAGCACCTTAACTAGCAAATTTTAAATCTAATCAAATTACTACAATTCAACAATATTATCACAATTTAATCTAGAATGAAAATTAAATAATTATATTGACAACATAAATTAAATAGATAGAATAAAAATTATACCTTCGGTTCCGCGAGAATCTCTCTCTCTCTCTCTCTCTCTCTCCCTCCCTCCCCCTTGCTGCCTCTCTCCCCTCTCTTCCGCCAACTGCTGCTGCGCCTCTGCACAACACCACCACCATTGATTCGACTCCCTCACGCCACCAACAGCGTATCTCTCTCCTGCCTCTTTCTCCCGCGTGACTTCCCTCTCCCCGCAACTACACATCGCGCGGCCCTTACACACCCACCACAGCATGCACTCACGCACACACACATGTATATATACACACACTCATACATATATATACACACACAAATTGATTTCAATCCTTCCACCCCCAATTAGGGCTGCACAAAGGTCCAAAACCGGACCGGACCGACCCGGACCGGACCGAAGACCGGATTTTATTGAATTCATGGACCGTGGACCGGACCGGTCATAACCGGTCTTTGGGACCGGACCGGACCGGAACCGGACCGGTTAGTTAATATTTTATAAAAAAATTAATTTTTATAATTTAATTTTCATTCTTTGTTGATTTATAAATTACTTGGTAAGTTAATATAAATTTAAAAATAAGTAAATGTCATATTATTTGTAAAGTAACATTAATTCGTAAACGTAATTATAAATTATATATAGTATGAAATATGAAATTTAATCATTTATATTATAGTGTTTATATATATTATATCATAAATTTATTATTTACCAATTTGGATCACTAAAATATGTTATGTGTGAATATTTAATCATTAAATTATATAATTTAAAAGACAAAATAGTGTAAAATTAACTATATACATAAAATCCGGTCCGATCCGGTCCGGACCGGGTGTTTTCAGGGTTTGGACCGGACCGGACCGAAGACCGGATTTTTTTGATTTTACAGACCGGGGACCGGACCGGTTATATTCGGTCCGGTCCGGTCCTTGGACCGGTAGACCCGGTCCGGTCTAATTTACCGATCCAGACCGGAAAGTTGTGCAGCCCTACCCCCAATCTCCTTCTCTCTTCCCGATTCTGTTTGCTTTGCTGCGTCTGTTTTTTTATTCGTTTCTACTCTCTCCCGATTGCTCTCGAATCTTCCACTGCTGGGCTACTATTATAACTACTAATGGGCTTGGCCAAATATCCTTTTATTACAACTACAATTCATTTCGGGCCCAAATACATTCTAATAAGCGACTTATAAAAATCATAATAAAATAAAACTTCCGGAAAATTACACTTTTCATTTTAAAAAAAAAAGAATATAAAATTACAAGCACGTACAAATTTTCGAAATATTTTTCGGATAAAAAATGAATTAAATATGAATTTTCAAAGTTTTGATCCTTTAAATACAATAAAACTCTTAAAATCATTTTAAAATACTAAAACACCCAAATTAATCCACCCAACAATTTTAAAAACTCAATAAATATATAAAGATAATATTACAAAAGATTTCATGATTTAATCCAACTCCGATAAATAAATAAAGATTTTTGAAGATCAATAATACTTGTTTTAAATACTTTTAAATCAATAAAATACAAATAAAAAAAATATTAGGGCACACATTGGCACACATAAATCCATATATACTCATATAAACTCGATACTAAATATCGTTGAATTCCACAACGATATTCTCAAATCCAATTCCATTCTTTAAATACTAATTAACATAATTAAAAATAATAATAAAAATAATAATAATAAATCCTAAAATAATCTGGGATCTTACATGGGTAGTCAATTCTCAGTTTTCTAATGCAAAGGAATCTGCAAAACTAAGGCGAATGTCTTGTTAGTTATTACACCTGTTTAGCGCTGTCTTGCACATTTCGGATGCTGAGGATGTGAATCTCTTTCTGCGCAAATTGCAGCCTATGCAGTGTTTTTTCCTTCTAAAACATAAGCATTCTAGATATGTATCACCCTTGTGACTGTTATAAGATTTATTTCCGATATAAGGATCACGTGATAATTTGTGTCAAAACTTTAAATTGTTGTATTCTGGGCTAACTTTTGTACAACCGTGATTAAAAGGTTAAAATAAACAAAGTTATTATACATCTCTGGTTAAAATAGCCACATGATTATATATATTCAGAGTGATTATGCATCTCTGGTTTCATCAAAATGCAAAAAGGCTAAAGAATAGTTCCATCTCGTTCATTCTTATCAATGTTGCGTTATAAAAGATACAGAAGATTGCAAACTGCACAGCAAAAGAATAAAGATAAATGCAAAAGTATGCATACGGAAGAATAAAGAAATAGTGAGATTTGTTTAACAATAATAATTACCACAACCTAAGTTTTGACCTCCATTTTCACTACAAATTCCTACTTGAATATTTATTCGAAAGTTTCAACTACTTCACAATCATTTTTTCAAACTCTTTCTCATTAAATAAAGGCCAATACAATATAGAATTGCATTTTTTATCCTTTTCTTCTTTTGTTGTTTATGCTCGTGAATCAAATGAGCATGAATTGATTTTTGGTTTTTTTGATAAATATATTGTCAAAAGTAATTTTTTGCAATTTTACTTTTTGTAAGAAGAACTATTTGCAATTTTACAATCTTAATTGCAATTATACCAATTTCTTTTTAAAAATTGCAAAAATACTATCTTTCTACATTAAACAAACACCACATTACACACAAATATATCATATGAGGCCTGCGGCCCTATATGATACAAAAGGTCAGTTTTAAAATAGTTTTAAAATATAAAGGTTTTAAAATATAGAAAGGAGCTCTCAAATGAGGGTCGACCCCCGTAGCCTCCCGTAGCCTCGAGCCCCACTTCCAGCCACCCCTTCCTCTTCCCAGATCTGTAATTCTCCGACCATCTCAAGCCAGCCTCCACCATCGTCCCTCTCCTCTAAATCACCTTCGTTTTCTTTCGTTCTATCCCCTCCTTTCTCCACCTCCACAGCCGTCATATCTCTCTTCCCCGATCTATTTTTCTCCATCCTTCTCAGCCTCCCCTCCTCTCAAACCCATTTCCGGTCTCTCCCCCTCCTCATCCGAGCCTTTAATTACTGTTTTTTTCAATAATTTCGAACTTTTGCTTCAAAAGTTTCGGAAATCCCAATCGAGCTCTTTATTTTGGCTCCGGTTTTTGAGCTCGAAATTCCAATTGATGTCCTCAATTGTTGGGTTTTTGTCTCGCCTCTTGGCGTGTGTATCGCTTTGTGTGCGATTGTTATTGGTTAAGTTATTGTTGTTTATGTTAATGTTAATATTTTTTATGATGTCGTTATTGACTCCACTGAAATTGGTTTATTTGGCATTTTGGGAAATCTTGAAAGCTTGCATCAATGCTACTCGCGGCATGTCTATAGCTGATTTTTGGCATGTAGATAGCTGGGGTATCGGCAGGTCTATAGCTGTTTTACGGCAGGTAGATACCTGGAGCATTCTTGAGATGGTAGTGGAATTCAAAAGAGCTCACCTTTCACAATTAAAGTTTGTTCCGGTTTCGGGAATTTATGCTTTCCCAACTTCAGTTGAAGGTTTGGAACATTGGGCTTCAGTATGCATTTATGTGAGGGTCAATTGTGCTGCTACGGATTTAAGGGCTGATGCTAGTAGGATTGATCGGGATACCATTGTAACTTTTTTTAGTTTCAAGAATCTATGGATTCAGTTTGTTAAGCAGTCTGGAAACAATGCGGCTATTTACTTAGCTCGTTTATTGTTTTATCAACCTGATTGCGTTGTCAGTTGGGGGTTTGTCCCGACAAGACTTGTTTTAATTTAATGTTATGAACTTGCATTTTGTCAAAAAAAAAAATATAGAAAGGAGAAGAAGGGAGATGAGGAGTATATTTGCAATTAAGATAGTATATCTATACTATTATATAAATTCCGAAACATTGAAAGTTTTGTTACCTGTTTTTTGGTACTAAGTGAATTTACTTATTTACCCTTCATTATAAAGAAATATATATATATGATATCTATACTATTAAAATTCCTAAAATAAATAATAACATAATATGATTAATGAAAAGTAGTCGATTGTTTTTTTTTCACAATTACTTTTAATTGAAGATATTATCTTTTATAAACACCCACTAATCTTACAATCACACATATTTATACTATTATATAAAAGCCGAAATAATAAAAGAGTTTTGGTACCTGTTTTTGTTACTAAGTGAATTTATTTATTTACCCTTTATCTATACTATTAAAACTCCTAAAATAAATAATAACATAATATAATTAATGGTAAGTAGTCGATTGCCTTTTTTCACATTTACTTTTAATTGAAGATATTACCTTATATAAACACCTACTAATCTTGCAATCATTAATATATACCCGAAAATATCACATCATATTTTTCAATTATTAATAAAATATATTAAAAATCTGTATATGTTGTTTATAAAAACATCAGTCGTATCATATTTTACAATCATTAATATTTCCTTTCAAATTAAAACATGTTACCTTTTTAATTTAAAACTAATCTTATAATCATTAATATATACCCGAAAATATTACATCATATTTTTCAATTATTAATAAAAATATATTAAAAATTTGTATACGTTGTTTATAATAAGGAAACATTAGTATAATCTGTAAACATGAGTATATTAAATTATATTAAATTAAAATTAATTAATTAAAATAATGGTAAGTAGTCGATTGCCTTAATTAAATTATAATTATTATAAACTAATCAATTACCTTTTTGACATAAATCGTATAATCTTTTTAATTTTCACGTTGCCTTAGAATTTCTATAGCTAAAATATCTTTTTTTTTTCCAATTATATCACGGGCGGTTCTATTTAATACAATAAACTAATAATATTATAATATTAATAATTAACTAATTTTCTTTTTCAGCTAAAACGTATCATCTTTTAAATATTTTCTAACTAAAATCCCTCTTTTAATAGAAATATCACGTACAATATTAATTTCTTCTTTTCAAAAAACATTACGAGCAATTACATTTAGTAAAATAACGTAATTAAATTATAAATACTATAAACTAATCAATTACCTTTTTCCACCAAAAACAAGTTACCTTTTTAATTTTCTTTAACTAAATCCTCTCTTATTCTAATCATTACACGAACATTATATTTAATAAAATAAAAGAATTATTTTATAATTATTAATAATTAAACAATTAATTTTTTCAACTAAAACATATCATCTTTCTATATTTTTTGACTAAAATCTCTCCATTTTTAGAAATATCATGGATAACATTTATACAACTATTATCAAATCATCTCATATAAAAATTTAAGCCTCCAAAATTAATATTTCAAAAAATAATTTAAATTAATGAAAAAAATTCATATAATATTTTTAAAAATCCGTGCATCGCACGGGTTTTAAGCTAGTATGCAATAAATTATGGGAGATGGTATTTTTATAAAAAGAATCTTTAAATGTAATATTTTTGACAAATATCCTTGATTTTTTTAGTTACTATTTTGAGAAACCTTGATAAATAAATCAATGTTCATCCTAATATTTTATTTAAAATATGGTACTCCAACCGATAAAAATTTTACATTTGATTTTTTTGAAAACTAAATTTTTTTAAATGATTAAACTTGTTCTAAAAATGGTATAATTTGTTTGAAAAATAATTTCTTCCTTTAAAGGATTTTTTTTAAATTAAATATTTTCCTAAAAATATTCATTATATATTGATGATAAACACTACAAGAGTATATACATCTTCTCCATTTTTCACATCTCTCTCTCGCCTAGGGTTTTAGTTGTAAGAAATTATTAGTATGACGCAGGCGGCTCCGGCCATCGTCGCTGCCGCCGGTGGAGGCAGACAACCACAACAAAAAGGAATTGTTCGTACACATCTTCAGATCTCCAATCGCTTCTCTAAAGCCGAACTGTTGGTACTCTATCTCTTTTATTTTACACACACACTTCAATTTATATGTATGTTTAATTGTTAATTAATCGATTAACAGTGATCTAAATCTATTGGCGATCTTTATTATGCATATTTATACTAATTTTATGTTAATTTAATATTTTCAGGAAACAATGAAGAAATTGCTCCAAAAAATATTCATCATTCATTTGTCTTGGATTCCAATCCAATCCAATACAAATCCAAGGTACATGATCTGTTTACTATTATGGCTTGTGCTGGTGAAGTATGTTTTCGATAATAAGTCACTGATATGTAGGCGGTGATCCGGAAATAGACCAAACATTTTTTTTTGTTTTTAAATTTTACGATAGTAGAAAATGTAAGGGAATTGGATAGTGAGTGACCAAGTGCTTAGCAAGACATATTTAATACTAGTAAAACTTGGATAAATTATGCCTAACGGACCATTTCAGATTCCGAGTACAAGTTTAGTGCTAATTAGTAGGAAATTGAGAGTACTTATTATAAATCTTCGGAACACGGAATTAGGTTTATGTAAAATTGGAAAGTTACCGTGCATGTGCATGTAGTTTCGGATAATACGTTACTAATATGTTGGCCATGATCCGAAAATAGACTAGACATTTATTTTTCCATTAATTTTTATGATGGTAGAAAATGGAAGTAATTAGGTTTATGTAAAATTGGAAAGTTATGGTGCATGTGCATGTAGTTTTAGATAATACGTTACTAATATGTTGGCCATGATCCGAAATAGACTAGACATTTATTTTTCCATTAATTTGTATGATGGTAGAAAATGGAAGTAATTTGGATAGTGAATGACCGATACAGTGAAACTGGGATTAAGCGAAAATGCGATAAAGAACAAGCAAATCCTCCGATGGTTGTCATAATGAACACACAACTTGAGAGAGATGCAGCGGAAAGGTAAATGTTTTTTTGATATGCTATTAGATGATGCACCCTTAATTTTTTGAGTGACAAATCTAACTTCCGATGGGAGGATGATGATCAACCTTTTTTGTCTGTGTTCCTTGTGCCTTACCATTTTTTACTTACAATTGCATTTTCAGTGGGTTGGAATGGGAAGTAACGAGCTTCTCGAGTACTTTAGTGGTTATGAGTACATTTACAGCCGGATGTATTATATAGTCCTACTTTGTCATAAATATTAATTCTTTCCCACAGGAAGGATGAATACAGCCGGATGTATTGTGCGGTTGTGACAGTGGAGTATGAGCTCTTTCTGTTTTTATTGTTTCTTTTTTCATATAAACTTTATCATTTATGCTGTCTTATTTGTTTCCTTAATCTCTTTTGCTAATTATGTAGCTCATCTGTTGTGGCTGCTGGACTTCTTCGGGTTGTGGGAAAAGATCTTGCAGAACTCCCCTTTGCAGCTACAGCCATTGCCAGTCAACGCAAGGTGAGTTTACATCCTTTACTAAAAAGCTAGAGCACAAAAATGGTGCCTTCCACCCTCGTGTGGATTCTTGAGCATTTGGTGATTCAAGTGGTATGGAGGGGAACCAGCTCTAAGCCAATACTTTATATCTTTGATGTCTGTCTCCATCTTTTAATATCTTGTGATGGTAGAGAACCTGGAACTTGTATGCCTCTGTAGTTTTCATGTGAGAATGTTTAAATATCCTTGTTGTTCTCTATTTCCTAGTGCTTTGTGCATCTTTTGATATCTTTGCTTATTATTTATCGTACACATTTACAAATGTGAAGAATTTCGAATGAGTTAATATTCTTGATTATAAATCAGTAAGGAAACTACCTCCCTTTTAATGTGAAAACAGAATAGAAGTAATTAAAAGTTTCCCTTTTCCTGAAAAATTCTACGTAGGGAACAGAATAAAAGTAATTAATATACACTGTACTCCCACATTTTTGGATATAGTGAAACTGGGATAAATTAATATACATTGGACTCGCATGCCTAACGGCCCATTTGATGTTCCGAATACAAGTTTACTGCTAATTAGTAGGAAATTGAGATTGCTTGTAAAGCTTCGTAATACAGAATTAAATTCAAGTAAAAGCGGAAAGTCTATTGTGCATGTGTATTTAGTTTTTAACAATATCACTGATATGTTGGCCAAGATTCGGAAATAGACCAAGTATTTATTTTCTTTTATGTTGGCCCACTGCTAGGCTCCGGCTCATACAGCTCCGATGGCCCATATCAACAAACTCAACCCGACCCGATTCGCATCGCAGAGTCTGACCCGACCCCACCTCCCGGTTTCGTCGCTTCCGGCCATGCTTCTCATGCTCTGGTTGGAATAAGCTTTGACCTGAATGCTATACCTGGGTCCGACCCGCTTCTGGGATCTGACGCGTTTGTTGCTGCTGAAGGCGATTCTAAAGGCCCTGAGACCAAGCGGGCAAGCCGTGCCTAAAAAGGAAGTGAAGATGGAGGGGAGATCAGGATTGGTTGCCCGCGGGATGGACGGTCACTACCAAGACCCGGGCTAAAGGAGCTACTGCTGGACATGTTGATAGGGTAAGATTTGTCGATTTGATTGCGTTGTCAAATGGAATGTTATTTGAACTTGTTTAATTGGATTTATTTGTTGTTGTTTAGTTTTATAATGTTATTGGTAATGTATAATTGTTGTTTCATTCGGTGAAGTATTAATTTTCTGAAGTTAGATGGTGTTTGTGTACAAAAACTAGGATGCATTCTAAAATTAAAAAAGATAAGTTAGAGTGGATGAAGAGTATAAAAAAAATGTGTTCAACATAGTTAAAATTGTAGGTAGTTAGTTGAATTGGTATAAGATTAAAATAAAGGGATTTGTGACTCTGAAAGAGCATACACTTGTTGGGAGATGTGTTGATTTGGGGACTCGTAGACTCTTTTAAATTGCTTGTGCTGATCCTCGCTTGCTCCTGAACACTGATGTCAAGTAAGATGAAGAAAAAGAAGCATTCACAACGTGAACAAATTTGGAATTTTGAAGGATTAATGCAATCTATATATGCTTTAATTTCAGATGCTATAAACAAATACTTTTATGAGATTTTTTTATTTTTTTGAAAAGTGATGTAAATCAAATTTTGCGAATATGGACCAACACCCTCTAAGAACCATATCCAATTAAAAAATCCGTCTCAGTAGCCCTACTCCCTGACACCTACATTTGCATATAAACCCATAAAGCCACTCAAACAAATTCAGAGACCACCTCTTCGATTTGCAGTTACTGAGCATTCATTTTCAAATGGTGAATCCAGTTGATGCACTCCAAGTCGACACCTTCCAAATCGACTCTCTTTTAGGCTCTGACTCTTTCATCTCCACCGACTCCAATCAGACTGGCTTACCAATTCAACTATCGAAGCAAACTGAGGAAAAACCACTGCCATTGAATCCGATTTCTTCATCAGAACCCCCCCCCCCCCCCCGATCTGATGTGTGGTAAAGTTGTTCAAGCAAACGAACAGCCTCTTTTTAGGATTTAGTGTACTTGTTTAAAAATCCTAAAAATCACTAAAAACAAGTACAAACACCGGTCAAAACATCTTAAACCCAAGTATATACAAACATATACATTAAATGAAGCTTTATATCAAGATTGCAACGAAAATTAAGTAATTAGAATGAAAAAATACCTGATTGTGATCGAGAGAGATGAAATGGAGCTTTTAGCAAGGGTTTCGTGTGTTTGTATGGTTTGTATGTATAGGTGTATATAATATATATATATATATATATATATATATATATATATATCGAGCGAGCAGTGAAATATGTATAACTTGGGAGTGAAAATGAGGGCGTGTGTTGTATTCTTGAAGACTCTAGATTTTATAAGTTGATTAGGTTGGTGTATGATTGTTTCGAAGTTGGTGGATCCCATTCACACTATTTGATTTTCTCACTAAAGATTCATTTAATATTTATTTCGACCGGTTGAGAATTTTTTATTTGGAAAGTTGTACTTCTAAATGAAGATTAAATAAATAATACTTTTGGAATTTGTCATTTAAATTGTAGTTAAATATATCAGAGAATATGCGGATTTAAGTTCTCTTTTAAAGATAAGGCCAACTACATGCATGTCAAACGTATACAAAATGCACTTTCTCGACTTGGTTTATTTGTTTATTGTACATACGGTCTCTTTGTTGAATGAAAGTAATTCCAAAAAATGTTGCATCCAATACACTTTGTACATTACATTATTAGAATTTTTACTTTAGTACATAACTTGTTGAAGTGTCTGAAGTTTTTTTTTTTTTTTTTTTAAAAGAATTTTCTATGGGCATGGATGATCAAAATATTAAGTGGTCCTTGGGTGCTGTTTTGTGTTTCAATTGTGATAGTGTTTCTAGGTATATGGTTTGAACTGGTCCGTTTGTATGCAAGTTTTTCTTATTCTGAGAAATGTATAGTATACCAACTTTTTGTGCAACTCAACATTGATTTTACTTGTACAAATTCAGATTTTCTGTCATTGAACATGTTTTTTTATGATAGGTATCACAGAATATTGCCTCCGGAACTGTCTTTGGGCCAATTAAAGGATGAGTTCAAGAAGCGGGGGCAAATATGGTGCGAAACTACCTAGTGCTGGTTTGACTGACATATCCAAAGAAAAAACTATCGCTCAAGTTTCTGATTGCTGGGCCGGTCAAGTGGCTGATGGGGTGTCAGCTGTAAGTCTTAATTCTGAACAGAATGGAGTCTGGGAGGAGCTAGGATGAAAGCCCAGAAATAGGTCTTTTGTAAATGCGGGGAGTCAGAACTCAGAATACCAGTGTGAGTATCTGGCAATCCCTGGACAGGAGCGAAGGGGCCTTCTAATGCCTGGCCCGGAACTAAGCAGCCTGTCAGTGCCTGGGAAGGACAGGGTTCTGCCAATGCCTTTGTAGCACCGGTAGGTGACTATAGAAGACCAGCTGGCAGAGGTTGGAATCAAACTTCTTCAAAAGAGTATGAGAACAAAAATTATCAACCAGCTGTTATTCCTCCTCTTCAGCATGGGTGGCAATGTCGTTGTATCATGTCTCAGGCAGAAAAGGTGGGTAATGTATCTGCTTCAAACCCTGCCAATGCCGCAGATGACAAAGAGGAAAGGAAATATGCCTGATGAAGAGGATTTTGATACTGAACATATTTATGATTCTGATGAGTATGACTGGGATGAAATCCAAATGAGTCACGAGACTCTTATGGAGAGTTCAGTACTTAAAGGATTTCTTAAAACCCCAGATGAGATCAAAGCAGAGGAAATCAATGAGCCTGACAGGCAGTGGCACTGCCCAGCATGCTATGGCGGACCTGGTGCGATTGACTGGTATCTGGGACTACAAGCCCTAATGGCCCATGCTAAAACTAATGGCAATAGAAGGGTAAAGGCCCACAGGGTACTTGCTCAACTGTTGGACGAGGAGCTGCGGAGGAAGGGAAGTTCTCTAGTCGCTGCCGGTGAAGCCTTTGGCAAGTGGAAAGGATTAAGCGAAAATTATGTAAGAGACAGGGAAATAATATGGCCACCTATGGACTATGGTGATCATAATGAACACACAACTTGACAAAGATGACAACGAAATGGTAAATGTTCATGTGATATGCTATTAGATGTTGCACCCTTAATTTTTTGAGTGACAAATCTTACTTTCAACGGGAGTATGATGATCAACCTTTTTTTGTGTGTGTTCCTTGTGCCTTACTGTTTTTTGTTTACTACTGCATTTTCAGTGGGTTGGAATGGGAAGTAACGAACTTCTTGAGTACTTTAGTGGTTATGAAGCCGTGAAGGCACGACACTCCTATGGCCCACAAGGGCATCGAGGTATGAGTGTCCGCATCTTTGAGGCCTCGGCTGTTGGTTCTTTCGAGGCTGACCGATTAAGCAAGAGTTTTGAGGACGAAGGAACAAACCGTGATGCTTGGGATCACAAGGCCTGGCAGTTTCTTCCCAGTGGGCAGCGTCTGTTATATGGTTACATGGTAGAGAAAGGAGATATCGATATATTATTCCAGCACTCTAAAGGTCCACTTCATAACCCTTATGTTAAAAGTACCTGTTCCCTCATTTTCCTCCTCTTCTTTTTCTTTAGATTAAATTTTTTTTATCTTTGATTGGTTAGGCAAGTCCATAGTAAAGTTTTAAATGAGATTGTATGAGGAGATGGTAGTTAACTCAATAAGGCAGATGAGTGAGGACAATCATCTCCTTAACTGGTAGAAGGACATAGCTGTGAAGGAAAAAAAAATTGCAAAAACACTTGAAGATTCGTTTGGTTTGCTAAACGACAACTGCGCAACACCCAGGAAGAGAATCGCATAGTGCGACAGAGAACCAAGATGCATCAGGAGCAACATAAGGAGGAGGTAATCACTGATCCTTTATGATAAATAGGGCAAATATTATATGACTGTTATGGAAGTGTGTAGTAGTGTATGTTGTCTCTGTTGCACTGATCAGTTACATTCCGTGTCTCCTGTTCTTAGTAATTGTTTTCTGAATTGTAAAGTTTATACATTAAACCGGTAAGCCGTTTTAGATTCTATTTAATATATATTTGTTTTTCACCTTCTTCTGTTTAGTGTTTTGACAGTCTGGCCATTAAACCATCATTTTTTCTGTGCTTTTCATTATATTTGGGTACTTCAGTTCTTCCTGAAGGCACCTGGCTACTTGTTCACTTTTCATTTTGTAGTAGTAGTTCAACTTTTCTTTAGTATTTGATTTGTTTATAGCTTTTGGGTGCATTTTTAATTGATGCCGGGATTTGTATTTTTCTTTAGATGGACTCCCAAGAAGAATTTCATAAAGAGCGACTCAAGCTTATTCATGAAGCCGCGCAATGAGAGAAGAGAATTTCGTGAAGATACAGCCAGAGAAGCGGGAGAATATGAAAATCCTAATGGAAAATCCTTCTTCAGCCGAGGACACTCAATTCAGGTAAAGATGGGAATAGTATGCGAACGGCGGTACTCTTGTTTTGTACATGTTCTTTCTGTGACAAAAATAAACCACACAAGGATTCATTTCACCTTTAACGTGGGTATTATAACAGTTGCTGCATGATTGTGGATATTATTTAACTACTACTTGTTGAACCCCCCTTTGGCTTGTGTGGATATTGACTATGAGGTGCATGGTCATAATTGTTGTATTTTGTGAATCTGTACAACAAAAAATTGACTCCAATATGTACAAAACAACATATTTTTTTTTGTAAATTTATAAACAAAACGACTCTTCTAAATCATTTTAGGTCCATGAACTAGCATTCATTGTTATTAAAACTTAAATTTCAACCACGGCCTAGATTTACAAACGTTTTTGATTTATTTAACGGGATCAAATTAAAGTTCGAGACATTGAAGCCTGTTTATCAGACCTTAGGCCTGAATTGTTTTGTAATTGGAGTTACGAGAACAATATAACCTTGAAAGATCACGGGACTGGAGTCACTGGGATCTGTTGTGAGCTCCATGTGACATTGCAGAATAATGGTCAACAAAAATTTGTAGCACAAATTTTTTGAGACAAGTAAAATAGAGACAACAAGACATCATTGCTTGATAAACACCAAAATTTTCGCAAACATGCATTCTTTAATATGAACTCAAACATGCAACCAATACTTGGAAAGCAGTTACATAAAAAAAGCGAAGAAGAGCAGCTGAAGAAGGTGAAGCCTTTCGAGACTGCAACGATAGTGACTTGAGGCTTACAAATGGTAGACCTGAATGACGAATATCTGTAAATATAAGTGGCTCACCTGCAGCTCTGATTCACCCTAAACATGAGTAAGCATCTGCAAGAATCAAGAAACCGCAACAAAAATTTGGTTACTTTTAACCAAATATTATGCACTTCTCCTCCCCATTCTCCTTGTCTTCCTCCTCGAGCAAAAACATCATCAGTATTTTCATTAATAATTTTCGATGAATGTATAATATATAAGAATAATGTTCTTATAGTAAAGTGTAGGTAATTACCTAAAGTTATCAGAATTTTGAATATAAAAGGTGAATGACATTTTTATAATAATGAAATTCACCCATACATTTACAAAAATAGCCTTCGGATTATATTGTAATATGTTTTAATTTTAGGTAATTAGCTACAGTTAACTATAGGATGATTAAGCTCATAATATATTTAGGTCTATCTAGATTAATAATTCAACGTTTCCAATGTATTTTTTCACGTAAAAGTTTGTTGATTTCGATGTTAAGATCACGTACAAGGTGTCCACCTAAACCTTCATATTGAATATTCATGATTTTACTATCAATGTCACGCATGACTTGTTCACGCTACATACAGTAAAATCTCGTTAAATAATACTCGATACCACGATAAATTAATATTTTGAATGTCGATTTTTGGTTGCAATATATTAACGATAGTATAAATTTTACCTCGATTAATT
Organism: Saposhnikovia divaricata; assembly: GCA_036435485.1. Taxonomy (NCBI): domain Eukaryota; kingdom Viridiplantae; phylum Streptophyta; class Magnoliopsida; order Apiales; family Apiaceae; genus Saposhnikovia; species Saposhnikovia divaricata. The sequence goes on from CM071600.1 coordinate 204,792,629, forward strand.
AATAATCTCGATAAATTAATAAAATTTGTCGAACCCAATAATATCAATTAATAGAGGTTTTATGTATTTTTTTTTTGAAAAAATGCACTTGCATATATTAACTTGCCTCCGAAATAAGATTACAACGAATGAAATCAGGAGCAGTGTGGTACCACTCCATTGGACCTGACATAGAAAATGCAGCTCGAGATAACAAGTGAGACACAGTGTTATGCAAAAAATTCACACAACACCCCGAGTAAGTCTCGCCGGAATAGTAGGAATTATCCTTGGTTTTCAGATAATCAAACAGATCGAACAGCTGTAAGGAAATAGGACAGCTAAACCTAATAATGGTGTTTAGTGTATAATGGGCTGGATTAGCAAGGTCATCGGACAACAGTGGCAAAGAACTCCGGCCAAATATGCTCGGAATGTGATTACTCAGGGTACACGTGCCTTGTGTATCGAAAAAGTAAAAATCGAACCCCTTGCTAATTGCCTACATATCCTATTTATAGGAATCAAGCCCTAATGTAGTTCTTTTAGGTTAGGAATCCTTTTCTTGTTGATTAAACCAAGAAATAATAGAGTTTTAATCAGAATTATAACTTACTTTAATTCAGCTAGCCACTTAGTAGAGTCCTATTCGAAGTAGAACTCCCAAATTCTACTCATATGATAACTCCATGTATTTATAGACATATATACCAAATATTCAATATTTATCATGTTAGAAGTGTGTCCCTCAATGAAATCAATGAAATAGACTATTTAAAGGACTCAATTCGTATCTCCTACAAATTAGGAGATAATCCTTATCTGCCCGGCCAGTAGAGGTGGAGCTTGTAAGCACACCTGCACCTACACAGCTTCCCTCTAACTCGAACCTCCAGAGCTACCTTTCAAATGTACACCTCCCCAATTTCCTTTAAACTGGTACCTGCCTCCAAATAACCTAACAATCCTTAATACCTATGGGCCTAAATTGAGCCCATTACAAATTTTTGGCACAACACACAGTATTCGCAGATCGATACTCAAAAACTACTAACACTTCCTTAAAGTGTTTTAAAATGCTAATACAATCATCAATGATACCATGAAAAATAGAATTTACTCTCTCCCCATGGATTGAATCCACTACCAGCTTTGAATCCAACTCGAGTATGCATCCGTGATTTCTCCAACTCTGAATCCACATTAAGGCTTCTTTTAAACTCCTAGCTTCCGCCTTACGAGCATGAGTACTTCCTTGAAAACTATTACTTCGAGCTCGTAAGAAGTTCCCCTGGTCATCACGAACTACACAAGCTATTCCAATCTCACCTGTGTGTAATCAATCTCCAGGCCTGTTTACCCAACATTGCAATATTAAACTCCCTAAGTTGTCGAAACCCTAGCCCTCCCATTTCATTAGGCTCACACAATCTTTCCCAGGACATCCATCTAATACCCACATTCTGGAGATTAGGGACAACGTGGTTCTGATCATTGGTTTTTTAGATTTTAAATGAATTGACACCCACGATAAAATTGAACTTTGCTCTCTCCTCAGGAGAGACCTTGGTAAAATTTTTACTCATCCTAGTTTTTAACTTTTTTTAAAAAAACAAACCTTATAAAAAATTATCATTTAATTTTTTATTTCAAAAAATACAAAATATTTTGAAGGATTAATTCTTTTTAAAAAAATAGTATAAATTTTCCAAAAATAACTTCTTCCTTGAAAAAAGGAAGAACATTTTCTAAATTAAACTTGTTCTCATAAATTTTTATGATAATAAAAAATCGACGCCATATTCTCCAAATTTAATTTATATATTTTTTAATATGATTATCAAACAAATTTTTAATAAAAATTTATTTGTTGACAAATAAAGGAACCTTTATTATTATTTCTATAAAATATAAATATACAATAAACAAAAATGAATATAATTTATACTTTATTTTTTCAAATATAACTTATACTTGGTTTATCCAATAATAATTAATTTTTAAATTTTAATTTACTTACTAAAGAAATTCATTAAAACATTATTAAGACACTACCGGAGTTGGGTGTTGGCCCCATCTATCACAATTTGAATGCAAATGGTCCCAAATATCACAGTTCAAAAACTTGGTTCCAAAAACAGGCTACTTGTTCACTTTTCATATTGTAGTAGTAGTTGTTCAACTTTTCTTTAGTATTTGATTTGTTTATAGCTTTTGGGTGCATTTTTAATTGATACCGGGATTTATATATTTCTTTGGATGGACTCCCAAGAAGAATTTTATAAAGAGCGACCCAAGCTTATTCATGAAGTCCGCAATAAGAGAGAAGAGAATTTCGTGAAGATACAGTCAGAGAAGCGGGAGAATATGAAAATCCTATTGGAAAATCCTTCTTCAGCCGAGGACCGTCAATTCAGGTAAGATGTGAATAGTATGTGCTAGGCGGTACTCTTGTTTATGTACATGTTCTTTCTGTGATAGAGATAAACCACACTAGGATTCATTTCACCTTTAACGTACATATTATAACAGTTGCTGCATGGTTGGGGATATTATTTAACTACTACTTGTTGAACAATGAGGTCATGAGGTGCATGGTCATAATTGTTGTATTTTGTGAAACTGTACAATAAAAAATTGACTCCAGTTTGTACAAAACTACATTTTTTTTGTAAATTTATAAACAAAGCAACTCTTCTAAATCATTTCAGGTCCATGAACTTAAATTCATTGTTATTAAAAATTAAATTTCAACCACAGCCTGGATTAACAATCGTTTTTGATTTATTTAACGAGATCAAATTAAAGTTGAAGAAATTGAAGCCTGTTTATCAGACCTTAGGCCTGAATTGTTTTGTAATTGGAGTTACGAGAAGAATATAACCTTGAATCACTCGGGGCAATTGAGAGCTCTATTTGACATTGCAGAATAATAGCCAAGAAAAATTCGTATCGTAGCACAAATTTTCCAAGACTAGTAAAACAGAGACAAGAAGACATCATTGCTAAAACACCAAAATTTTTGCAGACATGCATTCTTTAATATGAACTCAAACTTGCAACCAATACTTGGAAAGCAATTACATAAATAAAGCGAAGACGAGCAGGCTGAAGAAGGTGAAGCCTTTCGAGACTGCAACGCAATTGCAGAAGTGACTTGAAGGCTTACAAATACACCTGAATGACGAATATTTGTAAATTTCAAGTGGGTGACCTACAGCTGCAGCTCTGATTCACCCCTTAACATGAGTAAGCATCTGCAAGAATCAAGAAACATTGAGGTCCGTTAACATGGGAGCAATACTGATCAGATTTTGCAGACTCTGGACCGCAACAAAAATTTGGTTACATTTAACCAAATGTTATGCACTTCTGTTTTCCAATTGTTTTTGTACACTATATTTTCAAAAGGGCTAGATTGAAATTACAAAGCAATTCTGAATTTGTTTTCGAGACTTGCTTCAATATATTGCAGGTCATGATGATGTTAATTTAAGAAAAGAAATGTTTACAATGCTTAAAAAACACTGTTCTGTTTACTAGATCATGGCGACAGTTGAAATTTGAAAAATGGATAAATACAATTGTTGTGATGTTTTAAAAAGACACAATTATATTTAAATAGAATAAATGATACTACATGTAATCTAGAAATGCTAAGAAAGACACAGAAAAATGTTACAAAGTTACTAACATGTATTGTTGTAAAAAACGGGACTTAATCGTTTGAGATACCGAATAACGATTAATCAGTAATTAATACCGATTGATCCCGATCAATCCCGGTTCGGAGAGATACCGAACAACGATTAATCGGCAATTAATCTTTTTAGAACACTGCTAACATGCAAGTATGCAACCACAGTTGCTGCCCTTGTACGCATGACTAGTAAGGTTGAGCATTCGGTCGGTTCGATCCAGAACCGGACCGAACCGAATTGATCGAAAACCGAAATGTTATTTTTTTTGGGGACCAGACCGGACCGAAGTTTAATTATGGACCGAACCGGCTCGAACCGAAATAATTTGGTTCGGTCCGGACCGAACCGAAATAATTCGATCTATTCGGTCCGGACCCAGGGACGGACGCAGTGTATAACCAAACCCTGCCATTGCACCCCCTACATGTTTAAATTTTTATAATTTTTATGTATTAAATTTTAAAAAATATATGTCTGCACCCCCAGTGATTTTTTGACTGCACCCCTAGTTTTTTTTGATCATTTTACTAGCATGTGCATATCACTAAATGTAAAGTGTAAAGTACTCAACTCAAGTAGTATTAAAATAATTTTAACTATTAAACTAATTAACTAAAGTATAAAACTAATAAAAAGTAAAGTAGTGATGAACATCATTGACTTTCCAATTTCCAATCTCCCTGTTCCATGCTTCCATCGACGATTCAAGTAAAGTAGTAATACAGCCAGAGATTTGAGAGCAGAGAGCAATTCAACCATTCAGTTCAGAATCAGGTATGTATTACTTAATCTTGTAATCTTCTACTAATTTTGATAGCCTAATTTTGTTTGAGTATTAAAATTAATTGCAGTCTATATTTGGCCATTTGGGCATTTGTGATTTGTAACTTTTATTTATCCCTGAATGGCTGAATAAACATGTTAATTGTTCCAGATATGGTGAAACCAAAACGCACCCTCCATTCTTTCTTTAAAAGTGTATCAGATGCTCATATAATTGAAGTAGACACAAATCAAATTGAACAAGTCCAGCCTATTGTTGAACCTCAAAATATTGAAGTAGAAGTTCCTTCTTCAATAAAAGTAAATGAGATTGATATTTCTAGATTAGAGCGTGATCCAGGATTAAGATGTCAAATGGTTGAATTTTCGGTTAATCAACATGATGAGATTCGTCGGGCTTATATTAATTTGGGACCTTATCAACCGATTCCTCCACTGAATAAACCTTTTAAAATCACCAATGGTAGGCGCTTTCAGACTTCTTGGTACAAGTTGTTTCCTGAATGGCTTGAATATTCTCCAACTAAAGATTGTGCTTTTTGTCTTCCTTGTTATCTATTTTGTAAACCAAGTGAACGTCCAGGAACAACGGCTTTTACTATTGAGGGATTCCGAACATGGAGGAAAGTTAATGAGGGAAAAAATTGTGCTTTCTTAGTTCATGTGGGAAATGATTCTAATTCTTCTCACCGGACGGCTATTCAACGTTGTCATGATCTTGTAAAGCCATCACAGCATATAGTGAGAATTGTTGAAAAACAAACTTCACGACAAATCACAATCAACCGTTTACGTCTAAATACATCAATTGATGTTATTAGATGGCTAACTTTTCAAGGGTGTGCGTTTAGAGGCAATGATGAGAGTCTACAATCTAATAATCGTGGCAACTTTCTTGAAATGTTAACGATTCTTGCATCTTACAATAAAGAGGTGAAAGATGTTGTCTTACAAAATGCTCCCAAAAATTCAAGTTATACTTCTCCAAGAATTCAAAAGGAAATTCTTTCTATCTTTGCAAGTAAAGTTCAATGTGCAATTCGTGGTGAGATTGGGGATTCAAAGTTTTGTATCATAGTTGATGAAGCACGAGATGAATCAAAGAAAGAGCAAATGTCTATAGTCTTGCGATTTGTTGACAAATGTGGTTTTGTACAAGAACGCTTCTTCTCAATTGTTCATGTTTTAGATACTACATCAATAACTTTGAAGAATGCCATATGCGAGGTTCTTTCTCACCATAATCTTGATGTGCAAAATATTCGTGGTCAAGGATATGATGGTGCTAGCAATATGCGTGGGGAATGGAATGGGTTACAAGCATTATTCAATAAGGAATGTCCATTTGCATATTATATCCATTGTCTTGCACATCGGCTTCAATTAACCTTAGTGGCGGCATCCAAAGTTGTTATACCGGTATATGAATTTTTTGAACAAGTAAATTCTATCATCAATATTGCTAGCTCATCTTGCAAAAGAAGCGATCTCTTAAAAAATGCACAAACAAGTGAGTTAGAAAGCTTAATTCTCAATGGTGAGATTGAAACTAGCAGAGGGTTGAATCAAATAGGATCTTTGCAAAGGCCTGCCGATACTCGATGGAGCTCACACTTGAATTCTATAAGAAGCTTGCTGAAGATGTACAATGCAACTCTGAATGTTCTAAAATCTGTTATCAATGGTCCTGGTAATTATATTCAGCATGCTGAGGCCAACAAAGGATTTGATTTATTGACATCTTACAACTTTGTGTTTATCTTACATCTCATGAAAGAGGTCATGGAGATAACGGATGATCTTTGTCAAGCATTACAACAAAAATCTCAAGATATATTGAATGCAATGAGTTTAGTTTCCACAACCAAATCACTTCTACAAGTATTACGAGAGGAAGGTTGTGACACTTTGTTTGAGATAGTGAAATTATTTTGTGAAAAACATGAGATAGAAATTCCCAATATGAATGATCGTTATAAGGCTGGTAGAGGAAGAGCTCGAGATTCCGTCACATTTGAGCATCACTTTCGGGTTGATATATTTAAAGCCACAATTGATTCTCAATTGACCGAGTTAAATTATAGATTTAAAGAGAATGTTGTGGAATTGCTTGTATTAAGTTCATCTTTAGATCCGAGAAATTGTTTTAGTGCTTTTGATTTTGAAGCCATTTGCAAGTTAGCCGGTTCTTACTATCCAGAAGACTTTTCAGACCAAGATAAATTGCATTTGAAGTATCAATTAGATCATTATGCACTTGATGTTCGTCAACACTCGGAGTTTCAAGGGCTGACTACACTTTCAGAATTGTGCCAAGTGTTATCCAGGACAAGAAAATCCGTCATTTATCCGCTAGTGGATCGTTTGATTCGTTTGGTGTTAACTCTGCCAATTTCAACTGCAACAACGGAGCGTTCTTTTTCAGCAATGAAATATGTGAAAACAGATTACGCAACAAGATGGAGGATGATTTCTTACATGATTACTTGGTTACATATATTGAAAAAGACATTGCTCAAAAATTTGATAATGATTCAATCATCGATGTATTTTACAGGATGAAAAATCGTCGTTTGACATTAGAATAGGCTACTGTTACTAACAATGTACTGCAATTTTCTGGTCTATACTATTAATACTACTTGTCTACTGCTATTACTACTCCTGAGCATTACTGCAGGTCCTGAGCATTACTGTAAAAATAGCTCTGTTTTTTTTTGCACAAGTCCTGCCTAGGCTTCAGCCCCCCCCAAAAAAAATTTTTATCGCGCTCCGCGCAAAAGTTGGCAAACTTCGCACCCCCACTGTTGGGTTCCTGCGTCCGTCCCTGTCCAGACCAATATATTTTTTAAAGAATTGGACCGAACCAATTTTTATTTCGGTCTATTCGGTCCGGACCGAATAGACCGAATTTTCAGAAAATTAGAACCGAATCGAATTTGCACGGTTCGGTTCGGTTTTTCAGTTTCGGTTCGGTTTTGCTCAGTCCTAACTAGTTCAAGTTACATGCTTGTTCTGATCATTGGTTTTTTTAGATTTTAAATGAACTGACTAGTACCCATGATAAAATTGAGCTTTGCTCTCTCCTCGGGAGACCTTGTCAGTTTTTTTTAGAAATTACAAATCTTATAAATAATTAGCATTTAATTTTTTTTTTTCAAAAAATACAAAATATTTTGAAGGACTAATTCTTTTTTAAAAAAATGGGAAAATTAATTCATTCGTCCCTGAACTATAGCTCGTTTATGGTCTAGGTCCCTATACTATAAATCTCAATTGTTTGATACCTTAACTTTCAAAAAATTTGATTTAGGTCCTTCTGTCAGATCACTAACGGACGTTAGTCAACGCTGACGTGGAAAATCGAAACTTCACGGATTGAAGTGGAATTTTTATATGTTAAACTAGGAATGATTACAAGAACACAAGTGGTGAAAGTTTTCGATTTTGAGTTTCCTAACATATAGAAATTTGCATATATTCATAAGTTCTTCGCGTGTTCTTGAGATTAAAGTGCAAATTTCTATATGTTAATGAACTCGAAATCGAAAACTTTCATCACCCGTGTTCTTGTAATCACTCCTATATTAACATATCAAAATTTCACTTCAGTCACTGAAGTTTCGATTTTTCACGTCAGTGTTGACTAACATCCGTTAGTCAAAATCTGACGGAAGGACCCAAATCAATTTTTTTTGAAAATTAAGGTATCAAACTATTGGATTTTATAGTACAGGGACCTAGGTCATAAACGGGTTATAGTTCATGGGCGAATGAATTAATTTTCCCTAAAAAAATAGTATAAATTTCCCAAAAATAACTTCTTCCTTTAAAAAAAGGGAGAACATTTTCTAAATTAAACATGTTCTCATAAATTTTTATGATAATAAAAAATCGACGCCATATTCCCAAAAATTAATTTTTATATTTTTTAATATGATTATCAAACAAACTTTTAATAAAATTTTATTTGTTGACAAATAAAGGAACCTTTATTATTAATTCTATAAAATATAAATATACAATAAACAAAAATGAATATAATTTATACTTTATTTCTTTTAATATAATTTATACTTTGTTAATCCTATAATAAATTAATTCTTTTTTGAAACATATAATAATTAATTTTTAAAATTTCATTTAGTTACTAAAGAAATTCATTAAAACATTATTAAGACTCTCCCGGAGTTCATATATCTTCTGCATTTTCACCCTCTCTCTCTCGCTCACTCTCCACTGTTCTCTCTCTCTCTCTCTCTCTCTCTCTCTCTCTCTCTCCCCCTCTTTCTCTGTTAGGGTTTTAGTTTTAAACAAATTATTACTATGACGCAAACAACTACGGCCGTTGTCGCTGCCGCCGACGGAGGTAGACAACCACAACAAGGAATTGGAAAATCGATACAGGGAATCATACGTACACATGTTCAGATCTCCAATCGCTTCTCTAAAGCCAAACTGTTGGTACTTCATCTCTATTTACACACACTTATTTTCAATTTATATGTATGTTTGATTGTTAATTAATCGATTAATTTATGTGCCTCTTTATGTTTGATTGATATATATGTTCAATTTCTATGAAGGTTTTATTGTTGTTTAGGCTTGTGAGTGGATTTGTGGATTGATTTGCATGTGTAGTTATAAGTTTAGTGCTTATTGCAAAGTTTTTTCATACGGCATTAGATTCAGGTAAAATCGGAAAATTCGATAGTGCATGTGCATGTAGTTGTTGATAATACATCACTGATATGTCGGCCTTGATCTGGAAATAGGCCAGACATTTATTTTGTTTTTAATTTGTATGATCGTAGAGTATGGAAGTGAATTGGATAGTGAGTGACCGAGTGCTTAGAAAAAGATATTTGTATATATGTAAACTGGGATAAATTAACATACATCATACTAGCATGCCTAACGGCCCATTACATGTTCCGAGTACAAGGCTAATTAGTAAGAAATTGAGAGGGCTTATTGTAAAGCATTGTAATACGGAAGTAGATTTAGGTTAAATCAGAAAGTCGATAGTGCATGTACTTGTCAATAATACAGAACTGATATGTTGGCCATTTTCCAGGCAAACATTTATTTTGTTTCTAATTCGTTCGAGGATTATCCAAGTAATGATTTCTTGTTAAATTTGTGAATAATTGTTTTTCGGTCAAAAAGCGCGCGATTAAATGCGCTTCGCGAGTCGCGCTTCAAAACCAGGTCTTGCGCTTTTTTAGAATTAGCGCCTTCAACAACACTGCGTACGACCGTAGAAAATGAAAGTGAATTGGATAACGAGCGACCAAGTGCTTAGCAAAGCATATTTAATAATAGTGAAACTTGGATAAAGTAACATACATCATACTCTTAAAGTCGATAGTGCATGTGCTTGTAGTTGTCGATATACGTTACTGATGTGTTTGACATGGTCCGAAATAGAACAACTTTTATTTTTGTTTTAAGTTGTATAACCGTAGAAAACGTAATTGAATTGGACAGTGAGTGACCAAGTGCTTTGAAAAAAATATGTGGATATAGTGAAGTTGAAATTGGGATGAATTAGCATACATGAAACTCCCATGCCTAAGGGCTCATTTCATGTTCTGAGCACAAGTTTAGTGCTAATTAGTAGGAAATTGAGAGCTATTGTAGTTCTATTATACGTACACATCTTCAGATCTCCAATCGCTTCTCTAAAGCCGGTCTGTTGGTACTCCATCTGTTTTTACACACCCAGTTCAATTTAAATGTATGTTTAATTGTTAATTAATCGATTAATAGTGATCTAAATCTATTGGCGGTCTTTATTGTAGTTAAAAATTTATCTATTATATATATTTATACTAATTTTATATTAATTTACTATTTTCAGGAAACAATGAAGAAATTGCTCCAAAAAATATTCATCATTCATTTGTCTTGCATTCCAATCCAAGACAAATCCAAGGTACATAATGTGTTTGCGTTCAATGCATCCCAATAATGTTGATTTAAATGCTCTAGATTATTTATAGAGTATTTGTGTGTCCTTGCCATTTATCACTATTATGGCTTGTGCAGGTAAAGTATGTTGTCGATAATACGTCACTGATATCTTGGCGGTGATCAGGAAATAGACCGAACATTTATTTTGTTTTTAAATTTTACAATCGTAGAAAATGTAAGTGAATTGGATAGTGAGTGACCAAGTGCTTAGCAAAACATATTTAATAATAGTAAAACTTGGATGAATTAATGTACATCAGGCTCGTATGCCTAACGGACCATTTCAGATTTCGAGTACAAATTTAGTGCTAATTAGTAGGAAATTGAGAGTACTTATTGTAAAGTTTCGTAACACAGAATTAGGTTTAGGTAAAATTGGAAAGTTATCGTGCATGTGCATGTAGTTTTGGATAATACGTTACTGATATGTTGGCCATGATCTGGAAATAGACTAGACATTTATTTTTCTTTTAATTTGTACGGACGTAGAAAACATAGGTGAATTGGATAGTGAGTGACCGAGTGCTTAGCAAAAAAGTATATGGATGTAGTGAAGTTGAAATTGGGATAAATTAGCATACATGAGACTCGCATGCCTAAGGGCTCATTTCATGTTCCGAGTACAAGTTTAGTGCTAATTAGTAGGAAATTGAGAGTGATTATTGTAGTGATTCATAGTAAGGAATTAAATTTAGGTAAAATCGGAAGGTCTAGTGCATGTGCTTGTAATTGTTGAATATATCACTGGTTTGTTCGCCATGATTCGAAAATAGAGCAGACATTTATCAGCTCTTCATGGAGGTCAGTATACAGTGATTGTGCCATGGGTCTATTACCTGGTGAAATGGGACGCTCCTAGTTTTTTCTTCCAGTATATAATATAATTTAGACCCCTGTGCAATATTTGCACTTTATCTGCACCTAAATTTTAGCTGAATCTGTGCACAACAATTTTAACTAGTTGACTGAATAAATTTAATGTGTCAAATTTGTTGTTAGCGCAGGTGATTACTGATGAAATTGGGTGGCTAGACTTTTATGCTGAATATAATTGCAAGTTCTATCAAGATAAGCGGAGGTCCAAAAAACAGACTATACAAGCAAAGCAAGAAATCATTCTGAACTCAGTTTTTACAATATGCTATGATGTGTTCTCTGGGCTTGCGCACTATTTTAGTACAAATCCACGGCCCTTAGATTCGAACTTGCTTACGTTCTTGCAGCGAAGGTACCGACTTGGCCTAAGTTTATCTTTTCAGGTATATTTTACAATCTATATAAGATTATCTGCTGACATTTTGCAGTCAGAGCTTACTTTCTATTTGTATGGATGACTACTGGGCTGCCTATGATAGATCGGGGTAACGTTGACCCCTATAGTTATACTTTGTATAAAAAAAATACTGTAGCATAAATTGATTAATCTTGTGCATGCTGATTTTCTTACACAGTGAACCAGTGAAAAAGACTGAGGGAGACGCCACGAAATCTACAACTTGCTTGGTAATTTTAATAGGAATACTAGAAGTACAACAAAAGCCAATTGACTTTCTAATAATAGGAACTAGGAAGTAATTAACATGGATCAAGATCTCTCTTTTTTTGTAAGCCTTCACAGTACAAGTTAAAACAGTCTAAGGCAAGGGCCGGTGATGCGGAACAAGGAATTGATAAATTGATTTTTATATATTATACCTTATTATTTAGGATGAAGTTAATTATAATTGATTAGTTATCTTAGTTATATTAAGTAACTATATTATTAGATCATTCTAGATTATAGTATTAGAATAATATATAAAGGATTTGTTTCCTTTATTCAAATTTGGTAATAAGATATTTTTAAGATTTGTTTTCTTTATCATTAGTTAATTACTTGGCATCCAAGTAATGATTTATCCATGTATACACTTGTACTCTTTCATTATTGGAATAGAGATGAATATGAATTGATTTTTATTGGATAAATCCGAGGATTTATTTGTGACTCCACTGATTCTCTGCGGAGATGGGTAATTTATCCCCCTGTTTAACCCTTTTCTCCACCTTGTCCTACATCAGCCGGTGACTTTAATCTTCTGTACTTACGAGTGCATGAAGACACTAGTTATTGGACAATTCTCTGCATTTTCTGCACAGTTAGGTAGTTGATGCAGCAACAGAAATACATGGAAATCTCGGGTATAATCAGGAAAAAATCTTTATCTACTATTGCTGTGAAACTCTGTGTCCCCCCTCAAGATTTATCACAGAAGTCTCAAATCCCTTTGGACTTCTCTAGAATTCTTTTTAGTTCTCTACTTTTCATTGTCTAAAACCTAGCGTGGCATTATTTTCCTCCACTTTTACCGTGTCCACTACTATTTTAGTATTTATATAGTTGCTTCATGTGATAACAGGAGGGTGTCAGCAAAAGGGGGCCAGGCTGTAGCAAGTCCAAGTCCATCCATGCGAGTCCACCAAATAAAATTACTTCCAAACTTATCTCTGCAAGTACTGTAAGGCCACACACCCTGAATATCCAGTCGGATTAATATACTAAATAAAATGTTCATGTAAAGATGCTTACCACAAATTGAATATTCCCACAGGCTATGTGGATGGGTACTTGGCTACTTTGTGTTGATGTGTTAGTTTCCATGAAACTTGTTATGAAGCAACTACGGGGAGAGAAGGTTACAAAAAGAGAGAGGAAGAAGATTGCAAGAACTCTAGCTGATATGTCCACACTAGTTTCGGTTACGATCCTAATGCTGATTCCTGTAAGCATATTTATACCTTTTCATTTTCAGTTACAAAATAGTTTTCAAATACTTATGAGGCTCAGCTAATTCTCTGCTTCAAAAATTTGTTAGCCATGGTCTTGCAATATTTTGTTGTGTTGTCCACATAGAAAACTTTTTCGATAGTTTCCTATTAGAATTAGCTGGTCTAAGCCGATATTAGAAAAACCAACGAGATCTTAATATTTGAGAACTCTACGGTATCTGAATGTGTAACTAGTATTACACATAAGCACCCATATTTGGGTTTGCTTGGTGTTAAGTATTTTACGGGTAATGATGGTTCATTTTCCATAATTTTCTTTGTTAATACCAGGTATTGACAATCAATCTCTCTGTTTCTGTAATTAGATGTCTGCAGTGGCACATGCAGTTACATTAATAGCAATGAAGAGATGCATTCCAGCACTGATAATTTAATCTATTCATTCCAATTACTAGCCGCGTCAAAAATCTTGACCACTTCAATAGCTATATTCTTTCAGAATCTTCTTCTTGAAAAGCCTCCTCTAAACTATCTTCATTTACAGTAGTACTGTTATTATAGACATGCACCATGCTTTCAGGTGCATAAAACATGTTTTCGAGATTCAAGTCGATGAAGCATCTACCATTTCGAGATTCAAGACAAATTCCAAGGTACATTCATTTATGGCTTGTGCTGGTAAAGTATGTTGTCGATAATATGTCACTGATATGTTGGTGGTGATCCGGAAGTAGACAATAACATTTATTTTGTTTAATCTTCTTCTTGAAAAGCCTCCTCTAAACTATCTTTATTTACAGTAGTACTGTTATTATAGACATGCACCATGCTTTCCGGAAATAGACTAGACATTTATTTTTCTTTTAATTTGTACGGACAAAAAAATAAGTGAATTGGATAGTGAGTGACCGAGTGCTTAGCAAAAAATATATGGATCTAGTGAAGTTGAAATTGGGAAAAATTAGAAAACATGAGACTCGCATGCCTAAGGGCTCATTTCATGTTCCGAGTACAAGTTTAGTGCTAATTAGTAGGAAATTGAGAGTGATTATTGTAGTGATTCATAGTAAGGAATTAAATTTAGGTAAAATCGGAAGGTCTGGTGCATGTGCTTGTAATTGATGAATACGTCACTGGTATGTTCGCCATGATTCGAAAATAGAGCCGACATTTATTTTTCCTTTAATTTGTATGATGGTATAAAATGGAAGTAAATTGGATAGTGAATGACCGATATAGTGAAACTGGGATAAATTAATATGCATTGGACTAGCACATTTTTGGATATAGTGAAATTGGGATAAATTAATATACATTCGACTTGCATGCCTAACGACCCATTTGATGTTCCGAATACAAGTTTACTGCTAATTAGTAGGAAATTGAGATTGCTTATTGTAAAGATTCGTAATACAAAATTAGATTCAAGTAAAATTGGAAAGTCTATTGTGCATGTGCATTTAATTTTTAATAATGTCACTGCATGATTCGGAAATAGACGAGGCCTTTGTTTTCTTTTAGTTTGTACGTCCGTAGAAAATGGAAGTGAGTTGGATTGTGAGTGGCCGAGTGCATAGAAAAAAATATATAATATTTGGATATAGTGAAATTGGGATAAATTAACATTAGACTTGCATGCTTAACGACCCATTTCATGCTCTCCCTCCTCCTAACTAAAGTTTAAAATCCTAAAAATCACTAAAAACAAGTACAAACACCGGTCAAAACAACATCTTAAACACAACTATATACAAACATATACATAAAATGAAGCTTTAAATTGAGATTGCAATGAGAAAATTAAGTAATTAGAATGAAAAATGCCCTGATTGTGATAGAGAGAGATGAAATGGAGCTTTAAACCAGGGTTTCGTGTGTTTGTATACTTTGTATGTATAGGTGTGTATATATATTAGAGAGGGAGAGCTGTGAAATATGTTTGACTTAGGGAGTGAAAATGAGGGTGTGTCATACTCTTGAAGACTCTGGATTTTAAAAGTTGATTAGGTTGATGTATAATTGTTTCAAATCCGGTGGATCCCATTCACACTATTTGATTTCAGTAAATAATTATTTTCTCACACAATTTTCAATTATTGTTGTTTTTGTTTGTTACTCCCTCCGTCCCACCCATTTCTTTACAGTTTTTTTCACTGCTTGGCACACATTTTAAGGCTCCTAAAAAGTATAGTTCCATAACTTATTTTTAAAATTTTCTTTTTTTGTGTAAAAATTTAACATACCTATTTTTATACAAAAAAGAAAATTTGAAAAATAAGTTATGGAACTATCCTTAAAATTCACATTAAAATGCGTGCCACGCCCCCGTCCCCCAATGATAACAATTGGCTGGGACTGAGGGAGTAGATGTTTTGATGATTAAATACTTACAAGGTGATTATGTAATATTGGTTAGGGCTTTGAAGTTGTAAGGCGCTTCTTATTAAGCGTATACAAAATGCACTTTCTGGACTTGATAGAAGAAAGATGTTGCATCCAAAACACTATGTACATTACATTCTTAGAATTTTTACTTTAGTACATAACTTGTTTGTTCCTAAATTTCTTCTTCTATGCGTCGTTTGAAGTGTCTCAAGTTTTGTTTTTTTGTTAAAGAATTTTATATAGGCATGGATGATCAAAATATGAAGTGGTCCTTGTCTGCTGTACTGTGTTTCAATTGTGATAGTGGTGCTAGGTATAGGGTTTGAACTGGTCCGTTTGTATGCATGTTGTTTTTCTTATTCTGAGAAATGTATGCAGGTTATAGTATAACCGTTATACCAACTTTTTGTGGAAATCAACATTGATGTTACTTGTACCAATTGAGATTTTCTGTCATTTAACATGTTTTGTTATAGTAGGTATCAAAGAATATTGCCTCTGGAACTGTGTTTGGGCCAATAAACGGATGAGTTCAAGAAGAGGGGGCAAATCTGGTGCGAAACTACCTACTGCTGGTTCGATTGACTTATCCAAAGGGAAAACTGTCCCTCAAGTTTCTGATCGCTGGGCCGGTCAAGTGGCTGATGGGGGGTGTCAGCTGTAAGTCTTAATTCTAAACAGAATGGAGGCTGGGAGGAGGTGGGAAGAAAGCCCAGAGATAGGTCTTTTGTAAATGCGGGGAGTCAGAATCCCAGTGTGAAAGTATTAGGCAATCCCTGGACAGGAGCTAAGGGCCTTCTAATGCCTGGCCAGGAACTAAGCAGCCTGTCAGTGCCTGGGCAGGACAGGGTGCTGCCAATGCCTTTGCAGCACCGGTAGGTGACTATAGAAGGCCCGCTGGCAGAGGTTGGAATCCATCTTTCTCATAAGACTATGAGAACAAATCTGATCAACCAGCTGTTATTCCTCCTCTTAAGCATGGGTGGCAATGGCGTAGTAACATGTCTCAGGCAGAAAAGGTGGGTAATGTATTTGCTTCAAACCCTGCCAATGCCACATATGACAAAGAGGAAAGGAAATACGCTGATGAAGAGGATTTTGATACTGAAGATATTTATGACTCTGATGAGTATGACTTGGGTGAAAGCCAAATGAGTCACGAGACTCTTATGGAGAGTTCAGTACTTAAAAGGTTTTTTAAAACCCCAGATGAGACGAAAGCAGAGGAAATCAATGAGCCGGACAGGCAGTGGCACTGCCCAGCATGTTATGGCGGGCCTGGTGCGATTGACTGGTATCATGGACTGCAAGCCCTAATGACCCATGCTAAAACTAAAGGCAAAAGAAGGGCAAAGGCCCACAGGGTACTTGCTCAACTATTGGATGAGGAGCTGCGATAGAAGTGAACTTCTCTAGTCCCTGCCGGTGAAGCCTTTGGCAAGTGGAAAGGATTAAGCGAAAATTCTGTAAGAGACAGGGAAATAGTATGGCCACCTATGGTGATCATAATGAACACACAACTTGACAAAGATGAGAGAGAAAAGGTAAATGTTCATTTGATATGCTATTAGATGTTGCACCCTTAATTTTTTGAGCGACAAATCTAACTTTCAACGGGAGTATGATGATCAACCTTTTTTTGTGTGTTCCTTGTGCCTTACTGTTTTTTGCTTACTATTGCATTTTCAGTGGGTTGGACTGGGAAGTAACGAACTTCTTGAGTACTTTAGTGGTTATGAAGCCGTGAAGGCACGACACTCCTATGGCCCGCAAGGGCATGGAGGTATGAGTGTCCTCATCTTTGTGGCCTCAGCTGTTGGTTATTTCGAGGCTGATCGATTAAGCATGCGTTTTGAGGACGAAGGAATGAACCGTGATGCTTGGGATCACAAGGCGCAGCGGTTTCTTCCCGGTGGGAAGCATCTGTTCTATGGTTACATGGCAGAGAAAGGAGATATTGATATATTTAACCAGCACTCTAAAGGTCCACTATTTTGTAACCCGTACTTATTTTAGAAGTACCTGTTCCCTCATTTTCTTCTTTTTCTTCTTCTTTAGATTTCAATTTTCTTATCTTTGCTTGGTTAGGTAAGTCCATAGTAAAGTTTGAAATGAGATCGTATGAGGAGATGGTAGTTAACTCAACAAGGCAGACGAGTGAGGACAATGAAAATCATCTCCTCAACTGGTACAAGAACATAGCCGTAAAGGAGAAAAAATATGCAAAAATACTTGAAGATTCGTTTGGTTTTTACTAGTAACCTAAATTTGTATTCAGTGCCGGCCAATGTCTAATATCCAGCCATGTAAACCACAAACCTTTCTAGTGATCTAACGTTTGTGTAATGTTTTTCATATGCATATTTGGTGCACCGTGCCTTTGCTCTTTATTCTAAAAATTTTGTTGGCCGGACGATGTATATTTTAAGCAAAAACATGGTCATTTCGGATTATAAAATATTCCTTCTAAAATTGAATATAGCTTGCCTACTTTAGGTAGAATCAATTCTCAGTTTTCTAATGCAAAGGGATCTGCAAAACTAGGCTAGAATGTCTCGTTAGTTATTACACCTGTTTAGAGCTGTCTTGCACATTTCGGACGCAGAGGATGTGAATCTCTTTCTGCACAAAGTGTAGCCTATGCAGTGTTTTTTTCCTTATGAAACATAAGCATTCTAGATATGTATCACCCTTGTGACTGTTATCAGTGTCAAAGCTTTAAATTGTTGTAGTCTGGGCAAAACTTTTGTACAACCGTGATTAAAAGGTTAAAATAAACAAAGTTATTATGCATCTTTGGTTAAAATAGCCACATGATTATATATATTCAGAGTGATTATGCATATCTGGTTTCATCAAAATGCAAAAAGGCTAAAGAATAGTTCCCTCTCGTTCATTCTTATCAATGTTGCGTTATAAAAGATACAAAAGATTGCAAACTGCACAGCAAAAGAATAAAGATAAATGCAAAAGTATGCATACGGAAGAATAAAGAAATAGTGAGATTTGTTTAACAATAATAATTACCACAACCTAAGTTTTGACCTCCATTTTTCACTACAAATTCCTACTTGAATATTTATTCGAAAGTTTCAACTTCTACACAATCATTTTTTCAAACTCTTTCTCATTAAATAAAGGCCAATACAATATAGAATTGCATTTTTTATCCTTTTTTTTCTTTTGTTTTTTATGCTCGTGAATCAAATGAGCATGAATTGATTTTTTTAGTTACTATTTCGAGAAACCTTGATAAATAAATCAATGTTCATCCTAATTTTTTTATTTAAAATATGGTACTCCAACCGATAAAAATTTTACATTTGATTTTTTCGAAAACTAAATTTTTTTAAATGATTAAACTTGTTCTAAAAATGGTATAATTTGTTGAAAAATAATTTCTTCCTTTAAAGGATTTTTTTTAAATTAAATATTTTCTTAAAAATATTCATTATATATTGATGATAAACAAGGATTTTCTTTAAATTAAATATTTTCTTAAAAATATTCAGTATATATTGATGATAAACACTACGGGAGTATATACATCTTCTCCATTTTTCACATCTCTCTCTCGCCTAGGGTTTTACTTGTAAGAAATTATTAGTATGACGTTGGCGGCTCCGGCCGTCGTCACTGCCGCCGGTGGAGGCAGACAACCACAACAAAAAGGAATTGTACGATCTCCAATCGCTTCTCTAAAGCCGAACTGTTGGTACTCTATCTCTTTTATTTTACACACACTTCAATTTATATGTATGTTTAATTGTTAATTAATCGATTAACAGTGATCTAAATCTATTTGCTATCTTTATTATGCATATTTATACTAATTTTATGTTAATTTAATATTTTCAGGAAACAATGAAGAAAATGCTCCAAAAAATATTCATCATTCATTTGTCTCGAATTCCAATCCAAAACAAATCCAAGGTACATAATGTGTTTACTATTGTGGCTTATGCTGGTAAAGTATGTTTTCGATAATAAGTCACTGATATGTAGGCGGTGATCCGGAAATTAATAGACCAAACATTTATTTTGTTCTTAAATTTTACAATCGTAGAAAATTTAAGGGAATTGGATAGTGAGTGACCAAGTGCTTAGCAAAACATATTTAATACTAGTAAAACTTGGATAAATTATGCCTAACGGACCATTTCAGATTTCGAGTACAAGTTTAGTGCTAATTAGTAGGAAATTGAGAGTACTTATTATAAATTTTCGTAACACGGAATTAGGTTTAGGTAAATTGGAAAGTTATCGTGCATGTGCATGTAGTTTTGGATAATACGTTACTAATATGTTGACCAAGATCCGGAAATAGACTAGACATTTATTTTTCCATTAATTTGTATGATCGTAGAACAAATCGTCAAATCCCTTTTTTTTCTAGGAAAACTAGGTTTTGACAATGTATTTCAAAGGTTTGTATGTGTGAAAAACATCTTTCCTTGTAATATGGGGAGAAAATCCTCGCAACTCGAACACCCATTTTTGCTTCTACAAAATTTGAAGCGTCGACCTGTTAGTCACATTATTATGCCAAGAGGAAGTGTCTACCATTGCATCAAAGTCCTCTTTTTGTCATATGAAATTGATGAGTATATAAACACAATGAAAATTAATGCATGCTGTATCAAATTAGATATTTGTTTATTTTACTGCATTTGCCTTATTCGGATAGATGGTATTCCATTCTCTTCTTACAGAAATTGGGATTATATATATGTGTATTCTCTGTTTAATACAAGAACTTGCACCTGAACCAAAATATATTCTTATGCTGTTTTTACATTTGTACTCTTCCAGAGAAACTACAAAGATATTTGGCTTAGCTGATTCTGTTTTTAATGCACTGGCACAATGTTTCAGTAAGAATCCCTGTCAAATTAAGGTGCGCAGTTTTATTGAATACCTTTATTGGATGGTTTTGTGATATTTGTTATTTAACAAATTTTGTTGTGCTGTAATTGTTGGTCCCAGCGATGGGGGTTAAAAGGGGGTGCAAAAAAAGGCACAAGCAGGATTTCAAAACCCCATTAACTTTGAAATGAAAAACCTTTTCATCTACTGATCAGTTGCGCTTTTAATTCATAAATGAACTTGCATTTTCTAAAATAGGATATACATTAAAAATAACACATGCAGAGAGTTTCAAACCTCCATGGTCTTGAAATGATTAAATGCCAATGCTTTTACCAAGGGGCAATGCTTGGAATGTTCATTTAGCACTATAGAAATAGTTGAAATATTTAAACCTCTGTCGGGGCAAGATACGTCCTGGTTGGTCCTTCCTTTTTGCTATCAGTTTGTACTAAATTAATTGATGAGCCACAATTTGACATCTTATGCAGGCGAGATATTATGCTCTGTTCAGAAGAGATATTCCTGCTGTCGACTCCCAAAATGGCAATTGTGTTGCGACATCAGATCCCAATGCAGCACTGAATATAGCTTCATTAAAGACTGAATTTCTAAATAGGACTTCAAATATTAGTTCATGTAGAATTTATAAATAGGAAAACCCTGAAGAATGAAATTGAACTCATTGGAAGAGAAAATCAGAGGGTGAATAAATAAGGAGCTAGGATATCAGATTCTAAAAGTTTATAGCCTGGTTTATACGCTTAATATATTCAATATCGACAATCTGCTTTAAGTATTAGTTTATATAAGGTGTATCCCTAAGTTAATTAATTGATTAAATCATAAACTAAAGAAGTTGATGTATGATGTGTAAATACAAAGAAGCACAATTCCAAAATTCATTACTTCTGTCAAGGATCCAGGCAAGTTTTCTATCCTTCTCTTTAGTACTACATCTCCATAATGGGTTTGTATTCATCTATAAAAGTTCTTATCCTTCTTTCATCCTTCAAATCTCACTCATCTTCTTTCCAAAATATGATGAGTATTATATTAGCTCTTCTTTTAAAGGAAGTATCATTACGTGATCAGGTTATGTCCAGCATTAAATATGATATATGTATCTTTAAGTGAACCATCATTTTTGGCGCCATTAAAATAACTGAGTTGAACAACCTCCATTGTTATGTCGGGGAACTTTGGGCCTAAGGCCATACCCGCGTTAATATGTGTGGGGTATGTAAATCGATATAAGTGGGGCCTGTGAGGTAAACAAGTGAGGCAAATAAGGTGGTAATAATATAATTCCACAATTACGTCGCATGCAATCGTTTTACTACCTGGTTGATCACTAATAGTGTTATTTAATAGTGTTGTTTGAGTTCTGGATCTTCCGAGCACTCAGTTTTTGGAAACAATTGAATTCACATCTTGTTATAAAAATAAATTGTAACGTATATGTATACTTATCGGTATATGATTATATCTCAATTTGTGTGCTTGCTGATATCGTAAAAGTCTTGTTTATTTTAAGCATTTGTTAAGCTATAAGATAAAATGGTTTTATCCTCTGTATATTACTTTGCTCCATATTCAGTTCTTTTTTTCCTTCATGTTGAGCATTGTGAGTTGCTCACTCTTGCTGTTTACAAACATTATAGCTAAGCATGAGACTGGTGAGGTATCGAACCCATTAGGGAAAGTGAAACGTGGAAGTTTTAATCCACGCAATTAGAGGGCTTCACTACTTCGAAACCTTGAAGCAAGTAATATCTGTAGGCTTTTGATTTATGTAATTAGAGCCGGCAATATCGTACACGAAAATGACATGAACACGACACGAAAATTACGAGTTTGGGTTGGCCCGCGGTACACGAACATTAAAGTACACGAACACGAAATTACACAGATGAATTTAGTGTCGGTTTTGGGTTTATTCTTGGTACACGACACGAAACAAAAATACACGACACGAAACAAAAATACACGAAATAAATAAATATTTAAATAAATTTTTTAAAATTCTATGAATACATATTATATATATGATTTTTACATAAGATAAATATAAATAGTTTCAAATTTTTGTTTCACAAGACTTGAGCATACTTGATTTTTTATGACACATTAACTTTAAGATCCGACTAGTAAAAATTTAATATTTAAATATTTTTATTTTTATTTGAAAATTACATGAAACACGCGACGAATTATACACGAAATGAACGAAGCGAATCCTTAATGAATCGATTTTTGATTTGACATTACATACACGAATGACGAAAGTACACGACAAAAAAGTATACGAAACGAAAATTATTAGATACTAGCTTAAAACCCGTGCGATGCACGGATTTTTTAAAATATTATATAAAAAAATTTGTATTAATTTAAATTATTTTTTGAAATATTAATTTTGGAGGCTTAAATTTTTATATGAGATGATTTGATAATAGTTGTATAAATGTTATCCATGATATTTCTAAAAATGGAGAGATTTTAGTCAGAAAATGTAGAAAGATGATAGGTTTTAGTTGAAAAAAATAATTGTTTAATTATTTGTAATTATAAAATAATTCTTTTATTTTATTAAATATAATGCCCGTGTAATGATTAGAATATGAGAGGATTTAGTTAAAGAAAATTAAAAAGGTAACATGTTTTAGGTGAAAAATGTAATTGATTAATCTATAGTATTTATAATTTAATTACGTTATTTTACTAAATACAATTGCTCGTAATGGTTTTTGAAAAGAAGAAATTAATATTGTACGTGATATTTCTATTAAAAGAGGGATTTTAGTTAGAAAATATATAAAAGATGATACATTTTAGCTGAAAAAGAAAATCAGTTAATTATTAATATTACAATATTATTAGTTTCTTTTATTAAATAGAATCTCCCGTGATATAATTGGAAAAAAAAAAATTTATTTTGGCTATAGAAATAGAAAGGTAACGTGAAAATTAAAAAGATTATACGATTTATGTGAAAAAGGTAATTGATTAGTTTATAGTAATTATAATTTAATTAAGGCAATTGACTACTTACCAATATTTTAGTTAATGAATTTTAATTTAATATAATTTAATATACTCATGTTTACGGATTATACTAATGTTTCCTTATTATAAACAACGTATACAGATTTTTAATATATTTTTATTAATAATTGAAAAATATGATGTAATATTTTCGGGTATATATTAATGATTGTAAGATTAGTTTTAAATTAAAAAGGTAACATGTTGTAATTTGAAAGGAAATATTAATGATTGTAAGATATGATACGATTGATGTTTTTATAAACAACGTATACAGATTTTTAATATATTTTATTAATAATTGAAAAATATTATGTGATATTTTTGGGTATATATTAATGATTATAAGATTAGTAGGTGTTTATAAAAGGTAATATCTTCAATTAAAAGTAAATGTGAAAAAAGGCAATCGACTACTTACCATTAATTATATTATGTTATTATTTATTTTAGGAGTTTTAATAGTATAGATATCAAATATATTTTTCTTTATAATGAAGGGTAAATAAATAAATTCACTTAGTAACAAAAAACAGATACCAAAACTCTTTTATTGTTTCGGCTTTTATATAATAGTATAGATATTTGTGATTGTAAGATTAGTAGGTGTTTATAAAAGGTAATATCTTCAATTAAAAGTAATTGTGAAAAAAATCAATCGACTACTTACCATTAATCATACTCCATCCGTCCCAATTTTATTGTTCATATTGCTTTTTGCACGCATTTTAAGGTGCAAATTAAACATAGCTCCATTAATTTTTTTTCAAATTTTCTTTTTCTGAATAAAAATTCAGTATCTAAACATTTATTCAGAAAAAGAAATTTTTTAAAAAAATATATGGAACTATGTTTAATTTGCACCTTAAAATGCGTGCAAAAAGTAAAGTGGACAATAAAACTGGGACGGAGGGAGTATTATGTTATTATTTATTTTAGAAATTTTAATAGTATAGATATCATATATATTTTTCTTTATAATGAAGGGTAAATAAGTAAATTCACTTAGTACCAAAAAACAGGTACCAAAACTTTCAATGTTTCGGAATTTATATAATAGTATATATATATATATATATATATATATATGTAATATTACTTTTGGCAGTAGTACGAAGGATTCCTTACGGATATGAATTCAATCTAGATGATGGGAACATTGTCGCACATAGTTTGCGTCAGAAACACTTTTACTTGTATTAAGTACGATTATGTAAATTATTACACCGATGTATTAATATAAGTTTTAATTTTTGTTAACAACTCAAGTCTATATTTATTATTTAATTAAATGTTTTGATTTGGGGCGTTACAAAGTAATGGTCAGCGAATGTAGCAATTCATAAAATTGTTAGTGAGATTATTTTTATGTCCCGATCGAATTCAATTCCACCCTTTTTTAGAGAAAAATGGCCGTGAGGATGACGTCAGGGACCTTGACCTTACCTGAGGTTACATTGGTTTTAGTATAAATATTGGATGACGATTTTGTAATAATAAGCTTTATCCTTTTGAATTTACAAAAGTAACCATAATTTGTAGTTTATTTTGTACTAATCTCAGGATTCTTACTTTGTGAGTTACCTCAGGGCCAGTGAACTCTTTCTTTTATCAATGTAATTTCTCAAGATTTTAATTAATGAAAAATCCGTTTTTATTTTAAAAAAAAAAACAAAAGTTACAAACGGATGGAATGACAATAAATAGTCAGTGGAAGAAGTTGGAGTCTTTTAAGACTGCAATTCAATTGCAAAAATATCTTTAAGTTTACAAAAATTTAACAAATCTGGTTAGTTCATACAATTTTAAATTGATCTTTTTTTATTACCACTCATCTGACAATTATAAATACAGAAGTAAGCATATAGTGAGATTTGTTAACAAAAGAATTCCTACTTGCATATTTATTCGAAAGTTTCAACTTCTTCACAATCATTGTTTCAAACTCTTTCTCATTAAATAAAGGCCAATACAATATATAATTGCATTTTTTATCCTTTTTTCTGTTTTTTTAATGCTCATGAATCAAACTTTTAAAAAAAAAAATGCTCATGAACCAAATGAGCATGGATTTAGTTACTATTTCGCGAAATCTTGATAAATAAATCTTTGTTCATCCTAATTTGTCTTGCATTCCAATCCAAGACAAATCCAAGGTACATAATGTGTTTGCGTACAATGTATCCCAATAATGTTGATTTAAATGCTCTAGATTATTTATAGAGTATTTGTGTGTCCTTGCCATTTATCACTATTATGGATTGTGCAGGTAAAGTATGTTGTCGATAGTACGTCACTGATATCTTGGCGGTGATCAGGAAATAGACCGAACATTTATTTTGTTTTTAAATTTTACGATCGTAGAAAATGTAAGTGAATTGGATAGTGAGTGACCAAGTGCTTAGCAAAACATATTTAATAATAGTAAAACTTGGATGAATTAATATACATCAGGCTCGTATGCCTAACGGGCCACTTCAGATTTCGAGTACAAGTTTAGTGCTAATTAGTAGGAAATTGAGAGTACTTATTGTAAAGCTTCGTAACACGGAATTAAGTTTAGGTAAAATTGGAAAGTTATCGTGCATGTGCATGTAGTTTTGGATAATACGTTACTGATATGTTGGTCATGATCCGGAAATAGACTAGACATTTATTTTTCTTTTAATTTGTACGGACGTAGAAAACATAGGTGAATTGGATAGTGAGTGACCGAGTGAGCAAAAAATATATGGATCTAGTGAAGTTGAAATTGGGATAATGTAGCATACATGAGACTCGCATGCCTAAGGGCTCATTTCATGTTCCGAGTACAAGTTTAGTGCTAATTAGTAGGAAATTGAGAGTGATTATTGTAGTGATTCATAGTAAGGAATTAAATTTAGGTAAAATCGGAAGGTCTAGTGCATGTGCTTGTAATTGTTGAATATGTCACTGGTATGTTCGCCATGATTCGAAAATAGAGCAGACATTTATCAGCTCTTCATGGAGGTCAGTATACAGTGATTGAGCCATGGATCTATTACCTGGTGAAATGGGACGCTCATAGATTTTTGTTCCAGTATATAATATAATTTAGGGCAAATGAAACTGAAATGCAATGCCTCTCAAATTAATTTGGTTTGGGGAGCATTGTTTTTATTTTAGCAAATAAAACTGAATAGAAAATACTAGTACGGGAGATCTAGGAGAAGATAAATATAGTCCTCTATCTAGGCTTATTTTTTCATCCGAAACAACTACATATCTAGGCTTATGTAGGATACGAGTAAGAAATATCCCTTCACGCAAAAAAAAAAAAGTTAATGGTTACAATTTGAATGCTATAAAATCTCATTACCACTTTCTTTGTGTTTGTTGCAGGGAATCAGATTTTGAGTCTGAAAACAACATTAGGTGTATACCTAGCGCCTCGCACACCTCCAAGTCCAAGTGCAAAGTGCACAAGAAGTATGCCCTTACAAGAAACAATTTGCACCGATATATGTTGAGACATACACTATTATCACAAGGCGACTCAGCAAGACGGTATAAAGTAGAGGTATTTTCAGCCATGTCTTTTTCTGACACAGACCAACCAGCTGAAGATGAGCATCCCGTGGATATGGCTAAAACTTTTACTCTTAACATTGAATATAGTCGTATCAATTGCCTTACATGGGTCATCCACAACTCTGCCAATAGTTTTTCAGCTGCAATTCGGACACTTGAATCAGCTAGGCGCTTTCCAGAGCTTGCAATGGCATGGATTGCAGTTGATGTTCACTCGTGGCACAAAAAACTATCTTATCAGGTATGCAAGCACGCACGCACAAAAACACTGGCACTGAGATTGCTCCCTAGACCATGGGAATGAGTTTCCTAAGATTTCTAAGATTTGTTGACTTGTTGACTGCAAGCTAGTTACATAGAGTTATTATCTGTTATAAAATAGGAATATTTAACAGCTAACTATAATATTCAGTCAGACACATTAAGTATGATTTCCGACTCTACAGGTAGCTGTGTACGCTTTATTTAAAGCAGCAATTGAGGTGGAGTTGTTTCTTTCCCACAAACGTCACACCAATGCTTCTGCTTCTAAGATGTAAGTATACAATGCCCTTTATGCTTTTAGCCCTGGGATGTGCTTCGACGGTACAAGTTTCTGAAACATTTTTATTGTCGATTAACATTCTTTACAATTATTTATGGGTTGTATACTTCTTTCTATCATGTTTATTGCAACTTGACATGATTCCCAGGACGTAATATAGAATTTGCTGTTTAGAGTTTCTTTACGTAAGCTACCTACAAGGCTACAACTACAACACTTTGTATACCCAATGATAAGTATAATCATTTTGGGATATGATAGTCAGCATAAATCTTTATGTAATTTATCTATAATGTTCACATGATGAATATGGATAAGTGATTAAAATTTGTATGCATAATAAATGTGTAATCATAATATGATAGTTTTTAATGATCTGTCATATTATTTTTTTTGCAGTGGCAACTCCTAAACGAATTAAACATTTGATGGGAGTCAGTGACCTGACATATAACGAAATCCAAAGCCATTTGCAGGTAGCTAGAATAATTACACCAAATATGTTCTCTTGGGAAGTGCATAGAAGATCTCCTCAACTCGAGGAACCCAAATCCAATACACTGGTTTAAAATAGTGGAACTGCCTCGCATCGCAGAATTATATATTACTCTATTCAAAAAGTGGTCCATAGATTATGCAGGAAGGTCTGGTTTGTCTGAAATTATGTCAACTTTATGATATGATGATCTTTCGTGATTCATGATTATACCTCCTAAAGGGATCTCGTTTTGTGATACGATACTTAAATTACCCTAACGTTTGTTAGAATTCTAAACACAAATTACTCAGTGGTGTTGCAGGAATACGTTACTTATGTTGGTCATGATCCGGAAATAGACTAGACATTTATTTTGCCATTAATTTGTACGGACGTAGAAAACATAAGTATTAATTCTTTCCCACAGGAAGAGGAAGGATGAATACAGCCGGATGTATTGTGCGGTTGTGACAGTGGAGTATGAGCTCTTTCTGTTTTTATTGTTTCTCTTTTCATATAAACTTTATCATTTATGCTGTCTTATTTGTTTCCTTAATCTCTTTTGCTAATTATGTAGCTCATTTGTTGTGGCTGCTGGACTTCTTCGGGTTGTGGGAAAAGATCTTGCAGAGCTCCCCTTTGCAGCTACAGCCATTTCCAATCGACGCAAGGTGAGTTTACATCCTTTACTAAAAAGCTAGAAATGGTGCCTTCCACCCTCGTGTGGATTCTTGAGCATTTGGTGATTCAAGTGGTATGGAGGGGAACCAGCTCTAAGCCAATACTTTATATCTTAGATGTCTGTCTCCATCTTTTAATATCTTGTGATGGTAGAGGACCTGGAACTTGTATGCCTCTGTAGTTTTCATGTGAGAATGTTTAAATATCCTTGTTGTTCTCTATTTCCTAGTGCTTTGTGCATCTTTTGATATCTTTGCTTATTATTTATCGTACACATTTACAAATGTGAAGAATTTCGAATGAGTTAATCTTCTTGATTATAAATCAGTAAGGAAACTACCTCCCTTTTAATGTGAAAACAGAATAGAAGTAATTAAAAGTTTCCCTTTTCCTGAAAAATTCTACGTAGGGAACAGAATAAAAGTAATTAATATACACTGTACTCCCACATTTTTGGATATAGTGAAACTGGGATAAATTAATATACATTGGACTCGCATGCCTAACGGCCCATTTGATGTTCCGAATACAAGTTTACTGCTAATTAGTAGGAAATTGAGATTGCTTGTAAAGCTTCGTAATACAGAATTAAATTCAAGTAAAAGCGGAAAGTCTATTGTGCATGTGTATTTAGTTTTTAACAATATCACTGATATGTTGGCCAAGATTCGGAAATAGACCAAGTATTTATTTTCTTTTATGTTGGCCCACTGCTAGGCTCCGGCTCATACAGCTCCGATGGCCCATATCAACAAACTCAACCCGACCCGATTCGCATCGCAGAGTCTGACCCGACCCCACCTCCCGGTTTCGTCGCTTCCAGCCATGCTTCTCATGCTCTGGTTGGAATAAGCTTTGACCTGAATGCTATACCTGGGTCCGACCCGCTTCTGGGATCTGACGCGTTTGTTGCTGCTGAAGGCGATTCTAAAGGCCCTGAGACCAAGCGGGCAAGCCGTGCCTAAAAAGGAAGTGAAGATGGAGGGGAGATCAGGATTGGTTGCCCGCGGGATGGACGGTCACTACCAAGACCCGGGCTAAAAATCCTAAAAATCACTAAAAACAAGTACAAACACCGGTCAAAACATCTTAAACCCAAGTATATACAAACATATACATTAAATGAAGCTTTATATCAAGATTGCAACGAAAATTAAGTAATTAGAATGAAAAAATACCTGATTGTGATCGAGAGAGATGAAATGGAGCTTTTAGCAAGGGTTTCGTGTGTTTGTATGGTTTGTATGTATAGGTGTATATTATATATATATATATATATATATATATATATATATATATAGAGCGAGCGAGCAGTGAAATATGTATAACTTGGGAGTGAAAATGAGGGCGTGTGTTGTATTCTTGAAGACTCTAGATTTTATAAGTTGATTAGGTTGGTGTATGATTGTTTCGAAGTTGGTGGATCCCATTCACACTATTTGATTTTCTCACTAAAGATTCATTTAATATTTATTTCGACCGGTTGAGAATTTTTTATTTGGAAAGTTGTACTTCTAAATGAAGATTAAATAAATAATACTTTTGGAATTTGTCATTAAAATTGTAGTTAAATATATCAGAGAATATGCGGATTTAAGTTCTCTTTTAAAGATAAGGCCAACTACATGCATGTCAAACGTATACAAAATGCACTTTCTCGACTTGGTTTATTTGTTTATTGTACATACGGTCTCTTTGTTGAATGAAAGTAATTCCAAAAAATGTTGCATCCAATACACTTTGTACATTACATTATTAGAATTTTTACTTTAGTACATAACTTGTTGAAGTGTCTGAAGTTTTTTTTTTTTTTTTTAAAAAGAATTTTCTATGGGCATGGATGATCAAAATATTAAGTGGTCCTTGGGTGCTGTTTTGTGTTTCAGTTGTGATAGTGTTTCTAGGTATATGGTTTGAACTGGTCCGTTTGTATGCAAGTTTTTCTTATTCTGAGAAATGTATAGTATACCAACTTTTTGTGCAACTCAACATTGATTTTACTTGTACAAATTCAGATTTTCTGTCATTGAACATGTTTTTTTATGATAGGTATCACAGAATATTGCCTCCGGAACTGTCTTTGGGCCAATTAAAGGATGAGTTCAAGAAGCGGGGGCAAATCTGGTGCGAAACTACCTAGTGCTGGTTTGACTGACATATCCAAAGAAAAAACTGTCGCTCAAGTTTCTGATTGCTGGGCCGGTCAAGTGGCTGATGGGGTGTCAGCTGTAAGTCTTAATTCTGAACAGAATGGAGTCTGGGAGAAGCTAGGATGAAAGCCCAGAAATAGGTCTTTTGTAAATGCGGGGAGTCAGAACTCAGAATACCAGTGTGAGTATCTGGCAATCCCTGGACAGGAGCGAAGGGGCCTTCTAATGCCTGGCCCGGAACTAAGCAGCCTGTCAGTGCCTGGGAAGGACAGGGTTCTGTCAATGCCTTTGTAGCACCGGTAGGTGACTATAGAAGACCCGCTGGCAGAGGTTGGAATCAAACTTCTTCAAAAGAGTATGAGAACAAAAATTATCAACCAGCTGTTATTCCTCCTTCTCTTCAGCATGGGTGGCAATGTCGTAGTATCATGTCTCAGGCAGAAAAGGTGGGTAATGTATCTGCTTCAAACCCTGCCAATGCCGCAGATGACAAAGAGGAAAGGAAATATGCCTGATGAAGAGGATTTTGATACTGAACATATTTATGATTCTGATGAGTATGACTGGGATGAAATCCAAATGAGTCACGAGACTCTTATGGAGAGTTCAGTACTTAAAGGTTTTCTTAAAACCCCGGATGAGATCAAAGCAGAGGAAATCAATGAGCCTGACAGGCAGTGGCACTGCCCAGCATGCTATGGCGGACCTGGTGCGATTGACTGGTATCTGGGACTACAAGCCCTAATGGCCCATGCTAAAACTAATGGCAATAGAAGGGTAAAGGCCCACAGGGTACTTGCTCAACTGTTGGATGAGGAGCTGCGGAGGAAGGGAAGTTCTCTAGTCGCTGCCGGTGAAGCCTTTGGCAAGTGGAAAGGATTAAGCGAAAATTATGTAAGAGACAGGGAAATAATATGGCCACCTATGGACTATGGTGATCATAATGAACACACAACTTGACAAAGATGACAACGAAATGGTAAATGTTCATGTGATATGCTATTAGATGTTGCACCCTTAATTTTTTGAGTGACAAATCTTACTTTCAACGGGAGTATGATGATCAACCTTTTTTTGTGTGTGTTCCTTGTGCCTTACTGTTTTTTGTTTACTACTGCATTTTCAGTGGGTTGGAATGGGAAGTAACGAACTTCTTGAGTACTTTAGTGGATATGAAGCCGTGAAGGCACGACACTCCTATGGCCCACAAGGGCATTGAGGTATGAGTGTCCGCATCTTTGAGGCCTCGGCTGTTGGTTCTTTCGAGGCTGACCGATTAAGCAAGAGTTTTGAGGATGAAGGAACAAACCGTGATGCTTGGGATCACAAGGCGTGGCAGTTTCTTCCCAGTGGGCAGCGTCTGTTATATGGTTACATGGTAGAGAAAGGAGATATCGATATATTATTCCAGCACTCTAAAGGTCCACTTCATAACCCTTATGTTAAAAGTACCTGTTCCCTCATTTTCCTCCTCTTCTTTTTCTTTAGATTAAATTTTTTCTATCTTTGATTGGTTAGGCAAGTCCATAGTAAAGTTTTAAATGAGACTGTATGAGGAGATGGTAGTTAACTCAATAAGGCAGATGAGTGAGGACAATCATCTCCTTAACTGGTACAAGGACATAGCTGTGAAGGAAAAAAAAATGCAAAAACACTTGAAGATTCGTTTGGTTTGCTAAACGACAACTGCGCAACACCCAGGAAGAGAATCGCATAGTGCGACAGAGAACCAAGATGCATCAGGAGCAACATAAGGAGGAGGTAATCACTGATCCTTTATGATAAATAGGGCAAATATTATATGACTGTTATGGAAGTGTGTAGTAGTGTATGTTGTCTCTGTTGCACTGATCACTTACATTCCGTGTCTCCTGTTTTTAGTAATTGTTTTCTGAATTGTAAAGTTTATACATTAAACCGGTAAGCCGTTTTAGATTCTATTTAATATATATTTGTTTTTCACCTTCTTCTGTTTAGTGTTTTGACAGTCTGGCCATTAAACCATCATTTTTTCTGTGCTTTTCATTATATTTGGGTACTTCAGTTCTTCCTGAAGGCACCTGGCTACTTGTTCACTTTTCATTTTGTAGTAGTAGTTCAACTTTTCTTTAGTATTTGATTTGTTTATAGCTTTTGGGTGCATTTTTAATTGATACCGGGATTTGTATTTTTCTTTAGATGGACTCCCAAGAAGAATTTCATAAAGAGCGACTCAAGCTTATTCATGAAGCCGCGCAATGAGAGAAGAGAATTTCGTGAAGATACAGCCAGAGAAGCGGGAGAATATGAAAATCCTAATGGAAAATCCTTCTTCAGCCGAGGACACTCAATTCAGGTAAAGATGGGAATAGTATGCGAACGGCGGTACTCTTGTTTTGTACATGTTCTTTCTGTGACAAAAATAAACCACACAAGGATTCATTTCACCTTTAACGTGGGTATTATAACAGTTGCTGCATGATTGTGGATATTATTTAACTACTACTTGTTGAACCCTTTGGCTTGTGTGGATATTGACTATGAGGTGCATGGTCATAATTGTTGTATTTTGTGAATCTGTACAACAAAAAATTGACTCCAATATGTACAAAACAACATATTTTTTTTTGTAAATTTATAAACAAAACGACTCTTCTAATTCATTTTAGGTCCATGAACTAGCATTCATTGTTATTAAAACTTAAATTTCAACCATGGCCTAGATTTACAAACGTTTTTGATTTATTTAACGGGATCAAATTAAAGTTCGAGACATTGAAGCCTGTTTATCAGACCTTAGGCCTGAATTGTTTTGTAATTGGAGTTACGAGAACAATATAATCTTGAAAGATCACGGGACTGGAGTCACTGGGATCTGTTGTGAGCT
The DNA here is from genome assembly GCA_036435485.1 of Saposhnikovia divaricata. Lineage (NCBI taxonomy): Eukaryota > Viridiplantae > Streptophyta > Magnoliopsida > Apiales > Apiaceae > Saposhnikovia > Saposhnikovia divaricata. Next base: position 204,826,407 of record CM071600.1, read on the forward strand.
CCATGTGACATTGCAGAATAATGGTCAACAAAAATTTGTAGCACAAATTTTTTGAGACAAGTAAAATAGAGACAACAAGACATCATTGCTTGATAAACACCAAAATTTTCGCAAACATGCATTCTTTAATATGAACTCAAACATGCAACCAATACTTGGAAAGCAGTTACATAAAAAAAGCGAAGAAGAGCAGCTGAAGTAGGTGAAGCCTTTCGAGACTGCAATGATAGTGACTTGAGGCTTACAAATGGTAGACCTGAATGACGAATATCTGTAAATATAAGTGGCTCACCTGCAGCTCTGATTCACCCTAAACATGAGTAAGCATCTGCAAGAATCAAGAAACCGCAACAAAAATTTGGTTACTTTTAACCAAATATTATGCACTTCTCCTCCCCATTCTCCTTGTCTTCCTCCTCGAGCAAAAACATCATCAGTATTTTCATTAATAATTTTCGATGAATGTATAATATATAAGAATAATGTTCTTATAGTAAAGTGTAGGTAATTACCTAAAGTTATCAGAATTTTGAATATAAAAGCTGAATGACATTTTTATAATAATGAAATTCACCCATACATTTACAAAAATAGCCTTCGGATTATATTATAATATGTCTTAATTTTAGGTAATTAGCTACAGTTAACTATAGGATGATTAAGCTCATAATATATTTAGGTCTATCTAGATTAATAATTCAACGTTTCCAATGTATTTTTTCACGTAAAAGTTTGTTGATTTCGATGTTAAGATCACGTACAAGGTGTCCACCTAAACCTTCATATTGAATATTCATGATTTTACTATCAATGTCACGCATGACTTGTTCACGCTACATACAGTAAAATCTCGTTAAAATAATACTCGATACCACGATAAATTAATATTTTGAATGTCGATTTTTGGTTGCAATATATTAACGATAGTATAAATTTTACCTCGATTAATTAATAATCTCGATAAATTAATAAAATTTGTCGAACCCAATTGATATGGGCTAAAAATAAGCCCTAAAGACACATTTAATATGGCATTAATTAGACCCAGCATGGTCCAAACGTGGGGCCCATTAATGAGGTCAGAATCCCTATTTTGATATTAATTTCGTAATTAATATTGAGGGAAATAAACAGCTCAGCAATAAGAGTTGGATAAGGATATTATCTCCATCAGACTTAGCCACCAAGGCATCCAATTCGATATGGAAACTGATTCCTACAAGGAATAGATCTGGAACCTTCCTCAAGGAAGACTTGTCTACCAAGTCTTTGACTCCTACCATAATTCTAAGGCTCCTACAGCCTATATAAAGGGCCTGACCCCTCATTCTCAGAACTACGTTTTTGGCTTGATCTTTGATATTCATCAAAGTACGTAGGCATCTTGTGAAGGCAGATTCAGCCACGAACACAAGAACAGCCATTAAAGCTCGAAGCTCCCACAAACCTTAGTAGTTAATACACAATAAATATACCCTACTTTTTATTCCACAACATTTGGCGCCGTCTGTGGGAAGACAACATCAACCATGGTTCAAACACGAAGAACAACACCAGTTGTAACTGAGGCCGTGCCACTCAGCTCTGCTCCACCCCTGATCCAACAGGCTCCCCCAGCATCAGGGGCGATCATCCAACAGGCTCCGCCAGCATCAGGGACGATCACCCAATCTCAAGTTTCTCAACAACCAAGGGTGATTCCCCACGATGAGAGTACGCGACCTCTGATCGACCAAGCAGGACGAGGAACCAACCCTCTTCAGATGGTGGTCTCTCCTCTTTTTAATCCTGACAACCCACCACCAGGGGTACAGATCCACACGACAGATCTCCCCTTGAATACTAACCCGAGGTATGGTCTGCCTAACCACCCTCTAGCTGCTCGAGGAGCAGGGCCAAGCGGATATGCCATGCAAACACAGGATCCATCTTATATTAGAGGATTGGGTCCTTATCAGGACGACTACTCTGGCCCCTATTCTGATGATTCGTCATCTGAGGATGATGATCGTGATGAACATCAAAGATGGCAACGTGTTAGCAGAGAACCTCGGGCGAGGACCCAAGGAATCCATGATGGACCTCCACAAACGGCTGAGGAGAGGATTAAGGCTCATGAGGCTGAGATCCAAAGGCTAAAGGATGACATAGCAAGGGAACAGGCAAGACAGACTCTGATTCGACCCCCTCCAATCTCAGGAAGGATTCCCGTTATAGATTTGGAGAGGTCCTCAAGAAGACAGAAGAGGGCTGATGTCCCAACAACAGAAGCTATGAGGGTGGAAACCCCCAGGAGTAACCCCAAGGATCTCATGCCACTTGGAGATCCTGATGATCCCACACCCCCGTTTACTGAGGAGGTGATGAATGCTCATATTTCTAGGAAGTTTAAGATGCCGACAATTAAGGCTTATGATGGAACGGGTGATCCCGCAAATCACGTCAGGACGTTCTCGAACGCACTGCTGCTGCAGCCTGCAAGTGATGCCCTAAAGTGCAGAGCGTTCCCCCAAACCCTGTCGGGCATGGCTCAGAGATGGTATAGCCGATTGCCTGCGAACTCTATTTGCTCTTTTAAGGAGTTGAGTGCCGCCTTCGTTAGCCAATTCATTAGCGGAAGGGTGCATGAGAAGAGCTCCGCATCTCTTATGTATGTGGTGCAAGGAAAGAATGAAAATCTGAGGGATTACCTCAAGCGATTCACTAAGGAGACCCTGAATATCACTGATTTGGAAAATAAGGTGGCAATGGTAGCCCTGGAACACGGAACCACTGACCTCTTCTTCAAGAGATCATTGGCGAAGCATCCCCCTGAGAACATGGCTGAGCTCCAACGAAGGGCTGATAAGTATATTAAAGCTGAGGATAGCTTGAAGAAAGAAACCACCGCAGGTGGAGGAGGAGGTAACAATGACTCCAAGAAGCGAAAGCAAGACCAGGACTATGATGATCAAGAGTATGATGATAGGGACAAGTATCTCCGAACTAGCGAGGACTCTGACTCTGCCCCTAAGAAGAACCAAGGTTCAAGGTTCACTGAGTATGCAAGGTTGAATACTCCTAGGAGTCGAATCTTGTTGGACATTGAGAATGATAAGGATTTCAGATGGCCGAAGCCACTCAGGGGTGATCCCGCAAAGAGAAACCAGAATCAGTATTGCAGATTCCATAGAGACGTGGGGCATGACACTGACGATTGTAAGCAACTCAAAGATGAGATTGAGTTTTTGATCCGTAGAGGGAAGCTGAGGCACTTCACTAAGGGTGAAGACCGTGCTAATCAGAGAAGAGACTATAATAGAAGGGATGACGATCAAGATCGCAACCCACAGCCCCGAGGGCCAGTAATCAACATGATCTCAGGAGGCCCGACTGCGGCCGGGACAACTAGGAACTCTCGAAAGGCTTATGCCCGAGAGGTGTTGCACATCGTGGGAGAGGCCCCGAAGCGTGCAAAAACTGAGGTAGCGATTAGCTTTGATGACTCAGACTTGGAAGGAGTGAAGTTCCCCCATGACGACCCGTTGGTCATAACTCCTGTGATTGGAAACTCGGAGGTGAAGCGAGTCTTGATAGACAATGGAGCTTCCGTTGACATTCTGTTTCATGATGCGTTTTTGAAGATGGGATACACTGATTCTCAGTTGACCCCCAATAACATGCCTATATATGGATTTAATGGAGTAAAATCCAAAGTTGAAGGGACTATTCAGCTGCCTGTAACTATTGGGCAAGAGCCCAAGGAGGCCACTCAGATGTTGAACTTCCTGGTAATCAAGGTGGATTCAACGTACAACGCTATCCTTGGAAGGACTGGACTTCATGCATTCAAGGCTGTTGCCTCAACCTATCATGTGAAGATCAAGTTCCCTACCAGGAATGGTGTTGGAGAACATAAAGGTGATCAGAAGATGGCACGAAGCTGTTATGTAGCCTCATTAAGGCCTGACGGAGTCGGGGGGTAGGTCCTTCCGATTGAAGACATGGATGTCCACAGTGGTAAGGAACACAAAGAAAGGTCAGCAGAGGACATCACACAGAAGCCTCGGACAGCCATTGAGGCTAAGGCGTTAACTGACTTTGTGGTTGAGTGCACCATTGGCAACCAAGAAGTTGGGGGGCAGGAGGTAGTACCCCGAGCAGGAAGTGAACTGCAGAATAAGAATGAGGAGACCAGAAGGAGTGGCGGGTGCTCTATTTTGATGGAGCATCAAAAACAAAATCAAGTGGTGCAGGCCTAGTCTTGCAAAACCCCGATTGGGCTTAAGTTATTTTAGTAGGACTTAGCTTCATATTTATATAGTAGAAGTATAAATAAGGTTCATTAAAACCATTGCAGAGCATGTTGCTCCGAGTAGGACAGTAGTACTCTATGTAAGGGTTGAACCCATTTCAAGTTATTAATGCAAGTTTGTTTTCCATTCATTGATTGTGATTTTATTTATGTGCCAAGCACCTGATGTGTGAGTCAAAGAAGACCAAGTACCGAAAATAAAAGAATACACGAATGAAAACAAACGAATGCATACCTCGAATGGTAGAGTTAGGTTACAGCAGATAAGAGTTTAAGTCCTTGAAGGATCCTGGATAAAGACAAACGTTGAAGTCCTGATGGAACACCCGCTGAAGAAACATATTGCATAGCATGAAAGCCAATGGAAGGCTCATCAAGTGGGCAATCTAACTAAAAGAATTCGATGTTAAGCCTAGTACGGCCATCAAAGCTCAGGCTCTAGCTGACTTCGTGGTTGAATATACCATTGAAAACCAAGAAGTCGAGGGGCAGGAGGTAATAGACCAGGAAGGTCAGCAAGGTGAGAAACCCCTGGAAGAGAAGAAGGAATATTGGATGCTCTATTTTGATGGGGCATCAAAAACAAAAAGCTCTATTTTCATGGGGCATCTAAAACAAAAACCAGTGGTGCAGGTTAAGTTCTGCAAAGCCCCGATGGGTTCACACTCGAGTATGCCTTGAAGTTGGACTTCCAAACAACCTGCAACGAGGCGGAGTATGAAGCTCTGATGGCCAGCCTTGGATTGACGAGAGCCCTGAGGGTGAAGAACCTGAAAGTTTGTGGAGACTCAAATCTGGTAGTCTCACAAGTCAATGGAGAGGTTGAGGCTAGAGAAAAGAATATGGCCAAACACTTGAGGATTGTGAAAGCCGTGATAGCCCCGCTCGATAAATGCCATGTTGAGTATATCCCAAGAGAGAAAAGAACATTAAGGCCGAATCCCAGTCTAAGTATGGCTCTTCTGAGATAAAGAATTATGCAGAGAGCTTTTGCTTCCAGGTCCTGAAGACCCCACCATCGAATCAAAATTGGTAGCACCAGTTGATGTAAGATGAAGGATTGACCCTCTTCGAGCTCATCTCGAGACTAGTTGGCTCCTTGATAATGACTTGAAGGCACATAAACAGTTAGTGAGAGTGTTGAGATGAGAGGTCCTTTGTCATTCCTCACTTAAAATCTTGAATCTCAAATCCCGACACAAAATTTTAGCCTTGATGGCCAAAAAGGTTGTCTACCTCCAATCAAATTTGTCATTTGAAGTTTAAGGACTTGAATCAAGAGCCTTCAATCGAATATAAACCAAAGCAAGGTCCTGTGAGCATAAGAAGAAGGTTGGAAACCTAGAATCAAGAAAAGAAGGTTAACAACCAGCCAAGACACACCGGACTTGAAGTCAAACGCTGAGGAGCAAGTGAACTCCCTGAACGATCAACTGAAAAGTAAGGCCTCCTCCGTATGAAGCAAGGGGGGCAAGAACTAAGGGACTTCATCATTCCTACATCTTAGAATGAGAATCAAGGGAATCAAGGGTTGATAATAACCTTAAAACCAAGGTCTCAGCAAATAAGTTAAGGCCTGGAAGGTCACAAGTCAAGGTTCACGAAACCATTTAAGGCATAACAAACACTTCCTATTGACCTGAAACCTCGTGTTGGTGATCCAGAACACCAACATCAACCTTAGAATCCAGGCCTTGTGTTATAAATCAAGGGCTAAGGAACTAAGTTGAAGCCTTAGAAGGCCAACAAAGCTATCAGATCCAACCTTGGATCAAGAGATTCGTGAACAACTCAAGAATGAGTAACTGAATCAACATTCCAACAAGGTGGTAGAAAGGTTCAAAGTAATTCTATGTAAGATTAAGCAAGCATGAAACCTTTGAAAGGAGTTTGAAGCTTTCTCGTGGAAGGTTTGGAAACCCATTTACTATGTCACCAAGGTGGTTCATGAAGCTGACCTGAATCACTCCGCTATAGACAAGTTTGCTTTAGGCACGGTCATGGCCTCAAGAAAATTAAGACCTTACTTTTTAGTCACGTAAAATCGAGGTCTTGACAGACCAAGCCATTAAGAGGCCATTAATTCGACAAGAACAGAATCCTGGTCGAAAAATTGTTCGACTGAGCCACGAAAAAGGCCATTAATTCGACCAGAATCCTGGTCGAAATGACCAAGAATCCTGGTCGAAAAACTCTTCGACGAGGCCACGAATTTGGCCCTTAATTCGACCAGAATCCTGGTCGAAACGACCAGGAATTCTGATCGAAAATCCGTTCGACCAGGAGAAAAATCAGACCTTATTTCGACCAGAATCCTGGTCGAAACCACCAGGAATCCTGGTCGAAAATCCGTTCGACCAGGAGAAAAATCAGACCTTATTTCGACCAGAATCCTGGTCGAAACGACCAGGAATCCTGGTCGAAAATCCGTTCGACCAGGAGAAAAATCAGACCTTATTTCGACCAGAATCCTGGTTGAAAAATGTGAAGTTTCCTGATCGAAATTTGTGATTAAAATTCAGAAATTTGAGTCGAAATGATAATTTCTGAATAGTACTAGCCCTTGGAAATAAAAAATTTCCAAGGGGCTCTGCCCCTTTGACCCCGCCAGGGGCTGCCGCCCCTTGGACCCCGCCCGGGGGCTGCTGCCCCCGGACCCCCGCTAGTGCCGTTTAGCACCGTTTAGAATCGCTTAACATTGTTTAAGTGTCGTTCAAGGCCCGTTAGTGCCGATAAGCACCGATTAGCACCGTTAGTGCCGATAAGCACCATTCAAGGTCGTTTAATGCCGGTTGGCGTCACTTAAACGTTGTTTAAGTGTCGTTTAAGGCTAGTTAGTACCGTTTAGTGCCGTTTTTATGTCGTTCAACGTCGTTTAAACATTGTTTAAATGTCGTTAAGGCTGATTAGTGCCGATTAGCATCGAATTAACATTGTCGTAAACGCGTCGGTCGCTCCACGCTTTACATAAAGACAATACTCGTGAAACACTAGTGTATAAAGATGAACCCTGACCCGAGTCTTGGAAAGGACCGTTAAAACTTCAAGGAAAACCTGATCAGTTTTCCTAGAAGTTGGGGGGCAAATGATATGGGCTAAAAATAAGCCCTAAAGACACATTTAATATGGCATTAATTAGACCCAGCATGGTCCAAACGTGGGGCCCATTAATGAGGTCAGAATCCCTATTTTGATATTAATTTCGTAATTAATATTGAGGGAAATAAACAGCTCAGCAATAAGAGTTGGATAAGGATATTATCTCCATCAGACTTAGCCACCAAGGCATCCAATTCGATATGGAAACTGATTCCTACAAGGAATAGATCTGGAACCTTCCTCAAGGAAGACTTGTCTACCAAGTCTTTGACTCCTACCATAATTCTAAGGCTCCTACAGCCTATATAAAGGGCCTGACCCCTCATTCTCAGAACTACGTTTTTGGCTTGATCTTTGATATTCATCAAAGTACGTAGGCATCTTGTGAAGGCAGATTCAGCCACGAACACAAGAACAGCCATTAAAGCTCGAAGCTCCCACAAACCTTAGTAGTTAATACACAATAAATATACCCTACTTTTTATTCCACAACATTTGGCGCCGTCTGTGGGAAGACAACATCAACCATGGTTCAAACACGAAGAACAACACCAGTTGTAACTGAGGCCGTGCCACTCAGCTCTGCTCCACCCCTGATCCAACAGGCTCCCCCAGCATCAGGGGCGATCATCCAACAGGCTCCGCCAGCATCAGGGACGATCACCCAATCTCAAGTTTCTCAACAACCAAGGGTGATTCCCCACGATGAGAGTACGCGACCTCTGATCGACCAAGCAGGACGAGGAACCAACCCTCTTCAGATGGTGGTCTCTCATCTTTTTAATCCTGACAACCCACCACCAGGGGTACAGATCCACACGACGGATCTCCCCTTGAAACTAACCCGAGGTATGGTCTGCCTAACCACCCTCTAGCTGCTCGAGGAGCAGGGCCAAGCGGATATGCCATGCAAACACAGGATCCATCTTATATTAGAAGACTTGTCTACCAAGTCTTTGACTCCTACCATAATTCTAAGGCTCCTACAGCCTATATAAAGGGCCTGACCCCTCATTCTCAGAACTACGTTTTTGGCTTGATCTTTGATATTCATCAAAGTACGTAGGCATCTTGTGAAGGCAGATTCAGCCACGAACACAAGAACAGCCATTAAAGCTCGAAGCTCCCACAAACCTTAGTAATTAATACACAATAAATATACCCTACTTTTTATTCCACAACACCAATAATATCAATTAATAGAGGTTTTATGTATTTTTTTTTTGAAAAAATGCACTTGCATATATTAACTTGCCTCCGAAATAAGATTACAACGAATGAAATCAGAAGCAGTGTGGTACCACTCCATTGGACCTGACATAGAAAATGCAGCTCGAGATAACAAGTGAGACACAGTGTTATGCAAAAAATTCACACAACACCCCGAGTAAGTCTCGCCGGAATAGTAGGAATTATCCTTGGGTTTCAGATAATCAAACAGATCGAATAGCTGTAAATAAATAGGACAGCTAAACCTAATAATGGTGTTTAGTGTATAATGGGCTGGATTAGCAAGGTCATCGGACAATAGTGGCAAAGAACTCCGGCCAAATATGCTCGGAATGTGATTACTCAGGGTACATGTGCCTTGTGTATCGAAAAAGTAAAAATCGAACCCCTTGCTAATTGCCTACATATCCTATTTATAGGAATCAAGCCCTAATGTAGTTCTTTTAGGTTAGAAATCCTTTTCTTGTTGATTAAACCAAGAAATAATAGAGTTTTAATCAGAATTATAACTTATCTTTAATTCAGCTAGCCACTTAGTAGAGTCCTATTCGAAGTAGAACTCCCAAATTCTACTCATATGATAACTCCATGTATTTATAGACATATATACCAAATATTCAATATTTATCATGTTAGAAGCGTGTCCCTCAATGAAATAGACTATTTAAAGGACTCAATTCGTATCTCCTACAAATTAGGAGATAATCCTTATCTGCCCGGCCAGTAGAGGTGGAGCTTGTAAGCACACCTGCACCTACACAGCTTCCCTCTAACTCGAACCTCCAGAGCTACCCTTCAAATGTACACCTCCCCAGTTTCCTTTAAACTGGTACCTGCCTCCAAATAACCTAACAATCCTTAATACCTATGGGCCTAAAATTGAGCCCATTACAAATTTTGGGCACAGCACACAGTATTCGCAGATCGATACTCAAAAACTACTAACACTTCCTTAAAGTGTTTTAAAATGCTAATACAATCATCAATGATACCATGAAAAATAGAATTTACTCTCTCCCCATGGATTGCATCCACTACCAGCTTTGAATCCAACTCGAGTATGCATCCGTGATTTCTCCAACTCTGAATCCACATTAAGGCTTCTTTTAAACTCCTAGCTTCCGCCTCACGAGCATGAGTACTTCCTTGAAAACTATTACTTCGAGCTCGTAAGAAGTTCCCCTGGTCATCACGAACTACACAAGCTATTCCAATCTCACCTGTGTGTGATCGACAAGCAGCATCCAAATTAATTTTGATCCAACCTTCAGGAGGCTTGCACCAGCTCCTGGCTCGTTGACTCAGCTCCTTGTTCCCTTTCCCTGCAGATTCTTGATTTTGTTGCCATTCTTGCAGCACCCTCATAGCCATCGAACGCACTCCAAATGTAGACATTGCCTTTTTGTCCCAGACCCATGTATTTCTTCTTGTCCATAGCCCCCAGCATAAAACCATAATCTTAGCACACTCCTCCCGAGCACTCCCTGCAAACACCTTTTTTAAAACATCTTTCACTTGCAATTCAGCCTCTATATTTGACAATTCCTACAGCCCCATGTCACACCACAAAGAACGTACAAAACTACACGTAAACAATGTATGCGTAGCTTCCGCAACGTATAAATTACACCAACTGCACATTGCATTCACCTCCACTTTTTTTCTCGCCAATGCTGCCATCGTAGGTAAGACATTATGACATGCTCTCCATAGAAAATTCAGCACCTTTCCCGGCATCTGTAGACTCCATAACTTCTTCCAAAACCCATCTTCATGACCATCCCTTTCACCATGTACTCTCGTGTAACAACTCGAACCGTGAACTCCCCTTTACTGTCCAACAACCATTACCATGAATCCCTTCTTGGAACACTAGGTATGGGAATCTGCTGTATCAACTGTTTATCACGATCATTACGTATCTCATTAATTATTTCCATAGAGCCATGGACTATGCCAAACCTTCGTATCTCTGCCATCTCCTATCTTTCTTCTGCAACCATAACTTATGGCCTCCTGAGAAGCCAAGATGCTGCGCCACATATAAGAGGGATTCGTTCCCATGCATTTAAAAAATCTGTCCGCGGATAGTACTTGGCTTTCATAATCTCCGTAACCAGTGGATTAGCATTATTAATCAATCTCCAGGCCTGTTTACCCAACATTGCAATATTAAACTCCCTAAGTTGTCGAAACCCTAGCCCTCCCATTTCATTAGGCTCACACAATCTTTCCCAGGACATCCATCTAATACCCACATTCTGGAGATTAGGGACAACGTGGTTCTGATCATTTGTTTTTTAGAGTTTAAATGAATTGACACCCACGATAAAATTGAACTTTGCTCTCTCCTCTGGAGAGACCTTGGTAAAAAATTTACTTATCCTAGTTTTTAACTTTTTTAAAAAAAACAAACCTTATAAAAAATTATCATTTAATTTTTTATTTCAAAAAATACAAAATATTTTGAAGGATTAATTCTTTTTAAAAAAACAGTATAAATTTTCCAAAAATAACTTCTTCCTTGAAAAAAGGAAGAACATTTTCTAAATTAAACTTGTTCTCATAAATTTTTATGATAATAAAAAATCGACGCCATATTCTCCAAATTTAATTGATATATTTTTTAATATGATTATCAAACAAATTTTTAATAAAAATTTATTTGTTGACAAATAAAGGAACCTTTATTATTATTTCTATAAAATATAAATATACAATAAACAAAAATGAATATAATTTATACTTTATTTTTTCAAATATAACTTATACTTGGTTTATCCTATAATAATTAATTTTTAAATTTTAATTTACTTACTAAAGAAATTCATTAAAACATTATTAAGACGCTACCGGAGTTGGGTGTTGGCCCCATCTATCACAATTTGAATGCAAATGGTCCCAAATATCACAGTTCAAAAACTTGGTTCCAAAAACAGGCTACTTGTTCACTTTTCATATTGTAGTAGTAGTTGTTCAACTTTTCTTTAGTATTTGATTTGTTTATAGCTTTTGGGTGCATTTTTAATTGATACCGGGATTTATATTTTTCTTTGGATGGACTCCCAAGAAGAATTTTATAAAGAGCGACCCAAGCTTATTCATGAAGTCCGCAATGAGAGAGAAGAGAATTTCGTGAAGATACAGTCAGAGAAGCGGGAGAATATGAAAATCCTAATGGAAAATCCTTCTTCAGCCAAGGACCGTCAATTCAGGTAAGATGTGAATAGTATGTGCTAGGCGGTACTCTTGTTTATGTACATGTTCTTTCTGTGACAGAGATAAACCACACTAGGATTCATTTCACCTTTAACGTACATATTATAACAGTTGCTGCATGGTTGGGGATATTATTTAACTACTACTTGTTGAACAATGAGGTCATGAGGTGCATGGTCATAATTGTTGTATTTTGTGAAACTGTACAATAAAAAATTGACTCCAGTTTGTACAAAACTACATTTTTTTTGTAAATTTATAAACAAAGCAACTCTTCTAAATCATTTCAGGTCCATGAACTTAAATTCATTGTTATTAAAAATTAAATTTCAACCACAGCCTGGATTAACAATCGTTTTTGATTTATTTAACGAGATCAAATTAAAGTTGAAGAAATTGAAGCCTGTTTATCAGACCTTAGGCCTGAATTGTTTTGTAATTAGAGTTACGAAAAGAATATAACCTTGAATCACTAGGCGCAATTGAGAGCTCTATTTGACATTGCAGAATAATAGCCAAGAAAAATTCGTATCGTAGCACAAATTTTCCAAGACTAGTAAAACAGAGACAAGAAGACATCATTGCTAAAACACCAAAAATTTTGCAGACATGCATTCTTTAATATGAACTCAAACTTGCAACCAATACTTGGAAAGCAATTACATAAATAAAGCGAAGAAGAGCAGGCTGAAGAAGGTGAAGCCTTTCGAGACTGCAACGCAATTGCAGAAGTGACTTGAAGGCTTACAAATACACCTGAATGATGAATATTTGTAAATTTCAAGTGGGTGACCTACAGCTGCAGCTCTGATTCACCCCTTAACATGAGTAAGCATCTGCAAGAATCAAGAAACATTGAGGTCCGTTAACATGGGAGCAATACTGATCAGATTTTGCAGACTCTGGACCGCAACAAAAATTTGGTTACATTTAACCAAATGTTATGCACTTCTGTTTTCCAATTGTTTTTGTACACTATATTTTCAAAAGGGCTAGATTGAAATTACAAAGCAATTCTGAATTTGTTTTCGAGACTTGCTTCAATATATTGCAGGTCATGATGATGTTAATTTAAGAAAAAGAAATGTTTACAATGCTTAAAAAACACTGTTCTGTTTACTAGATCATGGCGACAGTTGAAATTTGAAAAATGGATAAATACAATTGTTGTGATGTTTTAGAAAGACACAATTATATTTAAATAGAATAAATGATACTACATGTAAGCTAGAAATGCTAAGAAAGACAGAGAAAAATGTTACAAAGTTACTAACATGTATTGTTGTAAAAAACGGGACTTAATCGTTTGAGATACCGAATAACGATTAATCAGTAATTAATATCGATTGATCCCGATCAATCCCGGTTCGGAGAGATACCGAACAATGATTAATCGGTAATTAATCTTTTTAGAACACTGCTAACATGCAAGTATGCAACCACAGTTGTTGCCCTTGTACGCATGACTAGTAGGGTTGAGCATTCGGTCGGTTCGATCCAGAACCGGACCGAACCGAATTGATCGAAAACCGAAATGTGATTTTTTTTGGGGACCAGACTGGACCGAAGTTTAATTATGGACCGAACCGGCTCGAACCGAAATAATTCGGTTCGGTCCGGACCGAACCGAAATAATTCGGTCTATTCGGTCCGGACCGATATATTTTTTAAAGAATTGGACCGAACCAATTTTTATTTCGGTCTATTCGGTCCGGACCGAATAGACCGAATTTTCAGAAAATTAGAACCGAATCGAATTTGCACGGTTCGGTTCGGTTTTTCAGTTTCGGTTCGGTTTTGCTCAGTCCTAACTAGTTCAAGTTACATGCTTGTTCTGATCATTGGTTTTTTTAGATTTTAAATGAACTGACTAGTACTCATGATAAAATTGAGCTTTGCTCTCTCCTCGGGAGACCTTGTCAGTTTTTTTTAGAAATTACAAATCTTATAAATAATTAGCATTTAATTTTTTTTTTCAAAAAATACAAAATATTTTGAAGGACAAATTCTTTTTTAAAAAAATGGGAAAATTAATTCATTCGTCCCTGAACTATAGCTCGTTTATGGTCTAGGTCCCTATACTATAAATCTCAATTGTTTGATACCTTAACTTTCAAAAAATTTGATTTAGGTCTTTCTGTCAGATCACTAACGGACGTTAGTCAACGCTGACGTGGAAAATCGAAACTTCACGGATTGAAGTGGAATTTTTATATGTTAAACTAGGAATGATTACAAGAACATAAGTGGTGAAAGTTTTCGATTTTGAGTTTCCTAACATATAGAAATTTGCATATATTCATAAGTTCTTCGCGTGTTCTTGAGATTAAAGTGCAAATTTCTATATGTTAATGAACTCGAAATCGAAAATTTTCATCACCCGTGTTCTTGTAATCACTCCTATATTAACATATCAAAATTTAACTTCAGTCACTGAAGTTTCGATTTTTCACGTCAGTGTTGACTAACATTCGTTAGTCAAAATCTGACGGAAGGACCCAAATCAATTTTTTTTTGAAAATTAAGGTATCAAACAATTGGATTTTATAGTACAGGGACCTAGGTCATAAACGGGCTATAGTTCAGGGGTGAATGAATTAATTTTCCCTAAAAAAATAGTATAAATTTCCCAAAAATAACTTCTTCCTTTAAAAAAAGGGAGAACATTTTCTAAATTAAACATGTTCTCATAAATTTTTATGATAATAAAAAATCGACGCCATATTCCCAAAAATTAATTTTTATATTTTTTAATATGATTATCAAACAAATTTTTAATAAAATTTTATTTGTTGACAAATAAAGGAACCTTTATTTTTAATTCTATAAAATATAAATATACAATAAACAAAAATGAATATAATTTATACTTTATTTCTTTTAATATAATTTATACTTTGTTAATCCTATAATAAATTAATTCTTTTCTGAAACATATAATAATTAATTTTTAAAATTTAATTTAGTTACTAAAGAAATTCATTAAAACATTATTAAGACTCTCCCGGAGTTCATATATCTTCTGCATTTTCACCCTCTCTCTCTCGCTCTCTCTCTCTCTCTCTCTCTCGCTCACTCTCCACTGTTCACTCTCTCTCTCTCTCTCTCTCTCCCTCTTTCTCTGTTAGGGTTTTAGTTTTAAACAAATTATTACTATGACGCAAACAACTACGGCCGTTGTCGCTGCCGCCGACGGAGGTAGACAACCACAACAAGGAATTGGAAAATCGATACAGGGAATTATACGTACACATGTTCAGATCTCCAATCGCTTCTCTAAAGCCAAACTGTTGGTACTTCATCTCTATTTACACACACTTATTTTCAATTTATATGTATGTTTGATTGTTAATTAATCGATTAATTTATGTGCCTCTTTATGTTTGATTGATATATATGTTCAATTTCTATGAAGGTTTTATTGTTGTTTAGGCTTGTGAGTGGATTTGTGGATTGATTTGTATGTGTAGTTATAAGTTTAGTGCTTATTGCAAAGTTTTTTCATACGGCATTAGATTCAGGTAAAATCGGAAAATTCGATAGTGCATGTGCATGTGCATGTAGTTGTTGATAATACATCACTGATATGTCGGCCTTGATCTGGAAATAGGCCAGACATTTATTTTGTTTTTAATTTGTATGATCATAGAGTATGGAAGTGAATTGGATAGTGAGTGACCGAGTGCTTAGAAAAAGATATTTGTATATATGTAAACTGGGATAAATTAACATACATCATACTAGCATGCCTAACGGCCCATTACATGTTCCGAGTACAAGTTTAGTGCTAATTAGTAAGAAATTGAGAGGGCTTATTGTAAAGCATCGTAATACGGAAGTAGATTTAGGTTAAATCAGAAAGTCGATAGTGCATGTACTTGTCAATAATACAGAACTGATATGTTGGCCATTTTCCAGGCAAACATTTATTTTGTTTCTAATTCGTTCGAGGATTATCCAAGTAATGATTTCTTGTTAAATTTGTGAATAATTGTTTTTCGGTCAAAAAGCGCGCGATTAAATGCGCTTCGCGAGTCGCGCTTCAAAACCAGGTCTTGCGCTTTTTTAGAATTAGCGCCTTCAACAACACTGCGTACGACCGTAGAAAATGAAAGTGAATTGGATAACGAGCGACCAAGTGCTTAGCAAAGCATATTTAATAATAGTGAAACTTGGATAAAGTAACATACATCATACTCTTAAAGTCGATAGTGCATGTGCTTGTAGTTGTCGATATACGTTACTGATGTGTTTGACATGGTCCGAAATAGAACAACTTTTATTTTTGTTTTAAGTTGTATAACCGTAGAAAACGTAATTGAATTGGACAGTGAGTGACCAAGTGCTTTGAAAAAAATATGTGGATATAGTGAAGTTGAAATTGGGATGAATTAGCATACATGAAACTCCCATGCCTAAGGGCTCATTTCATGTTCTGAGCACAAGTTTAGTGCTAATTAGTAGGAAATTGAGAGCTATTGTAGTTCTATTATACGTACACATCTTCAGATCTCCAATTGCTTCTCTAAAGCCGGTCTGTTGGTACTCCATCTGTTTTTACACACCCAGTTCAATTTAAATGTATGTTTAATTGTTAATTAATCGATTAATAGTGATCTAAATCTATTGGCGGTCTTTATTGTAGTTAAAAATTTATCTATTATATATATTTATACTAATTTTATATTAATTTACTATTTTCAGGAAACAATGAAGAAATTGCTCCAAAAAATATTCATCATTCATGTGTCTTGCATTCCAATCCAAGACAAATCCAAGGTACATAATGTGTTTGCGTTCAATGGATCCCAATAATGTTGATTTAAATGCTCTAGATTATTTATAGAGTATTTATGTGTCCATGCCATTTGTCACTATTATGGCTTGTGCAGGTAAAGTATGTTGTCGATAATACGTCACTGATATCTTGGCGGTGATCAGGAAATAGACCGAACATTTATTTTGTTTTTAAATTTTACAATCGTAGAAAATGTAAGTGAATTGGATAGTGAGTGACCAAGTGCTTAGCAAAACATATTTAATAATAGTAAAACTTGGATGAATTAATGTACATCAGGCTCGTATGCCTAACGGACCATTTCAGATTTCGAGTACAAATTTAGTGCTAATTAGTAGGAAATTGAGAGTACTTATTGTAAAGTTTCGTAACACAGAATTAGGTTTAGGTAAAATTGGAAAGTTATCGTGCATGTGCATGTAGTTTTGGATAATACGTTACTGATATGTTGGCCATGATCTGGAAATAGACTAGACATTTATTTTTCTTTTAATTTGTACGGACGTAGAAAACATAGGTGAATTGGATAGTGAGTGACCGAGTGCTTAGCAAAAAATATATGGATGTAGTGAAGTTGAAATTGGGATAAATTAGCATACATGAGACTCGCATGCCTAAGGGCTCATTTCATGTTCCGAGTACAAGTTTAGTGCTAATTAGTAGGAAATTGAGAGTGATTATTGTAGTGATTCATAGTAAGGAATTAAATTTAGGTAAAATCGGAAGGTCTAGTGCATGTGCTTGTAATTGTTGAATATATCACTGGTTTGTTCGCCATGATTCGAAAATAGAGCAGACATTTATCAGCTCTTCATGTAGGTCAGTATACAGTGATTGTGCCATGGGTCTATTACCTGGTGAAATGGGACGCTCCTAGTTTTTTCTTCCAGTATATAATATAATTTAGACCCCTGTGCAATATTTGCACTTTATCTGCACCTAAATTTTAGCTGAATCTGTGCACAACAATTTTAACTAGTTGACTGAATAAATTTAATGTGTCAAATTTGTTGTTAGCGCAGGTGATTACTGATGAAATTGGGTGGCTAGACTTTTATGCTGAATATAATTGCAAGTTCTATCAAGATAAGCGGAGGTCCAAAAAACGGACTATACAAGCAAAGCAAGAAATCATTCTGAACTCAGTTTTTACAATATGCTATGATGTGTTCTCTGGGCTTGCGCACTATTTTAGTACAAATCCACGGCCCTTAGATTCGAACTTGCTTACGTTCTTGCAGCGAAGGTACCGACTTGGCCTAAGTTTATCTTTTCAGGTATATTTTACAATCTATATAAGATTATCTGCTGACATTTTGCAGTCAGAGCTTACTTTCTATTTGTATGGATGACTACTGGGCTGCCTATGATAGATCAGGGTAACGTTGACCCCTATAGTTATACTTTGTATAAAAAAAATACTGTAGCATAAATTGATTAATCTTGTGCATGCTGATTTTCTTACACAGTGAACCAGTGAAAAAGACTGAGGGAGACGCCACGAAATCTACAACTTGCTTGGTAATTTTAATAGGAATACTAGAAGTACAACAAAAGCCAATTGACTTTCTAATAATAGGAACTAGGAAGTAATTAACATGGATCAAGATCTCTCTTTTTTTGTAAGCCTTCACAGTACAAGTTAAACAGTCTAAAGCAAGGGCCGGTGATGCGGAACAAGGAATTGATAAATTGATTTTTATATATTATACCTTATTATTTAGGATGAAGTTAATTATAATTGATTAGTTATCTTAGTTATATTAAGTAACTATATTATTAGATCATTCTAGATTATAGTATTAGAATAATATATAAAGGATTTGTTTCCTTTATTCAAATTTGGTAATAAGATATTTTTAAGATTTGTTTTCTTTATCATTAGTTAATTACTTGGCATCCAAGTAATGATTTATCCATGTATACACTTGTACTCTTTCATTATTGGAATAGAGATGAATATGAATTGATTTTTATTGGATAAATCCGAGGATTTATTTGTGACTCCACTGATTCTCTGCGGAGATGGGTAATTTATCCCCCTGTTTAACCCTTTTCTCCACCTTGTCCTACATCAGCCGGTGACTTTAATCTTCTGTACTTACGAGTGCATGAAGACACTAGTTATTGGACAATTCTCTGCATTTTCTGCACAGTTAGGTAGTTGATGCAGCAACAGAAATACATGGAAATCTCGGGTATAATCAGGAAAACATCTTTATCTACTATTGCTGTGAAACTCTGTGTCCCCCCTCAAGATTTATCACAGAAGTCTCAAATCCCTTTGGACTTCTCTAGAATTCTTTTTAGTTCTCTACTTTTCATTGTCTAAAACCTAGCGTGGCATTATTTTCCTCCACTTTTACCGTGTCCACTACTATTTTAGTATTTATATAGTTGCTTCATGTGATAACAGGAGGGTGTCAGCAAAAGGGGGCCAGGCTGTAGCAAGTCCAAGTCCATCCATGCGAGTCCACCAAATAAAATTACTTCCAAACTTATCTCTGCAAGTACTGTAAGGCCACACACCCTGAATATCCAGTCGGATTAATATACTAAATAAAATGTTCATGTAAAGATGCTTACCACAAATTGAATATTCCCACAGGCTATGTGGATGGGTACTTGGCTACTTTGTGTTGATGTGTTAGTTTCCATGAAACTTGTTATGAAGCAACTACGGGGAGAGAAGGTTACAAAAAGAGAGAGGAAGAAGATTGCAAGAACTCTAGCTGATATGTCCACACTAGTTTCGGTTACGATCCTAATGCTGATTCCTGTAAGCATATTTATACCTTTTCATTTTCAGTTACAAAATAGTTTTCAAATACTTGTGAGGCTCAGCTAATTCTCTGCTTCAAAAATTTGTTAGCCATGGTCTTGCAATATTTTGTTGTGTTGTCCACATAGAAAACTTTTTCGATAGTTTCCTATTAGAATTAGCTGGTCTAAGCCGATATTAGAAAAACCAACGAGATCTTAATATTTGAGAACTCTACGGTATCTGAATGTGTAACTAGTATTACACATAAGCACCCATATTTGGGTTTGCTTGGTGTTAAGTATTTTACGGGTAATGATGGTTCATTTTCCATAATTTTCTTTGTTAATACCAGGTATTGACAATCAATCTCTCTGTTTCTGTAATTAGATGTCTGCAGTGGCACATGCAGTTACATTAATAGCAATGAAGAGATGCATTCCAGCACTGATAATTTAATCTATTCATTCCAATTACTAGCCGCGTCAAAAATCTTGACCACTTCAATAGCTGTATTCTTTCAGAATCTTCTTCTTGAAAAGCCTCCTCTAAACTATCTTCATTTACAGTAGTACTGTTATTATAGACATGCACCATGCTTTCAGGTGCATAAAACATGTTTTCGAGATTCAAGTCGATGAAGCACCTACCATTTCGAGATTCAAGACAAATTCCAAGGTACATTCATTTATGGCTTGTGCTGGTAAAGTATGTTGTCGATAATATGTCACTGATATGTTGGCGGTGATCCGGAAGTAGACAATAACATTTATTTTGTTTTTAATTGATTAATAGTGATCTAAATCTATTGGCGGTCTTTATTGTAGTTAAAAATTTATCTATTATATATATTTATACTAATTATATATTAATTTAATATTTTCAGGAAATAATGAAGAAATTGCTCCAAAAAATATTCATTTGTCTTGGATTCCAATCCAAGACAAATCCAAGGTACATAATGTGTTTACTATTATGGCTTGTGCAGGTAAAATATGTTGTCGATAATTTTCGAAAATACGTCACTGATATGTTGGCGGTGATCGAGAAGTAGACAAAACATTTATTTTGTTTTTAAATTTTACGATCGTAGAAAATGTAAGTGAATTGGAATAATTGGATAGTGAGTGACCAAGTGCTTAGCAAAACATATTTAATAATAGTAAAACTTGGATAAATTAATATACATCAGGCTCGTATACCTAACGGACCATTTCAGATTTCGAGTACAAGTTTAGTGCTAATTAGTAGGAAATTGAGAGTACTTATTGTAAATCTTCGTAACACGAAATTAGGTTTAGGTAAAACTGGAAAGTTGATAGTGCATGTGCATGTAGTTTTGGATAATACGTTACTGATATGTTGGCCATGATCCGGAAATAGACTAGACATTTATTTTTCTTTTAATTTGTACGGACGTAGAAAAAATAAGTGAATTGGATAGTGAGTGACCGAGTGCTTAGCAAAAAATATATGGATCTAGTGAAGTTGAAATTGGGAAAAATTAGAAAACATGAGACTCGCATGCCTAAGGGCTCATTTCATGTTCCGAGTACAAGTTTAGTGCTAATTAGTAGGAAATTGAGAGTGATTATTGTAGTGATTCATAGTAAGGAACTAAATTTAGGTAAAATCGGAAGGTCTAGTGCATGTGCTTGTAATTGATGAATACGTCACTGGTATGTTCGCCATGATTCGAAAATAGAGCCGACATTTATTTTTCCTTTAATTTGTATGATGGTATAAAATGGAAGTAAATTGGATAGTGAATGACCGATATAGTGAAACTGGGATAAATTAATATGCATTGGACTAGCACATTTTTGGATATAGTGAAATTGGGATAAATTAATATACATTCGACCCATTTGATGTTCCGAATACAAGTTTACTGCTAATTAGTAGGAAATTGAGATTGCTTATTGTAAAGATTCGTAATACAAAATTAGATTCAAGTAAAATTGGAAAGTCTATTGTGCATGTGCATTTAATTTTTAATAATGTCACTGCATGATTCGGAAATAGACGAGGTATTTGTTTTCTTTTAGTTTGTACGTCCGTAGAAAATGGAAGTGAGTTGGATTGTGAGTGGCCGAGTGCATAGAAAAAAATATATAATATTTGGATATAGTGAAATTGGGATAAATTAACATTAGACTTGCATGCTTAACGACCCATTTCATGCTCTCCCTCCTCCTAACTAAAGTTTTAAAATCCTAAAAATCACTAAAAACAAGTACAAACACCGGTCAAAACAACATCTTAAACACAACTATATACAAACATATACATAAAATGAAGCTTTAAATTGAGATTGCAATGAGAAAATTAAGTAATTAGAATGAAAAATGCCCCGATTGTGATAGAGAGAGATGAAATGGAGCTTTAAACAAGGGTTTCGTGTGTTTGTATACTTTGTATGTGTAGGTGTGTATATATATTAGAGAGGGAGAGCTGTGAAATATGTTTGACTTAGGGAGTGAAAATGAGGGTGTGTCATACTCTTGAAGACTCTGGATTTTAAAAGTTGATTAGGTTGATGTATAATTGTTTCAAATCCGGTGGATCCCATTCACACTATTTGATTTCAGTAAATAATTATTTTCTCACACAATTTACAATTATTGTTGTTTTTGTTTGTTACTCCCTCCGTCCCACCCATTTCTTTACAGCTTTTTTCACTGCTTGGCACACATTTTAAGGCTCCTAAAAAGTATAGTTCCATAACTTATTTTTAAAATTTTCTTTTTTTGTGTAAAAATTTAACATACCTATTTTTATACAAAAAAGAAAATTTGAAAAATAAGTTATGGAACTATCCTTAAAATGCGTGCCACGCCCCCGTCCCCCAATGATAACAATTGGCTGGGACTGAGGGAGTAGATGTTTTGATGATTAAATACTTACAAGGTGATTATGTAATATTGGTTAGGGCTTTGAAGTTGTAAGGCGCTTCTTATTAAGCGTATACAAAATGCACTTTCTGGACTTGATAGAAGAAATATGTTGCATCCAAAACACTATGTACATTACATTCTTAGAATTTTTACTTTAGTACATAACTTGTTTGTTCCTAATTTCTTCTTCTATGCGTCGTTTGAAGTGTCTCAAGTTTTGTTTTTTGTTAAAGAATTTTATATAGGCATGGATGATCAAAATATGAAGTGGTCCTTGTCTGCTGTACTGTGTTTCAATTGTGATAGTGTTGCTAGGTATAGGGTTTGAACTGGTCCGTTTGTATGCATGTTGTTTTTCTTATTCTGAGAAATGTATGCAGGTTATAGTATAACCGTTATACCAACTTTTTGTGGAAATCAACATTGATGTTACTTGTACCAATTGAGATTTTCTGTCATTTAACATGTTTTTTTATAGTAGGTATCAAAGAATATTGCCTCTGGAACTGTGTTTGGGCCAATTAACGGATGAGTTCAAGAAGAGGGGGCAAATCTGGTGCGAAACTACCTACTGCTGGTTCGATTGACTTATCCAAAGGGAAAACTGTCCCTCAAGTTTCTGATCGCTGGGCCGGTCAAGTGGCTGATGGGGGGTGTCAGCTGTAAGTCTTAATTCTAAACAGAATGGAGGCTGGGAGGAGGTGGGAAGAAAGCCCAGAGATAGGTCTTTTGTAAATGCGGGGAGTCAGAATCCCAGTGTGAAAGTATTAGGCAATCCCTGGACAGGAGCTAAGGGCCTTCTAATGCCTGGCCAGGAACTAAGCAGCCTGTCAGTGCCTGGGCAGGACAGGGTGCTGCCAATGCCTTTGCAGCACCGGTAGGTGACTATAGAAGGCCCGCTGGCAGAGGTTGGAATCCATCTTTCTCATAAGACTATGAGAACAAATCTGATCAACCAGCTGTTATTCCTCCTCTTAAGCATGGGTGGCAATGGCGTAGTAACATGTCTCAGGCAGAAAAGGTGGGTAATGTATTTGCTTCAAACCCTGCCAATGCCACATATGACAAAGAGGAAAGGAAATACGCTGATGAAGAGGATTTTGATACTGAAGATATTTATGACTCTGATGAGTATGACTTGGGTGAAAGCCAAATGAGTCACGAGACTCTTATGGAGAGTTCAGTACTTAAAAGGTTTTTTAAAACCCCAGATGAGACGAAAGCAGAGGAAATCAATGAGCCTGACAGGCAGTGGCACTGCCCAGCATGTTATGGCGGGCCTGGTGCGATTGACTGGTATCATGGACTGCAAGCCCTAATGACCCATGCTAAAACTAAAGGCAAAAGAAGGGCAAAGGCCCACAGGGTACTTGCTCAACTATTGGATGAGGAGCTGCGATAGAAGTGAACTTCTCTAGTCCCTGCCGGTGAAGCCTTTGGCAAGTGGAAAGGATTAAGCGAAAATTCTGTAAGAGACAGGGAAATAGTATGGCCACCTATGGTGATCATAATGAACACACAACTTGACAAAGATGAGAGAGAAAAGGTAAATGTTCATTTGATATGCTATTAGATGTTGCACCCTTAATTTTTTGAGCGACAAATCTAACTTTCAACGGGAGTATGATGATCAACCTTTTTTTGTGTGTTCCTTGTGCCTTACTGTTTTTTGCTTACTATTGCATTTTCAGTGGGTTGGACTGGGAAGTAACGAACTTCTTGAGTACTTTAGTGGTTATGAAGCCGTGAAGGCACGACACTCCTATGGCCCGCAAGGGCATGGAGGTATGAGTGTCCTCATCTTTGTGGCCTCAGCTGTTGGTTATTTCGAGGCTGATCGATTAAGCATGCGTTTTGAGGACGAAGGAATGAACCGTGATGCTTGGGATCACAAGGCGCAGCGGTTTCTTCCCGGTGGGAAGCATCTGTTCTATGGTTACATGGCAGAGAAAGGAGATATTGATATATTTAACCAGCACTCTAAAGGTCCACTATTTTGTAACCCGTACTTATTTTAGAAGTACCTGTTCCCTCATTTTCTTCTTTTTCTTCTTCTTTAGATTTCAATTTTCTTATCTTTGATTGGTTAGGTAAGTCCATAGTAAAGTTTGAAATGAGATCGTATGAGGAGATGGTAGTTAACTCAACAAGGCAGACGAGTGAGGACAATGAAAATCATCTCCTCAACTGGTACAAGAACATAGCCGTAAAGGAGAAAAAATATGCAAAAATACTTGAAGATTCGTTTGGTTTTTACTAGTAACCTAAATTTGTATTCAGTGCCGGCCAATGTCTAATATCCAGCCATGTAAACCACAAACCTTTCTAGTGATCTAACGTTTGTGTAATGTTTTTCATATGCATATTTGGTGCACCGTGCCTTTGCTCTTTATTCTAAAAATTTTGTTGGCCGGACGATGTATATTTTAAGCAAAAACATGGTCATTTCGGATTAGAAAATATTCCTTCTAAAATTGAATATAGCTTGCCTACTTTAGGTAGAATCAATTCTCAGTTTTCTAATGCAAAGGGATCTGCAAAACTAGGCTAGAATGTCTTGTTAGTTATTACACCTGTTTAGAGCTGTCTTGCACATTTCGGACGCAGAGGATGTGAATCTCTTTCTGCGCAAAGTGCAGCCTATGCAGTGTTTTTTTCCTTCTAAAACATAAGCATTCTAGATATGTATCACCCTTGTGACTGTTATCAGTGTCAAAGCTTTAAATTGTTGTAGTCTGGGAAAAACTTTTGTACAACCGTGATTAAAAGGTTAAAATAAACAAAGTTATTATGCATCTCTGGTTAAAATAGCCACATGATTATATATATTCAGAGTGATTATGCATCTCTGGTTTCATCAAAATGCAAAAAGGCTAAAGAATAGTTCCCTCTCGTTCATTCTTATCAATGTTGCGTTATAAAAGATACAGAAGATTGCAAACTGCACAGCAAAAGAATAAAGATAAATGCAAAAGTATGCATACGGAAGAATAAAGAAATAGTGAGATTTGTTTAACAATAATAATTACCACAACCTAAGT
Source organism: Saposhnikovia divaricata (assembly GCA_036435485.1). NCBI lineage: Eukaryota > Viridiplantae > Streptophyta > Magnoliopsida > Apiales > Apiaceae > Saposhnikovia > Saposhnikovia divaricata. The sequence goes on from CM071600.1 coordinate 204,851,746, forward strand.
TTTGACCTCCATTTTTCACTACAAATTCCTACTTGAATATTTATTCGAAAGTTTCAACTTCTACACAATCATTTTTTCAAACTCTTTCTCATTAAATAAAGGCCAATACAATATAGAATTGCATTTTTTATCCTTTTTTTTCTTTTGTTTTTTATGCTCATGAATCAAATGAGCATGAATTGATTTTTTTTAGTTACTATTTCGAGAAACCTTGATAAATAAATCAATGTTCATCCTAATTTTTTTATTTAAAATATGGTACTCCAACCGATAAAAATTTTACATTTGATTTTTTCGAAAACTAAATTTTTTTAAATGATTAAACTTGTTCTAAAAATGGTATAATTTGTTGAAAAATAATTTCTTCCTTTAAAGGATTTTTTTTAAATTAAATATTTTCTTAAAAATATTCATTATATATTGATGATAAATAAGGATTTTCTTTAAATTAAATATTTTCTTAAAAATATTCAGTATATATTGATGATAAACACTACGGGAGTATATACATCTTCTCCATTTTTCACATCTCTCTCTCGCCTAGGGTTTTACTTGTAAGAAATTATTAGTATGACGTTGGCGGCTCCGGCCGTCGTCACTGCCGCCGGTGGAGGCAGACAACCACAACAAAAAGGAATTGTACGATCTCCAATCGCTTCTCTAAAGCCGAACTGTTGGTACTCTATCTCTTTTATTTTACACACACTTCAATTTATATGTATGTTTAATTGTTAATTAATCGATTAACAGTGATCTAAATTCTATTGGCGATCTTTATTATGCATATTTATACTAATTTTATGTTAATTAAATATTTTCAGGAAACAATGAAGAAAATGCTCCAAAAAATATTCATCATTCATTTGTCTCGAATTCCAATCCAAAACAAATCCAAGGTACATAATGTGTTTACTATTGTGGCTTATGCTGGTAAAGTATGTTTTCGATAATAAGTCACTGATATGTAGGCGGTGATCCGGAAATTAATAGACCAAACATTTATTTTGTTCTTAAATTTTACAATCGTAGAAAACTTAAGGGAATTGGATAGTGAGTGACCAAGTGCTTAGCAAAACATATTTAATACTAGTAAAACTTGGATAAATTATGCCTAACGGACCATTTCAGATTTCGAGTACAAGTTTAGTGCTAATTAGTAGGAAATTGAGAGTACTTATTATAAATTTTCGTAACACGGAATTAGGTTTAGGTAAATTGGAAAGTTATCGTGCATGTGCATGTAGTTTTGGATAATACGTTACTAATATGTTGACCAAGATCCGGAAATAGACTAGACATTTATTTTTCCATTAATTTGTATGATCGTAGAACAAATCGTCAAATCCCTTTTTTTCTAGGAAAACTAGGTTTTGACAATGTATTTCAAAGGTTTGTATGTGTGAAAAACATCTTTCCTTGTAATATGGGGAGAAAATCCTCGCAACTCGAACACCCATTTTTGCCTCTACAAAATTTGAAGCGTCGACCTGTTAGTCACATTATTATGCCAAGAGGAAGTGTCTACCATTGCATCAAAGTCCTCTTTTTGTCATATGAAATTGATGAGTATATAAACACAATGAAAATTAATGTATGCTGTATCAAATTAGATATTTGTTTATTTTACTGCATTTGCCTTATTCGGATAGATGGTATTCCATTCTCTTCTTACAGAAATTGGGATTATATATATGTGTATTCTCTGTTTAATACAAGAACTTGCACCTGAACCAAAATATATTCTTATGCTGTTTTTACATTTGTACTCTTCCAGAGAGACTACAAAGATATTTGGCTTAGCTGATTCTGTTTTTAATGCACTGGCACAATGTTTCAGTAAGAATCCCTGTCAAATTAAGGTGCGCAGTTTTATTGAATACCTTTATTGGATGGTTTTGTGATATTTGTTATTTAACAAATTTTGTTGTGCTGTAATTGTTGGTCCCAGCGATGGGGGTTAAAAGGGGGTGCAAAAAAAGGCACAAGCAGGATTTCAAAACCCCATTAACTTTGAAATGAAAAACCTTTTCATCTACTGATCAGTTGCGCTTTTAATTCATAAATGAACTTGCATTTTCTAAAATAGGATATACATTAAAAATAACACATGCAGAGAGTTTCAAACCTCCATGGTCTTGAAATGATTAGATGCCAATGCTTTTACCAAGGGGCAATGCTTGGAATGTTCATTTAGCACTATAGAAATAGTTGAAATATTTAAACCTCTGTCGGGGCAAGATACGTCCTGGTTGGTCATTCCTTTTTGCTATCAGTTTGTACTAAATTAATTGATGAGCCACAATTTGACATCTTATGCAGGCGAGATATTATGCTATGTTCAGAAGAGATATTCCTGCTGTCGACTCCCAAAATGGCAATTGTGTTGCGACATCAGATCCCAATGCAGCACTGAATATAGCTTCATTAAAGACTGAATTTCTAAATAGGACTTCAAATATTAGTTCATGTAGAATTTATAAATAGGAAAACCCTTAAGAATGAAATTGAACTCATTGGAAGAGAAAATCAGAGGGTGAATAAATAAGGAGCTAGGATATCAGATTCTAAAAGTTTATAGCCTGGTTTATACGCTTAATATATTCAATATCGACAATCTGCTTTAAGTATTAGTTTATATAAGGTGTATCCCTAAGTTAATTAATTGATTAAATCATAAACTAAAGAAGTTGATGTATGATGTGTAAATACAAAGAAGCACAATTCCAAAATTCATTACTTCTGTCAAGGATCCAGGCAAGTTTTCTATCCTTCTCTTTAGTACTACATCTCCATAATGGGTTTGTATTCATCTATAAAAGTTCTTATCCTTCTTTCATCCTTCAAATCTCACTCATCTTCTTTCCAAAATATGATGAGTATTATATTAGCTCTTCTTTTAAAGGAAGTATCATTACGTGATCAGGTTATGTCCAGCATTAAATATGATATATGTATCTTTAAGTGAACCATCATTTTTGGCGCCATTAAAATAACTGAGTTGAACAACCTCCATTGTTATGTCGGGGAACTTTGGGCCTAAGGCCATACCCGCGTTGATATGTGTGGGGTATGTAAATCACTATAAGTGGGGCCTGTGAGGTAAACAAGTGAGGCAAATAAGGTGGTAATAATATAATTCCACAATTACGTCGCATGCAATCGTTTTACTACCTGGTTGATCACTAATAGTGTTGTTTAATAGTGTTGTTTGAGTTCTGGATCTTTCGATCACTCAGTTTTTGGAAACAATTGAATTCACATCTTGTTATAAAAATAAATTGTAACGTATATGTATACTTATCGGTATATGATTATATCTCAATTTGTGTGCTTGCTGATATCGTAAAAGTCTTGTTTATTTTAAGCATTTGTTAAGCTATAAGATAAAATGGTTTTATCCTCTGTATATTACTTTGCTCCATATTCAGTTCTTTTTTTCCTTCATGTTGAGCATTGTGAGTTGCTCACTCTTGCTGTTCACAAACATTATAGCTAAGCATGAGACTGGTGAGGTATCGAATCCATAAGGGATAGTGAAACGTGGAAGTTTTAATCCACGCAATTAGAGGGCTTCACTGCTTCGAAACCTTGAAGCAAGTAATATCTGTAGGCTTTTGATTTATGTAATTAGAGCCGACAATATCGTACACGAAAATGACATGAACACGACACGAAAATTACGAGTTTGGGTTGGCCCGCGGTACACGAACATTAAAGTACACGAACACGAAATTACACAGATGAATTTAGTGTCGGTTTTGGGTTTATTCTTGGTACACGACACGAAACAAAAATACACGAAATAAATAAATATTTAAATAAATTTTTTAAAATTCTATGAATACATATTATATATATGATTTTTACATAAGATAAATATAAATAGTTTCAAATTTTAGTTTCACAAGACTTGAGCATACTTGATTTTTTATGACACATTAACTTAAGATCCGATTAGTAAAAATTTAATATTTAAATATTTTTATTTTTATTTGAAAATTACATGAAACACGCGACGAATTATACACGAAATGAATGAAGCGAATCCTTAATGAATCGATTTTTGATTTGACATTACATACACGAAAGACGAAAGTACACGACAAAAAAGTATACGAAACGAAAATTATTAGATACTAGCTTAAAACCCGTGCGATGCACGGATTTTTTAAAATATTATATAAGAAATTTTGTATTAATTTAAATTATTTTTTGAAATATTAATTTTGGAGGCTTAAATTTTTATATGAGATGATTTGATAATAGTTGTATAAATATTATCCATGATATTTCTAAAAATGGAGAGATTTTAGTCAGAAAATGTAGAAAGATGATAGGTTTTAGTTGAAAAAAATAATTGTTTAATTATTTGTAATTATAAAATAATTCTTTTATTTTATTAAATATAATGCCCGTGTAATGATTAGAATATGAGAGGATTTAGTTAAAGAAAATTAAAAAGGTAACATGTTTTAGGTGAAAAATGTAATTGATTAGTTTATAGTATTTATAATTTAATTACGTTATTTTACTAAATACAATTGCTCGTAATGGTTTTTGAAAAGAAGAAATTAATATTGTACGTGATATTTCTATTAAAAGAGGGATTTTAGTTAGAAAATATATAAAAGATGATACATTTTAGCTGAAAAATAAAATCAGTTAATTATTAATATTACAATATTATTAGTTTCTTTTATTAAATAGAACCTCCCGTGATATAATTGGAAAAAAAATATTTTGGCTATAGAAATAGAAAGGTAACGTGAAAATTAAAAAGATTATACGATTTATGTGAAAAAGGTAATTGATTAGTTTATAGTAATTATAATTTAATTAAGGCAATTGACTACTTACCATTATTTTAGTTAATGAATTTTAATTTAATTTAATTTAATATACTAATGTTTACGGATTATACTAATGTTTCCTTATTATAAACAACGTATACAGATTTTTAATATATTTTTATTAATAATTAAAAAATATGATGTAATATTTCCGGGTATATATTAATGATTGTAAGATTAGTTTTAAATTAAAAAGGTAACATGTTGTAATTTGAAAGGAAATATTAATGATTGTAAGATATGATACGATTGATGTTTTTATAAACAACGTATACAGATTTTTAATATATTTTATTAATAATTGAAAAATATGATGTGATATTTTTGGGTATATATTAATGATTATAAGATTAATAGGTGTTTATAAAAGGTAATTGATAACGTGTATTTTATACACGTTTTGTCTTTTATTCTTCTGCATTTTTGTTAGTTTCGAATGTTGTTTTATTAATATTTGTTATGTTTTTCATCTTTCAGTGCCTCATGCTTAATTGTTGAAAAGATGACTTAATTTGGGCATGAAAGCTAAGATTATTCAAGAGGGAAGTTAGAAGATGAAAGCTAGCGATGTCGGGAGGTGTTTAATGTATTATCTTGAAGATTTTATCTCGTACGGGCAGCTGTACGGCCGTTCAACAGGCCGTACAGAGCTGCTGTATATTAAAAGAACAAAACATCTCTTAACCTAAGAGAATTTTCTAACCTACATCTTATTTTTTCCTCTCTTCTTAGCCTCTTCAAGAACATAATTAGGGTTAGTAGGAAGTAGTTGATTATGAGTAACTAACTCCATAATTTGGCTCAAGGAAGCATCTCTTGTACTAAACCCATTCAATTTAAGTAAGATCTTCTTCATTCTATCTTAATTGCTTGAGTGTATTGTTTATGATTTTGCTTGGAGAATTGTAAGTTGCTTCAATTTGCTCTTCTTGTAATATCAATTGCTAATTGTTTGTGCTAATCCGTAATTGTTAGTACATTCATTATAGTAGCACAAGTTTAGTGTACCTAAATTCTCAAGCTTTAAGTGCAAATACCTAGGTTGAGCTTCTCATCCTTGGGTTTGTCCTAACCTCTCTTTGATTGATTCCTTGAATTGGTTAAATTGGTAGTGCTTCACTATTGGTTGCTAGTATCAAGAGAACTAATTTATGAGCTTCACTAAATTAGTGTTTATAATAGAAGAGAAATAAGTGATTGTGTGCTTCACCAATTATCTTGGTTAGGTAGAGTTGGATATATTTGCTTGTTGTTGGGTTGAAGTGCTTGATTTTCCATTATCCTTGGGTCAAATGTCTCGTATCTTGTTAATTTGATCATTGTGTTGTGTTGGTAAATTTGGATAGTTGCCATTAACTTAGTTATATTTTTGTAGCAATTTAGTTATTGTATGCAAGGTGTTTGATAAAACACCTTAACCAAACTCAAAACCCCCCCCCATTTACACACTTCTAGATTGTAAGAGATAATCTACTCGGAATCGATATTGATAGTCCTTCCCTGTGAACGAACTTCGAAAAACACTACCTTCAAATTGGCGCCGCTGCCGGGGAAGGCAACAATATTAATTTTTAGTTAATTGTTTCTTATATTTTAGATTTTATCTTTGTATATAATTTTTTTTCTTTGTTGTTTTTATTGGTGTGTCTTCATGTTTATTGGATATAGACATGAACTAACTCTTTCAGGAGACGATGGATAACTATTTTGGTTGGAATAATGCTCAAGATTTCACCTATGATCAAGAACGATATCAAGATTTTAATTCTTTTCAGAATTTTAATGCGTATCAGGTGAATTCTTTATATTCTACAAACTCATGCTATGCTCCTTACCCTCCAAGCATCGATTATTCATATACTTGTGAAAATCAATGTTATGATCCGCAATATAATTTCCAAGACCATCAAGGGTCTTCTTCATCTACATTGTCATCACTTGAAGAAATGATGAAGCAAATGGCGGCAAACAACCTCCAATTTCAAAACACCACTTTTCAAAGTATATCCAACTTGGAAAAGATCACTTCTCAAATGGAAAAGAACATTTCTCAAAGCATATCCAACTTGGAAGAGCAAATGAGTCAACTAGCCGAATCCGTGAGTCGATTAGAGGAGGTCAATTCTCCTACTAATCACGATTCTTGTTTTGTGATTAATGAAAGTGTTGTGCATGATGAATTTGCTTGTTTAGTTGACGATTGCCCTAAGCTTGACAATGATAAATTGGATGTAGTTGAGGATCTACCAAATTTAGAAAGTTCTTTTGTGCTTAATGAATTGGTAGATGAGATAAAAATTGATGAATGTCCAATTAAAATTGAGAAGGAATTTGAGCTTAAGATGAATGAGGTTGAAATTTTTGTTTGGGTATATAAGGATCCAATTTGGGAACAATTTTTGAGTCGTAGTTATAATGACTATTCTGACGATTTTTCCAGCTACTTTGATTTTTCAGAGTCTTTTGAAGATGTGAAGATCATAAAAATATTTTTATATTTTTATGGATCAAAGGTATATTTGCACACCTTGTTTTTATTATTGATTCGTAGGTATGTGCATTTATTTGCTTTTTCACCTCATTAGTTATAACACTTGTATAAATAAGTCGAGCCAACGACAATAAACAAAGGCGCTGTGTGGGAGGCAACCCAAGGTACGTATGTATTTATATATTTTTATGTGTGTGTTAGATTTTGTTCCTCGCTTGCATTTATGTATAGCGTTATGCATATTGTGAGTTCGATGATTGATTTAATATTAGTGAGTGGGGATTCCATTTTTCATTTATCTTAAGTCTAAAAAAAAAAAGAAGGGTTTTAGTTAATTATTATGTATTTTTGTGATGTGTTTAGTGAATTTTATAATAGAGTAAAAAAAATGTAATAATAATTCCCCGCTCAATAATATTTAGTATCGTTAATTCTAATTTTTATGATTTTATATATTTATTCCACTCGTGCCATGATGTGTTTGTTCATGTTTTCAGGAATTAATATTTTATTCAAGCATTCAAGGATTTGTGGAAATTTTTTGAAAAAAAAAATTTAAAAAAAATACAATTTTGTAAATTTTCAGGACTGTACGGGCAATCGTACGGGCTACAGACCGTGCAGCAAGCCGTGCAGCAGCCCGTGCAATTTTTCTCAGCTTCTGTCCAAGTTGTAGTTCAAAATGAGTGAAAATTTTCAACCCCTACCCACTTGTTTGTACAGCCGTGCTACTCCAACAATCCAGCGCAGCCTCCATTTCTCTCCCCCCTCCCACGCGCGACACCCGTGCCAGCCTTTCCCCCACCTGCCTCCTCGAATCACATCTTTTTTCACCCCAATAACACGCCCCCCCCTTTTGTTTTTTTGTTTTTTTTGTTTTCTTTATTTAGTTTTTGTTTTCTTTTATTTTTGTTTTGTTTACTTTTACTCACTTTGTAAATTTTGATTTTAGTTTTTATTTTTATCTTATATAAATTTAAGAATCAATTTATATTTACTTTAAATTTTATTTTTGATTTTATTATTAATTGGTTAGTTCTTTTTATTTTATTTTATTTTATTTTGTTTTATTTACTTTTATTCACTACTTCTTTCATTTTAATTTTGATTTTATTTTTTTTATTTTCTAAATTATTTTTTTTTATAAATTCAGAAATGAATTTAAATTTATTTTATTTTGATTTTATTTTTAATTGGTTAGTGATTTATTTTATTTTATTTCATTTTATTTATTATTATTTTTTTTTAAAAAAAAACCAAAAAATCAAAAACCAAAATTTATTTCTTTTTAATTTTGATTTTAGTTTTTAATTTCTAAACTAAGTAATTATATTATTTTGGTTTTACTTTTAAATTTTATTTTTGATTTTATTTTAGTTTTTAATTTGATTTTTGCTTTTATTATTATTTCAGTTTTAAATTTGATTTGATTTTTATTTTATTTTATTAATTGGTTAGTTATTTTATGTTATTTTATTTTATTTTTAAAAAAAACATAAATAAATATTTTTATTATTTATATATCCTTAATTAGTTTTTTTTTGAGTGGCTTTGTAGGGTGTGGTTTTGGCTTGGTTATTTTCGTTGGATGATTGTGGTTGGTGGCATTGATTCAATTCATGGCTTGCAATATCGGAGTTGGAATTCGACAAATATGAGTGGTGCCCCCGGTCCTTGTTGCTTATTTTAAGGGGAGCTTCTTTCACTTTTGTTTCTAATTCGTTTTTTTTTTTATTTGTCATGCATGAGGACATGCCATGTTTTAAGTGGGGGAAGGATTGTTCTGTTCATTCTTGTAGTATAGTATGTAGCTAGTTTTAGTACAATTTTTTTTGTTTCCTTCCATGTCCTTTTCGTTTACATTTGTAAATGAGTTTAGTCATGAGCGTGTTTACTTGTTTGTAAAATTTAAGACATTGTGAGTTTGTAGTCTTGTTTTCTTCATATTTCGTGCCTAGCATTGCCAATTTGATGTGAATCTATAAGTTTGATGCACCTTATTGCACACACTCACTTAAACTGGCATGAAAAGTCTAGATTGTTGTAATTAAATTGTAAACATGACGATTATCTCTTAGAATGCATGGAATCAAATCGAGAAGATGTTATTACAACTTAAACCTTGTGAGGCCTTGAACGATGATTCTTTTGCTTGTGTGTTGCTCCCTCTTTATGTGTGTTTGTTGCTCTAGGGCTTGCATTAAACCTTCATTCATGGATGCACCATAATAAGGAAATTCTTTTTAGGATAACCATTTTGGCCTTTTAGCTTGTGAACCATGAAAATAATCCCTAGTTACCCCTTTGAAGCTTATATCCATATTTTTCTTCGTCACTCTCCCCTTTTATACATGAGTCATAGCCAAATACTTCACTCTCGACCTAGTTGAGCTAGTTGAGTCTTGGAAAGAATTGATTGATGAGCATGTGAATTTGGAGAAGTTGTGAAGAGGAAGAATTCTAATTATTGTAAGTGGGAACTAGTTTGATGTGTATATCTAGATGTGGTTCAAAGTTCTTTGTAGTATTTATTTATGTTATGCATTCCCTTTGCTAAAAAATTAATAATAAAGGGGATGTAAAAAAAAAAAAGAAGAGAAAATAAAATAAAAAAAAAAGCAATAAATCTTTGTACTTTATTTTGTTTCAATTTTCTTGGCAAATGTGGTTGTGTTTTGTAATTGTAAATGAGTGAAGATATTCTTTAGTTTGAGAATTTGGTGGATGAAGCGAGCAAGCGTCATTTTGACTCAACTAGCGAGACTTTTACACCTTCCTTGAACTTAAATTTTCACACCTTCACCCTAGCCTCATTACAACCCATTTTATGAATTCCTTGTTTTTGGTGCAATCTGGAATTTAGGTGAACATGCAAGGTCAAGTAGAGCGCATGCATTTAGACTTGGAGTTGAGTGAAATCTCTATCCCATACTTGTGTGATACATAATTGAGAGATGTGAGATTTTTCACCATATAATTTCATCTTCTTAATGCGAAGCCATGTATGCTTTGTGATAATCTTGTCCAGTGTTCACGATTGAAGTGCATTCATTCTAGCTTTAATGTCATGGTTACATTTTGCACAAGGTGTGTCATCTTGATTCTTGAATTGGTTGTTAGCTCGTTATAGTGGATGACAAGGTGAATAGCTCTATATGTTTGATTTTAGTTACAAGTAGACGGCTCGGACATATGAGTGTAGTAGTTAGTTTAATTAGTAGGTATTGTTAGTTTTTTGTTTGTTGGTGATTTTTGTGATTTTGTGGGTACATCATCTATAAACCCTCACGAGACCTCACTCGTCCACTAGGGCTACCTAGGGGTTCCAAGGGCTTGTTGCATATGCCAAATGCAACCGTGATCACCTACGGAAGTGGTACTAGTTAGGGGTATATCGTGTTGTTAATATTAGTTTGCTCGGGACTAGCAAAGTTCAAGTGGGGGAAGATTTGATAACGTGTATTTTATACACGTTTTGTCTTTTATTCTTCTGCATTTTTGTTAGTTTCGAATGTTGTTTTATTAATATTTGTTATGTTTTTCATCTTTCAGTGCCTCATGCTTAATTGTTGAAAAGATGACTTAATTTGGGCATGAAAGCTAAGATTATTCAAGAGGGAAGTTAGAAGATGAAAGCTAGCGATGTCGGGAGGTGTTTAATGTATTATCTTGAAGATTTTATCTCGTACGGGCAGCTGTACGGCCGTTCAACAGGCCGTACAGAGCTGCTGTATATTAAAAGAACAAAACATCTCTTAACCTAAGAGAATTTTCTAACCTACATCTTATTTTTTCCTCTCTTCTTAGCCTCTTCAAGAACATAATTAGGGTTAGTAGGAAGTAGTTGATTATGAGTAACTAACTCCATAATTTGGCTCAAGGAAGCATCTCTTGTACTAAACCCATTCAATTTAAGTAAGATCTTCTTCATTCTATCTTAATTGCTTGAGTGTATTGTTTATGATTTTGCTTGGAGAATTGTAAGTTGCTTCAATTTGCTCTTCTTGTAATATCAATTGCTAATTGTTTGTGCTAATCCGTAATTGTTAGTACATTCATTATAGTAGCACAAGTTTAGTGTACCTAAATTCTCAAGCTTTAAGTGCAAATACCTAGGTTGAGCTTCTCATCCTTGGGTTTGTCCTAACCTCTCTTTGATTGATTCCTTGAATTGGTTAAATTGGTAGTGCTTCACTATTGGTTGCTAGTATCAAGAGAACTAATTTATGAGCTTCACTAAATTAGTGTTTATAATAGAAGAGAAATAAGTGATTGTGTGCTTCACCAATTATCTTGGTTAGGTAGAGTTGGATATATTTGCTTGTTGTTGGGTTGAAGTGCTTGATTTTCCATTATCCTTGGGTCAAATGTCTCGTATCTTGTTAATTTGATCATTGTGTTGTGTTGGTAAATTTGGATAGTTGCCATTAACTTAGTTATATTTTTGTAGCAATTTAGTTATTGTATGCAAGGTGTTTGATAAAACACCTTAACCAAACTCAAAACCCCCCCCATTTACACACTTCTAGATTGTAAGAGATAATCTACTCGGAATCGATATTGATAGTCCTTCCCTGTGAACGAACTTCGAAAAACACTACCTTCAGTAATATCTTCAATTAAAAGTAAATGTGAAAAAAGGCAATCGACTACTTACCATTAATTATATTATGATATTATTTATTTTAGGAGTTTTAATAGTATAAATATCAAATATATTTTTCTTTATAATGAAGGGTATCACTTAGTAACAAAAAACAGATACCAAAACTCTTTTATTGTTTCGGCTTTTATATAATAGTATAGATATTTGTGATTGTAAGATTAGTAGGTGTTTATAAAAGGTAATATCTTCAATTAAAAGTAATTGTGAAAAAAATCAATCGACTACTTACCATTAATCATATTATGTTATTATTTATTTTAGGAATTTTAATAGTATAGATATCATATATATTTTTCTTTATAATGAAGAGTAAATAAGTAAATTCACTTAGTACCAAAAAACAGGTACCAAAACTTTCAATGTTTCGGAATTTATATAATAGTATATATATATATATATATATATATATATATATATGTAATATTACTTTTGGCAGTAGTACGAAGGATTCCTTACGGGATATGAATTCAATCTAGATTATGGGAACATTGTCGCACATAGTTTGCGTCAGAAACACTTTTACTTGTATTAAGTACGATTATGTAAATTATTACACCGATGTATTAATATAAGTTTTAAGTTTTGTTAACAACTCAAGTCTATATTTATTATTTAATTAAATGTTTTGATTTGGGGCGTTACAAAGTAATGGTCAGCGAATGTAGCAGTTCATAAAATTGTTAGTGAGATTATTTTTATGTTCCGATCGAATTCAATTCCACCCTTTTTTAGAGAAAAATGGCCGTCAGGATGACGTCAGGGACCTTGACCTTACCTGAGGGTACATTGGTTTTAGTATAATTATTGGATGACGATTTTGTAATAATAAGATTTATCCTTTTGAATTTACAAAAGTAACCATAATTTGTAGTTTATTTTGTACTAAGCTCAGGATTCTTACTTTGTGAGTGACCTCAGGGCTAGTGAACTCTTTCTTTTATCAATGTAATTTCTCAAGATTTTAATTAATGAAAAATCCGTTTTTATTTAAAAAAAAACAAAAGTTACAAACGGATGGAATGACAATAAATAGTTAGCGGAAGAAGTTGGAATCTTTTAAGACTGCAATTCAATTGCAAAAATATCTTTAAGTTTACAAAAATTTAACAAATCTGGTTAGTTCATACAATTTAAATTGGTCTTTTTTTATTACCAGTACGTGAGAATAAAGAAACACTGAGATTTGTTAACAAAAGAGTTCCTACTTGCATATTTATTCGAAAGTTTCAACTTCTTCACAATCATTGTTTCAAACTCTTTCTCATTAAATAAAGGCCAATACAATATATAATTGCATTTTTTATCCTTTTTTTCTGTTTTTTTAATGCTCATGAATCAAACTTTCAAAAAAAAAATGCTCATGAACCAAATGAGCATGGATTTAGTTACTATTTCGCGAAATCTTGATAAATAAATCTTTGTTCATCCTAATTTTTTTATTTAAAATATGGTAACCGATAAAAATTTTATATTTAATTTTTTCGAAAACTAAATTTTTTTATTGATGATAAACACTACCGAAGTATATACACTTCTACTCCATTTTTCACGTGTCTCTCTCGCCTAGGGTTTTAGTTGTAAGAAATTATTAGTATGACGCAGGCGGCTCCGGCCGTCGTCGTCGCTGCTGCCGGTGGAGGTAGACAACCACAACAAAAAGGAGTTGGACGGACACATCCTGAGATCTGCAATCGCTTCTCTAAAACCGAACTGTTGGTACTCTATCTCGTTTATTTTACACACACACTTCAATTTATATGTATGTTTAATTGTTAATTACTCGATTAACAGTGATCTAAATCTATTTGCTATCTTTATTATGAATATTTATACTAATTTTATGTTAATTTAATATTTCAGGAAACAATGAAGAAATTGCTCCAAAAAATATTCAATCATTCATTTGTCTTGCATTCCAATCCAAGACAAATCCAAGGTACATAATGTGTTTGCGAACAATGTATCCCAATAATGTTGATTTAAATGCTCTAGATTATTTATAGAGTATTTGCGTGTCCTTGCCATTTATCACTATTATGGCTTGTGCAGGTAAAGTATGTTGTCGATAGTACGTCACTGATATCTTGGCGGTGATCAGGAAATAGACCGAACATTTATTTTGTTTTTAAATTTTACGATCATAGAAAATGTAAGTGAATTGGATAGTGAGTGACCAAGTGCTTAGCAAAACATATTTAATAATAGTAAAACTTGGATGAATTAATATACATCAGGCTCGTATGCCTAACGGGCCACTTCAGATTTCGAGTACAAGTTTAGTGCTAATTAGTAGGAAATTGAGAGTACTTATTGTAAAGCTTCGTAACACGGAATTAAGTTTAGGTAAAATTGGAAAGTTATCGTGCATGTGCATGTAGTTTTGGATAATACGTTACTGATATGTTGGTCATGATCCGGAAATAGACTAGACATTTATTTTTCTTTTAATTTGTACGGACGTAGAAAACATAAGTGAATTGGATAGTGAGTGACCGAGTGAGCAAAAAATATATGGATCTAGTGAAGTTGAAATTGGGATAATGTAGCATACATGAGACTCGCATGCCTAAGGGCTCATTTCATGTTCCGAGTACAAGTTAAGTGCTAATTAGTAGGAAATTGAGAGTGATTATTGTAGTGATTCATAGTAAGGAATTAAATTTAGGTAAAATCGGAAGGTCTAGTGCATGTGCTTGTAATTGTTGAATATGTCACTGGTATGTTCGCCATGATTCGAAAATAGAGCAGACATTTATCAGCTCTTCATGGAGGTCAGTATACAGTGATTGAGCCATGGATCTATTACCTGGTGAAATGGGACGCTCATAGATTTTTGTTTCAGTATATAATATAATTTAGGGCAAATGAAACTGAAATGCAATGCCTCTCAAATTAATTTGGTTTGGGGAGCATTGTTTTTATTTTAGCAAATAAAACTGAATAGAAAATACTAGTACGGGAGATCTAGGAGAAGATAAATATAGTCCTCTATCTAGGCTTATTATTTCATCCGAAACAACTACATATCTAGGCTTATGTAGGATACGAGTAAGAAATATCCCTTCACGCAAAAAAAAAAAGTTAATGGTTACAATTTGAATGCTATAAAATCTCATTACCACTTTCTTTGTGTTTGTTGCAGGGAATCAGATTTTGAGTCTGAAAACAACATTAGGTGTATACCTAGCGCCTCGCACACCTCCAAGTCCAAGTGCAAAGTGCACAAGAAGTATGCCCTTACAAGAAACAATTTGCACCGATATATGTTGAGACATACACTATTATCACAAGGCGACTCAGCAAGACGGTATAAAGTAGAGGTATTTTCAGCCATGTCTTTTTCTGACACAGACCAACCAGCTGAAGATGAGCATCCCGTGGATATGGCTAAAACTTTTACTCTTAACATTGAATATAGTCGTATCAATTGCCTTACATGGGTCATCCACAACTCTGCCAATAGTTTTTCAGCTGCAATTCGGACACTTGAATCAGCTAGGCGCTTTCCAGAGCTTGCAATGGCATGGATTGGAGTTGATGTTCACTCGTGGCACAAAAAACTATCTTATCAGGTATGCAAGCACGCACGCACAAAAACACTGGCACTGAGATTGCTCCCTAGACCATGGGAATGAGTTTCCTAAGATTTCTAAGATTTGTTGACTTGTTGACTGCAAGCTAGTTACATAGAGTTATTATCTGTTATAAAATAGGAATATTTAACAGCTAACTATAATATTCAGTCAGACACATTAAGTATGATTTCCGACTCTACAGGTAGCTGTGTACGCTTTATTTAAAGCAGCAATTGAGGTGGAGTTGTTTCTTTCCCACAAACGTCACACCAATGCTTCTGCTTCTAAGATGTAAGTATACAATGCCCTTTATGCTTTTAGCCCTGGGATGTGCTTCGACGGTACAAGTTTCTGAAACATTTTTATTGTCGATTAACATTCTTTACAATTATTTATGGGTTGTATACTTCTTTCTATCATGTTTATTGCAACTTGACATGATTCCCAGGACGTAATATAGAATTTGCTGTTTAGAGTTTCTTTACATAAGCTACCTACAAGGCTACAACTACAACACTTTGTATACCCAATGATAAGTATAATCATTTTGGGATATGATAGTCAGAATAAATCTTTATGTAATTTATCTATAATGTTCACATGATGAATATGGATAAGTGATTAAAATTTGTATGCATAATAAATGTGTAATCATAATATGTTAGTTTTTAATGATCTGTCATATTATTTTTTTTTGCAGTGGCAACTCCTAAACGAATTAAACATTTGATGGGAGTCAGTGACCTGACATATAACGAAATCCAAAGCCATTTGCAGGTAGCTAGAATAATTACACCAAATATGTTCTCTTGGGAAGTGCATAGAAGATCTCCTCAACTCGAGGAACCCAAATCCAGTACACTGGTTTAAAATAGTGGAACTGCCTCGCATCGCAGAATTGTATGCATAATAAATGTGTAATCATAATATGTTAGTTTTTAATGATCTGTCATATTATTTTTTTTGCAGTGGCAACTCCTAAACGAATTAAACATTTGATGGGAGTCAGTGACCTGACATATAACGAAATCCAAAGCCATTTGCAGGTAGCTAGAATAATTACACCAAATATGTTCTCTTGGGAAGTGCATAGAAGATCTCCTCAACTCGAGGAACCCAAATCCAGTACACTGGTTTAAAATAGTGGAACTGCCTCGCATCGCAGAATTATATATTACTCTATTCAAAAAGTGGTCCATAGATTATGCAGGAAGGTCTGGTTTGTCTGAAATTATGTCAACTTTATGATATGATGATCTTTCGTGATTCATGATTATACCTCCTAAAGGGATCTCGTTTTGTGATACAATACTTAAATTACCCTAACGTTTGTTAGAATTCTAAACACAAATTACTCAGTGGTGTTGCAGGAATACGTTACTTATGTTGGTCATGATCCGGAAATAGACTAGACATTTATTTTGCCATTAATTTGTACGGACGTAGAAAACATAAGTATTAATTCTTTCCCACAGGAAGAGGAAGGATGAATACAGCCGGATGTATTGTGCGGTTGTGACAGTGGAGTATGAGCTCTTTCTGTTTTTATTGTTTCTCTTTTCATATAAACTTTATCATTTATGCTGTCTTATTTGTTTCCTTAATCTCTTTTGCTAATTATGTAGCTCATCTGTTGTGGCTGCTGGACTTCTTCGGGTTGTGGGAAAAGATCTTGCAGAGCTCCCCTTTGCAGCTACAGCCATTTCCAATCGACGCAAGGTGAGTTTACATCCTTTACTAAAAAGCTAGAAATGGTGCCTTCCACCCTCGTGTGGATTCTTGAGCATTTGGTGACGGTCACTACCAAGACCCGGGCTAAAGGAGCTACTGCTGGACATGTTGATAGGGTAAGATTTGTCGATTTGATTGCGTTGTCAAATGGAATGTTATTTGAACTTGTTTAATTGGATTTATTTGTTGTTGTTTAGTTTTATAATGTTATTGGTAATGTATAATTGTTGTTTCATTCGGTGAAGTATTAATTTTCTGAAGTTAGATGGTGTTTGTGTACAAAAACTAGGATGCATTCTAAAATTAAAAAAGATAAGTTAGAGTGGATGAAGAGTATAAAAAAAATGTGTTCAACATAGTTAAAATTGTAGGTAGTTAGTTGAATTGGTATAAGATTAAAATAAAGGGATTTGTGACTCTGAAAGAGCATACACTTGTTGGGAGATGTGTTGATTTGGGGACTCGTAGACTCTTTTAAATTGCTTGTGCTGATCCTCGCTTGCTCCTGAACACTGATGTCAAGTAAGATGAAGAAAAAGAAGCATTCACAATGTGAACAAATTTGGAATTTTGAAGGATTAATGCAATCTATATATGCTTTAATTTCAGATGCTATAAACAAATACTTTTATGAGATTTTTTTATTTTTTTGAAAAGTGATGTAAATCAAATTTTGCGAATATGGACCAACACCCTCTAAGAACCATATCCAATTAAAAAATCCGTCTCAGTAGCCCTACTCCCTGACACCTACATTTGCATATAAACCCATAAAGCCACTCAAACAAATTCAGAGACCACCTCTTCGATTTGCAGTTACTGAGCATTCATTTTCAAATGGTGAATCCAGTTGATGCACTCCAAGTCGACAACTTCCAAATCGACTCTCTTTTAGGCTCTGACTCTTTCATCTCCACCGACTCCAATCAGACTGGCTTACCAATTCAACTATCGAAGCAAACTGAGGAAAAACCACTGCCATTGAATCCGATTTCTTCATCAGAACCCCCCCCCCCCCCCGATCTGATGTGTGGTAAAGTTGTTCAAGCAAACGAACAGCCTCTTTTTAGGATTTAGTGTACTTGTTTAAAAATCCTAAAAATCACTAAAAACAAGTACAAACACCGGTCAAAACATCTTAAACCCAAGTATATACAAACATATACATTAAATGAAGCTTTATATCAAGATTGCAACGAAAATTAAGTAATTAGAATGAAAAAATACCTGATTGTGATCGAGAGAGATGAAATGGAGCTTTTAGCAAGGGTTTCGTGTGTTTGTATGGTTTGTATGTATAGGTGTATATAATATATATATATATATATATATATATATATATATATATAGAGCGAGCAGTGAAATATGTATAACTTGGGAGTGAAAATGAGGGCGTGTGTTGTATTCTTGAAGACTCTAGATTTTATAAGTTGATTAGGTTGGTGTATGATTGTTTCGAAGTTGGTGGATCCCATTCACACTATTTGATTTTCTCACTAAAGATTCATTTAATATTTATTTCGACCGGTTGAGAATTTTTTATTTGGAAAGTTGTACTTCTAAATGAAGATTAAATAAATAATACTTTTGGAATTTGTCATTTAAATTGTAGTTAAATATATCAGAGAATATGCGGATTTAAGTTCTCTTTTAAAGATAAGGCCAACTACATGCATGTCAAACGTATACAAAATGCACTTTCTCGACTTGGTTTATTTGTTTATTGTACATACGGTCTCTTTGTTGAATGAAAGTAATTCCAAAAAATGTTGCATCCAATACACTTTGTACATTACATTATTAGAATTTTTACTTTAGTACATAACTTGTTGAAGTGTCTGAAGTTTTTTTTTTTTTTTAAAAAGAATTTTCTATGGGCATGGATGATCAAAATATTAAGTGGTCCTTGGGTGCTGTTTTGTGTTTCAATTGTGATAGTGTTTCTAGGTATATGGTTTGAACTGGTCCGTTTGTATGCAAGTTTTTCTTATTCTGAGAAATGTATAGTATACCAACTTTTTGTGCAACTCAACATTGATTTTACTTGTACAAATTCAGATTTTCTGTCATTGAACATGTTTTTTTATGATAGGTATCACAGAATATTGCCTCCGGAACTGTCTTTGGGCCAATTAAAGGATGAGTTCAAGAAGCGGGGGCAAATCTGGTGCGAAACTACCTAGTGCTGGTTTGACTGACATATCCAAAGAAAAAACTGTCGCTCAAGTTTCTGATTGCTGGGCCGGTCAAGTGGCTGATGGGGTGTCAGCTGTAAGTCTTAATTCTGAACAGAATGGAGTCTGGGAGGAGCTAGGATGAAAGCCCAGAAATAGGTCTTTTGTAAATGCGGGGAGTCAGAACTCAGAATACCAGTGTGAGTATCTGGCAATCCCTGGACAGGAGTGAAGGGGCCTTCTAATGCCTGGCCCGGAACTAAGCAGCCTGTCAGTGCCTGGGAAGGACAGGGTTCTGCCAATGGCTTTGTAGCACCGGTAGGTGACTATAGAAGACCCGCTGGCAGAGGTTGGAATCAAACTTCTTCAAAAGAGTATGAGAACAAAAATTATCAACCAGCTGTTATTCCTCCTTCTCTTCAGCATGGGTGGCAATGTCGTAGTATCATGTCTCAGGCAGAAAAGGTGGGTAATGTATCTGCTTCAAACCCTGCCAATGCCGCAGATGACAAAGAGGAAAGGAAATATGCCTGATGAAGAGGATTTTGATAGTGAACATATTTATGATTCTGATGAGTATGACTGGGATGAAATCCAAATGAGTCACGACTCTTATGGAGAGTTCAGTACTTAAAGGTTTTCTTAAAACCCCGGATGAGATCAAAGCAGAGGAAATCAATGAGCCTGACAGGCAGCGGCACTGCCCAGCATGCTATGGCGGACCTGGTGCGATTGACTGGTATCTGGGACTACAAGCCCTAATGGCCCATGCTAAAACTAATGGCAATAGAAGGGTAAAGGCCCACAGGGTACTTGCTCAACTGTTGGATGAGGAGCTGCGGAGGAAGGGAAGTTCTCTAGTCGCTGCCGGTGAAGCCTTTGGCAAGTGGAAAGGATTAAGCGAAAATTATGTAAGAGACAGGGAAATAATATGGCCACCTATGGACTATGGTGATCATAATGAACACACAACTTGACAAAGATGACAACGAAATGGTAAATGTTCATGTGATATGCTATTAGATGTTGCACCCTTAATTTTTTGAGTGACAAATCTTACTTTCAACGGGAGTATGATGATCAACCTTTTTTTGTGTGTGTTCCTTGTGCCTTACTGTTTTTTGTTTACTACTGCATTTTCAGTGGGTTGGAATGGGAAGTAACGAACTTCTTGAGTACTTTAGTGGTTATGAAGCCGTGAAGGCACGACACTCCTATGGCCCACAAGGGCATCGAGGTATTACTGTCCGCATCTTTGAGGCCTCGGCTGTTGGTTCTTTCGAGGCTGACCGATTAAGCAAGAGTTTTGAGGATGAAGGAACAAACCGTGATGCTTGGGATCACAAGGCGTGGCAGTTTCTTCCCAGTGGGCAGCGTCTGTTATATGGTTACATGGTAGAGAAAGGAGATATCGATATATTATTCCAGCACTCTAAAGGTCCACTTCATAACCCTTATGTTAAAAGTACCTGTTCCCTCATTTTCCTCCTCTTCTTTTTCTTTAGATTAAATTTTTTCTATCTTTGATTGGTTAGGCAAGTCCATAGTAAAGTTTTAAATGAGATTGTATGAGGAGATGGTAGTTAACTCAATAAGGCAGATGAGTGAGGACAATCATCTCCTTAACTGGTACAAGGACATAGCTGTGAAGGAAAAAAAAAATGCAAAAACACTTGAAGATTCGTTTGGTTTGCTAAACGACAACTGCGCAACACCCAGGAAGAGAATCGCATAGTGCGACAGAGAACCAAGATGCATCAGGAGCAACATAAGGAGGAGGTAATCACTGATCCTTTATGATAAATAGGGCAAATATTATATGACTGTTATGGAAGTGTGTAGTAGTGTATGTTGTCTCTGTTGCACTGATCACTTACATTCCGTGTCTCCTGTTTTTAGTAATTGTTTTCTGAATTGTAAAGTTTATACATTAAACCGGTAAGCCGTTTTAGATTCTATTTAATATATATTTGTTTTTCACCTTCTTCTGTTTAGTGTTTTGACAGTCTGGCCATTAAACCATCATTTTTTCTGTGCTTTTCATTATATTTGGGTACTTCAGTTCTTCCTGAAGGCACCTGGCTACTTGTTCACTTTTCATTTTGTAGTAGTAGTTCAACTTTTCTTTAGTATTTGATTTGTTTATAGCTTTTGGGTGCATTTTTAATTGATGCCGGGATTTGTATTTTTCTTTAGATGGACTCCCAAGAAGAATTTCATAAAGAGCGACTCAAGCTTATTCATGAAGCCGCGCAATGAGAGAAGAGAATTTCGTGAAGATACAGCCAGAGAAGCGGGAGAATATGAAAATCCTAATGGAAAATCCTTCTTCAGCCGAGGACACTCAATTCAGGTAAAGATGGGAATAGTATGCGAACAGCGGTACTCTTGTTTTGTACATGTTCTTTCTGTGACAAAAATAAACCACACAAGGATTCATTTCACCTTTAACGTGGGTATTATAACAGTTGCTGCATGATTGTGGATATTATTTAACAACTACTTGTTGAACCCTTTGGCTTGTGTGGATATTGACTATGAGGTGCATGGTCATAATTGTTGTATTTTGTGAATCTGTACAACAAAAAATTGACTCCAATATGTACAAAACAACATATTTTTTTTGTAAATTTATAAACAAAACGACTCTTCTAAATCATTTTAGGTCCATGAACTAGCATTCATTGTTATTAAAACTTAAATTTCAACCACGGCCTAGATTTACAAACGTTTTTGATTTATTTAACGGGATCAAATTAAAGTTCGAGACATTGAAGCCTGTTTATCAGACCTTAGGCCTGAATTGTTTTGTAATTGGAGTTACGAGAACAATATAACCTTGAAAGATCACGGGACTGGAGTCACTGGGATCTGTTGTGAGCTCCATGTGACATTGCAGAATAATGGTCAACAAAAATTTGTAGCACAAATTTTTTGAGACAAGTAAAATAGAGACAACAAGACATCATTGCTTGATAAACACCAAAATTTTCGCAAACATGCATTCTTTAATATGAACTCATACATGCAACCAATACTTGGAAAGCAGTTACATAAAAAAAGCGAAGAAGAGCAGCTGAAGAAGGTGAAGCCTTTCGAGACTGCAACGATAGTGACTTGAGGCTTACAAATGGTAGACCTGAATGACGAATATCTGTAAATATAAGTGGCTCACCTGCAGCTCTGATTCACCCTAAACATGAGTAAGCATCTGCAAGAATCAAGAAACCGCAACAAAAATTTGGTTACTTTTAACCAAATATTATGCACTTCTCCTCCCCATTCTCCTTGTCTTCCTCCTCGAGCAAAAACATCATCAGTATTTTCATTAATAATTTTCGATGAATGTATAATATATAAGAATAATGTTCTTATAGTAAAGTGTAGGTAATTACCTAAAGTTATCAGAATTTTGAATATAAAAGGTGAATGACATTTTTATAATAATGAAATTCACCCATACATTTACAAAAATAGCCTTCGGATTATATTATAATATGTCTTAATTTTAGGTAATTAGCTACAGTTAACTATAAGATGATTAAGCTCATAATATATTTAGGTCTATCTAGATTAATAATTCAACGTTTCCAATGTATTTTTTCACGTAAAAGTTTGTTGATTTCGATGTTAAGATCACGTACAAGGTGTCCACCTAAACCTTCATATTGAATATTCATGATTTTACTATCAATGTCACGCATGACTTGTTCACGCTACATACAGTAAAATCTCGTTAAAATAATACTCGATACCACGATAAATTAATATTTTGAATGTCGATTTTTGGTTGCAATATATTAACGATAGTATAAATTTTACCTCGATTAATTAATAATCTCGACAAATTAATAAAATTTGTCGAACCCAATAATATCAATTAATAGAGGTTTTATGTATTTTTTTTTTTTGAAAAAATGCACTTGCATATATTAACTTGCCTCCGAAATAAGATTACAACGAATGAAATCAGGAGCAGTGTGGTACCACTCCATTGGACCTGACATAGAAAATGCAGCTCGAGATAACAAGTGAGACACAGTGTTATGCAAAAAATTCACACAACACCCCGAGTAAGTCTCGCCGGAATAGTAGGAATTATCCTTGGGTTTCAGATAATCAAACAGATCGAACAGCTGTAAGGAAATAGGACAGCTAAACCTAATAATGGTGTTTAGTGTATAATGGGCTGGATTAGCAAGGTCATCAGACAATAGTGGCAAAGAACTCCGGCCAAATATGCTCGGAATGTGATTACTCAGGGTACACGTGCCTTGTGTATCGAAAAAGTAAAAATCGAACCCCTTGCTAATTGCCTACATATCCTATTTATAGGAATCAAGCCCTAATGTAGTTCTTTTAGGTTAGGAATCCTTTTCTTGTTGATTAAACCAAGAAATAATAGAGTTTTAATCAGAATTATAACTTATCTTTAATTCAGCTAGCCACTTAGTAGAGTCCTATTCGAAGTAGAACGGCGCCAATTTGTTAGTAGTATTTTTGTGTGTTCGTTCTCAGGGAAGGACTGATATCAATTCTAATTCTGAGTCTTTTATCTCAAGCAGTTTAGAAGTGTGGAAGAATAGATTGGTGATTATGATTATTAACTAAATTAAACTAATAAACAAATAAAAACTATATAATAACGATGAGAGAAAATAATCCAAGATTTGGGGTTCTTCAATTGACTACCAAGAATGTCTAATTTGTGTCTCTTGTTCGTTAAAAACAATCCTTCTAAAGTTTATAAATTCCTCTCCCAAGGTAATTCATAATGCCTACAATCATCCCTAATCACCACTCCCATGGTCAATCAAAGTATAATCATAAACTATTAAAACCAAGGATTAACAGTTTCACAATTCTTTTATTAATCTCCCGATTCAATAATTAAATTGTGTCTATCATGTCATGTACTAGAATTACAACTCTTCTCCCGATTCGTTATAATCCCTACAGATTCAATCAAAAGTTAGCTACTCTTCTAATTGAATTAAGCCCTCAATGACAGATTAACAATAACAAGAGAAATCAAACAAACTCGACAAATCAACGAATACTACCCAACTCGTGGATAAAGGGAATTAACTACTCATAATTGAACAAAACAAGTATATATATAAAAACCACAAATCATGAGTTTAGAATTTAAGAACAAAGAATACAAATCTTGAAGTGTCTTGAACTCCGGACGAATCCCTTCGCTCCTTCCTTCAATCTTCTTCTCCAATTGATTCTCTCTCTTTTCTCTCCAATCTCAAAATAGTTCTAGATCTAAAGTATGAATAGTACTGAAAATAGGTTATGAATTACATCCTAAAATAATACCCTAGATGTGTTTATATAGGGCTCTAGACATCTTGCCCAGCAAGAAAATACCAAAACAGGATTATAATAGAATTTCTGCAAAATACATTTCCTAAACTGATTCTGTTTTTTAAGGAAAATTCGTAGCTGACTTTTCTTCAGCATTTCTGGAACGTTCCAATCATAATTGGACATCTGGACCACCTTAGAATGATAGAGAATCTTGTTATCTTCGCGTGGACTGCTTACGGGCCTCAAACGGACTTCTAGAACTCCAAATATGGCCAAAATAGTAAAAACTGTAATTTTTCAGCACCGCGGGCGTGCAACCTGCGCCCATCAGTCTGTTTGTCGCGCAGCCTGCGCCAACCACGCGCAACCTGCTCGTGCAAGACCTGTCCAAAGTTGTAGAAAATCTCTCAGGCTTCGCGTGGGCAGTAAGATCGCTGAAAACGGACTTCTAGAACTCTAGATATGGCCAAAACAGTGTAGACTGCGCAACCCTTCGCAGAAATCCGAATTTTAATCAATTAAATCTCCAAAAATGACAAAAGCATCCACCATAATCAACATTCTCGTAAATCTGCACAACTAAGCAAAACACATCAAAACTACAACAACTTGAGTCCAAAACAATCAATTTAAGCCGAACGGAGGCATTCCCAGTGGATATAAAATCCACTTATCAAAATTCTACTCATATGATAACTCCATGTATTTATAGACATATATACCAAATATTCAATATTTATCATGTTAGAAGCGTGTCCCTCAATGAAATAGACTATTTAAAGGACTCAATTCGTATCTCCTACAAATTAGGAGATAATCCTTATCTGCCCGGCCAGTAGAGGTGGAGCTTGTAAGCACACCTGCACCTACACAGCTTCCCTCTAACTCGAACCTCCAGAGCTACCCTTCAAATGTACACCTCCCCAGTTTCCTTTAAACTGGTACCTGCATCCAAATAACCTAACAATCCTTAATACCTATGGGCCTAAAATTGAGCCCATTACAAATTTTGGGCACAACACACAGTATTCGCAGATCGATACTCAAAAACTACTAACACTTCCTTAAAGTGTTTTAAAATGCTAATACAATCATCAATGATACCATGAAAAATAGAATTTACTCTCTCCCCATGGATTGCATCCACTACCAGCTTTGAATCCAACTCGAGTATGCATCCGTGATTTCTCCAACTCTGAATCCACATTAAGGCTTCTTTTAAACTCCTAGCTTCCACCTCACGAGCATGAGTACTTCCTTGAAAACTATTACTTCGAGCTCGTAAGAAGTTCCCCTGGTCATCACGAACTACACAAGCTATTCCAATCTCACCTGTGTGTGATCGACAAGCAGCATCCAAATTAATTTTGATCCAACCTTCAGGAGGCTTGCACCAGCTCCTGGCTCGTTGACTCAGCTCCTTGTTCCCTTTCCCTGCAGATTCTTGATTTTGTTGCCATTCTTGCAGCACCCTCATAGCCATCGAACGCACTCGAAATGTAGACATTGCCTTTTTGTCCCAGACCCATGTATTTCTTCTTGTCCATAGCCCCCAGCATAAAACCATAATCTTAGCACACTCCTCCCGAGCACTCCCTGCAAACACCTTTTTTAAAACATCTTTCACTTGCAATTCAGCCTCTATATTTTACAATTCCTACAGCCCCATGTCACACCACAAAGAACGTGCAAAACTACACGTAAACAATGTATGCGTAGCTTCCGCAACGTATAAATTACACCAACTGCACATTGCATTCACCTCCACTTTTTTTCTCGCCAATGCTGCCATCGTAGGTAAGACATTATGACATGCTCTCCATAGAAAATTCAGCACCTTTCCCGGCATCTGTAGACTCCATAACTTCTTCCAAAACCCATCTTCATGACCATCCCTTTCACCATGTAGTCTCCTGTAACAACTCGAACCGTGAACTCCCCTTTACTGTCCAACAACCATTACCATGAATCCCTTCTTGGAACACTAGGTATGGGAATCTGCTGTATCAACTGTTTATCACGATCATTACGTATCTCATTAATTATTTCCATAGAGCCATGGACTATGCCAAACCTTCGTATCTCTGCCATCTCCTATCTTTCTTCTGCAACCATAACTTATGGCCTCCTGAGAAGCCAAGATGCTGCGCCACATATAAGAGGGATTCGTTCCCATGCATTTAAAAAATCTGTCCGCGAATAGTACCTGGCTTTCATAATCTCCGTAACCAGTGGATTAGCATTATTAATCAATCTCCAGGCCTGTTTACCCAACATTGCAATATTAAACTCCCTAAGTTGTCGAAACCCTAGCCCTCCCATTTCATTAGGCTCACACAATCTTTCCCAGGACATCCATCTAATACCCACATTCTGGAGATTAGGGACAACGTGGTTCTGATCATTGGTTTTTTAGATTTTAAATGAACTGACACCCACGATAAAATTGAACTTTGCTCTCTCCTCTGGAGACACCTTGGTAAAAATTTTACTTATCCTAGTTTTTAACTTTTTTTTAAAAAACAAACCTTATAAAAAATTATCATTTAATTTTTTATTTCAAAAAATACAAAATATTTTGAAGGATTAATTCTTTTTAAAAAAATAGTATAAATTTTCCAAAAATAACTTCTTCCTTGAAAAAAGGAAGAACATTTTTTAAATTAAACTTGTTCTCATAAATTTTTATGATAATAAAAAATCGACGCCATATTCTCCAAATTTAATTTATATATTTTTTAATATGATTATCAAACAAATTTTTAATAAAAATTTATTTGTTGACAAATAAAGGAACCTTTATTATTATTTCTATAAAATATAAATATACAATAAACAAAAATGAATATAATTTATACTTTATTTTTTCAAATATAACTTATACTTGGTTTATCCTATAATAATTAATTTTTAAATTTTAATTTACTTACTAAAGAAATTCATTAAAACATTATTAAGATACTACCGGAGTTGGGTGTTGGCCCCATCTATCACAATTTGAATGCAAATGGTCCCAAATATCACAGTTCAAAAACTTGGTTCCAAAAACAGGCTACTTGTTCACTTTTCATATTGTAGTAGTAGTTGTTCAACTTTTCTTTAGTATTTGATTTGTTTATAGCTTTTGGGTGCATTTTTAATTGATACCGGGATTTATATTTTTCTTTGGATGGACTCCCAAGAAGAATTTTATAAAGAGCGACCCAAGCTTATTCATGAAGTCCGCAATGAGAGAGAAGAGAATTTCGTGAAGATACAGTCAGAGAAGCGGGAGAATATGAAAATCCTAATGGAAAATCTTTCTTCAGCCGAGGATCGTCAATTCAGGTAAGATGTGAATAGTATGTGCTAGGCGGTACTCTTGTTTATGTACATGTTCTTTCTGTGACAGAGATAAACCACACTAGGATTCATTTCACCTTTAACGTACATATTATAACAGTTGCTGCATGGTTGGGGATATTATTTAACTACTACTTGTTGAACAATGAGGTCATGAGGTGCATGGTCATAATTGTTGTATTTTGTGAAACTGTACAATAAAAAATTGACTCCAGTTTGTACAAAACTACATTTTTTTTGTAAATTTATAAACAAAGCAACTCTTCTAAATCATTTCAGGTCCATGAACTTAAATTCATTGTTATTAAAAATTAAATTTCAACCACAGCCTGGATTAACAATCGTTTTTGATTTATTTAACGAGATCAAATTAAAGTTGAAGAAATTGAAGCCTGTTTATCAGACCTTAGGCCTGAATTGTTTTGTAATTGGAGTTACGAGAAGAATATAACCTTGAATCACTGGGCGCAATTGAGAGCTCTATTTGACATTGCAGAATAATAGCCAAGAAAAATTCGTATCGTAGCACAAATTTTCCAAGACTAGTAAAACAGAGACAAGAAGACATCATTGCTAAAACACCAAAATTTTTGCAGACATGCATTCTTTAATATGAACTCAAACTTGCAACCAATACTTGGAAAGCAATTACATAAATAAAGCGAAGAAGAGCAGGCTGAAGAAGGTGAAGCCTTTCGAGACTGCAACGCAATTGCAGAAGTGACTTGAAGGCTTACAAATACACCTGAATGACGAATATTTGTAAATTTCAAGTGGGTGACCTACAGCTGCAGCTCTGATTCACCCCTTAACATGAGTAAGCATCTGCAAGAATCAAGAAACATTGAGGTCCGTTAACATGGGAGCAATACTGATCAGATTTTGCAGACTCTGGACCGCAACAAAAATTTGGTTACATTTAACCAAATGTTATGCACTTCTGTTTTCCAATTGTTTTTGTACACTATATTTTCAAAAGGGCTAGATTGAAATTACAAAGCAATTCTGAATTTGTTTTCGAGACTTGCTTCAATATATTGCAGGTCATGATGATGTTAATTTAAGAAAAAGAAATGTTTACAATGCTTAAAAAACACTGTTCTGTTTACTAGATCATGGCGACAGTTGAAATTTGAAAAATGGATAAATACAATTGTTGTGATGTTTTAGAAAGACACAATTATATTTAAATAGAATAAATGATACTACATGTAAGCTAGAAATGCTAAGAAAGACACAGAAAAATGTTACAAAGTTACTAACATGTATTGTTGTAAAAAACGGGACTTAATCGTTTGAGATACCGAATAACGATTAATCAGTAATTAATACCGATTGATCCCGATCAATCCCGGTTCGGAGAGATACCGAACAACGATTAATCGGCAATTAATCTTTTTAGAACACTGCTAACATGCAAGTATGCAACCACAGTTGCTGCCCTTGTACGCATGACTAGTAGGGTTGAGCATTCGGTCGATTCGATCCAGAACCGAACCGAACCGAATTGATCGAAAACCGAAATGTGATTTTTTTTGGGGACCAGACCGGACCGAAGTTTAATTATGGACCGAACCGGCTCGAACCGAAATAATTCGGTTCGGTCCGGACCGAACCGAAATAATTCGGTCTATTCGGTCCGGACCGATATATTTTTTAAAGAATTGGACCGAACCAATTTTTATTTCGGTCTATTCGGTCCGGACCGAATAGACCGAATTTTCAGAAAATTAGAACCGAATCGAATTTGCACGGTTCGGTTCAGTTTTTCAGTTTCGGTTCGGTTTTGCTCAGTCCTAACTAGTTCAAGTTACATGCTTGTTCTGATCATTGGTTTTTTTAGATTTTAAATGAACTGACTAGTACCCATGATAAAATTGAGCTTTGCTCTCTCCTCGGGAGACCTTGTCAGTTTTTTTTAGAAATTACAAATCTTATAAATAATTAGCATTTAATTTTTTTTTTCAAAAAATACAAAATATTTTGAAGGACTAATTCTTTTTTTAAAAAATGGGAAAATTAATTCATTCGTCCCTGAACTATAGCTCGTTTATGGTCTAGGTCCCTATACTATAAATCTCAATTGTTTGATACCTTAACTTTCAAAAAATTTGATTTAGGTCCTTCTGTCAGATCACTAACGGACGTTAGTCAACGCTGACGTGGAAAATCGAAACTTCACGGATTGAAGTGGAATTTTTATATGTTAAACTAGGAATGGTTACAAGAACACAAGTGGTGAAAGTTTTCGATTTTGAGTTTCCTAACATATAGAAATTTGCATATATTCATAAGTTCTTCGCGTGTTCTTGTAATCACTCCTATATTAACATATCAAATTTTCACTTCAGTCACTGAAGTTTCGATTTTTCACGTCAGTGTTGACTAACATCCGTTAGTCAAAATGTGACGGAAGGACCCAAATCAATTTTTTTTTGAAAATTAAGGTATCAAACAATTGGATTTTATAGTACTGGGACCTAGGTCATAAACGGGCTATAGTTCAGGGGCGAATGAATTAATTTTCCCTAAAAAAATAGTATAAATTTCCCAAAAATAACTTCTTCCTTTAAAAAAAGGGAGAACATTTTCTAAATTAAACATGTTCTCATAAATTTTTATGATAATAAAAAATCGACGCCATATTCCCAAAAATTATCAAACAAATTTTTAATAAAATTTTATTTGTTGACAAATAAAGGAACCTTTATTATTAATTCTATAAAATATAAATATACAATAAACAAAAATGAATATAATTTATACTTTATTTCTTTTAATATAATTTATACTTTGTTAATCCTATAATAAATTAATTCTTTTTTGAAACATATAATAATTAATTTTTAAAATTTAATTTAGTTACTAAAGAAATTCATTAAAACATTATTAAGACTCTCCCGGAGTTCATATATCTTCTGCATTTTCACCCTCTCTCTCGCTCTCTCTCTCTCGCTCACTCTCCACTGTTCACTCTCTGTCTCTCTCTCTCTCTCTCCCTCTTTCTCTGTTAGGGTTTTAGTTTTAAACAAATTATTACTATGACGCAAACAACTACGGCCGTTGTCGCTGCCGCCGACGGAGGTAGACAACCACAACAAGGAATTGGAAAATCGATACAGGGAATTATACGTACACGTGTTCAGATCTCCAATCGCTTCTCTAAAGCCAAACTGTTGGTACTTCATCTCTATTTACACACACTTATTTTCAATTTATATGTATGTTTGATTGTTAATTAATCGATTAATTTATGTGCCTCTTTATGTTTGATTGATATATATGTTCAATTTCTATGAAGGTTTTATTGTTGTTTAGGCTTGTGAGTGGATTTGTGGATTGATTTGCATGTGTAGTTATAAGTTTAGTGCTTATTGCAAAGTTTTTTCATACGGCATTAGATTCAGGTAAAATCGGAAAATTCGATAGTGCATGTGCATGTAGTTGTTGATAATACATCACTGATATGTCGGCCTTGATCTGGAAATAGGCCAGACATTTATTTTGTTTTTAATTTGTATGATCATAGAGTATGGAAGTGAATTGGATAGTGAGTGACCGAGTGCTTAGAAAAAGATATTTGTATATATGTAAACTGGGATAAATTAACATACATCATACTAGCATGCCTAACGGCCCATTACATGTTCGGAGTACAAGTTTAGTGCTAATTAGTAAGAAATTGAGAGGGCTTATTGTAAAGCATCGTAATACGGAAGTAGATTTAGGTTAAATCAGAAAGTCGATAGTGCATGTACTTGTCAATAATACAGAACTGATATGTTGGCTATTTTCCAGGCAAACATTTATTTTGTTTCTAATTCGTTCGAGGATTATCCAAGTAATGATTTCTTGTTAAATTTGTGAATAATTGTTTTTCGGTCAAAAAGCGCGCGATTAAATGCGCTTCGCGAGTCGCGCTTCAAAACCAGGTCTTGCGCTTTTTTAGAATTAGCGCCTTCAACAACACTACGTACGACCGTAGAAAATGAAAGTGAATTGGATAACGAGCGACCAAGTGCTTAGCAAAGCATATTTAATAATAGTGAAACTTGGATAAAGTAACATACATCATACTCTTAAAGTCGATAGTGCATGTGCTTGTAGTTGTCGATATACGTTACTGATGTGTTTGACATGGTCCGAAATAGAACAACTTTTATTTTTGTTTTAAGTTGTATAACCGTAGAAAACGTAATTGAATTGGACAGTGAGTGACCAAGTGCTTTGAAAAAAATATGTGGATATAGTGAAGTTGAAATTGGGATGAATTAGCATACATGAAACTCCCATGCCTAAGGGCTCATTTCATGTTCTGAGCACAAGTTTAGTGCTAATTAGTAGGAAATTGAGAGCTATTGTAGTTCTATTATACGTACACATCTTCAGATCTCCAATCGCTTCTCTAAAGCCGGTCTGTTGGTACTCCATCTGTTTTTACACACCCAGTTCAATTTAAATGTATGTTTAATTGTTAATTAATCGATTAATAGTGATCTAAATCTATTGGCGGTCTTTATTGTAGTTAAAAATTTATCTATTATATATATTTATACTAATTTTATATTAATTTACTATTTTCAGGAAACAATGAAGAAATTGCTCCAAAAAATATTCATCATTCATTTGTCTTGCATTCCAATCCAAGACAAATCCAAGGTACATAATGTGTTTGCGTTCAATGTATCCCAATAATGTTGATTTAAATGCTCTAGATTATTTATAGAGTATTTGTGTGTCCTTGCCATTTATCACTATTATGGCTTGTGCAGGTAAAGTATGTTGTCGATAATACGTCACTGATATCTTGGCAGTGATCAGGAAATAGACCGAACATTTATTTTGTTTTTAAATTTTACAATCGTAGAAAATGTAAGTGAATTGGATAGTGAGTGACCAAGTGCTTAGCAAAACATATTTAATAATAGTAAAACTTGGATGAATTAATGTACATCAGGCTCGTATGCCTAACGGACCATTTCAGATTTCGAGTACAAATTTAGTGTAATTAGTAGGAAATTGAGAGTACTTATTGTAAAGTTTCGTAACACAGAATTAGGTTTAGGTAAAATTGGAAAGTTATCGTGCATGTGCATGTAGTTTTGGATAATACGTTACTGATATGTTGGCCATGATCTGGAAATAGACTAGACATTTATTTTTCTTTTAATTTGTACGGACGTAGAAAACATAGGTGAATTGGATAGTGAGTGACCGAGTGCTTAGCAAAAAATATATGGATGTAGTGAAGTTGAAATTGGGATAAATTAGCATACATGAGACTCGCATGCCTAAGGGCTCATTTCATGTTCCGAGTACAAGTTTAGTGCTAATTAGTAGGAAATTGAGAGTGATTATTGTAGTGATTCATAGTAAGGAATTAAATTTAGGTAAAATCGGAAGGTCTAGTGCATGTGCTTGTAATTGTTGAATATATCACTGGTTTGTTCGCCATGATTCGAAAATAGAGCAGACATTTATCAGCTCTTCATGTAGGTCAGTATACAGTGATTGTGCCATGGGTCTATTACCTGGTGAAATGGGACGCTCCTAGTTTTTTCTTCCAGTATATAATATAATTTAGACCCCTGTGCAATATTTGCACTTTATCTGCACCTAAATTTTAGCTGAATCTGTGCACAACAATTTTAACTAGTTGACTGAATAAATTTAATGTGTCAAATTTGTTGTTAGCGCAGGTGATTACTGATAAAAAATGCATAACAATAAATTTAACATGTTATAAGCAAATTAGATTGTCCTAAAAAGTGTTAATGATAACCGGATTCAAACTAAAGGCACAAATATGAAGTCATGGTAACAAAATAAAGATAGATAATCAACTACAAGCCGTAAAGATTAGCTCTGTTCTTCTCAAAAGTTGACAACTTAGACATAAATTAATAATCATCATCTTCAGGCTCTTCTTGAAGATTTCAAAATCTTCATCTTGACTGTCCTGGTTACGATTCTAATCCCTCTCTTCAAATTCAATCTCATCTTCCTCGTCTTCACTTTCATCAACTAAACGCCTTCTAGATGAGAAAGATTGCATGTATATGTATGTATGTATATATACATACATACATACATACATACATATATGTATACAAGAAAGAAGATATTTAGCCGGAAAGGAGATGAGAAATCTGACACAGAATCTCTCTTTCAGTCGCCTGCCTCGTATGTTTGTGTATGTCTGTATCGTTCGATATGATACGTGACTTAGGTTTTAGGGTTTTTTATGACCCGTTTCGTTATAAAAGGCCCGGCCGTTACCGAGTCAATAGTCTAGTCAACAGCCAGGTCAACAAAAAATAAAAGCGTGCTTTTTTGGCGCTTCTTGCATATCGCTTAAGCGCAAGAAGCGCACAGAAGCGCGCGCTTCAGCAACCTCGCATCGCATAACTCAAGCGACGCGCTAAAACCTCGCATCGCATCGCTTCTCGCATATGCGCGCACATATGCGCGCTTTTAACAACACTGCCCACAGGCTATGTGGATGAGTACTTGGCTACTTTGTGTTGATGTGTTAGTTTCCATGAAACTTGTTATGAAGCAACTACGGGGAGAGAAGGTTACAAAAAGAGAGAGGAAGAAGATTGCAAGAACTCTAGCTGATATGTCCACACTAGTTTCGGTTACGATCCTAATGCTGATTCCTGTAAGCATATTTATGCCTTTTCATTTTCAGTTACAAAATAGTTTTCAAATACTTATGAGGCTCAGCTAATTCTCTGCTTCAAAAATTTGTTAGCCATGGTCTTGCAATATTTTGTTGTGTTGTCCACATAGAAAACTTTTTCGATAGTTTCCTATAATAGAATTAGCTGGTCTAAGCCGATATTAGAAAAACCAACGAGATCTTAATATTTGAGAACTCTACGGTATCTGAATGTGTAACTAGTATTACACATAAGCACCCATATTTGGGTTTGCTTGGTGTTAAGTATTTTACGGGTAATGATGGTTCATTTTCCATAATTTTCTTTGTTAATACCAGGTATTGACAATCAATCTCTCTGTTTCTGTAATTAGATGTCTGCAGTGGCACATGCAGTTACATTAATAGCAATGAAGAGATGCATTCCAGCACTGATAATTTAATCTATTCATTCCAATTACTAGCCGCGTCAAAAATCTTGACCACTTCAATAGCTATATTCTTTCAGAATCTTCTTCTTGAAAAGCCTCCTCTAAACTATCTTCATTTACAGTAGTACTGTTATTATAGACATGCACCATGCTTTCAGGTGCATAAAACATGTTTTCGAGATTCAAGTCGATGAAGCATCTACCATTTCGAGATTCAAGACAAATTCCAAGGTACATTCATTTATGGCTTGTGCTGGTAAAGTATGTTGTCGATAATATGTCACTGATATGTTGGCGGTGATCCGGAAGTAGACAATAACATTTATTTTGTTTTTAATTGATTAATAGTGATCTAAATCTATTGGCGGTCTTTATTGTAGTTAAAAATTTATCTATTATATAAATATACTAATTATATATTAATTTAATATTTTCAGGAAATAATGAAGAAATTGCTCCAAAAAATATTCATTTTTCATTTGTCTTGGATTCCAATCCAAGACAAATCCAAGGTACATAATGTGTTTACTATTATGGCTTGTGCTGGTAAAATATGTTGTCGATAATTGTCGAAAATACGTCACTGATATGTTGGCGGTGATCCAGAAGTAGACAAAACATTTATTTTGTTTTTAAATTTTACGATCGTAGAAAATGTAAGTGAATTGGAATAATTAGATAGTGAGTGACCAAGTGCTTAGCAAAACATATTTAATAATAGTAAAACTTGGATAAATTAATATACATCAGGCTCGTATACCTAACGGACCATTTCAGATTTCGAGTACAAGTTTAGTGCTAATTAGTAGGAAATTGAGAGTACTTATTGTAAATCTTCGTAACACGAAATTAGGTTTAGGTAAAACTGGAAAGTTGATGGTGCATGTGCATGTAGTTTTGGATAATACGTTACTGATATGTTGGCCATGATCCGGAAATAGACTAGACATTTATTTTTCTTTTAATTTGTACGGACGTAGAAAAAATAAGTGAATTGGATAGTGAGTGACCGAGTGCTTAGCAAAAAATATATGGATCTAGTGAAGTTGAAATTGGGAAAAATTAGAAAACATGAGACTTGCATGCCTAAGGGCTCATTTCATGTTCCGAGTACAAGTTTAGTGCTAATTAGTAGGAAATTGAGAGTGATTATTGTAATGATTCATAGTAAGGAATTAAATTTAGGTAAAATCGGAAGGTCTAGTGCATGTGCTTGTAATTGATGAATACGTCACTGGTATGTTCGCCATGATTCGAAAATAGAGCCGACATTTATTTTTCCTTTAATTTGTATGATGGTATAAAATGGAAGTAAATTGGATAGTGAATGACCGATATAGTGAAACTGGGATAAATTAATATGCATTGGACTAGCACATTTTTGGATATAGTGAAATTGGGATAAATTAATATACATTCGACTTGCATGCCTAACGACCCATTTGATGTTCCGAATACAAGTTTACTGCTAATTAGTAGGAAATTGAGATTGCTTATTGTAAAGATTCGTAATACAAAATTAGATTCAAGTAAAATTGGAAAGTCTATTGTGCATGTGCATTTAATTTTTAATAATGTCACTGCATGATTCGGAAATAGACGAGGCATTTGTTTTCTTTTAGTTTGTACGTCCGTAGAAAATGGAAGTGAGTTGGATTGTGAGTGGCCGAGTGCATAGAAAAAAATATATAATATTTGGATATAGTGAAATTGGGATAAATTAACATTAGACTTGCATGCTTAACGACCCATTTCATGCTCTCCCTCCTCCTAACTAAAGTTTTAAAATCCTAAAAATCACTAAAAACAAGTACAAACACCGGTCAAAACAACATCTTAAACACAACTATATACAAACATATACATAAAATGAAGCTTTAAATTGAGATTGCAATGAGAAAATTAAGTAATTAGAATGAAAAATGCCCTGATTGTGATAGAGAGAGATGAAATGGAGCTTTAAACAAGGGTTTCGTGTGTTTGTATACTTTGTATGTATAGGTGTGTATATATATTAGAGAGGGAGAGCTGTGAAATATGTTTGACTTAGGGAGTGAAAATGAGGGTGTGTCATGCTCTTGAAGACTCTGGATTTTAAAAGTTGATTAGGTTGATGTATAATTGTTTCAAATCCGGTGGATCCCATTCACACTATTTGATTTCAGTAAATAATTATTTTCTCACACAATTTACAATTATTGTTGTTTTTGTTTGTTACTCCCTCCGTCCCACCCATTTCTTTACAGTTTTTTTCACTGCTTGGCACACATTTTAAGGCTCCTAAAAAGTATAGTTCCATAACTTATTTTTAAAATTTTCTTTTTTTGTGTAAAAATTTAACATACCTATTTTTATACAAAAAAGAAAATTTGAAAAATAAGTTATGGAACTATCCTTAAAATTCACATTAAAATGCGTGCCACGCCCCCGTCCCCCAATGATAACAATTGGCTGGGACTGAGGGAGTAGATGTTTTGATGATTAAATACTTACAAGGTGATTATGTAATATTGGTTAGGGCTTTGAAGTTGTAAGGCGCTTCTTATTAAGCGTATACAAAATGCACTTTCTGGACTTGATAGAAGAAAGATGTTGCATCCAAAACACTATGTACATTACATTCTTAGAATTTTTACTTTAGTACATAACTTGTTTGTTCCTAAATTTCTTCTTCTATGCGTCGTTTGAAGTGTCTCAAGTTTTGTTTTTTGTTAAAGAATTTTATATAGGCATGGATGATCAAAATATGAAGTGGTCCTTGTCTGCTGTACTGTGTTTCAATTGTGATAGTGTTGCTAGGTATAGGGTTTGAACTGGTCCGTTTGTATGCATGTTGTTTTTCTTATTCTGAGAAATGTATGCAGGTTATAGTATAACCGTTATACCAACTTTTTGTGGAAATCAACATTGATGTTACTTGTACCAATTGAGATTTTCTGTCATTTAACATGTTTTTTTATAGTAGGTATCAAAGAATATTGCCTCTGGAACTGTGTTTGGGCCAATTAACGGATGAGTTCAAGAAGAGGGGGCAAATCTGGTGCGAAACTACCTACTGCTGGTTCGATTGACTTATCCAAAGGGAAAACTGTCCCTCAAGTTTCTGATTGCTGGGCCGGTCAAGTGGCTGATGGGGGGTGTCAGCTGTAAGTCTTAATTCTAAACAGAATGGAGGCTGGGAGGAGGTGGGAAGAAAGCCCAGAGATAGGTCTTTTGTAAATGTGGGGAGTCAGAATCCCAGTGTGAAAGTATTAGGCAATCCCTGGACAGGAGCTAAGGGCCTTCTAATGCCTGGCCAGGAACTAAGCAGCCTGTCAGTGCCTGGGCAGGACAGGGTGCTGCCAATGCCTTTGCAGCACCGGTAGGTGACTATAGAAGGCCCGCTGGCAGAGGTTGGAATCCATCTTTCTCATAAGACTATGAGAATAAATCTGATCAACCAGCTGTTATTCCTCCTCTTAAGCATGGGTGGCAATGGCGTAGTAACATGTCTCAGGCAGAAAAGGTGGGTAATGTATTTGCTTCAAACCCTGCCAATGCCACATATGACAAAGAGGAAAGGAAATACGCTGATGAAGAGGATTTTGATACTGAAGATATTTATGACTCTGATGAGTATGACTTGGGTGAAAGCCAAATGAGTCACGAGACTCTTATGGAGAGTTCAGTACATAAAAGGTTTTTTAAAACCCCAGATGAGACGAAAGCAGAGGAAATCAATGAGCCTGACAGGCAGTGGCACTGCCCAGCATGTTATGGCGGGCCTGGTGCGATTGACTGGTATCATGGACTGCAAGCCCTAATGACCCATGCTAAAACTAAAGGCAAAAGAAGGGCAAAGGCCCACAGGGTACTTGCTCAACTATTGGATGAGGAGCTGCGATAGAAGTGAACTTCTCTAGTCCCTGCCGGTGAAGCCTTTGGCAAGTGGAAAGGATTAAGCGAAAATTCTGTAAGAGACAGGGAAATAGTATGGCCACCTATGGTGATCATAATGAACACACAACTTGACAAAGATGAGAGAGAAAAGGTAAATGTTCATTTGATATGCTATTAGATGTTGCACCCTTAATTTTTTGAGCGACAAATCTAACTTTCAACGGGAGTATGATGATCAACCTTTTTTTGTGTGTTCCTTGTGCCTTACTGTTTTTTGCTTACTATTGCATTTTCAGTGGGTTGGACTGGGAAGTAACGAACTTCTTGAGTACTTTAGTGGTTATGAAGCCGTGAAGGCACGACACTCCTATGACCCGCAAGGGCATGGAGGTATGAGTGTCCTCATCTTTGTGGCCTCAGCTGTTGGTTATTTCGAGGCTGATTGATTAAGCATGCGTTTTGAGGACGAAGGAATGAACCGTGATGCTTGGGATCACAAGGCGCAGCGGTTTCTTCCCGGTGGGAAGCATCTGTTCTATGGTTACATGGCAGAGAAAGGAGATATTGATATATTTAACCAGCACTCTAAAGGTCCACTATTTTGTAACCCGTACTTATTTTAGAAGTACCTGTTCCCTCATTTTCTTCTTTTTCTTCTTCTTTAGATTTCAATTTTCTTATCTTTGATTGGTTAGGTAAGTCCATAGTAAAGTTTGAAATGAGATCGTATGAGGAGATGGTAGTTAACTCAACAAGGCAGACGAGTGAGGACAATGAAAATCATCTCCTCAACTGGTACAAGAACATAGCCGTAAAGGAGAAAAAATATGCAAAAATACTTGAAGATTCGTTTGGTTTTTACTAGTAACCTAAATTTGTATTCAGTGCCGGCCAATGTCTAATATCCAGCCATGTAAACCACAAACCTTTCTAGTGATCTAACGTTTGTGTAATGTTTTTCATATGCATATTTGGTGCACCGTGCCTTTGCTCTTTATTCTAAAAATTTTGTTGGCCGGACGATGTATATTTTAAGCAAAAACATGGTCATTTCGGATTAGAAAATATTCCTTCTAAAATTGAATATAGCTTGCCTACTTTAGGTAGAATCAATTCTCAGTTTTCTAATGCAAAGGGATCTGCAAAACTAGGCTAGAATGTCTTGTTAGTTATTACACCTGTTTAGAGCTGTCTTGCACATTTCGGACGCAGAGGATGTGAATCTCTTTCTGCGCAAAGTGCAGCCTATGCAGTGTTTTTTTCCTTCTAAAACATAAGCATTC
This sequence comes from Saposhnikovia divaricata, assembly GCA_036435485.1. Lineage (NCBI taxonomy): Eukaryota > Viridiplantae > Streptophyta > Magnoliopsida > Apiales > Apiaceae > Saposhnikovia > Saposhnikovia divaricata. The sequence goes on from CM071600.1 coordinate 204,892,151, forward strand.
TAGATATGTATCACCCTTGTGACTGTTATCAGTGTCAAAGCTTTAAATTGTTGTAGTCTGGGCAAAACTTTTGTACAACCGTGATTAAAAGGTTAAAATAAACAAAGTTATTATGCATCTCTGGTTAAAATAGCCACATGATTATATATATTCAGAGTGATTATGCATCTCTGGTTTCATCAAAATGCAAAAAGGCTAAAGAATAGTTCCCTCTCGTTCATTCTTATCAATGTTGCGTTATAAAAGATACAGAAGATTGCAAACTGCACAGCAAAAGAATAAAGATAAATGCAAAAGTATGCATACGGAAGAATAAAGAAATAGTGAGATTTGTTTAACAATAATAATTACCACAACCTAAGTTTTGACCTCCATTTTTCACTACAAATTCCTACTTGAATATTTATTCGAAAGTTTCAACTTCTACACAATCATTTTTTCAAACTCTTTCTCATTAAATAAAGGCCAATACAATATAGAATGGCATTTTTTATCCTTTTTTTTTCTTTTGTTTTTTATGCTCATGAATCAAATGAGCATGAATTGATTTTTTTTAGTTACTATTTCGAGAAACCTTGATAAATAAATCAATGTTCATCCTAATTTTTTTATTTAAAATATGGTACTCCAACCGATAAAAATTTTACATTTGATTTTTTCGAAAACTAAATTTTTTTAAATGATTAAACTTGTTCTAAAAATGGTATAATTTGTTGAAAAATAATTTCTTCCTTTAAAGGATTTTTTTAAATTAAATATTTTCTTAAAAATATTCATTATATATTGATGATAAATAAGGATTTTCTTTAAATTAAATATTTTCTTAAAAATATTCAGTATATATTGATGATAAACACTACGGGAGTATATACATCTTCTCCATTTTTCACATCTCTCTCTCGCCTAGGGTTTTACTTGTAAGAAATTATTAGTATGACGTTGGCGGCTCCGGCCGTCGTCACTGCCGCCGGTGGAGGCAGACAACCACAACAAAAAGGAATTGTACGATCTCCAATCGCTTCTCTAAAGCCGAACTGTTGGTACTCTATCTCTTTTATTTTACACACACTTCAATTTATATGTATGTTTAATTGTTAATTAATCGATTAACAGTGATCTAAATTCTATTGGCGATCTTTATTATGCATATTTATACTAATTTTATGTTAATTAAATATTTTCAGGAAACAATGAAGAAAATGCTCCAAAAAATATTCATCATTCATTTGTCTCGAATTCCAATCCAAAACAAATCCAAGGTACATAATGTGTTTACTATTGTGGCTTATGCTGGTAAAGTATGTTTTCGATAATAAGTCACTGATATGTAGGCGGTGATCCGGAAATTAATAGACCAAACATTTATTTTGTTCTTAAATTTTACAATCGTAGAAAACTTAAGGGAATTGGATAGTGAGTGACCAAGTGCTTAGCAAAACATATTTAATACTAGTAAAACTTGGATAAATTATGCCTAACGGACCATTTCAGATTTCGAGTACAAGTTTAGTGCTAATTAGTAGGAAATTGAGAGTACTTATTATAAATTTTCGTAACACGGAATTAGGTTTAGGTAAATTGGAAAGTTATCGTGCATGTGCATGTAGTTTTGGATAATACGTTACTAATATGTTGACCAAGATCCGGAAATAGACTAGACATTTATTTTTCCATTAATTTGTATGATCGTAGAACAAATCGTCAAATCCCTTTTTTTCTAGGAAAACTAGGTTTTGACAATGTATTTCAAAGGTTTGTATGTGTGAAAAACATCTTTCCTTGTAATATGGGGAGAAAATCCTCGCAACTCGAACACCCATTTTTGCCTCTACAAAATTTGAAGCGTCGACCTGTTAGTCACATTATTATGCCAAGAGGAAGTGTCTACCATTGCATCAAAGTCCTCTTTTTGTCATATGAAATTGATGAGTATATAAACACAATGAAAATTAATGTATGCTGTATCAAATTAGATATTTGTTTATTTTACTGCATTTGCCTTATTCGGATAGATGGTATTCCATTCTCTTCTTACAGAAATTGGGATTATATATATGTGTATTCTCTGTTTAATACAAGAACTTGCACCTGAACCAAAATATATTCTTATGCTGTTTTTACATTTGTACTCTTCCAGAGAGACTACAAAGATATTTGGCTTAGCTGATTCTGTTTTTAATGCACTGGCACAATGTTTCAGTAAGAATCCCTGTCAAATTAAGGTGCGCAGTTTTATTGAATACCTTTATTGGATGGTTTTGTGATATTTGTTATTTAACAAATTTTGTTGTGCTGTAATTGTTGGTCCCAGCGATGGGGGTTAAAAGGGGGTGCAAAAAAAGGCACAAGCAGGATTTCAAAACCCCATTAACTTTGAAATGAAAAACCTTTTCATCTACTGATCAGTTGCGCTTTTAATTCATAAATGAACTTGCATTTTCTAAAATAGGATATACATTAAAAATAACACATGCAGAGAGTTTCAAACCTCCATGGTCTTGAAATGATTAGATGCCAATGCTTTTACCAAGGGGCAATGCTTGGAATGTTCATTTAGCACTATAGAAATAGTTGAAATATTTAAACCTCTGTCGGGGCAAGATACGTCCTGGTTGGTCATTCCTTTTTGCTATCAGTTTGTACTAAATTAATTGATGAGCCACAATTTGACATCTTATGCAGGCGAGATATTATGCTATGTTCAGAAGAGATATTCCTGCTGTCGACTCCCAAAATGGCAATTGTGTTGCGACATCAGATCCCAATGCAGCACTGAATATAGCTTCATTAAAGACTGAATTTCTAAATAGGACTTCAAATATTAGTTCATGTAGAATTTATAAATAGGAAAACCCTTAAGAATGAAATTGAACTCATTGGAAGAGAAAATCAGAGGGTGAATAAATAAGGAGCTAGGATATCAGATTCTAAAAGTTTATAGCCTGGTTTATACGCTTAATATATTCAATATCGACAATCTGCTTTAAGTATTAGTTTATATAAGGTGTATCCCTAAGTTAATTAATTGATTAAATCATAAACTAAAGAAGTTGATGTATGATGTGTAAATACAAAGAAGCACAATTCCAAAATTCATTACTTCTGTCAAGGATCCAGGCAAGTTTTCTATCCTTCTCTTTAGTACTACATCTCCATAATGGGTTTGTATTCATCTATAAAAGTTCTTATCCTTCTTTCATCCTTCAAATCTCACTCATCTTCTTTCCAAAATATGATGAGTATTATATTAGCTCTTCTTTTAAAGGAAGTATCATTACGTGATCAGGTTATGTCCAGCATTAAATATGATATATGTATCTTTAAGTGAACCATCATTTTTGGCGCCATTAAAATAACTGAGTTGAACAACCTCCATTGTTATGTCGGGGAACTTTGGGCCTAAGGCCATACCCGCGTTGATATGTGTGGGGTATGTAAATCACTATAAGTGGGGCCTGTGAGGTAAACAAGTGAGGCAAATAAGGTGGTAATAATATAATTCCACAATTACGTCGCATGCAATCGTTTTACTACCTGGTTGATCACTAATAGTGTTGTTTAATAGTGTTGTTTGAGTTCTGGATCTTTCGATCACTCAGTTTTTGGAAACAATTGAATTCACATCTTGTTATAAAAATAAATTGTAACGTATATGTATACTTATCGGTATATGATTATATCTCAATTTGTGTGCTTGCTGATATCGTAAAAGTCTTGTTTATTTTAAGCATTTGTTAAGCTATAAGATAAAATGGTTTTATCCTCTGTATATTACTTTGCTCCATATTCAGTTCTTTTTTTCCTTCATGTTGAGCATTGTGAGTTGCTCACTCTTGCTGTTTACAAACATTATAGCTAAGCATGAGACTGGTGAGGTATCGAATCCATAAGGGATAGTGAAACGTGGAAGTTTTAATCCACGCAATTAGAGGGCTTCACTGCTTCGAAACCTTGAAGCAAGTAATATCTGTAGGCTTTTGATTTATGTAATTAGAGCCGACAATATCGTACACGAAAATGACATGAACACGACACGAAAATTACGAGTTTGGGTTGGCCCGCGGTACACGAACATTAAAGTACACGAACACGAAATTACACAGATGAATTTAGTGTCGGTTTTGGGTTTATTCTTGGTACACGACACGAAACAAAAATACACGAAATAAATAAATATTTAAATAAATTTTTTAAAATTCTATGAATACATATTATATATATGATTTTTACATAAGATAAATATAAATAGTTTCAAATTTTAGTTTCACAAGACTTGAGCATACTTGATTTTTTATGACACATTAACTTAAGATCCGATTAGTAAAAATTTAATATTTAAATATTTTTATTTTTATTTGAAAATTACATGAAACACGCGACGAATTATACACGAAATGAATGAAGCGAATCCTTAATGAATCGATTTTTGATTTGACATTACATACACGAAAGACGAAAGTACACGACAAAAAAGTATACGAAACGAAAATTATTAGATACTAGCTTAAAACCCGTGCGATGCACGGATTTTTTAAAATATTATATAAGAAATTTTGTATTAATTTAAATTATTTTTTGAAATATTAATTTTGGAGGCTTAAATTTTTATATGAGATGATTTGATAATAGTTGTATAAATATTATCCATGATATTTCTAAAAATGGAGAGATTTTAGTCAGAAAATGTAGAAAGATGATAGGTTTTAGTTGAAAAAAATAATTGTTTAATTATTTGTAATTATAAAATAATTCTTTTATTTTATTAAATATAATGCCCGTGTAATGATTAGAATATGAGAGGATTTAGTTAAAGAAAATTAAAAAGGTAACATGTTTTAGGTGAAAAATGTAATTGATTAGTTTATAGTATTTATAATTTAATTACGTTATTTTACTAAATACAATTGCTCGTAATGGTTTTTGAAAAGAAGAAATTAATATTGTACGTGATATTTCTATTAAAAGAGGGATTTTAGTTAGAAAATATATAAAAGATGATACATTTTAGCTGAAAAATAAAATCAGTTAATTATTAATATTACAATATTATTAGTTTCTTTTATTAAATAGAACCTCCCGTGATATAATTGGAAAAAAAATATTTTGGCTATAGAAATAGAAAGGTAACGTGAAAATTAAAAAGATTATACGATTTATGTGAAAAAGGTAATTGATTAGTTTATAGTAATTATAATTTAATTAAGGCAATTGACTACTTACCATTATTTTAGTTAATGAATTTTAATTTAATTTAATTTAATATACTAATGTTTACGGATTATACTAATGTTTCCTTATTATAAACAACGTATACAGATTTTTAATATATTTTTATTAATAATTAAAAAATATGATGTAATATTTCCGGGTATATATTAATGATTGTAAGATTAGTTTTAAATTAAAAAGGTAACATGTTGTAATTTGAAAGGAAATATTAATGATTGTAAGATATGATACGATTGATGTTTTTATAAACAACGTATACAGATTTTTAATATATTTTATTAATAATTGAAAAATATGATGTGATATTTTTGGGTATATATTAATGATTATAAGATTAATAGGTGTTTATAAAAGGTAATTGATAACGTGTATTTTATACACGTTTTGTCTTTTATTCTTCTGCATTTTTGTTAGTTTCGAATGTTGTTTTATTAATATTTGTTATGTTTTTCATCTTTCAGTGCCTCATGCTTAATTGTTGAAAAGATGACTTAATTTGGGCATGAAAGCTAAGATTATTCAAGAGGGAAGTTAGAAGATGAAAGCTAGCGATGTCGGGAGGTGTTTAATGTATTATCTTGAAGATTTTATCTCGTACGGGCAGCTGTACGGCCGTTCAACAGGCCGTACAGAGCTGCTGTATATTAAAAGAACAAAACATCTCTTAACCTAAGAGAATTTTCTAACCTACATCTTATTTTTTCCTCTCTTCTTAGCCTCTTCAAGAACATAATTAGGGTTAGTAGGAAGTAGTTGATTATGAGTAACTAACTCCATAATTTGGCTCAAGGAAGCATCTCTTGTACTAAACCCATTCAATTTAAGTAAGATCTTCTTCATTCTATCTTAATTGCTTGAGTGTATTGTTTATGATTTTGCTTGGAGAATTGTAAGTTGCTTCAATTTGCTCTTCTTGTAATATCAATTGCTAATTGTTTGTGCTAATCCGTAATTGTTAGTACATTCATTATAGTAGCACAAGTTTAGTGTACCTAAATTCTCAAGCTTTAAGTGCAAATACCTAGGTTGAGCTTCTCATCCTTGGGTTTGTCCTAACCTCTCTTTGATTGATTCCTTGAATTGGTTAAATTGGTAGTGCTTCACTATTGGTTGCTAGTATCAAGAGAACTAATTTATGAGCTTCACTAAATTAGTGTTTATAATAGAAGAGAAATAAGTGATTGTGTGCTTCACCAATTATCTTGGTTAGGTAGAGTTGGATATATTTGCTTGTTGTTGGGTTGAAGTGCTTGATTTTCCATTATCCTTGGGTCAAATGTCTCGTATCTTGTTAATTTGATCATTGTGTTGTGTTGGTAAATTTGGATAGTTGCCATTAACTTAGTTATATTTTTGTAGCAATTTAGTTATTGTATGCAAGGTGTTTGATAAAACACCTTAACCAAACTCAAAACCCCCCCCCCATTTACACACTTCTAGATTGTAAGAGATAATCTACTCGGAATCGATATTGATAGTCCTTCCCTGTGAACGAACTTCGAAAAACACTACCTTCAAATTGGCGCCGCTGCCGGGGAAGGCAACAATATTAATTTTTAGTTAATTGTTTCTTATATTTTAGATTTTATCTTTGTATATAATTTTTTTTCTTTGTTGTTTTTATTGGTGTGTCTTCATGTTTATTGGATATAGACATGAACTAACTCTTTCAGGAGACGATGGATAACTATTTTGGTTGGAATAATGCTCAAGATTTCACCTATGATCAAGAACGATATCAAGATTTTAATTCTTTTCAGAATTTTAATGCGTATCAGGTGAATTCTTTATATTCTACAAACTCATGCTATGCTCCTTACCCTCCAAGCATCGATTATTCATATACTTGTGAAAATCAATGTTATGATCCGCAATATAATTTCCAAGACCATCAAGGGTCTTCTTCATCTACATTGTCATCACTTGAAGAAATGATGAAGCAAATGGCGGCAAACAACCTCCAATTTCAAAACACCACTTTTCAAAGTATATCCAACTTGGAAAAGATCACTTCTCAAATGGAAAAGAACATTTCTCAAAGCATATCCAACTTGGAAGAGCAAATGAGTCAACTAGCCGAATCCGTGAGTCGATTAGAGGAGGTCAATTCTCCTACTAATCACGATTCTTGTTTTGTGATTAATGAAAGTGTTGTGCATGATGAATTTGCTTGTTTAGTTGACGATTGCCCTAAGCTTGACAATGATAAATTGGATGTAGTTGAGGATCTACCAAATTTAGAAAGTTCTTTTGTGCTTAATGAATTGGTAGATGAGATAAAAATTGATGAATGTCCAATTAAAATTGAGAAGGAATTTGAGCTTAAGATGAATGAGGTTGAAATTTTTGTTTGGGTATATAAGGATCCAATTTGGGAACAATTTTTGAGTCGTAGTTATAATGACTATTCTGACGATTTTTCCAGCTACTTTGATTTTTCAGAGTCTTTTGAAGATGTGAAGATCATAAAAATATTTTTATATTTTTATGGATCAAAGGTATATTTGCACACCTTGTTTTTATTATTGATTCGTAGGTATGTGCATTTATTTGCTTTTTCACCTCATTAGTTATAACACTTGTATAAATAAGTCGAGCCAACGACAATAAACAAAGGCGCTGTGTGGGAGGCAACCCAAGGTACGTATGTATTTATATATTTTTATGTGTGTGTTAGATTTTGTTCCTCGCTTGCATTTATGTATAGCGTTATGCATATTGTGAGTTCGATGATTGATTTAATATTAGTGAGTGGGGATTCCATTTTTCATTTATCTTAAGTCTAAAAAAAAAAAGAAGGGTTTTAGTTAATTATTATGTATTTTTGTGATGTGTTTAGTGAATTTTATAATAGAGTAAAAAAAATGTAATAATAATTCCCCGCTCAATAATATTTAGTATCGTTAATTCTAATTTTTATGATTTTATATATTTATTCCACTCGTGCCATGATGTGTTTGTTCATGTTTTCAGGAATTAATATTTTATTCAAGCATTCAAGGATTTGTGGAAATTTTTTGAAAAAAAAAATTTAAAAAAAATACAATTTTGTAAATTTTCAGGACTGTACGGGCAATCGTACGGGCTACAGACCGTGCAGCAAGCCGTGCAGCAGCCCGTGCAATTTTTCTCAGCTTCTGTCCAAGTTGTAGTTCAAAATGAGTGAAAATTTTCAACCCCTACCCACTTGTTTGTACAGCCGTGCTACTCCAACAATCCAGCGCAGCCTCCATTTCTCTCCCCCCTCCCACGCGCGACACCCGTGCCAGCCTTTCCCCCACCTGCCTCCTCGAATCACATCTTTTTTCACCCCAATAACACGCCCCCCCCTTTTGTTTTTTTGTTTTTTTTGTTTTCTTTATTTAGTTTTTGTTTTCTTTTATTTTTGTTTTGTTTACTTTTACTCACTTTGTAAATTTTGATTTTAGTTTTTATTTTTATCTTATATAAATTTAAGAATCAATTTATATTTACTTTAAATTTTATTTTTGATTTTATTATTAATTGGTTAGTTCTTTTTATTTTATTTTATTTTATTTTGTTTTATTTACTTTTATTCACTACTTCTTTCATTTTAATTTTGATTTTATTTTTTTTTATTTTCTAAATTATTTTTTTTTATAAATTCAGAAATGAATTTAAATTTATTTTATTTTGATTTTATTTTTAATTGGTTAGTGATTTATTTTATTTTATTTCATTTTATTTATTATTATTTTTTTTTTAAAAAAAACCAAAAAATCAAAAACCAAAATTTATTTCTTTTTAATTTTGATTTTAGTTTTTAATTTCTAAACTAAGTAATTATATTATTTTGGTTTTACTTTTAAATTTTATTTTTGATTTTATTTTAGTTTTTAATTTGATTTTTGCTTTTATTATTATTTCAGTTTTAAATTTGATTTGATTTTTATTTTATTTTATTAATTGGTTAGTTATTTTATGTTATTTTATTTTATTTTTAAAAAAAACATAAATAAATATTTTTATTATTTATATATCCTTAATTAGTTTTTTTTTGAGTGGCTTTGTAGGGTGTGGTTTTGGCTTGGTTATTTTCGTTGGATGATTGTGGTTGGTGGCATTGATTCAATTCATGGCTTGCAATATCGGAGTTGGAATTCGACAAATATGAGTGGTGCCCCCGGTCCTTGTTGCTTATTTTAAGGGGAGCTTCTTTCACTTTTGTTTCTAATTCGTTTTTTTTTTTATTTGTCATGCATGAGGACATGCCATGTTTTAAGTGGGGGAAGGATTGTTCTGTTCATTCTTGTAGTATAGTATGTAGCTAGTTTTAGTACAATTTTTTTTGTTTCCTTCCATGTCCTTTTCGTTTACATTTGTAAATGAGTTTAGTCATGAGCGTGTTTACTTGTTTGTAAAATTTAAGACATTGTGAGTTTGTAGTCTTGTTTTCTTCATATTTCGTGCCTAGCATTGCCAATTTGATGTGAATCTATAAGTTTGATGCACCTTATTGCACACACTCACTTAAACTGGCATGAAAAGTCTAGATTGTTGTAATTAAATTGTAAACATGACGATTATCTCTTAGAATGCATGGAATCAAATCGAGAAGATGTTATTACAACTTAAACCTTGTGAGGCCTTGAACGATGATTCTTTTGCTTGTGTGTTGCTCCCTCTTTATGTGTGTTTGTTGCTCTAGGGCTTGCATTAAACCTTCATTCATGGATGCACCATAATAAGGAAATTCTTTTTAGGATAACCATTTTGGCCTTTTTAGCTTGTGAACCATGAAAATAATCCCTAGTTACCCCTTTGAAGCTTATATCCATATTTTTCTTCGTCACTCTCCCCTTTTATACATGAGTCATAGCCAAATACTTCACTCTCGACCTAGTTGAGCTAGTTGAGTCTTGGAAAGAATTGATTGATGAGCATGTGAATTTGGAGAAGTTGTGAAGAGGAAGAATTCTAATTATTGTAAGTGGGAACTAGTTTGATGTGTATATCTAGATGTGGTTCAAAGTTCTTTGTAGTATTTATTTATGTTATGCATTCCCTTTGCTAAAAAATTAATAATAAAGGGGATGTAAAAAAAAAAAAGAAGAGAAAATAAAATAAAATAAAAAGCAATAAATCTTTGTACTTTATTTTGTTTCAATTTTCTTGGCAAATGTGGTTGTGTTTTGTAATTGTAAATGAGTGAAGATATTCTTTAGTTTGAGAATTTGGTGGATGAAGCGAGCAAGCGTCATTTTGACTCAACTAGCGAGACTTTTACACCTTCCTTGAACTTAAATTTTCACACCTTCACCCTAGCCTCATTACAACCCATTTTATGAATTCCTTGTTTTTGGTGCAATCTGGAATTTAGGTGAACATGCAAGGTCAAGTAGAGCGCATGCATTTAGACTTGGAGTTGAGTGAAATCTCTATCCCATACTTGTGTGATACATAATTGAGAGATGTGAGATTTTTCACCATATAATTTCATCTTCTTAATGCGAAGCCATGTATGCTTTGTGATAATCTTGTCCAGTGTTCACGATTGAAGTGCATTCATTCTAGCTTTAATGTCATGGTTACATTTTGCACAAGGTGTGTCATCTTGATTCTTGAATTGGTTGTTAGCTCGTTATAGTGGATGACAAGGTGAATAGCTCTATATGTTTGATTTTAGTTACAAGTAGACGGCTCGGACATATGAGTGTAGTAGTTAGTTTAATTAGTAGGTATTGTTAGTTTTTTGTTTGTTGGTGATTTTTGTGATTTTGTGGGTACATCATCTATAAACCCTCACGAGACCTCACTCGTCCACTAGGGCTACCTAGGGGTTCCAAGGGCTTGTTGCATATGCCAAATGCAACCGTGATCACCTACGGAAGTGGTACTAGTTAGGGGTATATCGTGTTGTTAATATTAGTTTGCTCGGGACTAGCAAAGTTCAAGTGGGGGAAGATTTGATAACGTGTATTTTATACACGTTTTGTCTTTTATTCTTCTGCATTTTTGTTAGTTTCGAATGTTGTTTTATTAATATTTGTTATGTTTTTCATCTTTCAGTGCCTCATGCTTAATTGTTGAAAAGATGACTTAATTTGGGCATGAAAGCTAAGATTATTCAAGAGGGAAGTTAGAAGATGAAAGCTAGCGATGTCGGGAGGTGTTTAATGTATTATCTTGAAGATTTTATCTCGTACGGGCAGCTGTACGGCCGTTCAACAGGCCGTACAGAGCTGCTGTATATTAAAAGAACAAAACATCTCTTAACCTAAGAGAATTTTCTAACCTACATCTTATTTTTTCCTCTCTTCTTAGCCTCTTCAAGAACATAATTAGGGTTAGTAGGAAGTAGTTGATTATGAGTAACTAACTCCATAATTTGGCTCAAGGAAGCATCTCTTGTACTAAACCCATTCAATTTAAGTAAGATCTTCTTCATTCTATCTTAATTGCTTGAGTGTATTGTTTATGATTTTGCTTGGAGAATTGTAAGTTGCTTCAATTTGCTCTTCTTGTAATATCAATTGCTAATTGTTTGTGCTAATCCGTAATTGTTAGTACATTCATTATAGTAGCACAAGTTTAGTGTACCTAAATTCTCAAGCTTTAAGTGCAAATACCTAGGTTGAGCTTCTCATCCTTGGGTTTGTCCTAACCTCTCTTTGATTGATTCCTTGAATTGGTTAAATTGGTAGTGCTTCACTATTGGTTGCTAGTATCAAGAGAACTAATTTATGAGCTTCACTAAATTAGTGTTTATAATAGAAGAGAAATAAGTGATTGTGTGCTTCACCAATTATCTTGGTTAGGTAGAGTTGGATATATTTGCTTGTTGTTGGGTTGAAGTGCTTGATTTTCCATTATCCTTGGGTCAAATGTCTCGTATCTTGTTAATTTGATCATTGTGTTGTGTTGGTAAATTTGGATAGTTGCCATTAACTTAGTTATATTTTTGTAGCAATTTAGTTATTGTATGCAAGGTGTTTGATAAAACACCTTAACCAAACTCAAAACCCCCCCCATTTACACACTTCTAGATTGTAAGAGATAATCTACTCGGAATCGATATTGATAGTCCTTCCTTGTGAACGAACTTCGAAAAACACTACCTTCAGTAATATCTTCAATTAAAAGTAAATGTGAAAAAAGGCAATCGACTACTTACCATTAATTATATTATGATATTATTTATTTTAGGAGTTTTAATAGTATAAATATCAAATATATTTTTCTTTATAATGAAGGGTATCACTTAGTAACAAAAAACAGATACCAAAACTCTTTTATTGTTTCGGCTTTTATATAATAGTATAGATATTTGTGATTGTAAGATTAGTAGGTGTTTATAAAAGGTAATATCTTCAATTAAAAGTAATTGTGAAAAAAATCAATCGACTACTTACCATTAATCATATTATGTTATTATTTATTTTAGGAATTTTAATAGTATAGATATCATATATATTTTTCTTTATAATGAAGAGTAAATAAGTAAATTCACTTAGTACCAAAAAACAGGTACCAAAACTTTCAATGTTTCGGAATTTATATAATAGTATATATATATATATATATATATATATATATATATATATATATATATATATGTAATATTACTTTTGGCAGTAGTACGAAGGATTCCTTACGGGATATGAATTCAATCTAGATTATGGGAACATTGTCGCACATAGTTTGCGTCAGAAACACTTTTACTTGTATTAAGTACGATTATGTAAATTATTACACCGATGTATTAATATAAGTTTTAAGTTTTGTTAACAACTCAAGTCTATATTTATTATTTAATTAAATGTTTTGATTTGGGGCGTTACAAAGTAATGGTCAGCGAATGTAGCAGTTCATAAAATTGTTAGTGAGATTATTTTTATGTTCCGATCGAATTCAATTCCACCCTTTTTTAGAGAAAAATGGCCGTCAGGATGACGTCAGGGACCTTGACCTTACCTGAGGGTACATTGGTTTTAGTATAATTATTGGATGACGATTTTGTAATAATAAGATTTATCCTTTTGAATTTACAAAAGTAACCATAATTTGTAGTTTATTTTGTACTAAGCTCAGGATTCTTACTTTGTGAGTGACCTCAGGGCCAGTGAACTCTTTCTTTTATCAATGTAATTTCTCAAGATTTTAATTAATGAAAAATCCGTTTTTATTTAAAAAAAAACAAAAGTTACAAACGGATGGAATGACAATAAATAGTTAGCGGAAGAAGTTGGAATCTTTTAAGACTGCAATTCAATTGCAAAAATATCTTTAAGTTTACAAAAATTTAACAAATCTGGTTAGTTCATACAATTTAAATTGGTCTTTTTTTATTACCAGTACGTGAGAATAAAGAAACACTGAGATTTGTTAACAAAAGAGTTCCTACTTGCATATTTATTCGAAAGTTTCAACTTCTTCACAATCATTGTTTCAAACTCTTTCTCATTAAATAAAGGCCAATACAATATATAATTGCATTTTTTATCCTTTTTTTCTGTTTTTTTAATGCTCATGAATCAAACTTTCAAAAAAAAAATGCTCATGAACCAAATGAGCATGGATTTAGTTACTATTTCGCGAAATCTTGATAAATAAATCTTTGTTCATCCTAATTTTTTTATTTAAAATATGGTAACCGATAAAAATTTTATATTTAATTTTTTCGAAAACTAAATTTTTTTATTGATGATAAACACTACCGAAGTATATACACTTCTACTCCATTTTTCACGTGTCTCTCTCGCCTAGGGTTTTAGTTGTAAGAAATTATTAGTATGACGCAGGCGGCTCCGGCCGTCGTCGTCGCTGCTGCCGGTGGAGGTAGACAACCACAACAAAAAGGAGTTGGACGGACACATCCTGAGATCTGCAATCGCTTCTCTAAAACCGAACTGTTGGTACTCTATCTCGTTTATTTTACACACACACTTCAATTTATATGTATGTTTAATTGTTAATTACTCGATTAACAGTGATCTAAATCTATTTGCTATCTTTATTATGAATATTTATACTAATTTTATGTTAATTTAATATTTCAGGAAACAATGAAGAAATTGCTCCAAAAAATATTCAATCATTCATTTGTCTTGCATTCCAATCCAAGACAAATCCAAGGTACATAATGTGTTTGCGAACAATGTATCCCAATAATGTTGATTTAAATGCTCTAGATTATTTATAGAGTATTTGCGTGTCCTTGCCATTTATCACTATTATGGCTTGTGCAGGTAAAGTATGTTGTCGATAGTACGTCACTGATATCTTGGCGGTGATCAGGAAATAGACCGAACATTTATTTTGTTTTTAAATTTTACGATCATAGAAAATGTAAGTGAATTGGATAGTGAGTGACCAAGTGCTTAGCAAAACATATTTAATAATAGTAAAACTTGGATGAATTAATATACATCAGGCTCGTATGCCTAACGGGCCACTTCAGATTTCGAGTACAAGTTTAGTGCTAATTAGTAGGAAATTGAGAGTACTTATTGTAAAGCTTCGTAACAGGGAATTAAGTTTAGGTAAAATTGGAAAGTTATCGTGCATGTGCATGTAGTTTTGGATAATACGTTACTGATATGTTGGTCATGATCCGGAAATAGACTAGACATTTATTTTTCTTTTAATTTGTACGGACGTAGAAAACATAAGTGAATTGGATAGTGAGTGACCGAGTGAGCAAAAAATATATGGATCTAGTGAAGTTGAAATTGGGATAATGTAGCATACATGAGACTCGCATGCCTAAGGGCTCATTTCATGTTCCGAGTACAAGTTAAGTGCTAATTAGTAGGAAATTGAGAGTGATTATTGTAGTGATTCATAGTAAGGAATTAAATTTAGGTAAAATCGGAAGGTCTAGTGCATGTGCTTGTAATTGTTGAATATGTCACTGGTATGTTCGCCATGATTCGAAAATAGAGCAGACATTTATCAGCTCTTCATGGAGGTCAGTATACAGTGATTGAGCCATGGATCTATTACCTGGTGAAATGGGACGCTCATAGATTTTTGTTTCAGTATATAATATAATTTAGGGCAAATGAAACTGAAATGCAATGCCTCTCAAATTAATTTGGTTTGGGGAGCATTGTTTTTATTTTAGCAAATAAAACTGAATAGAAAATACTAGTACGGGAGATCTAGGAGAAGATAAATATAGTCCTCTATCTAGGCTTATTATTTCATCCGAAACAACTACATATCTAGGCTTATGTAGGATACGAGTAAGAAATATCCCTTCACGCAAAAAAAAAAAGTTAATGGTTACAATTTGAATGCTATAAAATCTCATTACCACTTTCTTTGTGTTTGTTGCAGGGAATCAGATTTTGAGTCTGAAAACAACATTAGGTGTATACCTAGCGCCTCGCACACCTCCAAGTCCAAGTGCAAAGTGCACAAGAAGTATGCCCTTACAAGAAACAATTTGCACCGATATATGTTGAGACATACACTATTATCACAAGGCGACTCAGCAAGACGGTATAAAGTAGAGGTATTTTCAGCCATGTCTTTTTCTGACACAGACCAACCAGCTGAAGATGAGCATCCCGTGGATATGGCTAAAACTTTTACTCTTAACATTGAATATAGTCGTATCAATTGCCTTACATGGGTCATCCACAACTCTGCCAATAGTTTTTCAGCTGCAATTCGGACACTTGAATCAGCTAGGCGCTTTCCAGAGCTTGCAATGGCATGGATTGGAGTTGATGTTCACTCGTGGCACAAAAAACTATCTTATCAGGTATGCAAGCACGCACGCACAAAAACACTGGCACTGAGATTGCTCCCTAGACCATGGGAATGAGTTTCCTAAGATTTCTAAGATTTGTTGACTTGTTGACTGCAAGCTAGTTACATAGAGTTATTATCTGTTATAAAATAGGAATATTTAACAGCTAACTATAATATTCAGTCAGACACATTAAGTATGATTTCCGACTCTACAGGTAGCTGTGTACGCTTTATTTAAAGCAGCAATTGAGGTGGAGTTGTTTCTTTCCCACAAACGTCACACCAATGCTTCTGCTTCTAAGATGTAAGTATACAATGCCCTTTATGCTTTTAGCCCTGGGATGTGCTTCGACGGTACAAGTTTCTGAAACATTTTTATTGTCGATTAACATTCTTTACAATTATTTATGGGTTGTATACTTCTTTCTATCATGTTTATTGCAACTTGACATGATTCCCAGGACGTAATATAGAATTTGCTGTTTAGAGTTTCTTTACATAAGCTACCTACAAGGCTACAACTACAACACTTTGTATACCCAATGATAAGTATAATCATTTTGGGATATGATAGTCAGAATAAATCTTTATGTAATTTATCTATAATGTTCACATGATGAATATGGATAAGTGATTAAAATTTGTATGCATAATAAATGTGTAATCATAATATGTTAGTTTTTAATGATCTGTCATATTATTTTTTTTGCAGTGGCAACTCCTAAACGAATTAAACATTTGATGGGAGTCAGTGACCTGACATATAACGAAATCCAAAGCCATTTGCAGGTAGCTAGAATAATTACACCAAATATGTTCTCTTGGGAAGTGCATAGAAGATCTCCTCAACTCGAGGAACCCAAATCCAGTACACTGGTTTAAAATAGTGGAACTGCCTCGCATCGCAGAATTGTATGCATAATAAATGTGTAATCATAATATGTTAGTTTTTAATGATCTGTCATATTATTTTTTTTGCAGTGGCAACTCCTAAACGAATTAAACATTTGATGGGAGTCAGTGACCTGACATATAACGAAATCCAAAGCCATTTGCAGGTAGCTAGAATAATTACACCAAATATGTTCTCTTGGGAAGTGCATAGAAGATCTCCTCAACTCGAGGAACCCAAATCCAGTACACTGGTTTAAAATAGTGGAACTGCCTCGCATCGCAGAATTATATATTACTCTATTCAAAAAGTGGTCCATAGATTATGCAGGAAGGTCTGGTTTGTCTGAAATTATGTCAACTTTATGATATGATGATCTTTCGTGATTCATGATTATACCTCCTAAAGGGATCTCGTTTTGTGATACAATACTTAAATTACCCTAACGTTTGTTAGAATTCTAAACACAAATTACTCAGTGGTGTTGCAGGAATACGTTACTTATGTTGGTCATGATCCGGAAATAGACTAGACATTTATTTTGCCATTAATTTGTACGGACGTAGAAAACATAAGTATTAATTCTTTCCCACAGGAAGAGGAAGGATGAATACAGCCGGATGTATTGTGCGGTTGTGACAGTGGAGTATGAGCTCTTTCTGTTTTTATTGTTTCTCTTTTCATATAAACTTTATCATTTATGCTGTCTTATTTGTTTCCTTAATCTCTTTTGCTAATTATGTAGCTCATCTGTTGTGGCTGCTGGACTTCTTCGGGTTGTGGGAAAAGATCTTGCAGAGCTCCCCTTTGCAGCTACAGCCATTTCCAATCGACGCAAGGTGAGTTTACATCCTTTACTAAAAAGCTAGAAATGGTGCCTTCCACCCTCGTGTGGATTCTTGAGCATTTGGTGACGGTCACTACCAAGACCCGGGCTAAAGGAGCTACTGCTGGACATGTTGATAGGGTAAGATTTGTCGATTTGATTGCGTTGTCAAATGGAATGTTATTTGAACTTGTTTAATTGGATTTATTTGTTGTTGTTTAGTTTTATAATGTTATTGGTAATGTATAATTGTTGTTTCATTCGGTGAAGTATTAATTTTCTGAAGTTAGATGGTGTTTGTGTACAAAAACTAGGATGCATTCTAAAATTAAAAAAGATAAGTTAGAGTGGATGAAGAGTATAAAAAAAATGTGTTCAACATAGTTAAAATTGTAGGTAGTTAGTTGAATTGGTATAAGATTAAAATAAAGGGATTTGTGACTCTGAAAGAGCATACACTTGTTGGGAGATGTGTTGATTTGGGGACTCGTAGACTCTTTTAAATTGCTTGTGCTGATCCTCGCTTGCTCCTGAACACTGATGTCAAGTAAGATGAAGAAAAAGAAGCATTCACAATGTGAACAAATTTGGAATTTTGAAGGATTAATGCAATCTATATATGCTTTAATTTCAGATGCTATAAACAAATACTTTTATGAGATTTTTTTATTTTTTTGAAAAGTGATGTAAATCAAATTTTGCGAATATGGACCAACACCCTCTAAGAACCATATCCAATTAAAAAATCCGTCTCAGTAGCCCTACTCCCTGACACCTACATTTGCATATAAACCCATAAAGCCACTCAAACAAATTCAGAGACCACCTCTTCGATTTGCAGTTACTGAGCATTCATTTTCAAATGGTGAATCCAGTTGATGCACTCCAAGTCGACAACTTCCAAATCGACTCTCTTTTAGGCTCTGACTCTTTCATCTCCACCGACTCCAATCAGACTGGCTTACCAATTCAACTATCGAAGCAAACTGAGGAAAAACCACTGCCATTGAATCCGATTTCTTCATCAGAACCCCCCCCCCCCCGATCTGATGTGTGGTAAAGTTGTTCAAGCAAACGAACAGCCTCTTTTTAGGATTTAGTGTACTTGTTTAAAAATCCTAAAAATCACTAAAAACAAGTACAAACACCGGTCAAAACATCTTAAACCCAAGTATATACAAACATATACATTAAATGAAGCTTTATATCAAGATTGCAACGAAAATTAAGTAATTAGAATGAAAAAATACCTGATTGTGATCGAGAGAGATGAAATGGAGCTTTTAGCAAGGGTTTCGTGTGTTTGTATGGTTTGTATGTATAGGTGTATATAATATATATATATATATATATATATATATATATATATATATAGAGCGAGCGAGCAGTGAAATATGTATAACTTGGGAGTGAAAATGAGGGCGTGTGTTGTATTCTTGAAGACTCTAGATTTTATAAGTTGATTAGGTTGGTGTATGATTGTTTCGAAGTTGGTGGATCCCATTCACACTATTTGATTTTCTCACTAAAGATTCATTTAATATTTATTTCGACCGGTTGAGAATTTTTTATTTGGAAAGTTGTACTTCTAAATGAAGATTAAATAAATAATACTTTTGGAATTTGTCATTTAAATTGTAGTTAAATATATCAGAGAATATGCGGATTTAAGTTCTCTTTTAAAGATAAGGCCAACTACATGCATGTCAAACGTATACAAAATGCACTTTCTCGACTTGGTTTATTTGTTTATTGTACATACGGTCTCTTTGTTGAATGAAAGTAATTCCAAAAAATGTTGCATCCAATACACTTTGTACATTACATTATTAGAATTTTTACTTTAGTACATAACTTGTTGAAGTGTCTGAAGTTTTTTTTTTTTTTAAAAAGAATTTTCTATGGGCATGGATGATCAAAATATTAAGTGGTCCTTGGGTGCTGTTTTGTGTTTCAATTGTGATAGTGTTTCTAGGTATATGGTTTGAACTGGTCCGTTTGTATGCAAGTTTTTCTTATTCTGAGAAATGTATAGTATACCAACTTTTTGTGCAACTCAACATTGATTTTACTTGTACAAATTCAGATTTTCTGTCATTGAACATGTTTTTTTATGATAGGTATCACAGAATATTGCCTCCGGAACTGTCTTTGGGCCAATTAAAGGATGAGTTCAAGAAGCGGGGGCAAATCTGGTGCGAAACTACCTAGTGCTGGTTTGACTGACATATCCAAAGAAAAAACTGTCGCTCAAGTTTCTGATTGCTGGGCCGGTCAAGTGGCTGATGGGGTGTCAGCTGTAAGTCTTAATTCTGAACAGAATGGAGTCTGGGAGGAGCTAGGATGAAAGCCCAGAAATAGGTCTTTTGTAAATGCGGGGAGTCAGAACTCAGAATACCAGTGTGAGTATCTGGCAATCCCTGGACAGGAGTGAAGGGGCCTTCTAATGCCTGGCCCGGAACTAAGCAGCCTGTCAGTGCCTGGGAAGGACAGGGTTCTGCCAATGGCTTTGTAGCACCGGTAGGTGACTATAGAAGACCCGCTGGCAGAGGTTGGAATCAAACTTCTTCAAAAGAGTATGAGAACAAAAATTATCAACCAGCTGTTATTCCTCCTTCTCTTCAGCATGGGTGGCAATGTCGTAGTATCATGTCTCAGGCAGAAAAGGTGGGTAATGTATCTGCTTCAAACCCTGCCAATGCCGCAGATGACAAAGAGGAAAGGAAATATGCCTGATGAAGAGGATTTTGATAGTGAACATATTTATGATTCTGATGAGTATGACTGGGATGAAATCCAAATGAGTCACGACTCTTATGGAGAGTTCAGTACTTAAAGGTTTTCTTAAAACCCCGGATGAGATCAAAGCAGAGGAAATCAATGAGCCTGACAGGCAGCGGCACTGCCCAGCATGCTATGGCGGACCTGGTGCGATTGACTGGTATCTGGGACTACAAGCCCTAATGGCCCATGCTAAAACTAATGGCAATAGAAGGGTAAAGGCCCACAGGGTACTTGCTCAACTGTTGGATGAGGAGCTGCGGAGGAAGGGAAGTTCTCTAGTCGCTGCCGGTGAAGCCTTTGGCAAGTGGAAAGGATTAAGCGAAAATTATGTAAGAGACAGGGAAATAATATGGCCACCTATGGACTATGGTGATCATAATGAACACACAACTTGACAAAGATGACAACGAAATGGTAAATGTTCATGTGATATGCTATTAGATGTTGCACCCTTAATTTTTTGAGTGACAAATCTTACTTTCAACGGGAGTATGATGATCAACCTTTTTTTGTGTGTGTTCCTTGTGCCTTACTGTTTTTTGTTTACTACTGCATTTTCAGTGGGTTGGAATGGGAAGTAACGAACTTCTTGAGTACTTTAGTGGTTATGAAGCCGTGAAGGCACGACACTCCTATGGCCCACAAGGGCATCGAGGTATTACTGTCCGCATCTTTGAGGCCTCGGCTGTTGGTTCTTTCGAGGCTGACCGATTAAGCAAGAGTTTTGAGGATGAAGGAACAAACCGTGATGCTTGGGATCACAAGGCGTGGCAGTTTCTTCCCAGTGGGCAGCGTCTGTTATATGGTTACATGGTAGAGAAAGGAGATATCGATATATTATTCCAGCACTCTAAAGGTCCACTTCATAACCCTTATGTTAAAAGTACCTGTTCCCTCATTTTCCTCCTCTTCTTTTTCTTTAGATTAAATTTTTTCTATCTTTGATTGGTTAGGCAAGTCCATAGTAAAGTTTTAAATGAGATTGTATGAGGAGATGGTAGTTAACTCAATAAGGCAGATGAGTGAGGACAATCATCTCCTTAACTGGTACAAGGACATAGCTGTGAAGGAAAAAAAAAATGCAAAAACACTTGAAGATTCGTTTGGTTTGCTAAACGACAACTGCGCAACACCCAGGAAGAGAATCGCATAGTGCGACAGAGAACCAAGATGCATCAGGAGCAACATAAGGAGGAGGTAATCACTGATCCTTTATGATAAATAGGGCAAATATTATATGACTGTTATGGAAGTGTGTAGTAGTGTATGTTGTCTCTGTTGCACTGATCACTTACATTCCGTGTCTCCTGTTTTTAGTAATTGTTTTCTGAATTGTAAAGTTTATACATTAAACCGGTAAGCCGTTTTAGATTCTATTTAATATATATTTGTTTTTCACCTTCTTCTGTTTAGTGTTTTGACAGTCTGGCCATTAAACCATCATTTTTTCTGTGCTTTTCATTATATTTGGGTACTTCAGTTCTTCCTGAAGGCACCTGGCTACTTGTTCACTTTTCATTTTGTAGTAGTAGTTCAACTTTTCTTTAGTATTTGATTTGTTTATAGCTTTTGGGTGCATTTTTAATTGATGCCGGGATTTGTATTTTTCTTTAGATGGACTCCCAAGAAGAATTTCATAAAGAGCGACTCAAGCTTATTCATGAAGCCGCGCAATGAGAGAAGAGAATTTCGTGAAGATACAGCCAGAGAAGCGGGAGAATATGAAAATCCTAATGGAAAATCCTTCTTCAGCCGAGGACACTCAATTCAGGTAAAGATGGGAATAGTATGCGAACAGCGGTACTCTTGTTTTGTACATGTTCTTTCTGTGACAAAAATAAACCACACAAGGATTCATTTCACCTTTAACGTGGGTATTATAACAGTTGCTGCATGATTGTGGATATTATTTAACAACTACTTGTTGAACCCTTTGGCTTGTGTGGATATTGACTATGAGGTGCATGGTCATAATTGTTGTATTTTGTGAATCTGTACAACAAAAAATTGACTCCAATATGTACAAAACAACATATTTTTTTTGTAAATTTATAAACAAAACGACTCTTCTAAATCATTTTAGGTCCATGAACTAGCATTCATTGTTATTAAAACTTAAATTTCAACCACGGCCTAGATTTACAAACGTTTTTGATTTATTTAACGGGATCAAATTAAAGTTCGAGACATTGAAGCCTGTTTATCAGACCTTAGGCCTGAATTGTTTTGTAATTGGAGTTACGAGAACAATATAACCTTGAAAGATCACGGGACTGGAGTCACTGGGATCTGTTGTGAGCTCCATGTGACATTGCAGAATAATGGTCAACAAAAATTTGTAGCACAAATTTTTTGAGACAAGTAAAATAGAGACAACAAGACATCATTGCTTGATAAACACCAAAATTTTCGCAAACATGCATTCTTTAATATGAACTCATACATGCAACCAATACTTGGAAAGCAGTTACATAAAAAAAGCGAAGAAGAGCAGCTGAAGAAGGTGAAGCCTTTCGAGACTGCAACGATAGTGACTTGAGGCTTACAAATGGTAGACCTGAATGACGAATATCTGTAAATATAAGTGGCTCACCTGCAGCTCTGATTCACCCTAAACATGAGTAAGCATCTGCAAGAATCAAGAAACCGCAACAAAAATTTGGTTACTTTTAACCAAATATTATGCACTTCTCCTCCCCATTCTCCTTGTCTTCCTCCTCGAGCAAAAACATCATCAGTATTTTCATTAATAATTTTCGATGAATGTATAATATATAAGAATAATGTTCTTATAGTAAAGTGTAGGTAATTACCTAAAGTTATCAGAATTTTGAATATAAAAGGTGAATGACATTTTTATAATAATGAAATTCACCCATACATTTACAAAAATAGCCTTCGGATTATATTATAATATGTCTTAATTTTAGGTAATTAGCTACAGTTAACTATAAGATGATTAAGCTCATAATATATTTAGGTCTATCTAGATTAATAATTCAACGTTTCCAATGTATTTTTTCACGTAAAAGTTTGTTGATTTCGATGTTAAGATCACGTACAAGGTGTCCACCTAAACCTTCATATTGAATATTCATGATTTTACTATCAATGTCACGCATGACTTGTTCACGCTACATACAGTAAAATCTCGTTAAAATAATACTCGATACCACGATAAATTAATATTTTGAATGTCGATTTTTGGTTGCAATATATTAACGATAGTATAAATTTTACCTCGATTAATTAATAATCTCGACAAATTAATAAAATTTGTCGAACCCAATAATATCAATTAATAGAGGTTTTATGTATTTTTTTTTTTTGAAAAAATGCACTTGCATATATTAACTTGCCTCCGAAATAAGATTACAACGAATGAAATCAGGAGCAGTGTGGTACCACTCCATTGGACCTGACATAGAAAATGCAGCTCGAGATAACAAGTGAGACACAGTGTTATGCAAAAAATTCACACAACACCCCGAGTAAGTCTCGCCGGAATAGTAGGAATTATCCTTGGGTTTCAGATAATCAAACAGATCGAACAGCTGTAAGGAAATAGGACAGCTAAACCTAATAATGGTGTTTAGTGTATAATGGGCTGGATTAGCAAGGTCATCAGACAATAGTGGCAAAGAACTCCGGCCAAATATGCTCGGAATGTGATTACTCAGGGTACACGTGCCTTGTGTATCGAAAAAGTAAAAATCGAACCCCTTGCTAATTGCCTACATATCCTATTTATAGGAATCAAGCCCTAATGTAGTTCTTTTAGGTTAGGAATCCTTTTCTTGTTGATTAAACCAAGAAATAATAGAGTTTTAATCAGAATTATAACTTATCTTTAATTCAGCTAGCCACTTAGTAGAGTCCTATTCGAAGTAGAACGGCGCCAATTTGTTAGTAGTATTTTTGTGTGTTCGTTCTCAGGGAAGGACTGATATCAATTCTAATTCTGAGTCTTTTATCTCAAGCAGTTTAGAAGTGTGGAAGAATAGATTGGTGATTATGATTATTAACTAAATTAAACTAATAAACAAATAAAAACTATATAATAACGATGAGAGAAAATAATCCAAGATTTGGGGTTCTTCAATTGACTACCAAGAATGTCTAATTTGTGTCTCTTGTTCGTTAAAAACAATCCTTCTAAAGTTTATAAATTCCTCTCCCAAGGTAATTCATAATGCCTACAATCATCCCTAATCACCACTCCCATGGTCAATCAAAGTATAATCATAAACTATTAAAACCAAGGATTAACAGTTTCACAATTCTTTTATTAATCTCCCGATTCAATAATTAAATTGTGTCTATCATGTCATGTACTAGAATTACAACTCTTCTCCCGATTCGTTATAATCCCTACAGATTCAATCAAAAGTTAGCTACTCTTCTAATTGAATTAAGCCCTCAATGACAGATTAACAATAACAAGAGAAATCAAACAAACTCGACAAATCAACGAATACTACCCAACTCGTGGATAAAGGGAATTAACTACTCATAATTGAACAAAACAAGTATATATATAAAAACCACAAATCATGAGTTTAGAATTTAAGAACAAAGAATACAAATCTTGAAGTGTCTTGAACTCCGGACGAATCCCTTCGCTCCTTCCTTCAATCTTCTTCTCCAATTGATTCTCTCTCTTTTCTCTCCAATCTCAAAATAGTTCTAGATCTAAAGTATGAATAGTACTGAAAATAGGCTATGAATTACATCCTAAAATAATACCCTAGATGTGTTTATATAGGGCTCTAGACATCTTGCCCAGCAAGAAAATACCAAAACAGGATTATAATAGAATTTCTGCAAAATACATTTCCTAAACTGATTCTGTTTTTTAAGGAAAATTCGTAGCTGACTTTTCTTCAGCATTTCTGGAACGTTCCAATCATAATTGGACATCTGGACCACCTTAGAATGATAGAGAATCTTGTTATCTTCGCGTGGACTGCTTACGGGCCTCAAACGGACTTCTAGAACTCCAAATATGGCCAAAATAGTAAAAACTGTAATTTTTCAGCACCGCGGGCGTGCAACCTGCGCCCATCAGTCTGTTTGTCGCGCAGCCTGCGCCAACCACGCGCAACCTGCTCGTGCAAGACCTGTCCAAAGTTGTAGAAAATCTCTCAGGCTTCGCGTGGGCAGTAAGATCGCTGAAAACGGACTTCTAGAACTCTAGATATGGCCAAAACAGTGTAGACTGCGCAACCCTTCGCAGAAATCCGAATTTTAATCAATTAAATCTCCAAAAATGACAAAAGCATCCACCATAATCAACATTCTCGTAAATCTGCACAACTAAGCAAAACACATCAAAACTACAACAACTTGAGTCCAAAACAATCAATTTAAGCCGAACGGAGGCATTCCCAGTGGATATAAAATCCACTTATCAAAATTCTACTCATATGATAACTCCATGTATTTATAGACATATATACCAAATATTCAATATTTATCATGTTAGAAGCGTGTCCCTCAATGAAATAGACTATTTAAAGGACTCAATTCGTATCTCCTACAAATTAGGAGATAATCCTTATCTGCCCGGCCAGTAGAGGTGGAGCTTGTAAGCACACCTGCACCTACACAGCTTCCCTCTAACTCGAACCTCCAGAGCTACCCTTCAAATGTACACCTCCCCAGTTTCCTTTAAACTGGTACCTGCATCCAAATAACCTAACAATCCTTAATACCTATGGGCCTAAAATTGAGCCCATTACAAATTTTGGGCACAACACACAGTATTCGCAGATCGATACTCAAAAACTACTAACACTTCCTTAAAGTGTTTTAAAATGCTAATACAATCATCAATGATACCATGAAAAATAGAATTTACTCTCTCCCCATGGATTGCATCCACTACCAGCTTTGAATCCAACTCGAGTATGCATCCGTGATTTCTCCAACTCTGAATCCACATTAAGGCTTCTTTTAAACTCCTAGCTTCCACCTCACGAGCATGAGTACTTCCTTGAAAACTATTACTTCGAGCTCGTAAGAAGTTCCCCTGGTCATCACGAACTACACAAGCTATTCCAATCTCACCTGTGTGTGATCGACAAGCAGCATCCAAATTAATTTTGATCCAACCTTCAGGAGGCTTGCACCAGCTCCTGGCTCGTTGACTCAGCTCCTTGTTCCCTTTCCCTGCAGATTCTTGATTTTGTTGCCATTCTTGCAGCACCCTCATAGCCATCGAACGCACTCGAAATGTAGACATTGCCTTTTTGTCCCAGACCCATGTATTTCTTCTTGTCCATAGCCCCCAGCATAAAACCATAATCTTAGCACACTCCTCCCGAGCACTCCCTGCAAACACCTTTTTTAAAACATCTTTCACTTGCAATTCAGCCTCTATATTTTACAATTCCTACAGCCCCATGTCACACCACAAAGAACGTGCAAAACTACACGTAAACAATGTATGCGTAGCTTCCGCAACGTATAAATTACACCAACTGCACATTGCATTCACCTCCACTTTTTTTCTCGCCAATGCTGCCATCGTAGGTAAGACATTATGACATGCTCTCCATAGAAAATTCAGCACCTTTCCCGGCATCTGTAGACTCCATAACTTCTTCCAAAACCCATCTTCATGACCATCCCTTTCACCATGTAGTCTCCTGTAACAACTCGAACCGTGAACTCCCCTTTACTGTCCAACAACCATTACCATGAATCCCTTCTTGGAACACTAGGTATGGGAATCTGCTGTATCAACTGTTTATCACGATCATTACGTATCTCATTAATTATTTCCATAGAGCCATGGACTATGCCAAACCTTCGTATCTCTGCCATCTCCTATCTTTCTTCTGCAACCATAACTTATGGCCTCCTGAGAAGCCAAGATGCTGCGCCACATATAAGAGGGATTCGTTCCCATGCATTTAAAAAATCTGTCCGCGAATAGTACCTGGCTTTCATAATCTCCGTAACCAGTGGATTAGCATTATTAATCAATCTCCAGGCCTGTTTACCCAACATTGCAATATTAAACTCCCTAAGTTGTCGAAACCCTAGCCCTCCCATTTCATTAGGCTCACACAATCTTTCCCAGGACATCCATCTAATACCCACATTCTGGAGATTAGGGACAACGTGGTTCTGATCATTGGTTTTTTAGATTTTAAATGAACTGACACCCACGATAAAATTGAACTTTGCTCTCTCCTCTGGAGACACCTTGGTAAAAATTTTACTTATCCTAGTTTTTAACTTTTTTTTAAAAAACAAACCTTATAAAAAATTATCATTTAATTTTTTATTTCAAAAAATACAAAATATTTTGAAGGATTAATTCTTTTTAAAAAAATAGTATAAATTTTCCAAAAATAACTTCTTCCTTGAAAAAAGGAAGAACATTTTTTAAATTAAACTTGTTCTCATAAATTTTTATGATAATAAAAAATCGACGCCATATTCTCCAAATTTAATTTATATATTTTTTAATATGATTATCAAACAAATTTTTAATAAAAATTTATTTGTTGACAAATAAAGGAACCTTTATTATTATTTCTATAAAATATAAATATACAATAAACAAAAATGAATATAATTTATACTTTATTTTTTCAAATATAACTTATACTTGGTTTATCCTATAATAATTAATTTTTAAATTTTAATTTACTTACTAAAGAAATTCATTAAAACATTATTAAGATACTACCGGAGTTGGGTGTTGGCCCCATCTATCACAATTTGAATGCAAATGGTCCCAAATATCACAGTTCAAAAACTTGGTTCCAAAAACAGGCTACTTGTTCACTTTTCATATTGTAGTAGTAGTTGTTCAACTTTTCTTTAGTATTTGATTTGTTTATAGCTTTTGGGTGCATTTTTAATTGATACCGGGATTTATATTTTTCTTTGGATGGACTCCCAAGAAGAATTTTATAAAGAGCGACCCAAGCTTATTCATGAAGTCCGCAATGAGAGAGAAGAGAATTTCGTGAAGATACAGTCAGAGAAGCGGGAGAATATGAAAATCCTAATGGAAAATCTTTCTTCAGCCGAGGATCGTCAATTCAGGTAAGATGTGAATAGTATGTGCTAGGCGGTACTCTTGTTTATGTACATGTTCTTTCTGTGACAGAGATAAACCACACTAGGATTCATTTCACCTTTAACGTACATATTATAACAGTTGCTGCATGGTTGGGGATATTATTTAACTACTACTTGTTGAACAATGAGGTCATGAGGTGCATGGTCATAATTGTTGTATTTTGTGAAACTGTACAATAAAAAATTGACTCCAGTTTGTACAAAACTACATTTTTTTTGTAAATTTATAAACAAAGCAACTCTTCTAAATCATTTCAGGTCCATGAACTTAAATTCATTGTTATTAAAAATTAAATTTCAACCACAGCCTGGATTAACAATCGTTTTTGATTTATTTAACGAGATCAAATTAAAGTTGAAGAAATTGAAGCCTGTTTATCAGACCTTAGGCCTGAATTGTTTTGTAATTGGAGTTACGAGAAGAATATAACCTTGAATCACTGGGCGCAATTGAGAGCTCTATTTGACATTGCAGAATAATAGCCAAGAAAAATTCGTATCGTAGCACAAATTTTCCAAGACTAGTAAAACAGAGACAAGAAGACATCATTGCTAAAACACCAAAATTTTTGCAGACATGCATTCTTTAATATGAACTCAAACTTGCAACCAATACTTGGAAAGCAATTACATAAATAAAGCGAAGAAGAGCAGGCTGAAGAAGGTGAAGCCTTTCGAGACTGCAACGCAATTGCAGAAGTGACTTGAAGGCTTACAAATACACCTGAATGACGAATATTTGTAAATTTCAAGTGGGTGACCTACAGCTGCAGCTCTGATTCACCCCTTAACATGAGTAAGCATCTGCAAGAATCAAGAAACATTGAGGTCCGTTAACATGGGAGCAATACTGATCAGATTTTGCAGACTCTGGACCGCAACAAAAATTTGGTTACATTTAACCAAATGTTATGCACTTCTGTTTTCCAATTGTTTTTGTACACTATATTTTCAAAAGGGCTAGATTGAAATTACAAAGCAATTCTGAATTTGTTTTCGAGACTTGCTTCAATATATTGCAGGTCATGATGATGTTAATTTAAGAAAAAGAAATGTTTACAATGCTTAAAAAACACTGTTCTGTTTACTAGATCATGGCGACAGTTGAAATTTGAAAAATGGATAAATACAATTGTTGTGATGTTTTAGAAAGACACAATTATATTTAAATAGAATAAATGATACTACATGTAAGCTAGAAATGCTAAGAAAGACACAGAAAAATGTTACAAAGTTACTAACATGTATTGTTGTAAAAAACGGGACTTAATCGTTTGAGATACCGAATAACGATTAATCAGTAATTAATACCGATTGATCCCGATCAATCCCGGTTCGGAGAGATACCGAACAACGATTAATCGGCAATTAATCTTTTTAGAACACTGCTAACATGCAAGTATGCAACCACAGTTGCTGCCCTTGTACGCATGACTAGTAGGGTTGAGCATTCGGTCGATTCGATCCAGAACCGAACCGAACCGAATTGATCGAAAACCGAAATGTGATTTTTTTTGGGGACCAGACCGGACCGAAGTTTAATTATGGACCGAACCGGCTCGAACCGAAATAATTCGGTTCGGTCCGGACCGAACCGAAATAATTCGGTCTATTCGGTCCGGACCGATATATTTTTTAAAGAATTGGACCGAACCAATTTTTATTTCGGTCTATTCGGTCCGGACCGAATAGACCGAATTTTCAGAAAATTAGAACCGAATCGAATTTGCACGGTTCGGTTCAGTTTTTCAGTTTCGGTTCGGTTTTGCTCAGTCCTAACTAGTTCAAGTTACATGCTTGTTCTGATCATTGGTTTTTTTAGATTTTAAATGAACTGACTAGTACCCATGATAAAATTGAGCTTTGCTCTCTCCTCGGGAGACCTTGTCAGTTTTTTTTAGAAATTACAAATCTTATAAATAATTAGCATTTAATTTTTTTTTTCAAAAAATACAAAATATTTTGAAGGACTAATTCTTTTTTTAAAAAATGGGAAAATTAATTCATTCGTCCCTGAACTATAGCTCGTTTATGGTCTAGGTCCCTATACTATAAATCTCAATTGTTTGATACCTTAACTTTCAAAAAATTTGATTTAGGTCCTTCTGTCAGATCACTAACGGACGTTAGTCAACGCTGACGTGGAAAATCGAAACTTCACGGATTGAAGTGGAATTTTTATATGTTAAACTAGGAATGGTTACAAGAACACAAGTGGTGAAAGTTTTCGATTTTGAGTTTCCTAACATATAGAAATTTGCATATATTCATAAGTTCTTCGCGTGTTCTTGTAATCACTCCTATATTAACATATCAAATTTTCACTTCAGTCACTGAAGTTTCGATTTTTCACGTCAGTGTTGACTAACATCCGTTAGTCAAAATGTGACGGAAGGACCCAAATCAATTTTTTTTTGAAAATTAAGGTATCAAACAATTGGATTTTATAGTACTGGGACCTAGGTCATAAACGGGCTATAGTTCAGGGGCGAATGAATTAATTTTCCCTAAAAAAATAGTATAAATTTCCCAAAAATAACTTCTTCCTTTAAAAAAAGGGAGAACATTTTCTAAATTAAACATGTTCTCATAAATTTTTATGATAATAAAAAATCGACGCCATATTCCCAAAAATTATCAAACAAATTTTTAATAAAATTTTATTTGTTGAAAAATAAAGGAACCTTTATTATTAATTCTATAAAATATAAATATACAATAAACAAAAATGAATATAATTTATACTTTATTTCTTTTAATATAATTTATACTTTGTTAATCCTATAATAAATTAATTCTTTTTTGAAACATATAATAATTAATTTTTAAAATTTAATTTAGTTACTAAAGAAATTCATTAAAACATTATTAAGACTCTCCCGGAGTTCATATATCTTCTGCATTTTCACCCTCTCTCTCGCTCTCTCTCTCTCGCTCACTCTCCACTGTTCACTCTCTGTCTCTCTCTCTCTCTCTCTCCCTCTTTCTCTGTTAGGGTTTTAGTTTTAAACAAATTATTACTATGACGCAAACAACTACGGCCGTTGTCGCTGCCGCCGACGGAGGTAGACAACCACAACAAGGAATTGGAAAATCGATACAGGGAATTATACGTACACGTGTTCAGATCTCCAATCGCTTCTCTAAAGCCAAACTGTTGGTACTTCATCTCTATTTACACACACTTATTTTCAATTTATATGTATGTTTGATTGTTAATTAATCGATTAATTTATGTGCCTCTTTATGTTTGATTGATATATATGTTCAATTTCTATGAAGGTTTTATTGTTGTTTAGGCTTGTGAGTGGATTTGTGGATTGATTTGCATGTGTAGTTATAAGTTTAGTGCTTATTGCAAAGTTTTTTCATACGGCATTAGATTCAGGTAAAATCGGAAAATTCGATAGTGCATGTGCATGTAGTTGTTGATAATACATCACTGATATGTCGGCCTTGATCTGGAAATAGGCCAGACATTTATTTTGTTTTTAATTTGTATGATCATAGAGTATGGAAGTGAATTGGATAGTGAGTGACCGAGTGCTTAGAAAAAGATATTTGTATATATGTAAACTGGGATAAATTAACATACATCATACTAGCATGCCTAACGGCCCATTACATGTTCGGAGTACAAGTTTAGTGCTAATTAGTAAGAAATTGAGAGGGCTTATTGTAAAGCATCGTAATACGGAAGTAGATTTAGGTTAAATCAGAAAGTCGATAGTGCATGTACTTGTCAATAATACAGAACTGATATGTTGGCTATTTTCCAGGCAAACATTTATTTTGTTTCTAATTCGTTCGAGGATTATCCAAGTAATGATTTCTTGTTAAATTTGTGAATAATTGTTTTTCGGTCAAAAAGCGCGCGATTAAATGCGCTTCGCGAGTCGCGCTTCAAAACCAGGTCTTGCGCTTTTTTAGAATTAGCGCCTTCAACAACACTACGTACGACCGTAGAAAATGAAAGTGAATTGGATAACGAGCGACCAAGTGCTTAGCAAAGCATATTTAATAATAGTGAAACTTGGATAAAGTAACATACATCATACTCTTAAAGTCGATAGTGCATGTGCTTGTAGTTGTCGATATACGTTACTGATGTGTTTGACATGGTCCGAAATAGAACAACTTTTATTTTTGTTTTAAGTTGTATAACCGTAGAAAACGTAATTGAATTGGACAGTGAGTGACCAAGTGCTTTGAAAAAAATATGTGGATATAGTGAAGTTGAAATTGGGATGAATTAGCATACATGAAACTCCCATGCCTAAGGGCTCATTTCATGTTCTGAGCACAAGTTTAGTGCTAATTAGTAGGAAATTGAGAGCTATTGTAGTTCTATTATACGTACACATCTTCAGATCTCCAATCGCTTCTCTAAAGCCGGTCTGTTGGTACTCCATCTGTTTTTACACACCCAGTTCAATTTAAATGTATGTTTAATTGTTAATTAATCGATTAATAGTGATCTAAATCTATTGGCGGTCTTTATTGTAGTTAAAAATTTATCTATTATATATATTTATACTAATTTTATATTAATTTACTATTTTCAGGAAACAATGAAGAAATTGCTCCAAAAAATATTCATCATTCATTTGTCTTGCATTCCAATCCAAGACAAATCCAAGGTACATAATGTGTTTGCGTTCAATGTATCCCAATAATGTTGATTTAAATGCTCTAGATTATTTATAGAGTATTTGTGTGTCCTTGCCATTTATCACTATTATGGCTTGTGCAGGTAAAGTATGTTGTCGATAATACGTCACTGATATCTTGGCAGTGATCAGGAAATAGACCGAACATTTATTTTGTTTTTAAATTTTACAATCGTAGAAAATGTAAGTGAATTGGATAGTGAGTGACCAAGTGCTTAGCAAAACATATTTAATAATAGTAAAACTTGGATGAATTAATGTACATCAGGCTCGTATGCCTAACGGACCATTTCAGATTTCGAGTACAAATTTAGTGTAATTAGTAGGAAATTGAGAGTACTTATTGTAAAGTTTCGTAACACAGAATTAGGTTTAGGTAAAATTGGAAAGTTATCGTGCATGTGCATGTAGTTTTGGATAATACGTTAATGATATGTTGGCCATGATCTGGAAATAGACTAGACATTTATTTTTCTTTTAATTTGTACGGACGTAGAAAACATAGGTGAATTGGATAGTGAGTGACCGAGTGCTTAGCAAAAAATATATGGATGTAGTGAAGTTGAAATTGGGATAAATTAGCATACATGAGACTCGCATGCCTAAGGGCTCATTTCATGTTCCGAGTACAAGTTTAGTGCTAATTAGTAGGAAATTGAGAGTGATTATTGTAGTGATTCATAGTAAGGAATTAAATTTAGGTAAAATCGGAAGGTCTAGTGCATGTGCTTGTAATTGTTGAATATATCACTGGTTTGTTCGCCATGATTCGAAAATAGAGCAGACATTTATCAGCTCTTCATGTAGGTCAGTATACAGTGATTGTGCCATGGGTCTATTACCTGGTGAAATGGGACGCTCCTAGTTTTTTCTTCCAGTATATAATATAATTTAGACCCCTGTGCAATATTTGCACTTTATCTGCACCTAAATTTTAGCTGAATCTGTGCACAACAATTTTAACTAGTTGACTGAATAAATTTAATGTGTCAAATTTGTTGTTAGCGCAGGTGATTACTGATAAAAAATGCATAACAATAAATTTAACATGTTATAAGCAAATTAGATTGTCCTAAAAAGTGTTAATGATAACCGGATTCAAACTAAAGGCACAAATATGAAGTCATGGTAACAAAATAAAGATAGATAATCAACTACAAGCCGTAAAGATTAGCTCTGTTCTTCTCAAAAGTTGACAACTTAGACATAAATTAATAATCATCATCTTCAGGCTCTTCTTGAAGATTTCAAAATCTTCATCTTGACTGTCCTGGTTACGATTCTAATCCCTCTCTTCAAATTCAATCTCATCTTCCTCGTCTTCACTTTCATCAACTAAACGCCTTCTAGATGAGAAAGATTGCATGTATATGTATGTATGTATATATACATACATACATACATACATACATATATGTATACAAGAAAGAAGATATTTAGCCGGAAAGGAGATGAGAAATCTGACACAGAATCTCTCTTTCAGTCGCCTGCCTCGTATGTTTGTGTATGTCTGTATCGTTCGATATGATACGTGACTTAGGTTTTAGGGTTTTTTATGACCCGTTTCGTTATAAAAGGCCCGGCCGTTACCGAGTCAATAGTCTAGTCAACAGCCAGGTCAACAAAAAATAAAAGCGTGCTTTTTTGGCGCTTCTTGCATATCGCTTAAGCGCAAGAAGCGCACAGAAGCGCGCGCTTCAGCAACCTCGCATCGCATAACTCAAGCGACGCGCTAAAACCTCGCATCGCATCGCTTCTCGCATATGCGCGCGCATATGCGCGCTTTTAACAACACTGCCCACAGGCTATGTGGATGAGTACTTGGCTACTTTGTGTTGATGTGTTAGTTTCCATGAAACTTGTTATGAAGCAACTACGGGGAGAGAAGGTTACAAAA
Organism: Saposhnikovia divaricata; assembly: GCA_036435485.1. Classification (NCBI taxonomy): domain Eukaryota; kingdom Viridiplantae; phylum Streptophyta; class Magnoliopsida; order Apiales; family Apiaceae; genus Saposhnikovia; species Saposhnikovia divaricata. The sequence continues at coordinate 204,927,271 of CM071600.1, forward strand.
AGAGAGAGGAAGAAGATTGCAAGAACTCTAGCTGATATGTCCACACTAGTTTCGGTTACGATCCTAATGCTGATTCCTGTAAGCATATTTATGCCTTTTCATTTTCAGTTACAAAATAGTTTTCAAATACTTATGAGGCTCAGCTAATTCTCTGCTTCAAAAATTTGTTAGCCATGGTCTTGCAATATTTTGTTGTGTTGTCCACATAGAAAACTTTTTCGATAGTTTCCTATAATAGAATTAGCTGGTCTAAGCCGATATTAGAAAAACCAACGAGATCTTAATATTTGAGAACTCTACGGTATCTGAATGTGTAACTAGTATTACACATAAGCACCCATATTTGGGTTTGCTTGGTGTTAAGTATTTTACGGGTAATGATGGTTCATTTTCCATAATTTTCTTTGTTAATACCAGGTATTGACAATCAATCTCTCTGTTTCTGTAATTAGATGTCTGCAGTGGCACATGCAGTTACATTAATAGCAATGAAGAGATGCATTCCAGCACTGATAATTTAATCTATTCATTCCAATTACTAGCCGCGTCAAAAATCTTGACCACTTCAATAGCTATATTCTTTCAGAATCTTCTTCTTGAAAAGCCTCCTCTAAACTATCTTCATTTACAGTAGTACTGTTATTATAGACATGCACCATGCTTTCAGGTGCATAAAACATGTTTTCGAGATTCAAGTCGATGAAGCATCTACCATTTCGAGATTCAAGACAAATTCCAAGGTACATTCATTTATGGCTTGTGCTGGTAAAGTATGTTGTCGATAATATGTCACTGATATGTTGGCGGTGATCCGGAAGTAGACAATAACATTTATTTTGTTTTTAATTGATTAATAGTGATCTAAATCTATTGGCGGTCTTTATTGTAGTTAAAAATTTATCTATTATATAAATATACTAATTATATATTAATTTAATATTTTCAGGAAATAATGAAGAAATTGCTCCAAAAAATATTCATTTTTCATTTGTCTTGGATTCCAATCCAAGACAAATCCAAGGTACATAATGTGTTTACTATTATGGCTTGTGCTGGTAAAATATGTTGTCGATAATTGTCGAAAATACGTCACTGATATGTTGGCGGTGATCCAGAAGTAGACAAAACATTTATTTTGTTTTTAAATTTTACGATCGTAGAAAATGTAAGTGAATTGGAATAATTAGATAGTGAGTGACCAAGTGCTTAGCAAAACATATTTAATAATAGTAAAACTTGGATAAATTAATATACATCAGGCTCGTATACCTAACGGACCATTTCAGATTTCGAGTACAAGTTTAGTGCTAATTAGTAGGAAATTGAGAGTACTTATTGTAAATCTTCGTAACACGAAATTAGGTTTAGGTAAAACTGGAAAGTTGATGGTGCATGTGCATGTAGTTTTGGATAATACGTTACTGATATGTTGGCCATGATCCGGAAATAGACTAGACATTTATTTTTCTTTTAATTTGTACGGACGTAGAAAAAATAAGTGAATTGGATAGTGAGTGACCGAGTGCTTAGCAAAAAATATATGGATCTAGTGAAGTTGAAATTGGGAAAAATTAGAAAACATGAGACTTGCATGCCTAAGGGCTCATTTCATGTTCCGAGTACAAGTTTAGTGCTAATTAGTAGGAAATTGAGAGTGATTATTGTAATGATTCATAGTAAGGAATTAAATTTAGGTAAAATCGGAAGGTCTAGTGCATGTGCTTGTAATTGATGAATACGTCACTGGTATGTTCGCCATGATTCGAAAATAGAGCCGACATTTATTTTTCCTTTAATTTGTATGATGGTATAAAATGGAAGTAAATTGGATAGTGAATGACCGATATAGTGAAACTGGGATAAATTAATATGCATTGGACTAGCACATTTTTGGATATAGTGAAATTGGGATAAATTAATATACATTCGACTTGCATGCCTAACGACCCATTTGATGTTCCGAATACAAGTTTACTGCTAATTAGTAGGAAATTGAGATTGCTTATTGTAAAGATTCGTAATACAAAATTAGATTCAAGTAAAATTGGAAAGTCTATTGTGCATGTGCATTTAATTTTTAATAATGTCACTGCATGATTCGGAAATAGACGAGGCATTTGTTTTCTTTTAGTTTGTACGTCCGTAGAAAATGGAAGTGAGTTGGATTGTGAGTGGCCGAGTGCATAGAAAAAAATATATAATATTTGGATATAGTGAAATTGGGATAAATTAACATTAGACTTGCATGCTTAACGACCCATTTCATGCTCTCCCTCCTCCTAACTAAAGTTTTAAAATCCTAAAAATCACTAAAAACAAGTACAAACACCGGTCAAAACAACATCTTAAACACAACTATATACAAACATATACATAAAATGAAGCTTTAAATTGAGATTGCAATGAGAAAATTAAGTAATTAGAATGAAAAATGCCCTGATTGTGATAGAGAGAGATGAAATGGAGCTTTAAACAAGGGTTTCGTGTGTTTGTATACTTTGTATGTATAGGTGTGTATATATATTAGAGAGGGAGAGCTGTGAAATATGTTTGACTTAGGGAGTGAAAATGAGGGTGTGTCATGCTCTTGAAGACTCTGGATTTTAAAAGTTGATTAGGTTGATGTATAATTGTTTCAAATCCGGTGGATCCCATTCACACTATTTGATTTCAGTAAATAATTATTTTCTCACACAATTTACAATTATTGTTGTTTTTGTTTGTTACTCCCTCCGTCCCACCCATTTCTTTACAGTTTTTTTCACTGCTTGGCACACATTTTAAGGCTCCTAAAAAGTATAGTTCCATAACTTATTTTTAAAATTTTCTTTTTTTGTGTAAAAATTTAACATACCTATTTTTATACAAAAAAGAAAATTTGAAAAATAAGTTATGGAACTATCCTTAAAATTCACATTAAAATGCATGCCACGCCCCCGTCCCCCAATGATAACAATTGGCTGGGACTGAGGGAGTAGATGTTTTGATGATTAAATACTTACAAGGTGATTATGTAATATTGGTTAGGGCTTTGAAGTTGTAAGGCGCTTCTTATTAAGCGTATACAAAATGCACTTTCTGGACTTGATAGAAGAAAGATGTTGCATCCAAAACACTATGTACATTACATTCTTAGAATTTTTACTTTAGTACATAACTTGTTTGTTCCTAAATTTCTTCTTCTATGCGTCGTTTGAAGTGTCTCAAGTTTTGTTTTTTGTTAAAGAATTTTATATAGGCATGGATGATCAAAATATGAAGTGGTCCTTGTCTGCTGTACTGTGTTTCAATTGTGATAGTGTTGCTAGGTATAGGGTTTGAACTGGTCCGTTTGTATGCATGTTGTTTTTCTTATTCTGAGAAATGTATGCAGGTTATAGTATAACCGTTATACCAACTTTTTGTGGAAATCAACATTGATGTTACTTGTACCAATTGAGATTTTCTGTCATTTAACATGTTTTTTTATAGTAGGTATCAAAGAATATTGCCTCTGGAACTGTGTTTGGGCCAATTAACGGATGAGTTCAAGAAGAGGGGGCAAATCTGGTGCGAAACTACCTACTGCTGGTTCGATTGACTTATCCAAAGGGAAAACTGTCCCTCAAGTTTCTGATTGCTGGGCCGGTCAAGTGGCTGATGGGGGGTGTCAGCTGTAAGTCTTAATTCTAAACAGAATGGAGGCTGGGAGGAGGTGGGAAGAAAGCCCAGAGATAGGTCTTTTGTAAATGTGGGGAGTCAGAATCCCAGTGTGAAAGTATTAGGCAATCCCTGGACAGGAGCTAAGGGCCTTCTAATGCCTGGCCAGGAACTAAGCAGCCTGTCAGTGCCTGGGCAGGACAGGGTGCTGCCAATGCCTTTGCAGCACCGGTAGGTGACTATAGAAGGCCCGCTGGCAGAGGTTGGAATCCATCTTTCTCATAAGACTATGAGAATAAATCTGATCAACCAGCTGTTATTCCTCCTCTTAAGCATGGGTTGCAATGGCGTAGTAACATGTCTCAGGCAGAAAAGGTGGGTAATGTATTTGCTTCAAACCCTGCCAATGCCACATATGACAAAGAGGAAAGGAAATACGCTGATGAAGAGGATTTTGATACTGAAGATATTTATGACTCTGATGAGTATGACTTGGGTGAAAGCCAAATGAGTCACGAGACTCTTATGGAGAGTTCAGTACATAAAAGGTTTTTTAAAACCCCAGATGAGACGAAAGCAGAGGAAATCAATGAGCCTGACAGGCAGTGGCACTGCCCAGCATGTTATGGCGGGCCTGGTGCGATTGACTGGTATCATGGACTGCAAGCCCTAATGACCCATGCTAAAACTAAAGGCAAAAGAAGGGCAAAGGCCCACAGGGTACTTGCTCAACTATTGGATGAGGAGCTGCGATAGAAGTGAACTTCTCTAGTCCCTGCCGGTGAAGCCTTTGGCAAGTGGAAAGGATTAAGCGAAAATTCTGTAAGAGACAGGGAAATAGTATGGCCACCTATGGTGATCATAATGAACACACAACTTGACAAAGATGAGAGAGAAAAGGTAAATGTTCATTTGATATGCTATTAGATGTTGCACCCTTAATTTTTTGAGCGACAAATCTAACTTTCAACGGGAGTATGATGATCAACCTTTTTTTGTGTGTTCCTTGTGCCTTACTGTTTTTTGCTTACTATTGCATTTTCAGTGGGTTGGACTGGGAAGTAACGAACTTCTTGAGTACTTTAGTGGTTATGAAGCCGTGAAGGCACGACACTCCTATGACCCGCAAGGGCATGGAGGTATGAGTGTCCTCATCTTTGTGGCCTCAGCTGTTGGTTATTTCGAGGCTGATTGATTAAGCATGCGTTTTGAGGACGAAGGAATGAACCGTGATGCTTGGGATCACAAGGCGCAGCGGTTTCTTCCCGGTGGGAAGCATCTGTTCTATGGTTACATGGCAGAGAAAGGAGATATTGATATATTTAACCAGCACTCTAAAGGTCCACTATTTTGTAACCCGTACTTATTTTAGAAGTACCTGTTCCCTCATTTTCTTCTTTTTCTTCTTCTTTAGATTTCAATTTTCTTATCTTTGATTGGTTAGGTAAGTCCATAGTAAAGTTTGAAATGAGATCGTATGAGGAGATGGTAGTTAACTCAACAAGGCAGACGAGTGAGGACAATGAAAATCATCTCCTCAACTGGTACAAGAACATAGCCGTAAAGGAGAAAAAATATGCAAAAATACTTGAAGATTCGTTTGGTTTTTACTAGTAACCTAAATTTGTATTCAGTGCCGGCCAATGTCTAATATCCAGCCATGTAAACCACAAACCTTTCTAGTGATCTAACGTTTGTGTAATGTTTTTCATATGCATATTTGGTGCACCGTGCCTTTGCTCTTTATTCTAAAAATTTTGTTGGCCGGACGATGTATATTTTAAGCAAAAACATGGTCATTTCGGATTAGAAAATATTCCTTCTAAAATTGAATATAGCTTGCCTACTTTAGGTAGAATCAATTCTCAGTTTTCTAATGCAAAGGGATCTGCAAAACTAGGCTAGAATGTCTTGTTAGTTATTACACCTGTTTAGAGCTGTCTTGCACATTTCGGACGCAGAGGATGTGAATCTCTTTCTGCGCAAAGTGCAGCCTATGCAGTGTTTTTTTCCTTCTAAAACATAAGCATTCTAGATATGTATCACCCTTGTGACTGTTATCAGTGTCAAAGCTTTAAATTGTTGTAGTCTGGGCAAAACTTTTGTACAACCGTGATTAAAAGGTTAAAATAAACAAAGTTATTATGCATCTCTGGTTAAAATAGCCACATGATTATATATATTCAGAGTGATTATGCATCTCTGGTTTCATCAAAATGCAAAAAGGCTAAAGAATAGTTCCCTCTCGTTCATTCTTATCAATGTTGCGTTATAAAAGATACAGAAGATTGCAAACTGCACAGCAAAAGAATAAAGATAAATGCAAAAGTATGCATACGGAAGAATAAAGAAATAGTGAGATTTGTTTAACAATAATAATTACCACAACCTAAGTTTTGACCTCCATTTTTCACTACAAATTCCTACTTGAATATTTATTCGAAAGTTTCAACTTCTACACAATCATTTTTTCAAACTCTTTCTCATTAAATAAAGGCCAATACAATATAGAATGGCATTTTTTATCCTTTTTTTTTCTTTTGTTTTTTATGCTCATGAATCAAATGAGCATGAATTGATTTTTTTTAGTTACTATTTCGAGAAACCTTGATAAATAAATCAATGTTCATCCTAATTTTTTTATTTAAAATATGGTACTCCAACCGATAAAAATTTTACATTTGATTTTTTCGAAAACTAAATTTTTTTAAATGATTAAACTTGTTCTAAAAATGGTATAATTTGTTGAAAAATAATTTCTTCCTTTAAAGGATTTTTTTAAATTAAATATTTTCTTAAAAATATTCATTATATATTGATGATAAATAAGGATTTTCTTTAAATTAAATATTTTCTTAAAAATATTCAGTATATATTGATGATAAACACTACGGGAGTATATACATCTTCTCCATTTTTCACATCTCTCTCTCGCCTAGGGTTTTACTTGTAAGAAATTATTAGTATGACGTTGGCGGCTCCGGCCGTCGTCACTGCCGCCGGTGGAGGCAGACAACCACAACAAAAAGGAATTGTACGATCTCCAATCGCTTCTCTAAAGCCGAACTGTTGGTACTCTATCTCTTTTATTTTACACACACTTCAATTTATATGTATGTTTAATTGTTAATTAATCGATTAACAGTGATCTAAATTCTATTGGCGATCTTTATTATGCATATTTATACTAATTTTATGTTAATTAAATATTTTCAGGAAACAATGAAGAAAATGCTCCAAAAAATATTCATCATTCATTTGTCTCGAATTCCAATCCAAAACAAATCCAAGGTACATAATGTGTTTACTATTGTGGCTTATGCTGGTAAAGTATGTTTTCGATAATAAGTCACTGATATGTAGGCGGTGATCCGGAAATTAATAGACCAAACATTTATTTTGTTCTTAAATTTTACAATCGTAGAAAACTTAAGGGAATTGGATAGTGAGTGACCAAGTGCTTAGCAAAACATATTTAATACTAGTAAAACTTGGATAAATTATGCCTAACGGACCATTTCAGATTTCGAGTACAAGTTTAGTGCTAATTAGTAGGAAATTGAGAGTACTTATTATAAATTTTCGTAACACGGAATTAGGTTTAGGTAAATTGGAAAGTTATCGTGCATGTGCATGTAGTTTTGGATAATACGTTACTAATATGTTGACCAAGATCCGGAAATAGACTAGACATTTATTTTTCCATTAATTTGTATGATCGTAGAACAAATCGTCAAATCCCTTTTTTTCTAGGAAAACTAGGTTTTGACAATGTATTTCAAAGGTTTGTATGTGTGAAAAACATCTTTCCTTGTAATATGGGGAGAAAATCCTCGCAACTCGAACACCCATTTTTGCCTCTACAAAATTTGAAGCGTCGACCTGTTAGTCACATTATTATGCCAAGAGGAAGTGTCTACCATTGCATCAAAGTCCTCTTTTTGTCATATGAAATTGATGAGTATATAAACACAATGAAAATTAATGTATGCTGTATCAAATTAGATATTTGTTTATTTTACTGCATTTGCCTTATTCGGATAGATGGTATTCCATTCTCTTCTTACAGAAATTGGGATTATATATATGTGTATTCTCTGTTTAATACAAGAACTTGCACCTGAACCAAAATATATTCTTATGCTGTTTTTACATTTGTACTCTTCCAGAGAGACTACAAAGATATTTGGCTTAGCTGATTCTGTTTTTAATGCACTGGCACAATGTTTCAGTAAGAATCCCTGTCAAATTAAGGTGCGCAGTTTTATTGAATACCTTTATTGGATGGTTTTGTGATATTTGTTATTTAACAAATTTTGTTGTGCTGTAATTGTTGGTCCCAGCGATGGGGGTTAAAAGGGGGTGCAAAAAAAGGCACAAGCAGGATTTCAAAACCCCATTAACTTTGAAATGAAAAACCTTTTCATCTACTGATCAGTTGCGCTTTTAATTCATAAATGAACTTGCATTTTCTAAAATAGGATATACATTAAAAATAACACATGCAGAGAGTTTCAAACCTCCATGGTCTTGAAATGATTAAATGCCAATGCTTTTACCAAGGGGCAATGCTTGGAATGTTCATTTAGCACTATAGAAATAGTTGAAATATTTAAACCTCTGTCGGGGCAAGATACGTCCTGGTTGGTCATTCCTTTTTGCTATCAGTTTGTACTAAATTAATTGATGAGCCACAATTTGACATCTTATGCAGGCGAGATATTATGCTATGTTCAGAAGAGATATTCCTGCTGTCGACTCCCAAAATGGCAATTGTGTTGCGACATCAGATCCCAATGCAGCACTGAATATAGCTTCATTAAAGACTGAATTTCTAAATAGGACTTCAAATATTAGTTCATGTAGAATTTATAAATAGGAAAACCCTTAAGAATGAAATTGAACTCATTGGAAGAGAAAATCAGAGGGTGAATAAATAAGGAGCTAGGATATCAGATTCTAAAAGTTTATAGCCTGGTTTATACGCTTAATATATTCAATATCGACAATCTGCTTTAAGTATTAGTTTATATAAGGTGTATCCCTAAGTTAATTAATTGATTAAATCATAAACTAAAGAAGTTGATGTATGATGTGTAAATACAAAGAAGCACAATTCCAAAATTCATTACTTCTGTCAAGGATCCAGGCAAGTTTTCTATCCTTCTCTTTAGTACTACATCTCCATAATGGGTTTGTATTCATCTATAAAAGTTCTTATCCTTCTTTCATCCTTCAAATCTCACTCATCTTCTTTCCAAAATATGATGAGTATTATATTAGCTCTTCTTTTAAAGGAAGTATCATTACGTGATCAGGTTATGTCCAGCATTAAATATGATATATGTATCTTTAAGTGAACCATCATTTTTGGCGCCATTAAAATAACTGAGTTGAACAACCTCCATTGTTATGTCGGGGAACTTTGGGCCTAAGGCCATACCCGCGTTGATATGTGTGGGGTATGTAAATCACTATAAGTGGGGCCTGTGAGGTAAACAAGTGAGGCAAATAAGGTGGTAATAATATAATTCCACAATTACGTCGCATGCAATCGTTTTACTACCTGGTTGATCACTAATAGTGTTGTTTAATAGTGTTGTTTGAGTTCTGGATCTTTCGATCACTCAGTTTTTGGAAACAATTGAATTCACATCTTGTTATAAAAATAAATTGTAACGTATATGTATACTTATCGGTATATGATTATATCTCAATTTGTGTGCTTGCTGATATCGTAAAAGTCTTGTTTATTTTAAGCATTTGTTAAGCTATAAGATAAAATGGTTTTATCCTCTGTATATTACTTTGCTCCATATTCAGTTCTTTTTTTCCTTCATGTTGAGCATTGTGAGTTGCTCACTCTTGCTGTTTACAAACATTATAGCTAAGCATGAGACTGGTGAGGTATCGAATCCATAAGGGAAAGTGAAACGTGGAAGTTTTAATCCACGCAATTAGAGGGCTTCACTGCTTCGAAACCTTGAAGCAAGTAATATCTGTAGGCTTTTGATTTATGTAATTAGAGCCGACAATATCGTACACGAAAATGACATGAACACGACACGAAAATTACGAGTTTGGGTTGGCCCGCGGTACACGAACATTAAAGTACACGAACACGAAATTACACAGATGAATTTAGTGTCGGTTTTGGGTTTATTCTTGGTACACGACACGAAACAAAAATACACGAAATAAATAAATATTTAAATAAATTTTTTAAAATTCTATGAATACATATTATATATATGATTTTTACATAAGATAAATATAAATAGTTTCAAATTTTAGTTTCACAAGACTTGAGCATACTTGATTTTTTATGACACATTAACTTAAGATCCGATTAGTAAAAATTTAATATTTAAATATTTTTATTTTTATTTGAAAATTACATGAAACACGCGACGAATTATACACGAAATGAATGAAGCGAATCCTTAATGAATCGATTTTTGATTTGACATTACATACACGAAAGACGAAAGTACACGACAAAAAAGTATACGAAACGAAAATTATTAGATACTAGCTTAAAACCCGTGCGATGCACGGATTTTTTAAAATATTATATAAAAAATTTTGTATTAATTTAAATTATTTTTTGAAATATTAATTTTGGAGGCTTAAATTTTTATATGAGATGATTTGATAATAGTTGTATAAATATTATCCATGATATTTCTAAAAATGGAGAGATTTTAGTCAGAAAATGTAGAAAGATGATAGGTTTTAGTTGAAAAAAATAATTGTTTAATTATTTGTAATTATAAAATAATTCTTTTATTTTATTAAATATAATGCCCGTGTAATGATTAGAATATGAGAGGATTTAGTTAAAGAAAATTAAAAAGGTAACATGTTTTAGGTGAAAAATGTAATTGATTAGTTTATAGTATTTATAATTTAATTACGTTATTTTACTAAATACAATTGCTCGTAATGGTTTTTGAAAAGAAGAAATTAATATTGTACGTGATATTTCTATTAAAAGAGGGATTTTAGTTAGAAAATATATAAAAGATGATACATTTTAGCTGAAAAATAAAATCAGTTAATTATTAATATTACAATATTATTAGTTTCTTTTATTAAATAGAAACTCCCGTGATATAATTGCAAAAAAAATATTTTGGCTATAGAAATAGAAAGGTAACGTGAAAATTAAAAAGATTATACGATTTATGTGAAAAAGGTAATTGATTAGTTTATAGTAATTATAATTTAATTAAGGCAATTGACTACTTACCATTATTTTAGTTAATGAATTTTAATTTAATTTAATTTAATATACTAATGTTTACGGATTATACTAATGTTTCCTTATTATAAACAACGTATACAGATTTTTAATATATTTTTATTAATAATTAAAAAATATGATGTAATATTTCCGGGTATATATTAATGATTGTAAGATTAGTTTTAAATTAAAAAGGTAACATGTTGTAATTTGAAAGGAAATATTAATGATTGTAAGATATGATACGATTGATGTTTTTATAAACAACGTATACAGATTTTTAATATATTTTATTAATAATTGAAAAATATGATGTGATATTTTTGGGTATATATTAATGATTATAAGATTAGTAGGTGTTTATAAAAGGTAATTGATAACGTGTATTTTATACACGTTTTGTCTTTTATTCTTCTGCATTTTTGTTAGTTTCGAATGTTGTTTTATTAATATTTGTTATGTTTTTCATCTTTCAGTGCCTCATGCTTAATTGTTGAAAAGATGACTTAATTTGGGCATGAAAACTAAGATTATTCAAGAGGGAAGTTAGAAGATGAAAGCTAGCGATGTCGGGAGGTGTTTAATGTATTATCTTGAAGATTTTATCTCGTACGGGCAGCTGTACGGCCGTTCAACAGGCCGTACAGAGCTGCTGTATATTAAAAGAACAAAACATCTCTTAACCTAAGAGAATTTTCTAACCTACATCTTATTTTTTCCTCTCTTCTTAGCCTCTTCAAGAACATAATTAGGGTTAGTAGGAAGTAGTTGATTATGAGTAACTAACTCCATAATTTGGCTCAAGGAAGCATCTCTTGTACTAAACCCATTCAATTTAAGTAAGATCTTCTTCATTCTATCTTAATTGCTTGAGTGTATTGTTTATGATTTTGCTTGGAGAATTGTAAGTTGCTTCAATTTGCTCTTCTTGTAATATCAATTGCTAATTGTTTGTGCTAATCCGTAATTGTTAGTACATTCATTATAGTAGCACAAGTTTAGTGTACCTAAATTCTCAAGCTTTAAGTGCAAATACCTAGGTTGAGCTTCTCATCCTTGGGTTTGTCCTAACCTCTCTTTGATTGATTCCTTGAATTGGTTAAATTGGTAGTGCTTCACTATTGGTTGCTAGTATCAAGAGAACTAATTTATGAGCTTCACTAAATTAGTGTTTATAATAGAAGAGAAATAAGTGATTGTGTGCTTCACCAATTATCTTGGTTAGGTAGAGTTGGATATATTTGCTTGTTGTTGGGTTGAAGTGCTTGATTTTCCATTATCCTTGGGTCAAATGTCTCGTATCTTGTTAATTTGATCATTGTGTTGTGTTGGTAAATTTGGATAGTTGCCATTAACTTAGTTATATTTTTGTAGCAATTTAGTTATTGTATGCAAGGTGTTTGATAAAACACCTTAACCAAACTCAAAACCCCCCCCCCATTTACACACTTCTAGATTGTAAGAGATAATCTACTCGGAATCGATATTGATAGTCCTTCCCTGTGAACGAACTTCGAAAAACACTACCTTCAAATTGGCGCCGCTGCCGGGGAAGGCAACAATATTAATTTTTAGTTAATTGTTTCTTATATTTTAGATTTTATCTTTGTATATAATTTTTTTTCTTTGTTGTTTTTATTGGTGTGTCTTCATGTTTATTGGATATAGACATGAACTAACTCTTTCAGGAGACGATGGATAACTATTTTGGTTGGAATAATGCTCAAGATTTCACCTATGATCAAGAACGATATCAAGATTTTAATTCTTTTCAGAATTTTAATGCGTATCAGGTGAATTCTTTATATTCTACAAACTCATGCTATGCTCCTTACCCTCCAAGCATCGATTATTCATATACTTGTGAAAATCAATGTTATGATCCGCAATATAATTTCCAAGACCATCAAGGGTCTTCTTCATCTACATTGTCATCACTTGAAGAAATGATGAAGCAAATGGCGGCAAACAACCTCCAATTTCAAAACACCACTTTTCAAAGTATATCCAACTTGGAAAAGATCACTTCTCAAATGGAAAAGAACATTTCTCAAAGCATATCCAACTTGGAAGAGCAAATGAGTCAACTAGCCGAATCCGTGAGTCGATTAGAGGAGGTCAATTCTCCTACTAATCACGATTCTTGTTTTGTGATTAATGAAAATGTTGTGCATGATGAATTTGCTTGTTTAGTTGACGATTGCCCTAAGCTTGACAATGATAAATTGGATGTAGTTGAGGATCTACCAAATTTAGAAAGTTCTTTTGTGCTTAATGAATTGGTAGATGAGATAAAAATTGATGAATGTCCAATTAAAATTGAGAAGGAATTTGAGCTTAAGATGAATGAGGTTGAAATTTTTGTTTGGGTATATAAGGATCCAATTTGGGAACAATTTTTGAGTCGTAGTTATAATGACTATTCTGACGATTTTTCCAGCTACTTTGATTTTTCAGAGTCTTTTGAAGATGTGAAGATCATAAAAATATTTTTATATTTTTATGGATCAAAGGTATATTTGCACACCTTGTTTTTATTATTGATTCGTAGGTATGTGCATTTATTTGCTTTTTCACCTCATTAGTTATAACACTTGTATAAATAAGTCGAGCCAACGACAATAAACAAAGGCGCTGTGTGGGAGGCAACCCAAGGTACGTATGTATTTATATATTTTTATGTGTGTGTTAGATTTTGTTCCTCGCTTGCATTTATGTATAGCGTTATGCATATTGTGAGTTCGATGATTGATTTAATATTAGTGAGTGGGGATTCCATTTTTCATTTATCTTAAGTCTAAAAAAAAAAAAGAAGGGTTTTAGTTAATTATTATGTATTTTTGTGATGTGTTTAGTGAATTTTATAATAGAGTAAAAAAAAATGTAATAATAATTCCCCGCTCAATAATATTTAGTATCGTTAATTCTAATTTTTATGATTTTATATATTTATTCCACTCGTGCCATGATGTGTTTGTTCATGTTTTCAGGAATTAATATTTTATTCAAGCATTCAAGGATTTGTGGAAATTTTTTGAAAAAAAAAATTTAAAAAAAATACAATTTTGTAAATTTTCAGGACTGTACGGGCAATCGTACGGGCTACAGACCGTGCAGCAAGCCGTGCAGCAGCCCGTGCAATTTTTCTCAGCTTCTGTCCAAGTTGTAGTTCAAAATGAGTGAAAATTTTCAACCCCTACCCACTTGTTTGTACAGCCGTGCTACTCCAACAATCCAGCGCAGCCTCCATTTCTCTCCCCCCTCCCACGCGCGACACCCGTGCCAGCCTTTCCCCCACCTGCCTCCTCGAATCACATCTTTTTTCACCCCAATAACACGCCCCCCCCCCTTTTGTTTTTTTTGTTTTCTTTATTTAGTTTTTGTTTTCTTTTATTTTTGTTTTGTTTACTTTTACTCACTTTGTAAATTTTGATTTTAGTTTTTATTTTTATCTTATATAAATTTAAGAATCAATTTATATTTACTTTAAATTTTATTTTTGATTTTATTATTAATTGGTTAGTTCTTTTTATTTTATTTTATTTTATTTTGTTTTATTTACTTTTATTCACTACTTCTTTCATTTTAATTTTGATTTTATTTTTTTTATTTTCTAAATTAATTTTTTTTATAAATTCAGAAATGAATTTAAATTTATTTTATTTTGATTTTATTTTTAATTGGTTAGTGATTTATTTTATTTTATTTCATTTTATTTATTATTATTTTTTTTAAAAAAAAAACCAAAAAATCAAAAACCAAAATTTATTTCTTTTTAATTTTGATTTTAGTTTTTAATTTCTAAACTAAGTAATTATATTATTTTGGTTTTACTTTTAAATTTTATTTTTGATTTTATTTTAGTTTTTAATTTGATTTTTGCTTTTATTATTATTTCAGTTTTAAATTTGATTTGATTTTTATTTTATTTTATTAATTGGTTAGTTATTTTATGTTATTTTATTTTATTTTTAAAAAAAACATAAATAAATATTTTTATTATTTATATATCCTTAATTAGTTTTTTTTTGAGTGGCTTTGTAGGGTGTGGTTTTGGCTTGGTTATTTTCGTTGGATGATTGTGGTTGGTGGCATTGATTCAATTCATGGCTTGCAATATCGGAGTTGGAATTCGACAAATATGAGTGGTGCCCCCGGTCCTTGTTGCTTATTTTAAGGGGAGCTTCTTTCACTTTTGTTTCTAATTCGTTTTTTTTTTATTTGTCATGCATGAGGACATGCCATGTTTTAAGTGGGGGAAGGATTGTTCTGTTCATTCTTGTAGTATAGTATGTAGCTAGTTTTAGTACAATTTTTTTTGTTTCCTTCCATGTCCTTTTCGTTTACATTTGTAAATGAGTTTAGTCATGAGCGTGTTTACTTGTTTGTAAAATTTAAGACATTGTGAGTTTGTAGTCTTGTTTTCTTCATATTTCGTGCCTAGCATTGCCAATTTGATGTGAATCTATAAGTTTGATGCACCTTATTGCACACACTCACTTAAACTGGCATGAAAAGTCTAGATTGTTGTAATTAAATTGTAAACATGACGATTATCTCTTAGAATGCATGGAATCAAATCGAGAAGATGTTATTACAACTTAAACCTTGTGAGGCCTTGAACGATGATTCTTTTGCTTGTGTGTTGCTCCCTCTTTATGTGTGTTTGTTGCTCTAGGGCTTGCATTAAACCTTCATTCATGGATGCACCATAATAAGGAAATTCTTTTTAGGATAACCATTTTGGCCTTTTTAGCTTGTGAACCATGAAAATAATCCCTAGTTACCCCTTTGAAGCTTATATCCATATTTTTCTTCGTCACTCTCCCCTTTTATACATGAGTCATAGCCAAATACTTCACTCTCGACCTAGTTGAGCTAGTTGAGTCTTGGAAAGAATTGATTGATGAGCATGTGAATTTGGAGAAGTTGTGAAGAGGAAGAATTCTAATTATTGTAAGTGGGAACTAGTTTGATGTGTATATCTAGATGTGGTTCAAAGTTCTTTGTAGTATTTATTTATGTTATGCATTCCCTTTGCTAAAAAATTAATAATAAAGGGGATGTAAAAAAAAAAAAAAAAGAAGAGAAAAATAAAATAAAAAAAAAGCAATAAATCTTTGTACTTTATTTTGTTTCAATTTTCTTGGCAAATGTGGTTGTGTTTTGTAATTGTAAATGAGTGAAGATATTCTTTAGTTTGAGAATTTGGTGGATGAAGCGAGCAAGCGTCATTTTGACTCAACTAGCGAGACTTTTACACCTTCCTTGAACTTAAATTTTCACACCTTCACCCTAGCCTCATTACAACCCATTTTATGAATTCCTTGTTTTTGGTGCAATCTGGAATTTAGGTGAACATGCAAGGTCAAGTAGAGCGCATGCATTTAGACTTGGAGTTGAGTGAAATCTCTATCCCATACTTGTGTGATACATAATTGAGAGATGTGAGATTTTTCACCATATAATTTCATCTTCTTAATGCGAAGCCATGTATGCTTTGTGATAATCTTGTCCAGTGTTCACGATTGAAGTGCATTCATTCTAGCTTTAATGTCATGGTTACATTTTGCACAAGGTGTGTCATCTTGATTCTTGAATTGGTTGTTAGCTCGTTATAGTGGATGACAAGGTGAATAGCTCTATATGTTTGATTTTAGTTACAAGTAGACGGCTCGGACATATGAGTGTAGTAGTTAGTTTAATTAGTAGGTATTGTTAGTTTTTTGTTTGTTGGTGATTTTTGTGATTTTGTGGGTACATCATCTATAAACCCTCACGAGACCTCACTCGTCCACTAGGGCTACCTAGGGGTTCCAAGGGCTTGTTGCATATGCCAAATGCAACCGTGATCACCTACGGAAGTGGTACTAGTTAGGGGTATATCGTGTTGTTAATATTAGTTTGCTCGGGACTAGCAAAGTTCAAGTGGGGGAAGATTTGATAACGTGTATTTTATACACGTTTTGTCTTTTATTCTTCTGCATTTTTGTTAGTTTCGAATGTTGTTTTATTAATATTTGTTATGTTTTTCATCTTTCAGTGCCTCATGCTTAATTGTTGAAAAGATGACTTAATTTGGGCATGAAAGCTAAGATTATTCAAGAGGGAAGTTAGAAGATGAAAGCTAGCGATGTCGGGAGGTGTTTAATGTATTATCTTGAAGATTTTATCTCGTACGGGCAGCTGTACGGTCGTTCAACAGGCCGTACAGAGCTGCTGTATATTAAAAGAACAAAACATCTCTTAACCTAAGAGAATTTTCTAACCTACATCTTATTTTTTCCTCTCTTCTTAGCCTCTTCAAGAACATAATTAGGGTTAGTAGGAAGTAGTTGATTATGAGTAACTAACTCCATAATTTGGCTCAAGGAAGCATCTCTTGTACCAAACCCATTCAATTTAAGTAAGATCTTCTTCATTCTATCTTAATTGCTTGAGTGTATTGTTTATGATTTTGCTTGGAGAATTGTAAGTTGCTTCAATTTGCTCTTCTTGTAATATCAATTGCTAATTGTTTGTGCTAATCCGTAATTGTTAGTACATTCATTATAGTAGCACAAGTTTAGTGTACCTAAATTCTCAAGCTTTAAGTGCAAATACATAGGTTGAGCTTCTCATCCTTGGGTTTGTCCTAACCTCTCTTTGATTGATTCCTTGAATTGGTTAAATTGGTAGTGCTTCACTATTGGTTGCTAGTATCAAGAGAACTAATTTATGAGCTTCACTAAATTAGTGTTTATAATAGAAGAGAAATAAGTGATTGTGTGCTTCACCAATTATCTTGGTTAGGTAGAGTTGGATATATTTGCTTGTTGTTGGGTTGAAGTGCTTGATTTTCCATTATCCTTGGGTCAAATGTCTCGTATCTTGTTAATTTGATCATTGTGTTGTGTTGGTAAATTTGGATAGTTGCCATTAACTTAGTTATATTTTTGTAGCAATTTAGTTATTGTATGCAAGGTGTTTGATAAAACACCTTAACCAAACTCAAAACCCCCCCATTTACACACTTCTAGATTGTAAGAGATAATCTACTCGGAATCGATATTGATAGTCCTTCCCTGTGAACGAACTTCGAAAAACACTACCTTCAGTAATATCTTCAATTAAAAGTAAATGTGAAAAAAGGCAATCGACTACTTACCATTAATTATATTATGATATTATTTATTTTAGGAGTTTTAATAGTATAAATATCAAATATATTTTTCTTTATAATGAAGGGTATCACTTAGTAACAAAAAACAGATACCAAAACTCTTTTATTGTTTCGGCTTTTATATAATAGTATAGATATTTGTGATTGTAAGATTAGTAGGTGTTTATAAAAGGTAATATCTTCAATTAAAAGTAATTGTGAAAAAAATCAATCGACTACTTACCATTAATCATATTATGTTATTATTTATTTTAGGAATTTTAATAGTATAGATATCATATATATTTTTCTTTATAATGAAGAGTAAATAAGTAAATTCACTTAGTACCAAAAAACAGGTACCAAAACTTTCAATGTTTCGGAATTTATATAATAGTATATATATATATATATATATATATATATATATATGTAATATTACTTTTGGCAGTAGTACGAAGGATTCCTTACGGGATATGAATTCAATCTAGATTATGGGAACATTGTCGCACATAGTTTGCGTCAGAAACACTTTTACTTGTATTAAGTACGATTATGTAAATTATTACACCGATGTATTAATATAAGTTTTAAGTTTTGTTAACAACTCAAGTCTATATTTATTATTTAATTAAATGTTTTGATTTGGGGCGTTACAAAGTAATGGTCAGCGAATGTAGCAGTTCATAAAATTGTTAGTGAGATTATTTTTATGTTCCGATCGAATTCAATTCCACCCTTTTTTAGAGAAAAATGGCCGTCAGGATGACGTCAGGGACCTTGACCTTACCTGAGGGTACAATGGTTTTAGTATAATTATTGGATGACGATTTTGTAATAATAAGATTTATCCTTTTGAATTTACAAAAGTAACCATAATTTGTAGTTTATTTGGTACTAAGCTCAGGATTCTCACTTTGTGAGTGACCTCAGGGCCAGTGAACTCTTTCTTTTATCAATGTAATTTCTCAAGATTTTAATTAATGAAAAATCCGTTTTTATTTAAAAAAAAACAAAAGTTACAAACGGATGGAATGACAATAAATAGTTAGCGGAAGAAGTTGGAGTCTTTTAAGACTGCAATTCAATTGCAAAAATATCTTTAAGTTTACAAAAATTTAACAAATCTGGTTAGTTCATACAATTTAAATTGGTCTTTTTTTATTACCAGTACGTGAGAATAAAGAAACACTGAGATTTGTTAACAAAAGAGTTCCTACTTGCATATTTATTCGAAAGTTTCAACTTCTTCACAATCATTGTTTCAAACTCTTTCTCATTAAATAAAGGCCAATACAATATATAATTGCATTTTTTATCCTTTTTTTCTGTTTTTTTAATGCTCATGAATCAAACTTTCAAAAAAAAAATGCTCATGAACCAAATGAGCATGGATTTAGTTACTATTTCGCGAAATCTTGATAAATAAATCTTTGTTCATCCTAATTTTTTTATTTAAAATATGGTAACCGATAAAAATTTTATATTTAATTTTTTCGAAAACTAAATTTTTTTATTGATGATAAACACTACCGAAGTATATACACTTCTACTCCATTTTTCACGTGTCTCTCTCGCCTAGGGTTTTAGTTGTAAGAAATTATTAGTATGACGCAGGCGGCTCCGGCCGTCGTCGTCGCTGCTGCCGGTGGAGGTAGACAACCACAACAAAAAGGAGTTGGACGGACACATCCTGAGATCTGCAATCGCTTCTCTAAAACCGAACTGTTGGTACTCTATCTCGTTTATTTTACACACACACTTCAATTTATATGTATGTTTAATTGTTAATTACTCGATTAACAGTGATCTAAATCTATTTGCTATCTTTATTATGAATATTTATACTAATTTTATGTTAATTTAATATTTCAGGAAACAATGAAGAAATTGCTCCAAAAAATATTCAATCATTCATTTGTCTTGCATTCCAATCCAAGACAAATCCAAGGTACATAATGTGTTTGCGAACAATGTATCCCAATAATGTTGATTTAAATGCTCTAGATTATTTATAGAGTATTTGCGTGTCCTTGCCATTTATCACTATTATGGCTTGTGCAGGTAAAGTATGTTGTCGATAGTACGTCACTGATATCTTGGCGGTGATCAGGAAATAGACCGAACATTTATTTTGTTTTTAAATTTTACGATCATAGAAAATGTAAGTGAATTGGATAGTGAGTGACCAAGTGCTTAGCAAAACATATTTAATAATAGTAAAACTTGGATGAATTAATATACATCAGGCTCGTATGCCTAACGGGCCACTTCAGATTTCGAGTACAAGTTTAGTGCTAATTAGTAGGAAATTGAGAGTACTTATTGTAAAGCTTCGTAACACGGAATTAAGTTTAGGTAAAATTGGAAAGTTATCGTGCATGTGCATGTAGTTTTGGATAATACGTTACTGATATGTTGGTCATGATCCGGAAATAGACTAGACATTTATTTTTCTTTTAATTTGTACGGACGTAGAAAACATAAGTGAATTGGATAGTGAGTGACCGAGTGAGCAAAAAATATATGGATCTAGTGAAGTTGAAATTGGGATAATGTAGCATACATGAGACTCGCATGCCTAAGGGCTCATTTCATGTTCCGAGTACAAGTTAAGTGCTAATTAGTAGGAAATTGAGAGTGATTATTGTAGTGATTCATAGTAAGGAATTAAATTTAGGTAAAATCGGAAGGTCTAGTGCATGTGCTTGTAATTGTTGAATATGTCACTGGTATGTTCGCCATGATTCGAAAATAGAGCAGACATTTATCAGCTCTTCATGGAGGTCAGTATGCAGTGATTGAGCCATGGATCTATTACCTGGTGAAATGGGACGCTCATAGATTTTTGTTTCAGTATATAATATAATTTAGGGCAAATGAAACTGAAATGCAATGCCTCTCAAATTAATTTGGTTTGGGGAGCATTGTTTTTATTTTAGCAAATAAAACTGAATAGAAAATACTAGTACGGGAGATCTAGGAGAAGATAAATATAGTCCTCTATCTAGGCTTATTTTTTCATCCGAAACAACTACATATCTAGGCTTATGTAGGATACGAGTAAGAAATATCCCTTCACGCAAAAAAAAAAAAGTTAATGGTTACAATTTGAATGCTATAAAATCTCATTACCACTTTCTTTGTGTTTGTTGCAGGGAATCAGATTTTGAGTCTGAAAACAACATTAGGTGTATACCTAGCGCCTCGCACACCTCCAAGTCCAAGTGCAAAGTGCACAAGAAGTATGCCCTTACAAGAAACAATTTGCACCGATATATGTTGAGACATACACTATTATCACAAGGCGACTCAGCAAGACGGTATAAAGTAGAGGTATTTTCAGCCATGTCTTTTTCTGACACAGACCAACCAGCTGAAGATGAGCATCCCGTGGATATGGCTAAAACTTTTACTCTTAACATTGAATATAGTCGTATCAATTGCCTTACATGGGTCATCCACAACTCTGCCAATAGTTTTTCAGCTGCAATTCGGACACTTGAATCAGCTAGGCGCTTTCCAGAGCTTGCAATGGCATGGATTGGAGTTGATGTTCACTCGTGGCACAAAAAACTATCTTATCAGGTATGCAAGCACGCACGCACAAAAACACTGGCACTGAGATTGCTCCCTAGACCATGGGAATGAGTTTCCTAAGATTTCTAAGATTTGTTGACTTGTTGACTGCAAGCTAGTTACATAGAGTCATTATCTGTTATAAAATAGGAATATTTAACAGCTAACTATAATATTCAGTCAGACACATTAAGTATGATTTCCGACTCTACAGGTAGCTGTGTACGCTTTATTTAAAGCAGCAATTGAGGTGGAGTTGTTTCTTTCCCACAAACGTCACACCAATGCTTCTGCTTCTAAGATGTAAGTATACAATGCCCTTTATGCTTTTAGCCCTGGGATGTGCTTCGACGGTACAAGTTTCTGAAACATTTTTATTGTCGATTAACATTCTTTACAATTATTTATGGGTTGTATACTTCTTTCTATCATGTTTATTGCAACTTGACATGATTCCCAGGACGTAATATAGAATTTGCTGTTTAGAGTTTCTTTACGTAAGCTACCTACAAGGCTACAACTACAACACTTTGTATACCCAATGATAAGTATAATCATTTTGGGATATGATAGTCAGAATAAATCTTTATGTAATTTATCTATAATGTTCACATGATGAATATGGATAAGTGATTAAAATTTGTATGCATAATAAATGTGTAATCATAATATGTTAGTTTTTAATGATCTGTCATATTATTTTTTTTGCAGTGGCAACTCCTAAACGAATTAAACATTTGATGGGAGTCAGTGACCTGACATATAACGAAATCCAAAGCCATTTGCAGGTAGCTAGAATAATTACACCAAATATGTTCTCTTGGGAAGTGCATAGAAGATCTCCTCAACTCGAGGAACCCAAATCCAGTACACTGGTTTAAAATAGTGGAACTGCCTCGCATCGCAGAATTGTATGCATAATAAATGTGTAATCATAATATGTTTGTTTTTAATGATCTGTCATATTATTTTTTTTGCAGTGGCAACTCCTAAACGAATTAAACATTTGATGGGAGTCAGTGACCTGACATATAACGAAATCCAAAGCCATTTGCAGGTAGCTAGAATAATTACACCAAATATGTTCTCTTGGGAAGTGCATAGAAGATCTCCTCAACTCGAGGAACCCAAATCCAGTACACTGGTTTAAAATAGTGGAACTGCCTCGCATCGCAGAATTATATATTACTCTATTCAAAAAGTGGTCCATAGATTATGCAGGAAGGTCTGGTTTGTCTGAAATTATGTCAACTTTATGATATGATGATCTTTCGTGATTCATGATTATACCTCCTAAAGGGATCTCGTTTTGTGATACGATACTTAAATTACCCTAACGTTTGTTAGAATTCTAAACACAAATTACTCAGTGGTGTTGCAGGAATACGTTACTTATGTTGGTCATGATCCGGAAATAGACTAGACATTTATTTTGCCATTAATTTGTACGGACGTAGAAAACATAAGTATTAATTCTTTCCCACAGGAAGAGGAAGGATGAATACAGCCGGATGTATTGTGCGGTTGTGACAGTGGAGTATGAGCTCTTTCTGTTTTTATTGTTTCTCTTTTCATATAAACTTTATCATTTATGCTGTCTTATTTGTTTCCTTAATCTCTTTTGCTAATTATGTAGCTCATCTGTTGTGGCTGCTGGACTTCTTCGGGTTGTGGGAAAAGATCTTGCAGAGCTCCCCTTTGCAGCTACAGCCATTTCCAATCGACGCAAGGTGAGTTTACATCCTTTACTAAAAAGCTAGAAATGGTGCCTTCCACCCTCGTGTGGATTCTTGAGCATTTGGTGACGGTCACTACCAAGACCCGGGCTAAAGGAGCTACTGCTGGACATGTTGATAGGGTAAGATTTGTCGATTTGATTGCGTTGTCAAATGGAATGTTATTTGAACTTGTTTAATTGGATTTATTTGTTGTTGTTTAGTTTTATAATGTTATTGGTAATGTATAATTGTTGTTTCATCCGGTGAAGTATTAATTTTCTGAAGTTAGATGGTGTTTGTGTACAAAAACTAGGATGCATTCTAAAATTAAAAAAGATAAGTTAGAGTGGATGAAGAGTATAAAAAAAATGTGTTCAACATAGTTAAAATTGTAGGTAGTTAGTTGAATTGGTATAAGATTAAAATAAAGGGATTTGTGACTCTGAAAGAGCATACACTTGTTGGGAGATGTGTTGATTTGGGGACTCGTAGACTCTTTTAAATTGCTTGTGCTGATCCTCGCTTGCTCCTGAACACTGATGTCAAGTAAGATGAAGAAAAAGAAGCATTCACAACGTGAACAAATTTGGAATTTTGAAGGATTAATGCAATCTATATATGCTTTAATTTCAGATGCTATAAACAAATACTTTTATGAGATTTTTTTATTTTTTTGAAAAGTGATGTAAATCAAATTTTGCGAATATGGACCAACACCCTCTAAGAACCATATCCAATTAAAAAATCCGTCTCAGTAGCCCTACTCCCTGACACCTACATTTGCATATAAACCCATAAAGCCACTCAAACAAATTCAGAGACCACCTCTTCGATTTGCAGTTACTGAGCATTCATTTTCAAATGGTGAATCCAGTTGATGCACTCCAAGTCGACACCTTCCAAATCGACTCTCTTTTAGGCTCTGACTCTTTCATCTCCACCGACTCCAATCAGACTGGCTTACCAATTCAACTATCGAAGCAAACTGAGGAAAAACCACTGCCATTGAATCCGATTTCTTCATCAGAACCCCCCCCCCCCCGATCTGATGTGTGGTAAAGTTGTTCAAGCAAACGAACAGCCTCTTTTTAGGATTTAGTGTACTTGTTTAAAAATCCTAAAAATCACTAAAAACAAGTACAAACACCGGTCAAAACATCTTAAACCCAAGTATATACAAACATATACATTAAATGAAGCTTTATATCAAGATTGCAACGAAAATTAAGTAATTAGAATGAAAAAATACCTGATTGTGATCGAGAGAGATGAAATGGAGCTTTTAGCAAGGGTTTCGTGTGTTTGTATGGTTTGTATGTATAGGTGTATATAATATATATATATATATATATATATATATATATATATATATATATAGAGCGAGCGAGCAGTGAAATATGTATAACTTGGGAGTGAAAATGAGGGCGTGTGTTGTATTCTTGAAGACTCTAGATTTTATAAGTTGATTAGGTTGGTGTATGATTGTTTCGAAGTTGGTGGATCCCATTCACACTATTTGATTTTCTCACTAAAGATTCATTTAATATTTATTTCGACCGGTTGAGAATTTTTTATTTGGAAAGTTGTACTTCTAAATGAAGATTAAATAAATAATACTTTTGGAATTTGTCATTTAAATTGTAGTTAAATATATCAGAGAATATGCGGATTTAAGTTCTCTTTTAAAGATAAGGCCAACTACATGCATGTCAAACGTATACAAAATGCACTTTCTCGACTTGGTTTATTTGTTTATTGTACATACGGTCTCTTTGTTGAATGAAAGTAATTCCAAAAAATGTTGCATCCAATACACTTTGTACATTACATTATTAGAATTTTTACTTTAGTACATAACTTGTTGAAGTGTCTGAAGTTTTTTTTTTTTTAAAAAAGAATTTTCTATGGGCATGGATGATCAAAATATTAAGTGGTTCTTGGGTGCTGTTTTGTGTTTCAATTGTGATAGTGTTTCTAGGTATATGGTTTGAACTGGTCCGTTTGTATGCAAGTTTTTCTTATTCTGAGAAATGTATAGTATACCAACTTTTTGTGCAACTCAACATTGATTTTACTTGTACAAATTCAGATTTTCTGTCATTGAACATGTTTTTTTATGATAGGTATCACAGAATATTGCCTCCGGAACTGTCTTTGGGCCAATTAAAGGATGAGTTCAAGAAGCGGGGGCAAATCTGGTGCGAAACTACCTAGTGCTGGTTTGACTGACATATCCAAAGAAAAAACTGTCGCTCAAGTTTCTGATTGCTGGGCCGGTCAAGTGGCTGATGGGGTGTCAGCTGTAAGTCTTAATTCTGAACAGAATGGAGTCTGGGAGGAGCTAGGATGAAAGCACAGAAATAGGTCTTTTGTAAATGCGGGGAGTCAGAACTCAGAATACCAGTGTGAGTATCTGGCAATCCCTGGACAGGAGTGAAGGGGCCTTCTAATGCCTGGCCCGGAACTAAGCAGCCTGTCAGTGCCTGGGAAGGACAGGGTTCTGCCAATGGCTTTGTAGCACCGGTAGGTGACTATAGAAGACCCGCTGGCAGAGGTTGGAATCAAACTTCTTCAAAAGAGTATGAGAACAAAAATTATCAACCAGCTGTTATTCCTCCTTCTCTTCAGCATGGGTGGCAATGTCGTAGTATCATGTCTCAGGCAGAAAAGGTGGGTAATGTATCTGCTTCAAACCCTGCCAATGCCGCAGATGACAAAGAGGAAAGGAAATATGCCTGATGAAGAGGATTTTGATAGTGAACATATTTATGATTCTGATGAGTATGACTGGGATGAAATCCAAATGAGTCACGACTCTTATGGAGAGTTCAGTACTTAAAGGTTTTCTTAAAACCCCGGATGAGATCAAAGCAGAGGAAATCAATGAGCCTGACAGGCAGCGGCACTGCCCAGCATGCTATGGCGGACCTGGTGCGATTGACTGGTATCTGGGACTACAAGCCCTAATGGCCCATGCTAAAACTAATGGCAATAGAAGGGTAAAGGCCCACAGGGTACTTGCTCAACTGTTGGATGAGGAGCTGCGGAGGAAGGGAAGTTCTCTAGTCGCTGCCGGTGAAGCCTTTGGCAAGTGGAAAGGATTAAGCGAAAATTATGTAAGAGACAGGGAAATAATATGGCCACCTATGGACTATGGTGATCATAATGAACACACAACTTGACAAAGATGACAACGAAATGGTAAATGTTCATGTGATATGCTATTAGATGTTGCACCCTTAATTTTTTGAGTGACAAATCTTACTTTCAACGGGAGTATGATGATCAACCTTTTTTTGTGTGTGTTCCTTGTGCCTTACTGTTTTTTGTTTACTACTGCATTTTCAGTGGGTTGGAATGGGAAGTAACGAACTTCTTGAGTACTTTAGTGGTTATGAAGCCGTGAAGGCACGACACTCCTATGGCCCACAAGGGCATCGAGGTATTACTGTCCGCATCTTTGAGGCCTCGGCTGTTGGTTCTTTCGAGGCTGACCGATTAAGCAAGAGTTTTGAGGATGAAGGAACAAACCGTGATGCTTGGGATCACAAGGCGTGGCAGTTTCTTCCCAGTGGGCAGCGTCTGTTATATGGTTACATGGTAGAGAAAGGAGATATCGATATATTATTCCAGCACTCTAAAGGTCCACTTCATAACCCTTATGTTAAAAGTACCTGTTCCCTCATTTTCCTCCTCTTCTTTTTCTTTAGATTAAATTTTTTCTATCTTTGATTGGTTAGGCAAGTCCATAGTAAAGTTTTAAATGAGATTGTATGAGGAGATGGTAGTTAACTCAATAAGGCAGATGAGTGAGGACAATCATCTCCTTAACTGGTACAAGGACATAGCTGTGAAGGAAAAAAAAATGCAAAAACACTTGAAGATTCGTTTGGTTTGCTAAACGACAACTGCGCAACACCCAGGAAGAGAATCGCATAGTGCGACAGAGAACCAAGATGCATCAGGAGCAACATAAGGAGGAGGTAATCACTGATCCTTTATGATAAATAGGGCAAATATTATATGACTGTTATGGAAGTGTGTAGTAGTGTATGTTGTCTCTGTTGCACTGATCACTTACATTCCGTGTCTCCTGTTTTTAGTAATTGTTTTCTGAATTGTAAAGTTTATACATTAAACCGGTAAGCCGTTTTAGATTCTATTTAATATATATTTGTTTTTCACCTTCTTCTGTTTAGTGTTTTGACAGTCTGGCCATTAAACCATCATTTTTTCTGTGCTTTTCATTATATTTGGGTACTTCAGTTCTTCCTGAAGGCACCTGGCTACTTGTTCACTTTTCATTTTGTAGTAGTAGTTCAACTTTTCTTTAGTATTTGATTTGTTTATAGCTTTTGGGTGCATTTTTAATTGATGCCGGGATTTGTATTTTTCTTTAGATGGACTCCCAAGAAGAATTTCATAAAGAGCGACTCAAGCTTATTCATGAAGCCGCGCAATGAGAGAAGAGAATTTCGTGAAGATACAGCCAGAGAAGCGGGAGAATATGAAAATCCTAATGGAAAATCCTTCTTCAGCCGAGGACACTCAATTCAGGTAAAGATGGGAATAGTATGCGAACAGCGGTACTCTTGTTTTGTACATGTTCTTTCTGTGACAAAAATAAACCACACAAGGATTCATTTCACCTTTAACGTGGGTATTATAACAGTTGCTGCATGATTGTGGATATTATTTAACAACTACTTGTTGAACCCTTTGGCTTGTGTGGATATTGACTATGAGGTGCATGGTCATAATTGTTGTATTTTGTGAATCTGTACAACAAAAAATTGACTCCAATATGTACAAAACAACATATTTTTTTTGTAAATTTATAAACAAAACGACTCTTCTAAATCATTTTAGGTCCATGAACTAGCATTCATTGTTATTAAAACTTAAATTTCAACCACGGCCTAGATTTACAAACGTTTTTGATTTATTTAACGGGATCAAATTAAAGTTCGAGACATTGAAGCCTGTTTATCAGACCTTAGGCCTGAATTGTTTTGTAATTGGAGTTACGAGAACAATATAACCTTGAAAGATCACGGGACTGGAGTCACTGGGATCTGTTGTGAGCTCCATGTAACATTGCAGAATAATGGTCAACAAAAATTTGTAGCACAAATTTTTTGAGACAAGTAAAATAGAGACAACAAGACATCATTGCTTGATAAACACCAAAATTTTCGCAAACATGCATTCTTTAATATGAACTCATACATGCAACCAATACTTGGAAAGCAGTTACATAAAAAAAGCGAAGAAGAGCAGCTGAAGAAGGTGAAGCCTTTCGAGACTGCAACGATAGTGACTTGAGGCTTACAAATGGTAGACCTGAATGACGAATATCTGTAAATATAAGTGGCTCACCTGCAGCTCTGATTCACCCTAAACATGAGTAAGCATCTGCAAGAATCAAGAAACCGCAACAAAAATTTGGTTACTTTTAACCAAATATTATGCACTTCTCCTCCCCATTCTCCTTGTCTTCCTCCTCGAGCAAAAACATCATCAGTATTTTCATTAATAATTTTCGATGAATGTATAATATATAAGAATAATGTTCTTATAGTAAAGTGTAGGTAATTACCTAAAGTTATCAGAATTTTGAATATAAAAGGTGAATGACATTTTTATAATAATGAAATTCACCCATACATTTACAAAAATAGCCTTCGGATTATATTATAATATGTCTTAATTTTAGGTAATTAGCTACAGTTAACTATAAGATGATTAAGCTCATAATATATTTAGGTCTATCTAGATTAATAATTCAACGTTTCCAATGTATTTTTTCACGTAAAAGTTTGTTGATTTCGATGTTAAGATCACGTACAAGGTGTCCACCTAAACCTTCATATTGAATATTCATGATTTTACTATCAATGTCACGCATGACTTGTTCACGCTACATACAGTAAAATCTCGTTAAAATAATACTCGATACCACGATAAATTAATATTTTGAATGTCGATTTTTGGTTGCAATATATTAACGATAGTATAAATTTTACCTCGATTAATTAATAATCTCGACAAATTAATAAAATTTGTCGAACCCAATAATATCAATTAATAGAGGTTTTATGTATTTTTTTTTTTTGAAAAAATGCACTTGCATATATTAACTTGCCTCCGAAATAAGATTACAACGAATGAAATCAGGAGCAGTGTGGTACCACTCCATTGGACCTGACATAGAAAATGCAGCTCGAGATAACAAGTGAGACACAGTGTTATGCAAAAAATTCACACAACACCCCGAGTAAGTCTCGCCGGAATAGTAGGAATTATCCTTGGGTTTCAGATAATCAAACAGATCGAACAGCTGTAAGGAAATAGGACAGCTAAACCTAATAATGGTGTTTAGTGTATAATGGGCTGGATTAGCAAGGTCATCAGACAATAGTGGCAAAGAACTCCGGCCAAATATGCTCGGAATGTGATTACTCAGGGTACACGTGCCTTGTGTATCGAAAAAGTAAAAATCGAACCCCTTGCTAATTGCCTACATATCCTATTTATAGGAATCAAGCCCTAATGTAGTTCTTTTAGGTTAGGAATCCTTTTCTTGTTGATTAAACCAAGAAATAATAGAGTTTTAATCAGAATTATAACTTATCTTTAATTCAGCTAGCCACTTAGTAGAGTCCTATTCGAAGTAGAACGGCGCCAATTTGTTAGTAGTATTTTTGTGTGTTCGTTCTCAGGGAAGGACTGATATCAATTCTAATTCTGAGTCTTTTATCTCAAGCAGTTTAGAAGTGTGGAAGAATAGATTGGTGATTATGATTATTAACTAAATTAAACTAATAAACAAATAAAAACTATATAATAACGATGAGAGAAAATAATCCAAGATTTGGGGTTCTTCAATTGACTACCAAGAATGTCTAATTTGTGTCTCTTGTTCGTTAAAAACAATCCTTCTAAAGTTTATAAATTCCTCTCCCAAGGTAATTCATAATGCCTACAATCATCCCCTAATCACCACTCCCATGGTCAATCAAAGTATAATCATAAACTACTAAAACCAAGGATTAACAGTTTCACAATTCTTTTATTAATCTCCCGATTCAATAATTAAATTGTGTCTATCATGTCATGTACTAGAATTACAACTCTTCTCCCGATTCGTTATAATCCCTACAGATTCAATCAAAAGTTAGCTACTCTTCTAATTGAATTAAGCCCTCAATGACAGATTAACAATAACAAGAGAAATCAAACAAACTCGACAAATCAACGAATACTACCCAACTCGTGGATAAAGGGAATTAACTACTCATAATTGAACAAAACAAGTATATATATAAAAATCACAAATCATGAGTTTAGAATTTAAGAACAAAGAATACAAATCTTGAAGTGTCTTGAACTCCGGACGAATCCCTTCGCTCCTTCCTTCAATCTTCTTCTCCAATTGATTCTCTCTCTTTTCTCTCCAATCTCAAAATAGTTCTAGATCTAAAGTATGAATAGTACTGAAAATAGGTTATGAATTACATCCTAAAATAATACCCTAGATGTGTTTATATAGGGCTCTAGACATCTTGCCCAGCAAGAAAATACCAAAACAGGATTATAATAGAATTTCTGCAAAATACATTTCCTAAACTGATTCTGTTTTTTAAGGAAAATTCGTAGCTGACTTTTCTTCAGCATTTCTGGAACGTTCCAATCATAATTGGACATCTGGACCACCTTAGAATGATAGAGAATCTTGTTATCTTCGCGTGGACTGCTTACGGGCCTCAAACGGACTTCTAGAACTCCAAATATGGCCAAAATAGTAAAAACTGTAATTTTTCAGCACCGCGGGCGTGCAACCTGCGCCCATCAGTCTGTTTGTCGCGCAGCCTGCGCCAACCACGCGCAACCTGCTCGTGCAAGACCTGTCCAAAGTTGTAGAAAATCTCTCAGGCTTCGCGTGGGCAGTAAGATCGCTGAAAACGGACTTCTAGAACTCTAGATATGGCCAAAACAGTGTAGACTGCGCAACCCTTCGCAGAAATCCGAATTTTAATCAATTAAATCTCCAAAAATGACAAAAGCATCCACCATAATCAACATTCTCGTAAATCTGCACAACTAAGCAAAACACATCAAAACTACAACAACTTGAGTCCAAAACAATCAATTTAAGCCGAACGGAGGCATTCCCAGTGGATATAAAATCCACTTATCAAAATTCTACTCATATGATAACTCCATGTATTTATAGACATATATACCAAATATTCAATATTTATCATGTTAGAAGCGTGTCCCTCAATGAAATAGACTATTTAAAGGACTCAATTCGTATCTCCTACAAATTAGGAGATAATCCTTATCTGCCCGGCCAGTAGAGGTGGAGCTTGTAAGCACACCTGCACCTACACAGCTTCCCTCTAACTCGAACCTCCAGAGCTACCCTTCAAATGTACACCTCCCCAGTTTCCTTTAAACTGGTACCTGCATCCAAATAACCTAACAATCCTTAATACCTATGGGCCTAAAATTGAGCCCATTACAAATTTTGGGCACAACACACAGTATTCGCAGATCGATACTCAAAAACTACTAACACTTCCTTAAAGTGTTTTAAAATGCTAATACAATCATCAATGATACCATGAAAAATAGAATTTACTCTCTCCCCATGGATTGCATCCACTACCAGCTTTGAATCCAACTCGAGTATGCATCCGTGATTTCTCCAACTCTGAATCCACATTAAGGCTTCTTTTAAACTCCTAGCTTCCACCTCACGAGCATGAGTACTTCCTTGAAAACTATTACTTCGAGCTCGTAAGAAGTTCCCCTGGTCATCACGAACTACACAAGCTATTCCAATCTCACCTGTGTGTGATCGACAAGCAGCATCCAAATTAATTTTGATCCAACCTTCAGGAGGCTTGCACCAGCTCCTGGCTCGTTGACTCAGCTCCTTGTTCCCTTTCCCTGCAGATTCTTGATTTTGTTGCCATTCTTGCAGCACCCTCATAGCCATCGAACGCACTCGAAATGTAGACATTGCCTTTTTGTCCCAGACCCATGTATTTCTTCTTGTCCATAGCCCCCAGCATAAAACCATAATCTTAGCACACTCCTCCCGAGCACTCCCTGCAAACACCTTTTTTAAAACATCTTTCACTTGCAATTCAGCCTCTATATTTTACAATTCCTACAGCCCCATGTCACACCACAAAGAACGTGCAAAACTACACGTAAACAATGTATGCGTAGCTTCCGCAACGTATAAATTACACCAACTGCACATTGCATTCACCTCCACTTTTTTTCTCGCCAATGCTGCCATCGTAGGTAAGACATTATGACATGCTCTCCATAGAAAATTCAGCACCTTTCCCGGCATCTGTAGACTCCATAACTTCTTCCAAAACCCATCTTCATGACCATCCCTTTCACCATGTAGTCTCCTGTAACAACTCGAACCGTGAACTCCCCTTTACTGTCCAACAACCATTACCATGAATCCCTTCTTGGAACACTAGGTATGGGAATCTGCTGTATCAACTGTTTATCACGATCATTACGTATCTCATTAATTATTTCCATAGAGCCATGGACTATGCCAAACCTTCGTATCTCTGCCATCTCCTATCTTTCTTCTGCAACCATAACTTATGGCCTCCTGAGAAGCCAAGATGCTGCGCCACATATAAGAGGGATTCGTTCCCATGCATTTAAAAAATCTGTCCGCGAATAGTACCTGGCTTTCATAATCTCCGTAACCAGTGGATTAGCATTATTAATCAATCTCCAGGCCTGTTTACCCAACATTGCAATATTAAACTCCCTAAGTTGTCGAAACCCTAGCCCTCCCATTTCATTAGGCTCACACAATCTTTCCCAGGACATCCATCTAATACCCACATTCTGGAGATTAGGGACAACGTGGTTCTGATCATTGGTTTTTTAGATTTTAAATGAACTGACACCCACGATAAAATTGAACTTTGCTCTCTCCTCTGGAGACACCTTGGTAAAAATTTTACTTATCCTAGTTTTTAACTTTTTTTTAAAAAACAAACCTTATAAAAAATTATCATTTAATTTTTTATTTCAAAAAATACAAAATATTTTGAAGGATTAATTCTTTTTAAAAAAATAGTATAAATTTTCCAAAAATAACTTCTTCCTTGAAAAAAGGAAGAACATTTTTTAAATTAAACTTGTTCTCATAAATTTTTATGATAATAAAAAATCGACGCCATATTCTCCAAATTTAATTTATATATTTTTTAATATGATTATCAAACAAATTTTTAATAAAAATTTATTTGTTGACAAATAAAGGAACCTTTATTATTATTTCTATAAAATATAAATATACAATAAACAAAAATGAATATAATTTATACTTTATTTTTTCAAATATAACTTATACTTGGTTTATCCTATAATAATTAATTTTTAAATTTTAATTTACTTACTAAAGAAATTCATTAAAACATTATTAAGATACTACCGGAGTTGGGTGTTGGCCCCATCTATCACAATTTGAATGCAAATGGTCCCAAATATCACAGTTCAAAAACTTGGTTCCAAAAACAGGCTACTTGTTCACTTTTCATATTGTAGTAGTAGTTGTTCAACTTTTCTTTAGTATTTGATTTGTTTATAGCTTTTGGGTGCATTTTTAATTGATACCGGGATTTATATTTTTCTTTGGATGGACTCCCAAGAAGAATTTTATAAAGAGCGACCCAAGCTTATTCATGAAGTCCGCAATGAGAGAGAAGAGAATTTCGTGAAGATACAGTCAGAGAAGCGGGAGAATATGAAAATCCTAATGGAAAATCCTTCTTCAACCGAGGATCGTCAATTCAGGTAAGATGTGAATAGTATGTGCTAGGCGGTACTCTTGTTTATGTACATGTTCTTTCTGTGACAGAGATAAACCACACTAGGATTCATTTCACCTTTAACGTACATATTATAACAGTTGCTGCATGGTTGGGGATATTATTTAACTACTACTTGTTGAACAATGAGGTCATGAGGTGCATGGTCATAATTGTTGTATTTTGTGAAACTGTACAATAAAAAATTGACTCCAGTTTGTACAAAACTACATTTTTTTTGTAAATTTATAAACAAAGCAACTCTTCTAAATCATTTCAGGTCCATGAACTTAAATTCATTGTTATTAAAAATTAAATTTCAACCACAGCCTGGATTAACAATCGTTTTTTATTTATTTAACGAGATCAAATTAAAGTTGAAGAAATTGAAGCCTGTTTATCAGACCTTAGGCCTGAATTGTTTTGTAATTGGAGTTACGAGAAGAATATAACCTTGAATCACTGGGCGCAATTGAGAGCTCTATTTGACATTGCAGAATAATAGCCAAGAAAAATTCGTATCGTAGCACAAATTTTCCAAGACTAGTAAAACAGAGACAAGAAGACATCATTGCTAAAACACCAAAATTTTTGCAGACATGCATTCTTTAATATGAACTCAAACTTGCAACCAATACTTGGAAAGCAATTACATAAATAAAGCGAAGAAGAGCAGGCTGAAGAAGGTGAAGCCTTTCGAGACTGCAACGCAATTGCAGAAGTGACTTGAAGGCTTACAAATACACCTGAATGACGAATATTTGTAAATTTCAAGTGGGTGACCTACAGCTGCAGCTCTGATTCACCCCTTAACATGAGTAAGCATCTGCAAGAATCAAGAAACATTGAGGTCCGTTAACATGGGAGCAATACTGATCAGATTTTGCAGACTCTGGACCGCAACAAAAATTTGGTTACATTTAACCAAATGTTATGCACTTCTGTTTTCCAATTGTTTTTGTACACTATATTTTCAAAAGGGCTAGATTGAAATTACAAAGCAATTCTGAATTTGTTTTCGAGACTTGCTTCAATATATTGCAGGTCATGATGATGTTAATTTAAGAAAAAGAAATGTTTACAATGCTTAAAAAACACTGTTCTGTTTACTAGATCATGGCGACAGTTGAAATTTGAAAAATGGATAAATACAATTGTTGTGATGTTTTAGAAAGACACAATTATATTTAAATAGAATAAATGATACTACATGTAAGCTAGAAATGCTAAGAAAGACACAGAAAAATGTTACAAAGTTACTAACATGTATTGTTGTAAAAAACGGGACTTAATCGTTTGAGATACCGAATAACGATTAATCAGTAATTAATACCGATTGATCCCGATCAATCCCGATTCGGAGAGATACCGAACAACGATTAATCGGCAATTAATCTTTTTAGAACACTGCTAACATGCAAGTATGCAACCACAGTTGCTGCCCTTGTACGTATGACTAGTAGGGTTGAGCATTCGGTCGATTCGATCCAGAACCGAACTGAACCGAATTGATCGAAAACCGAAATGTGATTTTTTTTGGGGACCAGACCGGACCGAAGTTTAATTATGGACCGAACCGGCTCGAACCGAAATAATTCGGTTCGGTCCGGACCGAACCGAAATAATTCGGTCTATTCGGTCCGGACCGATATATTTTTTAAAGAATTGGACCGAACCAATTTTTATTTCGGTCTATTCGGTCCGGACCGAATAGACCGAATTTTCAGAAAATTAGAACCGAATCGAATTTGCACGGTTCGGTTCAGTTTTTCAGTTTCGGTTCGGTTTTGCTCAGTCCTAACTAGTTCAAGTTACATGCTTGTTCTGATCATTGGTTTTTTTAGATTTTAAATGAACTGACTAGTACCCATGATAAAATTGAGCTTTGCTCTCTCCTCGGGAGACCTTGTCAGTTTTTTTTAGAAATTACAAATCTTATAAATAATTAGCATTTAATTTTTTTTTTCAAAAAATACAAAATATTTTGAAGGACTAATTCTTTTTTAAAAAAATGGGAAAATTAATTCATTCGTCCCTGAACTATAGCTCGTTTATGGTCTAGGTCCCTATACTATAAATCTCAATTGTTTGATACCTTAACTTTCAAAAAATTTGATTTAGGTCCTTCTGTCAGATCACTAACGGACGTTAGTCAACGCTGACGTGGAAAATCGAAACTTCACGGATTGAAGTGGAATTTTTATATGTTAAACTAGGAATGGTTACAAGAACACAAGTGGTGAAAGTTTTCGATTTTGAGTTTCCTAACATATAGAAATTTGCATATATTCATAAGTTCTTCGCGTGTTCTTGTAATCACTCCTATATTAACATATCAAATTTTCACTTCAGTCACTGAAGTTTCGATTTTTCACGTCAGTGTTGACTAACATCCGTTAGTCAAAATGTGACGGAAGGACCCAAATCAATTTTTTTTTGAAAATTAAGGTATCAAACAATTGGATTTTATAGTACTGGGACCTAGGTCATAAACGGGCTATAGTTCAGGGGCGAATGAATTAATTTTCCCTAAAAAAATAGTATAAATTTCCCAAAAATAACTTCTTCCTTTAAAAAAAGGGAGAACATTTTCTAAATTAAACATGTTCTCATAAATTTTTATGATAATAAAAAATCGACGCCATATTCCCAAAAATTATCAAACAAATTTTTAATAAAATTTTATTTGTTGACAAATAAAGGAACCTTTATTATTAATTCTATAAAATATAAATATACAATAAACAAAAATGAATATAATTTATACTTTATTTCTTTTAATATAATTTATACTTTGTTAATCCTATAATAAATTAATTCTTTTTTGAAACATATAATAATTAATTTTTAAAATTTAATTTAGTTACTAAAGAAATTCATTAAAACATTATTAAG
The DNA here is from genome assembly GCA_036435485.1 of Saposhnikovia divaricata. Lineage (NCBI taxonomy): Eukaryota > Viridiplantae > Streptophyta > Magnoliopsida > Apiales > Apiaceae > Saposhnikovia > Saposhnikovia divaricata. Next base: position 204,964,354 of record CM071600.1, read on the forward strand.
ACTCTCCCGGAGTTCATATATCTTCTGCATTTTCACCCTCTCTCTCGCTCTCTCTCTCTCGCTCACTCTCCACTGTTCACTCTCTCTCTCTCTCTCTCTCTCTCTCTCTCTCTCTCTCCCTCTTTCTCTGTTAGGGTTTTAGTTTTAAACAAATTATTACTATGACGCAAACAACTACGGCCGTTGTCGCTGCCGCCGACGGAGGTAGACAACCACAACAAGGAATTGGAAAATCGATACAGGGAATTATACGTACACGTGTTCAGATCTCCAATCGCTTCTCTAAAGCCAAACTGTTGGTACTTCATCTCTATTTACACACACTTATTTTCAATTTATATGTATGTTTGATTGTTAATTAATCGATTAATTTATGTGCCTCTTTATGTTTGATTGATATATATGTTCAATTTCTATGAAGGTTTTATTGTTGTTTAGGCTTGTGAGTGGATTTGTGGATTGATTTGCATGTGTAGTTATAAGTTTAGTGCTTATTGCAAAGTTTTTTCATACGGCATTAGATTCAGGTAAAATCGGAAAATTCGATAGTGCATGTGCATGTAGTTGTTGATAATACATCACTGATATGTCAGCCTTGATCTGGAAATAGGCCAGACATTTATTTTGTTTTTAATTTGTATGATCATAGAGTATGGAAGTGAATTGGATAGTGAGTGACCGAGTGCTTAGAAAAAGATATTTGTATATATGTAAACTGGGATAAATTAACATACATCATACTAGCATGCCTAACGGCCCATTACATGTTCGGAGTACAAGTTTAGTGCTAATTAGTAAGAAATTGAGAGGGCTTATTGTAAAGCATCGTAATACGGAAGTAGATTTAGGTTAAATCAGAAAGTCGATAGTGCATGTACTTGTCAATAATACAGAACTGATATGTTGGCTATTTTCCAGGCAAACATTTATTTTGTTTCTAATTCGTTCGAGGATTATCCAAGTAATGATTTCTTGTTAAATTTGTGAATAATTGTTTTTCGGTCAAAAAGCGCGCGATTAAATGCGCTTCGCGAGTCGCGCTTCAAAACCAGGTCTTGCGCTTTTTTAGAATTAGCGCCTTCAACAACACTACGTACGACCGTAGAAAATGAAAGTGAATTGGATAACGAGCGACCAAGTGCTTAGCAAAGCATATTTAATAATAGTGAAACTTGGATAAAGTAACATACATCATACTCTTAAAGTCGATAGTGCATGTGCTTGTAGTTGTCGATATACGTTACTGATGTGTTTGACATGGTCCGAAATAGAACAACTTTTATTTTTGTTTTAAGTTGTATAACCGTAGAAAACGTAATTGAATTGGACAGTGAGTGACCAAGTGCTTTGAAAAAAATATGTGGATATAGTGAAGTTGAAATTGGGATGAATTAGCATACATGAAACTCCCATGCCTAAGGGCTCATTTCATGTTCTGAGCACAAGTTTAGTGCTAATTAGTAGGAAATTGAGAGCTATTGTAGTTCTATTATACGTACACATCTTCAGATCTCCAATCGCTTCTCTAAAGCCGGTCTGTTGGTACTCCATCTGTTTTTACACACCCAGTTCAATTTAAATGTATGTTTAATTGTTAATTAATCGATTAATAGTGATCTAAATCTATTGGCGGTCTTTATTGTAGTTAAAAATTTATCTATTATATATATTTATACTAATTTTATATTAATTTACTATTTTCAGGAAACAATGAAGAAATTGCTCCAAAAAATATTCATCATTCATTTGTCTTGCATTCCAATCCAAGACAAATCCAAGGTACATAATGTGTTTGCGTTCAATGTATCCCAATAATGTTGATTTAAATGCTCTAGATTATTTATAGAGTATTTGTGTGTCCTTGCCATTTATCACTATTATGGCTTGTGCAGGTAAAGTATGTTGTCGATAATACGTCACTGATATCTTGGCGGTGATCAGGAAATAGACCGAACATTTATTTTGTTTTTAAATTTTACAATCGTAGAAAATGTAAGTGAATTGGATAGTGAGTGACCAAGTGCTTAGCAAAACATATTTAATAATAGTAAAACTTGGATGAATTAATGTACATCAGGCTCGTATGCCTAACGGACCATTTCAGATTTCGAGTACAAATTTAGTGTAATTAGTAGGAAATTGAGAGTACTTATTGTAAAGTTTCGTAACACAGAATTAGGTTTAGGTAAAATTGGAAAGTTATCGTGCATGTGCATGTAGTTTTGGATAATACGTTACTGATATGTTGGCCATGATCTGGAAATAGACTAGACATTTATTTTTCTTTTAATTTGTACGGACGTAGAAAACATAGGTGAATTGGATAGTGAGTGACCGAGTGCTTAGCAAAAAATATATGGATGTAGTGAAGTTGAAATTGGGATAAATTAGCATACATGAGACTCGCATGCCTAAGGGCTCATTTCATGTTCCGAGTACAAGTTTAGTGCTAATTAGTAGGAAATTGAGAGTGATTATTGTAGTGATTCATAGTAAGGAATTAAATTTAGGTAAAATCGGAAGGTCTAGTGCATGTGCTTGTAATTGTTGAATATATCACTGGTTTGTTCGCCATGATTCGAAAATAGAGCAGACATTTATCAGCTCTTCATGTAGGTCAGTATACAGTGATTGTGCCATGGGTCTATTACCTGGTGAAATGGGACGCTCCTAGTTTTTTCTTCCAGTATATAATATAATTTAGACCCCTGTGCAATATTTGCACTTTATCTGCACCTAAATTTTAGCTGAATCTGTGCACAACAATTTTAACTAGTTGACTGAATAAATTTAATGTGTCAAATTTGTTGTTAGCGCAGGTGATTACTGATAAAAAATGCATAACAATAAATTTAACATGTTATAAGCAAATTAGATTGTCCTAAAAAGTGTTAATGATAACCGGATTCAAACTAAAGGCACAAATATGAAGTCATGGTAACAAAATAAAGATAGATAATCAACTACAAGCCGTAAAGATTAGCTCTGTTCTTCTCAAAAGTTGACAACTTAGACATAAATTAATAATCATCATCTTCAGGCTCTTCTTGAAGATTTCAAAATCTTCATCTTGACTGTCCTGGTTACGATTCTAATCCCTCTCTTCAAATTCAATCTCATCTTCCTCGTCTTCACTTTCATCAACTAAACGCCTTCTAGATGAGAAAGATTGCATGTATATGTATGTATGTATATATACATACATACATACATACATACATACATATATGTATACAAGAAAGAAGATATTTAGCCGGAAAGGAGATGAGAAATCTGACACAGAATCTCTCTTTCAGTCGCCTGCCTCGTATGTTTGTGTATGTCTGTATCGTTCGATATGATACGTGACTTAGGTTTTAGGGTTTTTTATGACCCGTTTCGTTATAAAAGGCCCGGCCGTTACCGAGTCAATAGTCTAGTCAACAGCCAGGTCAACAAAAAATAAAAGCGTGCTTTTTTGGCGCTTCTTGCATATCGCTTAAGCGCAAGAAGCGCACAGAAGCGCGCGCTTCAGCAACCTCGCATCGCATAACTCAAGCGACGCGCTAAAACCTCGCATCGCATCGCTTCTCGCATATGCGCGCGCATATGCGCGCTTTTAACAACACTGCCCACAGGCTATGTGGATGAGTACTTGGCTACTTTGTGTTGATGTGTTAGTTTCCATGAAACTTGTTATGAAGCAACTACGGGGAGAGAAGGTTACAAAAAGAGAGAGGAAGAAGATTGCAAGAACTCTAGCTGATATGTCCACACTAGTTTCGGTTACGATCCTAATGCTGATTCCTGTAAGCATATTTATGCCTTTTCATTTTCAGTTACAAAATAGTTTTCAAATACTTATGAGGCTCAGCTAATTCTCTGCTTCAAAAATTTGTTAGCCATGGTCTTGCAATATTTTGTTGTGTTGTCCACATAGAAAACTTTTTCGATAGTTTCCTATAATAGAATTAGCTGGTCTAAGCCGATATTAGAAAAACCAACGAGATCTTAATATTTGAGAACTCTACGGTATCTGAATGTGTAACTAGTATTACACATAAGCACCCATATTTGGGTTTGCTTGGTGTTAAGTATTTTACGGGTAATGATGGTTCATTTTCCATAATTTTCTTTGTTAATACCAGGTATTGACAATCAATCTCTCTGTTTCTGTAATTAGATGTCTGCAGTGGCACATGCAGTTACATTAATAGCAATGAAGAGATGCATTCCAGCACTGATAATTTAATCTATTCATTCCAATTACTAGCCGCGTCAAAAATCTTGACCACTTCAATAGCTATATTCTTTCAGAATCTTCTTCTTGAAAAGCCTCCTCTAAACTATCTTCATTTACAGTAGTACTGTTATTATAGACATGCACCATGCTTTCAGGTGCATAAAACATGTTTTCGAGATTCAAGTCGATGAAGCATCTACCATTTCGAGATTCAAGACAAATTCCAAGGTACATTCATTTATGGCTTGTGCTGGTAAAGTATGTTGTCGATAATATGTCACTGATATGTTGGCGGTGATCCGGAAGTAGACAATAACATTTATTTTGTTTTTAATTGATTAATAGTGATCTAAATCTATTGGCGGTCTTTATTGTAGTTAAAAATTTATCTATTATATAAATATACTAATTATATATTAATTTAATATTTTCAGGAAATAATGAAGAAATTGCTCCAAAAAATATTCATTTTTCATTTGTCTTGGATTCCAATCCAAGACAAATCCAAGGTACATAATGTGTTTACTATTATGGCTTGTGCTGGTAAAATATGTTGTCGATAATTGTCGAAAATACGTCACTGATATGTTGGCGGTGATCCAGAAGTAGACAAAACATTTATTTTGTTTTTAAATTTTACGATCGTAGAAAATGTAAGTGAATTGGAATAATTGGATAGTGAGTGACCAAGTGCTTAGCAAAACATATTTAATAATAGTAAAACTTGGATAAATTAATATACATCAGGCTCGTATACCTAACGGACCATTTCAGATTTCGAGTACAAGTTTAGTGCTAATTAGTAGGAAATTGAGAGTACTTATTGTAAATCTTCGTAACACGAAATTAGGTTTAGGTAAAACTGGAAAGTTGATGGTGCATGTGCATGTAGTTTTGGATAATACGTCACTGATATGTTGGCCATGATCCGGAAATAGACTAGACATTTATTTTTCTTTTAATTTGTACGGACGTAGAAAAAATAAGTGAATTGGATAGTGAGTGACCGAGTGCTTAGCAAAAAATATATGGATCTAGTGAAGTTGAAATTGGGAAAAATTAGAAAACATGAGACTTGCATGCCTAAGGGCTCATTTCATGTTCCGAGTACAAGTTTAGTGCTAATTAGTAGGAAATTGAGAGTGATTATTGTAATGATTCATAGTAAGGAATTAAATTTAGGTAAAATCGGAAGGTCTAGTGCATGTGCTTGTAATTGATGAATACGTCACTGGTATGTTCGCCATGATTCGAAAATAGAGCCGACATTTATTTTTCCTTTAATTTGTATGATGGTATAAAATGGAAGTAAATTGGATAGTGAATGACCGATATAGTGAAACTGGGATAAATTAATATGCATTGGACTAGCACATTTTTGGATATAGTGAAATTGGGATAAATTAATATACATTCGACTTGCATGCCTAACGACCCATTTGATGTTCCGAATACAAGTTTACTGCTAATTAGTAGGAAATTGAGATTGCTTATTGTAAAGATTCGTAATACAAAATTAGATTCAAGTAAAATTGGAAAGTCTATTGTGCATGTGCATTTAATTTTTAATAATGTCACTGCATGATTCGGAAATAGACGAGGCATTTGTTTTCTTTTAGTTTGTACGTCCGTAGAAAATGGAAGTGAGTTGGATTGTGAGTGGCCGAGTGCATAGAAAAAAATATATAATATTTGGATATAGTGAAATTGGGATAAATTAACATTAGACTTGCATGCTTAACGACCCATTTCATGCTCTCCCTCCTCCTAACTAAAGTTTTAAAATCCTAAAAATCACTAAAAACAAGTACAAACACCGGTCAAAACAACATCTTAAACACAACTATATACAAACATATACATAAAATGAAGCTTTAAATTGAGATTGCAATGAGAAAATTAAGTAATTAGAATGAAAAATGCCCTGATTGTGATAGAGAGAGATGAAATGGAGCTTTAAACAAGGGTTTCGTGTGTTTGTATACTTTGTATGTATAGGTGTGTATATATATTAGAGAGGGAGAGCTGTGAAATATGTTTGACTTAGGGAGTGAAAATGAGGGTGTGTCATGCTCTTGAAGACTCTGGATTTTAAAAGTTGATTAGGTTGATGTATAATTGTTTCAAATCCGGTGGATCCCATTCACACTATTTGATTTCAGTAAATAATTATTTTCTCACACAATTTACAATTATTGTTGTTTTTGTTTGTTACTCCCTCCGTCCCACCCATTTCTTTACAGTTTTTTTCACTGCTTGGCACACATTTTAAGGCTCCTAAAAAGTATAGTTCCATAACTTATTTTTAAAATTTTCTTTTTTTGTGTAAAAATTTAACATACCTATTTTTATACAAAAAAGAAAATTTGAAAAATAAGTTATGGAACTATCCTTAAAATTCACATTAAAATGCGTGCCACGCCCCCGTCCCCCAATGATAACAATTGGCTGGGACTGAGGGAGTAGATGTTTTGATGATTAAATACTTACAAGGTGATTATGTAATATTGGTTAGGGCTTTGAAGTTGTAAGGCGCTTCTTATTAAGCGTATACAAAATGCACTTTCTGGACTTGATAGAAGAAAGATGTTGCATCCAAAACACTATGTACATTACATTCTTAGAATTTTTACTTTAGTACATAACTTGTTTGTTCCTAAATTTCTTCTTCTATGCGTCGTTTGAAGTGTCTCAAGTTTTGTTTTTTGTTAAAGAATTTTATATAGGCATGGATGATCAAAATATGAAGTGGTCCTTGTCTGCTGTACTGTGTTTCAATTGTGATAGTGTTGCTAGGTATAGGGTTTGAACTGGTCCGTTTGTATGCATGTTGTTTTTCTTATTCTGAGAAATGTATGCAGGTTATAGTATAACCGTTATACCAACTTTTTGTGGAAATCAACATTGATGTTACTTGTACCAATTGAGATTTTCTGTCATTTAACATGTTTTTTTATAGTAGGTATCAAAGAATATTGCCTCTGGAACTGTGTTTGGGCCAATTAACGGATGAGTTCAAGAAGAGGGGGCAAATCTGGTGCGAAACTACCTACTGCTGGTTCGATTGACTTATCCAAAGGGAAAACTGTCCCTCAAGTTTCTGATCGCTGGGCCGGTCAAGTGGCTGATGGGGGGTGTCAGCTGTAAGTCTTAATTCTAAACAGAATGGAGGCTGGGAGGAGGTGGGAAGAAAGCCCAGAGATAGGTCTTTTGTAAATGTGGGGAGTCAGAATCCCAGTGTGAAAGTATTAGGCAATCCCTGGACAGGAGCTAAGGGCCTTCTAATGCCTGGCCAGGAACTAAGCAGCCTGTCAGTGCCTGGGCAGGACAGGGTGCTGCCAATGCCTTTGCAGCACCGGTAGGTGACTATAGAAGGCCCGCTGGCAGAGGTTGGAATCCATCTTTCTCATAAGACTATGAGAATAAATCTGATCAACCAGCTGTTATTCCTCCTCTTAAGCATGGGTGGCAATGGCGTAGTAACATGTCTCAGGCAGAAAAGGTGGGTAATGTATTTGCTTCAAACCCTGCCAATGCCACATATGACAAAGAGGAAAGGAAATACGCTGATGAAGAGGATTTTGATACTGAAGATATTTATGACTCTGATGAGTATGACTTGGGTGAAAGCCAAATGAGTCACGAGACTCTTATGGAGAGTTCAGTACATAAAAGGTTTTTTAAAACCCCAGATGAGACGAAAGCAGAGGAAATCAATGAGCCTGACAGGCAGTGGCACTGCCCAGCATGTTATGGCGGGCCTGGTGCGATTGACTGGTATCATGGACTGCAAGCCCTAATGACCCATGCTAAAACTAAAGGCAAAAGAAGGGCAAAGGCCCACAGGGTACTTGCTCAACTATTGGATGAGGAGCTGCGATAGAAGTGAACTTCTCTAGTCCCTGCCGGTGAAGCCTTTGGCAAGTGGAAAGGATTAAGCGAAAATTCTGTAAGAGACAGGGAAATAGTATGGCCACCTATGGTGATCATAATGAACACACAACTTGACAAAGATGAGAGAGAAAAGGTAAATGTTCATTTGATATGCTATTAGATGTTGCACCCTTAATTTTTTGAGCGACAAATCTAACTTTCAACGGGAGTATGATGATCAACCTTTTTTTGTGTGTTCCTTGTGCCTTACTGTTTTTTGCTTACTATTGCATTTTCAGTGGGTTGGACTGGGAAGTAACGAACTTCTTGAGTACTTTAGTGGTTATGAAGCCGTGAAGGCACGACACTCCTATGACCCGCAAGGGCATGGAGGTATGAGTGTCCTCATCTTTGTGGCCTCAGCTGTTGGTTATTTCGAGGCTGATTGATTAAGCATGCGTTTTGAGGACGAAGGAATGAACCGTGATGCTTGGGATCACAAGGCGCAGCGGTTTCTTCCCGGTGGGAAGCATCTGTTCTATGGTTACATGGCAGAGAAAGGAGATATTGATATATTTAACCAGCACTCTAAAGGTCCACTATTTTGTAACCCGTACTTATTTTAGAAGTACCTGTTCCCTCATTTTCTTCTTTTTCTTCTTCTTTAGATTTCAATTTTCTTATCTTTGATTGGTTAGGTAAGTCCATAGTAAAGTTTGAAATGAGATCGTATGAGGAGATGGTAGTTAACTCAACAAGGCAGACGAGTGAGGACAATGAAAATCATCTCCTCAACTGGTACAAGAACATAGCCGTAAAGGAGAAAAAATATGCAAAAATACTTGAAGATTCGTTTGGTTTTTACTAGTAACCTAAATTTGTATTCAGTGCCGGCCAATGTCTAATATCCAGCCATGTAAACCACAAACCTTTCTACTGATCTAACGTTTGTGTAATGTTTTTCATATGCATATTTGGTGCACCGTGCCTTTGCTCTTTATTCTAAAAATTTTGTTGGCCGGACGATGTATATTTTAAGCAAAAACATGGTCATTTCGGATTAGAAAATATTCCTTCTAAAATTGAATATAGCTTGCCTACTTTAGGTAGAATCAATTCTCAGTTTTCTAATGCAAAGGGATCTGCAAAACTAGGCTAGAATGTCTTGTTAGTTATTACACCTGTTTAGAGCTGTCTTGCACATTTCGGACGCAGAGGATGTGAATCTCTTTCTGCGCAAAGTGCAGCCTATGCAGTGTTTTTTTCCTTCTAAAACATAAGCATTCTAGATATGTATCACCCTTGTGACTGTTATCAGTGTCAAAGCTTTAAATTGTTGTAGTCTGGGCAAAACTTTTGTACAACCGTGATTAAAAGGTTAAAATAAACAAAGTTATTATGCATCTCTGGTTAAAATAGCCACATGATTATATATATTCAGAGTGATTATGCATCTCTGGTTTCATCAAAATGCAAAAAGGCTAAAGAATAGTTCCCTCTCGTTCATTCTTATCAATGTTGCGTTATAAAAGATACAGAAGATTGCAAACTGCACAGTAAAAGAATAAAGATAAATGCAAAAGTATGCATACGGAAGAATAAAGAAATAGTGAGATTTGTTTAACAATAATAATTACCACAACCTAAGTTTTGACCTCCATTTTTCACTACAAATTCCTACTTGAATATTTATTCGAAAGTTTCAACTTCTACACAATCATTTTTTCAAACTCTTTCTCATTAAATAAAGGCCAATACAATATAGAATTGCATTTTTTATCCTTTTTTTCCTTTTGTTTTTTATGCTCATGAATCAAATGAGCATGAATTGATTTTTTTTAGTTACTATTTCGAGAAACCTTGATAAATAAATCAATGTTCATCCTAATTTTTTTATTTAAAATATGGTACTCCAAGCGATAAAAATTTTACATTTGATTTTTTCGAAAACTAAATTTTTTTAAATGATTAAACTTGTTCTAAAAATGGTATAATTTGTTGAAAAATAATTTCTTCCTTTAAAGGATTTTTTTTAAATTAAATATTTTCTTAAAAATATTCATTATATATTGGCGATCTAAATTCTATTGGCGATCTTTATTATGCATATTTATACTAATTTTATGTTAATTAAATATTTTCAGGAAACAATGAAGAAAATGCTCCAAAAAATATTCATCATTCATTTGTCTCGAATTCCAATCCAAAACAAATCCAAGGTACATAATGTGTTTACTATTGTGGCTTATGCTGGTAAAGTATGTTTTCGATAATAAGTCACTGATATGTAGGCGGTGATCCGGAAATTAATAGACCAAACATTTATTTTGTTCTTAAATTTTACAATCGTAGAAAACTTAAGGGAATTGGATAGTGAGTGACCAAGTGCTTAGCAAAACATATTTAATACTAGTAAAACTTGGATAAATTATGCCTAACGGACCATTTCAGATTTCGAGTACAAGTTTAGTGCTAATTAGTAGGAAATTGAGAGTACTTATTATAAATTTTCGTAACACGGAATTAGGTTTAGGTAAATTGGAAAGTTATCGTGCATGTGCATGTAGTTTTGCATAATACGTTACTAATATGTTGACCAAGATCCGGAAATAGACTAGACATTTATTTTTCCATTAATTTGTATGATCGTAGAACAAATCGTCAAATCCCTTTTTTTCTAGGAAAACTAGGTTTTGACAATGTATTTCAAAGGTTTGTATGTGTGAAAAACATCTTTCCTTGTAATATGGGGAGAAAATCCTCGCAACTCGAACACCCATTTTTGCCTCTACAAAATTTGAAGCGTCGACCTGTTAGTCACATTATTATGCCAAGAGGAAGTGTCTACCATTGCATCAAAGTCCTCTTTTTGTCATATGAAATTGATGAGTATATAAACACAATGAAAATTAATGTATGCTGTATCAAATTAGATATTTGTTTATTTTACTGCATTTGCCTTATTCGGATAGATGGTATTCCATTCTCTTCTTACAGAAATTGGGATTATATCAAGAACTTGCACCTGAACCAAAATATATTCTTATGCTGTTTTTACATTTGTACTCTTCCAGAGAGACTACAAAGATATTTGGCTTAGCTGATTCTGTTTTTAATGCACTGGCACAATGTTTCAGTAAGAATCCCTGTCAAATTAAGGTGCGCAGTTTTATTGAATACCTTTATTGGATGGTTTTGTGATATTTGTTATTTAACAAATTTTGTTGTGCTGTAATTGTTGGTCCCAGCGATGGGGGTTAAAAGGGGGTGCAAAAAAAGGCACAAGCAGGATTTCAAAACCCCATTAACTTTGAAATGAAAAACCTTTTCATCTACTGATCAGTTGCGCTTTTAATTCATAAATGAACTTGCATTTTCTAAAATAGGATATACATTAAAAATAACACATGCAGAGAGTTTCAAACCTCCATGGTCTTGAAATGATTAAATGCCAATGCTTTTACCAAGGGGCAATGCTTGGAATGTTCATTTAGCACTATAGAAATAGTTGAAATATTTAAACCTCTGTCGGGGCAAGATACGTCCTGGTTGGTCATTCCTTTTTGCTATCAGTTTGTACTAAATTAATTGATGAGCCACAATTTGACATCTTATGCAGGCGAGATATTATGCTATGTTCAGAAGAGATATTCCTGCTGTCGACTCCCAAAATGGCAATTGTGTTGCGACATCAGATCCCAATGCAGCACTGAATATAGCTTCATTAAAGACTGAATTTCTAAATAGGACTTCAAATATTAGTTCATGTAGAATTTATAAATAGGAAAACCCTTAAGAATGAAATTGAACTCATTGGAAGAGAAAATCAGAGGGTGAATAAATAAGGAGCTAGGATATCAGATTCTAAAAGTTTATAGCCTGGTTTATACGCTTAATATATTCAATATCGACAATCTGCTTTAAGTATTAGTTTATATAAGGTGTATCCCTAAGTTAATTAATTGATTAAATCATAAACTAAAGAAGTTGATGTATGATGTGTAAATACAAAGAAGCACAATTCCAAAATTCATTACTTCTGTCAAGGATCCAGGCAAGTTTTCTATCCTTCTCTTTAGTACTACATCTCCATAATGGGTTTGTATTCATCTATAAAAGTTCTTATCCTTCTTTCATCCTTCAAATCTCACTCATCTTCTTTCCAAAATATGATGAGTATTATATTAGCTCTTCTTTTAAAGGAAGTATCATTACGTGATCAGGTTATGTCCAGCATTAAATATGATATATGTATCTTTAAGTGAACCATCATTTTTGGCGCCATTAAAATAACTGAGTTGAACAACCTCCATTGTTATGTCGGGGAACTTTGGGCCTAAGGCCATACCCGCGTTGATATGTGTGGGGTATGTAAATCACTATAAGTGGGGCCTGTGAGGTAAACAAGTGAGGCAAATAAGGTGGTAATAATATAATTCCACAATTACGTCGCATGCAATCGTTTTACTACCTGGTTGATCACTAATAGTGTTGTTTAATAGTGTTGTTTGAGTTCTGGATCTTCCGATCACTCAGTTTTTGGAAACAATTGAATTCACATCTTGTTATAAAAATAAATTGTAACGTATATGTATACTTATCGGTATATGATTATATCTCAATTTGTGTGCTTGCTGATATCGTAAAAGTCTTGTTTATTTTAAGCATTTGTTAAGCTATAAGATAAAATGGTTTTATCCTCTGTATATTACTTTGCTCCATATTCAGTTCTTTTTTTCCTTCATGTTGAGCATTGTGAGTTGCTCACTCTTGCTGTTTACAAACATTATAGCTAAGCATGAGACTGGTGAGGTATCGAATCCATAAGGGAAAGTGAAACGTGGAAGTTTTAATCCACGCAATTAGAGGGCTTCACTGCTTCGAAACCTTGAAGCAAATAATATCTGTAGGCTTTTGATTTATGTAATTAGAGCCGACAATATCGTACACGAAAATGACATGAACACGACACGAAAATTACGAGTTTGGGTTGGCCCGCGGTACACGAACATTAAAGTACACGAACACGAAATTACACAGATGAATTTAGTGTCGGTTTTGGGTTTATTCTTGGTACACGACACGAAACAAAAATACACGAAATAAATAAATATTTAAATAAATTTTTTAAAATTCTATGAATACATATTATATATATGATTTTTACATAAGATAAATATAAATAGTTTCAAATTTTAGCTTCACAAGACTTGAGCATACTTGATTTTTTATGACACATTAACTTAAGATCCGACTAGTAAAAATTTAATATTTAAATATTTTTATTTTTATTTGAAAATTACATGAAACACGCGACGAATTATACACAAAATGAATGAAGTGAATCCTTAATGAATCGATTTTTGATTTGACATTACATACACGAAAGACGAAAGTACACGACAAAAAAGTATACGAAACGAAAATTATTAGATACTAGCTTAAAACCCGTGCGATGCGCGGATTTTTTAAAATATTATATAAAAAATTTTGTATTAATTTAAATTATTTTTTGAAATATTAATTTTGGAGGCTTAAATTTTTATATGAGATGATTTGATAATAGTTGTATAAATGTTATCCATGATATTTCTAAAAATGGAGAGATTTTAGTCAGAAAATGTAGAAAGATGATAGGTTTTAGTTGAAAAAAATAATTGTTTAATTATTTGTAATTATAAAATAATTCTTTTATTTTATTAAATATAATGCCCGTGTAATGATTAGAATATGAGAGGATTTAGTTAAAGAAAATTAAAAAGGTAACATGTTTTAGGTGAAAAATGTAATTGATTAGTTTATAGTATTTATAATTTAATTACGTTATTTTACTAAATACAATTGCTCGTAATGGTTTTTGAAAAGAAGAAATTAATATTGTACGTGATATTTCTATTAAAAGAGGGATTTTAGTTAGAAAATATATAAAAGATGATACATTTTAGCTGAAAAATAAAATCAGTTAATTATTAATATTACAATATTATTAGTTTCTTTTATTAAATAGAACCTCCCGTGATATAATTGGAAAAAAAATATTTTGGCTATAGAAATAGAAAGGTAACGTGAAAATTAAAAAGATTATACGATTTATGTGAAAAAGGTAATTGATTAGTTTATAGTAATTATAATTTAATTAAGGCAATTGACTACTTACCATTATTTTAGTTAATGAATTTTAATTTAATTTACTAATGTTTACGGATTATACTAATGTTTCCTTATTATAAACAACGTATACAGATTTTTAATATATTTTTATTAATAATTAAAAAATATGATGTAATATTTCCGGGTATATATTAATGATTGTAAGATTAGTTTTAAATTAAAAAGGTAACATGTTGTAATTTGAAAGGAAATATTAATGATTGTAAGATATGATACGATTGATGTTTTTATAAACAACGTATACAGATTTTTAATATATTTTATTAATAATTGAAAAATATGATGTGATATTTTTGGGTATATATTAATGATTATAAGATTAGTAGGTGTTTATAAAAGGTAATATCTTCAATTAAAAGTAAATGTGAAAAAAGGCAATCGACTACTTACCATTAATTATATTATGATATTATTTATTTTAGGAGTTTTAATAGTATAAATATCAAATATATTTTTCTTTATAATGAAGGGTATCACTTAGTAACAAAAAACAGATACCAAAACTCTTTTATTGTTTCGGCTTTTATATAATTGTATAGATATTTGTGATTGTAAGATTAGTAGGTGTTTATAAAAGGTAATATCTTCAATTAAAAGTAATTGTGAAAAAAATCAATCGACTACTTACCATTAATCATATTATGTTATTATTTATTTTAGGAATTTTAATAGTATAGATATCATATATATTTTTCTTTATAATGAAGGGTAAATAAGTAAATTCACTTAGTACCAAAAAACAGGTACCAAAACTTTCAATGTTTCGGAATTTATATAATAATATATATATATATATATATATATATATATATATGTAATATTACTTTTGGCAGTAGTACGAAGGATTCCTTACGGGATATGAATTCAATCTAGATTATGGGAACATTGTCGCACATAGTTTGCGTCAGAAACACTTTTACTTGTATTAAGTACGATTATGTAAATTATTACACCGATGTATTAATATAAGTTTTAAGTTTTGTTAACAACTCAAGTCTATATTTATTATTTAATTAAATGTTTTGATTTGGGGCGTTACAAAGTAATGGTCAGCGAATGTAGCAGTTCATAAAATTGTTAGTGAGATTATTTTTATGTCCCGATCGAATTCAATTCCACCCTTTTTTAGAGAAAAATGGCCGTCAGGATGACGTCAGGGACTTTGACCTTACCTGAGGGTACATTGGTTTTAGTATAATTATTGGATGACGATTTTGTAATAATAAGATTTATCCTTTTGAATTTACAAAAGTAACCATAATTTGTAGTTTATTTTGTACTAATCTCAGGATTCTTACTTTGTGAGTGACCTCAGGGCCAGTGAACTCTTTCTTTTATCAATGTAATTTCTCAAGATTTTAATTAATGAAAAATCCGTTTTTATTTAAAAAAAAAACAAAAGTTACAAACGGATGGAATGACAATAAATAGTTAGCGGAAGAAGTTGGAGTCTTTTAAGACTGCAATTCAATTGCAAAAATATCTTTAAGTTTACAAAAATTTAACAAATCTGGTTAGTTCATACAATTTAAATTGGTCTTTTTTTATTACCAGTACGTGAGAATAAAGAAACACTGAGATTTGTTAACAAAAGAATTCCTACTTGCATATTTATTCGAAAGTTTCAACTTCTTCACAATCATTGTTTCAAACTCTTTCTCATTAAATAAAGGCCAATACAATATATAATTGCATTTTTTATCCTTTTTTTCTGTTTTTTTAATGCTCATGAATCAAACTTTCAAAAAAAAAAAATGCTCATGAACCAAATGAGCATGGATTTAGTTACTATTTCGCGAAATCTTGATAAATAAATCTTTGTTCATCCTAATTTTTTTATTTAAAATATGGTAACCGATAAAAATTTTATATTTAATTTTTTCGAAAACTAAATTTTTTTAAATGATTAAAATTGTTCTAAAAATGGTATATTTATTTGAAAAATAATATAATTTCTTCCTTTTGAAAAAAGAATTTTTTAATTAAATATTTTCCTAAAAATATTCATTATATATTGATGATAAACACTACCGAAGTATATACATACACTTCTACTCCATTTTTCACGTGTCTCTCTCGTCTCTCTCGCCTAGGGTTTTAGTTGTAAGAAATTATTAGTATGACGCAGGCGGCTCCGGCCGTCGTCGTCGCTGCTGCCGGTGGAGGTAGACAACCACAACAAAAAGGAGTTGGACGGACACATCCTGAGATCTGCAATCGCTTCTCTAAAACCGAACTGTTGGTACTCTATCTCGTTTATTTTACACACACACTTCAATTTATATGTATGTTTAATTGTTAATTACTCGATTAACAGTGATCTAAATCTATTTGCTATCTTTATTATGAATATTTATACTAATTTTATGTTAATTTAATATTTCAGGAAACAATGAAGAAATTGCTCCAAAAAATATTCAATCATTCATTTGTCTTGCATTCCAATCCAAGACAAATCCAAGGTACATAATGTGTTTGCGTACAATGTATCCCAATAATGTTGATTTAAATGCTCTAGATTATTTATAGAGTATTTGCGTGTCCTTGCCATTTATCACTATTATGGCTTGTGCAGGTAAAGTATGTTGTCGATAGTACGTCACTGATATCTTGGCGGTGATCAGGAAATAGACCGAACATTTATTTTGTTTTTAAATTTTACGATCATAGAAAATGTAAGTGAATTGGATAGTGAGTGACCAAGTGCTTAGCAAAACATATTTAATAATAGTAAAACTTGGATGAATTAATATACATCAGGCTCGTATGCCTAACGGGCCACTTCAGATTTCGAGTACAAGTTTAGTGCTAATTAGTAGGAAATTGAGAGTACTTATTGTAAAGCTTCGTAACACGGAATTAAGTTTAGGTAAAATTGGAAAGTTATCGTGCATGTGCATGTAGTTTTGGATAATACGTTACTGATATGTTGGTCATGATCCGGAAATAGACTAGACATTTATTTTTCTTTTAATTTGTACGGACGTAGAAAACATAAGTGAATTGGATAGTGAGTGACCGAGTGAGCAAAAAATATATGGATCTAGTGAAGTTGAAATTGGGATAATGTAGCATACATGAGACTCGCATGCCTAAGGGCTCATTTCATGTTCCGAGTACAAGTTAAGTGCTAATTAGTAGGAAATTGAGAGTGATTATTGTAGTGATTCATAGTAAGGAATTAAATTTAGGTAAAATCGGAAGGTCTAGTGCATGTGCTTGTAATTGTTGAATATGTCACTGGTATGTTCGCCATGATTCGAAAATAGAGCAGACATTTATCAGCTCTTCATGGAGGTCAGTATACAGTGATTGAGCCATGGATCTATTACCTGGTGAAATGGGACGCTCATAGATTTTTGTTTCAGTATATAATATAATTTAGGGCAAATGAAACTGAAATGCAATGCCTCTCAAATTAATTTGGTTTGGGGAGCATTGTTTTTATTTTAGCAAATAAAACTGAATAGAAAATACTAGTACGGGAGATCTAGGAGAAGATAAATATAGTCCTCTATCTAGGCTTATTTTTTCATCCGAAACAACTACATATCTAGGCTTATGTAGGATACGAGTAAGAAATATCCCTTCACGCAAAAAAAAAAAAGTTAATGGTTACAATTTGAATGCTATAAAATCTCATTACCACTTTCTTTGTGTTTGTTGCAGGGAATCAGATTTTGAGTCTGAAAACAACATTAGGTGTATACCTAGCGCCTCGCACACCTCCAAGTCCAAGTGCAAAGTGCACAAGAAGTATGCCCTTACAAGAAACAATTTGCACCGATATATGTTGAGACATACACTATTATCACAAGGCGACTCAGCAAGACGGTATAAAGTAGAGGTATTTTCAGCCATGTCTTTTTCTGACACAGACCAACCAGCTGAAGATGAGCATCCCGTGGATATGGCTAAAACTTTTACTCTTAACATTGAATATAGTCGTATCAATTGCCTTACATGGGTCATCCACAACTCTGCCAATAGTTTTTCAGCTGCAATTCGGACACTTGAATCAGCTAGGCGCTTTCCAGAGCTTGCAATGGCATGGATTGGAGTTGATGTTCACTCGTGGCACAAAAAACTATCTTATCAGGTATGCAAGCACGCACGCACAAAAACACTGGCACTGAGATTGCTCCCTAGACCATGGGAATGAGTTTCCTAAGATTTCTAAGATTTGTTGACTTGTTGACTGCAAGCTAGTTACATAGAGTTATTATCTGTTATAAAATAGGAATATTTAACAGCTAACTATAATATTCAGTCAGACACATTAAGTATGATTTCCGACTCTACAGGTAGCTGTGTACGCTTTATTTAAAGCAGCAATTGAGGTGGAGTTGTTTCTTTCCCACAAACGTCACACCAATGCTTCTGCTTCTAAGATGTAAGTATACAATGCCCTTTATGCTTTTAGCCCTGGGATGTGCTTCGACGGTACAAGTTTCTGAAACATTTTTATTGTCGATTAACATTCTTTACAATTATTTATGGGTTGTATACTTCTTTCTATCATGTTTATTGCAACTTGACATGATTCCCAGGACGTAATATAGAATTTGCTGTTTAGAGTTTCTTTACGTAAGCTACCTACAAGGCTACAACTACAACACTTTGTATGCCCAATGATAAGTATAATCATTTTGGGATATGATAGTCAGAATAAATCTTTATGTAATTTATCTATAATGTTCACATGATGAATATGGATAAGTGATTAAAATTTGTATGCATAATAAATGTGTAATCATAATATGTTAGTTTTTAATGATCTGTCATATTATTTTTTTTGCAGTGGCAACTCCTAAACGAATTAAACATTTGATGGGAGTCAGTGACCTGACATATAACGAAATCCAAAGCCATTTGCAGGTAGCTAGAATAATTACACCAAATATGTTCTCTTGGGAAGTGCATAGAAGATCTCCTCAACTCGAGGAACCCAAATCCAGTACACTGGTTTAAAATAGTGGAACTGCCTCGCATCGCAGAATTGTATGCATAATAAATGTGTAATCATAATATGTTAGTTTTTAATGATCTGTCATATTATTTTTTTTGCAGTGGCAACTCCTAAACGAATTAAACATTTGATGGGAGTCAGTGACCTGACATAACGAAATCCAAAGCCATTTGCAGGTAGCTAGAATAATTACACCAAATATGTTCTCTTGGGAAGTGCATAGAAGATCTCCTCAACTCGAGGAACCCAAATCCAGTACACTGGTTTAAAATAGTGGAACTGCCTCGCATCGCAGAATTATATATTACTCTATTCAAAAAGTGGTCCATAGATTATGCAGGAAGGTCTGGTTTGTCTGAAATTATGTCAACTTTATGATATGATGATCTTTCGTGATTCATGATTATACCTCCTAAAGGGATCTCGTTTTGTGATACGATACTTAAATTACCCTAACGTTTGTTAGAATTCTAAACACAAATTACTCAGTGGTGTTGCAGGAATACGTTACTTATGTTGGTCATGATCCGGAAATAGACTAGACATTTATTTTGCCATTAATTTGTACGGACGTAGAAAACATAAGTATTAATTCTTTCCCACAGGAAGAGGAAGGATGAATACAGCCGGATGTATTGTGCGGTTGTGACAGTGGAGTATGAGCTCTTTCTGTTTTTATTGTTTCTCTTTTCATATAAACTTTATCATTTATGCTGTCTTATTTGTTTCCTTAATCTCTTTTGCTAATTATGTAGCTCATCTGTTGTGGCTGCTGGACTTCTTCGGGTTGTGGGAAAAGATCTTGCAGAGCTCCCCTTTGCAGCTACAGCCATTTCCAATCGACGCAAGGTGAGTTTACATCCTTTACTAAAAAGCTAGAAATGGTGCCTTCCACCCTCGTGTGGATTCTTGAGCATTTGGTGACGGTCACTACCAAGACCCGGGCTAAAGGAGCTACTGCTGGACATGTTGATAGGGTAAGATTTGTCGATTTGATTGCGTTGTCAAATGGAATGTTATTTGAACTTGTTTAATTGGATTTATTTGTTGTTGTTTAGTTTTATAATGTTATTGGTAATGTATAATTGTTGTTTCATTCGGTGAAGTATTAATTTTCTGAAGTTAGATGGTGTTTGTGTACAAAAACTAGGATGCATTCTAAAATTAAAAAAGATAAGTTAGAGTGGATGAAGAGTATAAAAAAAATGTGTTCAACATAGTTAAAATTGTAGGTAGTTAGTTGAATTGGTATAAGATTAAAATAAAGGGATTTGTGACTCTGAAAGAGCATACACTTGTTGGGAGATGTGTTGATTTGGGGACTCGTAGACTCTTTTAAATTGCTTGTGCTGATCCTCGCTTGCTCCTGAACACTGATGTCAAGTAAGATGAAGAAAAAGAAGCATTCACAACGTGAACAAATTTGGAATTTTGAAGGATTAATGCAATCTATATATGCTTTAATTTCAGATGCTATAAACAAATACTTTTATGAGATTTTTTTATTTTTTTGAAAAGTGATGTAAATCAAATTTTGCGAATATGGACCAACACCCTCTAAGAACCATATCCAATTAAAAAATCCGTCTCAGTAGCCCTACTCCCTGACACCTACATTTGCATATAAACCCATAAAGCCACTCAAACAAATTCAGAGACCACCTCTTCGATTTGCAGTTACTGAGCATTCATTTTCAGATGGTGAATCCAGTTGATGCACTCCAAGTCGACACCTTCCAAATCGACTCTCTTTTAGGCTCTGACTCTTTCATCTCCACCGACTCCAATCAGACTGGCTTACCAATTCAACTATCGAAGCAAACTGAGGAAAAACCACTGCCATTGAATCCGATTTCTTCATCAGAACCCCCCCCCCCCCGATCTGATGTGTGGTAAAGTTGTTCAAGCAAACGAACAGCCTCTTTTTAGGATTTAGTGTACTTGTTTAAAAATCCTAAAAATCACTAAAAACAAGTACAAACACCGGTCAAAACATCTTAAACCCAAGTATATACAAACATATACATTAAATGAAGCTTTATATCAAGATTGCAACGAAAATTAAGTAATTAGAATGAAAAAATACCTGATTGTGATCGAGAGAGATGAAATGGAGCTTTTAGCAAGGGTTTCGTGTGTTTGTATGGTTTGTATGTATAGGTGTATATAATATATATATATATATATATATATATATATATATATATATATATATATATATATATATATATATATATAGAGCGAGCGAGCAGTGAAATATGTATAACTTGGGGTGAAGGGAATACTTTATGACCGGGAAGTCGACAAGATAAATAACATTTTTCCAAGTAAGGTTCCCTTATTATTAAGGAGATAGACTCAAAGAAGAATGATGTCTGAGAACCTTTCTTGATATAAGATTAATAATAATATGACTCCGAAATATTTTCTGTAATAATCGAAGAAGATAAACCTTATCGAGGTTATACTAAGTATGGAATAAATATTCAGAGAATATTTATTGAGTTAAAATATTTAAAGAATAATTGGGAATATGAAAGAATATCTTTAATCAGAGTATTTCTCAAAATAATCCCTGAAGAAATATCAGGAGAATATTTATTGAATAAATAAATATTTAAATGAATACTCAAAACAATATTCATTAATTAATAAGACCTGAAAAGAATATTTAAGGTAATATTCATAATTAATTAGGAATTTAAATGAATATTCAAAAGTAATATTCATTTAATGAATAATATCCTAAATGAATATCAAGTAATATTCATTTAGTAATCCAAGCCTTAAGGAATATTCGAGATAATATTCGATAATTAAATCAAGCTTCAGATGAATATTAAAATAATATTCATCAAGTATTCAATATCTTAAATGAATATTCAAACGTAATATTTATTTAATAAATAATACTTCTAAATGAATATTTATTTGGAAAGTTGTACTTCTAAATGAAGATTAAATAAATAATACTTTTGGAATTTGTCATTTAAATTGTAGTTAAATATATCAGAGAATATGCGGATTTAAGTTCTCTTTTAAAGATAAGGCCAACTACATGCATGTCAAACGTATACAAAATGCACTTTCTCGACTTGGTTTATTTGTTTATTGTACATACGGTCTCTTTGTTGAATGAAAGTAATTCCAAAAAATGTTGCATCCAATACACTTTGTACATTACATTATTAGAATTTTTACTTTAGTACATAACTTGTTGAAGTGTCTGAAGTTTTTTTTTTTTTTAAAAAGAATTTTCTATGGGCATGGATGATCAAAATATTAAGTGGTTCTTGGGTGCTGTTTTGTGTTTCAATTGTGATAGTGTTTCTAGGTATATGGTTTGAACTGGTCCGTTTGTATGCAAGTTTTTCTTATTCTGAGAAATGTATAGTATACCAACTTTTTGTGCAACTCAACATTGATTTTACTTGTACAAATTCAGATTTTCTGTCATTGAACATGTTTTTTTATGATAGGTATCACAGAATATTGCCTCCGGAACTGTCTTTGGGCCAATTAAAGGATGAGTTCAAGAAGCGGGGGCAAATCTGGTGCGAAACTACCTAGTGCTGGTTTGACTGACATATCCAAAGAAAAAACTGTCGCTCAAGTTTCTGATTGCTGGGCCGGTCAAGTGGCTGATGGGGTGTCAGCTGTAAGTCTTAATTCTGAACAGAATGGAGTCTGGGAGGAGCTAGGATGAAAGCACAGAAATAGGTCTTTTGTAAATGCGGGGAGTCAGAACTCAGAATACCAGTGTGAGTATCTGGCAATCCCTGGACAGGAGTGAAGGGGCCTTCTAATGCCTGGCCCGGAACTAAGCAGCCTGTCAGTGCCTGGGAAGGACAGGGTTCTGCCAATGGCTTTGTAGCACCGGTAGGTGACTATAGAAGACCCGCTGGCAGAGGTTGGAATCAAACTTCTTCAAAAGAGTATGAGAACAAAAATTATCAACCAGCTGTTATTCCTCCTTCTCTTCAGCATGGGTGGCAATGTCGTAGTATCATGTCTCAGGCAGAAAAGGTGGGTAATGTATCTGCTTCAAACCCTGCCAATGCCGCAGATGACAAAGAGGAAAGGAAATATGCCTGATGAAGAGGATTTTGATAGTGAACATATTTATGATTCTGATGAGTATGACTGGGATGAAATCCAAATGAGTCACGACTCTTATGGAGAGTTCAGTACTTAAAGGTTTTCTTAAAACCCCGGATGAGATCAAAGCAGAGGAAATCAATGAGCCTGACAGGCAGCGGCACTGCCCAGCATGCTATGGCGGACCTGGTGCGATTGACTGGTATCTGGGACTACAAGCCCTAATGGCCCATGCTAAAACTAATGGCAATAGAAGGGTAAAGGCCCACAGGGTACTTGCTCAACTGTTGGATGAGGAGCTGCGGAGGAAGGGAAGTTCTCTAGTCGCTGCCGGTGAAGCCTTTGGCAAGTGGAAAGGATTAAGCGAAAATTATGTAAGAGACAGGGAAATAATATGGCCACCTATGGACTATGGTGATCATAATGAACACACAACTTGACAAAGATGACAACGAAATGGTAAATGTTCATGTGATATGCTATTAGATGTTGCACCCTTAATTTTTTGAGTGACAAATCTTACTTTCAACGGGAGTATGATGATCAACCTTTTTTTGTGTGTGTTCCTTGTGCCTTACTGTTTTTTGTTTACTACTGCATTTTCAGTGGGTTGGAATGGGAAGTAACGAACTTCTTGAGTACTTTAGTGGTTATGAAGCCGTGAAGGCACGACACTCCTATGGCCCACAAGGGCATCGAGGTATTACTGTCCGCATCTTTGAGGCCTCGGCTGTTGGTTCTTTCGAGGCTGACCAATTAAGCAAGAGTTTTGAGGATGAAGGAACAAACCGTGATGCTTGGGATCACAAGGCGTGGCAGTTTCTTCCCAGTGGGCAGCGTCTGTTATATGGTTACATGGTAGAGAAAGGAGATATCGATATATTATTCCAGCACTCTAAAGGTCCACTTCATAACCCTTATGTTAAAAGTACCTGTTCCCTCATTTTCCTCCTCTTCTTTTTCTTTAGATTAAATTTTTTCTATCTTTGATTGGTTAGGCAAGTCCATAGTAAAGTTTTAAATGAGATTGTATGAGGAGATGGTAGTTAACTCAATAAGGCAGATGAGTGAGGACAATCATCTCCTTAACTGGTACAAGGACATAGCTGTGAAGGAAAAAAAAAATGCAAAAACACTTGAAGATTCGTTTGGTTTGCTAAACGACAACTGCGCAACACCCAGGAAGAGAATCGCATAGTGCGACAGAGAACCAAGATGCATCAGGAGCAACATAAGGAGGAGGTAATCACTGATCCTTTATGATAAATAGGGCAAATATTATATGACTGTTATGGAAGTGTGTAGTAGTGTATGTTGTCTCTGTTGCACTGATCACTTACATTCCGTGTCTCCTGTTTTTAGTAATTGTTTTCTGAATTGTAAAGTTTATACATTAAACCGGTAAGCCGTTTTAGATTCTATTTAATATATATTTGTTTTTCACCTTCTTCTGTTTAGTGTTTTGACAGTCTGGCCATTAAACCATCATTTTTTCTGTGCTTTTCATTATATTTGGGTACTTCAGTTCTTCCTGAAGGCACCTGGCTACTTGTTCACTTTTCATTTTGTAGTAGTAGTTCAACTTTTCTTTAGTATTTGATTTGTTTATAGCTTTTGGGTGCATTTTTAATTGATGCCGGGATTTGTATTTTTCTTTAGATGGACTCCCAAGAAGAATTTCATAAAGAGCGACTCAAGCTTATTCATGAAGCCGCGCAATGAGAGAAGAGAATTTCGTGAAGATACAGCCAGAGAAGCGGGAGAATATGAAAATCCTAATGGAAAATCCTTCTTCAGCCGAGGACACTCAATTCAGGTAAAGATGGGAATAGTATGCGAACAGCGGTACTCTTGTTTTGTACATGTTCTTTCTGTGACAAAAATAAACCACACAAGGATTCATTTCACCTTTAACGTGGGTATTATAACAGTTGCTGCATGATTGTGGATATTATTTAACAACTACTTGTTGAACCCTTTGGCTTGTGTGGATATTGACTATGAGGTGCATGGTCATAATTGTTGTATTTTGTGAATCTGTACAACAAAAAATTGACTCCAATATGTACAAAACAACATATTTTTTTTGTAAATTTATAAACAAAACGACTCTTCTAAATCATTTTAGGTCCATGAACTAGCATTCATTGTTATTAAAACTTAAATTTCAACCACGGCCTAGATTTACAAACGTTTTTGATTTATTTAACGGGATCAAATTAAAGTTCGAGACATTGAAGCCTGTTTATCAGACCTTAGGCCTGAATTGTTTTGTAATTGGAGTTACGAGAACAATATAACCTTGAAAGATCACGGGACTGGAGTCACTGGGATCTGTTGTGAGCTCCATGTGACATTGCAGAATAATGGTCAACAAAAATTTGTAGCACAAATTTTTTGAGACAAGTAAAATAGAGACAACAAGACATCATTGCTTGATAAACACCAAAATTTTCGCAAACATGCATTCTTTAATATGAACTCATACATGCAACCAATACTTGGAAAGCAGTTACATAAAAAAAGCGAAGAAGAGCAGCTGAAGAAGGTGAAGCCTTTCGAGACTGCAACGATAGTGACTTGAGGCTTACAAATGGTAGACCTGAATGACGAATATCTGTAAATATAAGTGGCTCACCTGCAGCTCTGATTCACCCTAAACATGAGTAAGCATCTGCAAGAATCAAGAAACCGCAACAAAAATTTGGTTACTTTTAACCAAATATTATGCACTTCTCCTCCCCATTCTCCTTGTCTTCCTCCTCGAGCAAAAACATCATCAGTATTTTCATTAATAATTTTCGATGAATGTATAATATATAAGAATAATGTTCTTATAGTAAAGTGTAGGTAATTACCTAAAGTTATCAGAATTTTGAATATAAAAGGTGAATGACATTTTTATAATAATGAAATTCACCCATACATTTACAAAAATAGCCTTCGGATTATATTATAATATGTCTTAATTTTAGGTAATTAGCTACAGTTAACTATAAGATGATTAAGCTCATAATATATTTAGGTCTATCTAGATTAATAATTCAACGTTTCCAATGTATTTTTTCACGTAAAAGTTTGTTGATTTCGATGTTAAGATCACGTACAAGGTGTCCACCTAAACCTTCATATTGAATATTCATGATTTTACTATCAATGTCACGCATGACTTGTTCACGCTACATACAGTAAAATCTCGTTAAAATAATACTCGATACCACGATAAATTAATATTTTGAATGTCGATTTTTGGTTGCAATATATTAACGATAGTATAAATTTTACCTCGATTAATTAATAATCTCGACAAATTAATAAAATTTGTCGAACCCAATAATATCAATTAATAGAGGTTTTATGTATTTTTTTTTTTGAAAAAATGCACTTGCATATATTAACTTGCCTCCGAAATAAGATTACAACGAATGAAATTAGGAGCAGTGTGGTACCACTCCATTGGACCTGACATAGAAAATGCAGCTCGAGATAACAAGTGAGACACAGTGTTATGCAAAAAATTCACACAACACCCCGAGTAAGTCTCGCCGGAATAGTAGGAATTATCCTTGGGTTTCAGATAATCAAACAGATCGAACAGCTGTAAGGAAATAGGACAGCTAAACCTAATAATGGTGTTTAGTGTATAATGGGCTGGATTAGCAAGGTCATCAGACAATAGTGGCAAAGAACTCCGGCCAAATATGCTCGGAATGTGATTACTCAGGGTACACGTGCCTTGTGTATCGAAAAAGTAAAAATCGAACCCCTTGCTAATTGCTTACATATCCTATTTATAGGAATCAAGCCCTAATGTAGTTCTTTTAGGTTAGGAATCCTTTTCTTGTTGATTAAACCAAGAAATAATAGAGTTTTAATCAGAATTATAACTTATCTTTAATTCAACTAGCCACTTAGTAGAGTCCTATTCGAAGTAGAACGGCGCCAATTTGTTAGTAGTATTTTTGTGTGTTCGTTCTCAGGGAAGGACTGATATCAATTCTAATTCTGAGTCTTTTATCTCAAGCAGTTTAGAAGTGTGGAAGAATAGATTGGTGATTATGATTATTAACTAAATTAAACTAATAAACAAATAAAAACTATATAATAACGATGAGAGAAAATAATCCAAGATTTGGGGTTCTTCAATTGACTACCAAGAATGTCTAATTTGTGTCTCTTGTTCGTTAAAAACAATCCTTCTAAAGTTTATAAATTCCTCTCCCAAGGTAATTCATAATGCCTACAATCATCCCCTAATCACCACTCCCATGGTCAATCAAAGTATAATCATAAACTATTAAAACCAAGGATTAACAGTTTCACAATTCTTTTATTAATCTCCCGATTCAATAATTAAATTGTGTCTATCATGTCATGTACTAGAATTACAACTCTTCTCCCGATTCGTTATAATCCCTACAGATTCAATCAAAAGTTAGCTACTCTTCTAATTGAATTAAGCCCTCAATGACAGATTAACAATAATAAGAGAAATCAAACAAACTCGACAAATCAACGAATACTACCCAACTCGTGGATAAAGGGAATTAACTACTCATAATTGAACAAAACAAGTATATATATAAAAACCACAAATCATGAGTTTAGAATTTAAGAACAAAGAATACAAATCTTGAAGTGTCTTGAACTCCGGACGAATCCCTTCGCTCCTTCCTTCAATCTTCTTCTCCAATTGATTCTCTCCCTTTTCTCTCCAATCTCAAAATAGTTCTAGATCTAAAGTATGAATAGTACTGAAAATAGGTTATGAATTACATCCTAAAATAATACCCTAGATGTGTTTATACAAGGCTCTAGACATCTTGCCCAGCAAGAAAATACCAAAACAGGATTATAATAGAATTTCTGCAAAATACATTTCCTAAACTGATTCTGTTTTTTAAGGAAAATTCGTAGCTGACTTTTCTTCAGTATTTCTGGAACGTTCCAATCATAATTGGACATCTGGACCACCTTAGAATGATAGAGAATCTTGTTATCTTCGCGTGGACTGCTTACGGGCCTCAAACGGACTTCTAGAACTCCAAATATGGCCAAAATAGTAAAAACTGTAATTTTTCAGCACCGCGGGCGTGCAACCTGCGCCCATCAGTCTGTTTGTCGCGCAGCCTGCGCCAACCACGCGCAACCTGCTCGTGCAAGACCTGTCCAAAGTTGTAGAAAATCTCCCAGGCTTCGCGTGGGCAGTAAGATCGCTGAAAACGGACTTCTAGAACTCTAGATATGGCCAAAACAGTGTAGACTGCGCAACCCTTCGCAGAAATCCGAATTTTAATCAATTAAATCTCCAAAAATGACAAAAGCATCCACCATAATCAACATTCTCGTAAATCTGCACAACTAAGCAAAACACATCAAAACTACAACAACTTGAGTCCAAAACAATCAATTTAAGCCGAACGGAGGCATTCCCAGTGGATATAAAATCCACTTATCAAAATTCTACTCATATGATAACTCCATGTATTTATAGACATATATACCAAATATTCAATATTTATCATGTTAGAAGCGTGTCCCTCAATGAAATAGACTATTTAAAGGACTCAATTCGTATCTCCTACAAATTAGGAGATAATCCTTATCTGCCCGGCCAGTAGAGGTGGAGCTTGTAAACACACCTGCACCTACACAGCTTCCCTCTAACTCGAACCTCCAGAGCTACCCTTCAAATGTACACCTCCCCAGTTTCCTTTAAACTGGTACCTGCATCCAAATAACCTAACAATCCTTAATACCTATGGGCCTAAAATTGAGCCCATTACAAATTTTGGGCACAACACACAGTATTCGCAGATCGATACTCAAAAACTACTAACACTTCCTTAAAGTGTTTTAAAATGCTAATACAATCATCAATGATACCATGAAAAATAGAATTTGCTCTCTCCCCATGGATTGCATCCACTACCAGCTTTGAATCCAACTCGAGTATGCATCCGTGATTTCTCCAACTCTGAATCCACATTAAGGCTTCTTTTAAACTCCTAGCTTCCACCTCACGAGCATGAGTACTTCCTTGAAAACTATTACTTCGAGCTCGTAAGAAGTTCCCCTGGTCATCACGAACTACACAAGCTATTCCAATCTCAAATGTGTGTGATCGACAAGCAGCATCCAAATTAATTTTGATCCAACCTTCAGGAGGCTTGCACCAGCTCCTGGCTCGTTGACTCAGCTCCTTGTTCCCTTTCCCTGCAGATTCTTGATTTTGTTGCCATTCTTGCAGCACCCTCATAGCCATCGAACGCACTCGAAATGTAGACATTGCCTTTTTGTCCCAGACCCATGTATTTCTTCTTGTCCATAGCCCCCAGCATAAAACCATAATCTTAGCACACTCCTCCCGAGCACTCCCTGCAAACACCTTTTTTAAAACATCTTTCACTTGCAATTCAGCCTCTATATTTTACAATTCCTACAGCCCCATGTCACACCACAAAGAACGTGCAAAACTACACGTAAACAATGTATGCGTAGCTTCCACAACGTATAAATTACACCAACTGCACATTGCATTCACCTCCACTTTTTTTCTCGCCAATGCTGTCATCGTAGGTAAGACATTATGACATGCTCTCCATAGAAAATTCAGCACCTTTCCCGGCATCTGTAGACTCCATAACTTCTTCCAAAACCCATCTTCATGACCATCCCTTTCACCATGTAGTCTCCTGTAACAACTCGAACCGTGAACTCCCCTTTACTGTCCAACAACCATTACCATGAATCCCTTCTTGGAACACTAGGTATGGGAATCTGCTGTATCAACTGTTTATCACGATCATTACGTATCTCATTAATTATTTCCATAGAGCCATGGACTATGCCAAACCTTCGTATCTCTGCCATCTCCTATCTTTCTTCTGCAACCATAACTTATGGCCTCCTGAGAAGCCAAGATGCTGCGCCACATATAAGAGGGATTCGTTCCCATGCATTTAAAAAATCTGTCCGCGAATAGTACCTGGCTTTCATAATCTCCGTAACCAGTGGATTAGCATTATTAATCAATCTCCAGGCCTGTTTACCCAACATTGCAATATTAAACTCCCTAAGTTGTCGAAACCCTAGCCCTCCCATTTCATTAGGCTCACACAATCTTTCCCAGGACATCCATCTAATACCCACATTCTGGAGATTAGGGACAACGTGGTTCTGATCATTGGTTTTTTAGATTTTAAATGAATTGACACCCACGATAAAATTGAACTTTGCTCTCTCCTCTGGAGACACCTTGGTAAAAATTTTACTTATCCTAGTTTTTAACTTTTTTTAAAAAAACAAACCTTATAAAAAATTATCATTTAATTTTTTATTTCAAAAAATACAAAATATTTTGAAGGATTAATTCTTTTTAAAAAAATAGTATAAATTTTCCAAAAATAACTTCTTCCTTGAAAAAAGGAAGAACATTTTTTAAATTAAACTTGTTCTCATAAATTTTTATGATAATAAAAAATCGACGCCATATTCTCCAAATTTAATTTATATATTTTTTAATATGATTATCAAACAAATTTTTAATAAAAATTTATTTGTTGACAAATAAAAGAACCTTTATTATTATTTCTATAAAATATAAATATACAATAAACAAAATTGAATATAATTTATACTTTATTTTTTCAAATATAACTTATACTTGGTTTATCCTATAATAATTAATTTTTAAATTTTAATTTACTTACTAAAGAAATTCATTAAAACATTATTAAGGCACTACCGGAGTTGGGTGTTGGCCCCATCTATCACAATTTGAATGCAAATGGTCCCAAATATCACAGTTCAAAAACTTGGTTCCAAAAACAGGCTACTTGTTCACTTTTCATATTGTAGTAGTAGTTGTTCAACTTTTCTTTAGTATTTGATTTGTTTATAGCTTTTGGGTGCATTTTTAATTGATACCGGGATTTATATTTTTCTTTGGATGGACTCCCAAGAAGAATTTTATAAAGAGCGACCCAAGCTTATTCATGAAGTCCGCAATGAGAGAGAAGAGAATTTCGTGAAGATACAGTCAGAGAAGCGGGAGAATATGAAAATCCTAATGGAAAATCCTTCTTCAGCCGAGGATCGTCAATTCAGGTAAGATGTGAATAGTATGTGCTAGGCGGTACTCTTGTTTATGTACATGTTCTTTCTGTGACAGAGATAAACCACACTAGGATTCATTTCACCTTTAACGTACATATTATAACAGTTGCTGCATGGTTGGGGATATTATTTAACTACTACTTGTTGAACAATGAGGTCATGAGGTGCATGGTCATAATTGTTGTATTTTGTGAAACTGTACAATAAAAAATTGACTCCAGTTTGTACAAAACTACATTTTTTTTGTAAATTTATAAACAAAGCAACTCTTCTAAATCATTTCAGGTCCATGAACTTAAATTCATTGTTATTAAAAATTAAATTTCAACCACAGCCTGGATTAACAATCGTTTTTGATTTATTTAACGAGATCAAATTAAAGTTGAAGAAATTGAAGCCTGTTTATCAGACCTTAGGCCTGAATTGTTTTGTAATTGGAGTTACGAGAAGAATATAACCTTGAATCACTGGGCGCAATTGAGAGCTCTATTTGACATTGCAGAATAATAGCCAAGAAAAATTCGTATCGTAGCACAAATTTTCCAAGACTAGTAAAACAGAGACAAGAAGACATCATTGCTAAAACACCAAAATTTTTGCAGACATGCATTCTTTAATATGAACTCAAACTTGCAACCAATACTTGGAAAGCAATTACATAAATAAAGCGAAGAAGAGCAGGCTGAAGAAGGTGAAGCCTTTCGAGACTGCAACGCAATTGCAGAAGTGACTTGAAGGCTTACAAATACACCTGAATGACGAATATTTGTAAATTTCAAGTGGGTGACCTACAGCTGCAGCTCTGATTCACCCCTTAACATGAGTAAGCATCTGCAAGAATCAAGAAACATTGAGGTCCGTTAACATGGGAGCAATACTGATCAGATTTTGCAGACTCTGGACCGCAACAAAAATTTGGTTACATTTAACCAAATGTTATGCACTTCTGTTTTCCAATTGTTTTTGTACACTATATTTTCAAAAGGGCTAGATTGAAATTACAAAGCAATTCTGAATTTGTTTTCGAGACTTGCTTCAATATATTGCAGGTCATGATGATGTTAATTTAAGAAAAAGAAATGTTTACAATGCTTAAAAAACACTGTTCTGTTTACTAGATCATGGCGACAGTTGAAATTTGAAAAATGGATAAATACAATTGTTGTGATGTTTTAGAAAGACACAATTATATTTAAATAGAATAAATGATACTACATGTAAGCTAGAAATGCTAAGAAAGACACAGAAAAATGTTACAAAGTTACTAACATGTATTGTTGTAAAAAACGGGACTTAATCGTTTGAGATACCGAATAACGATTAATCAGTAATTAATACCGATTGATCCCGATCAATCCCGGTTCGGAGAGATACCGAACAACGATTAATCGGCAATTAATCTTTTTAGAACACTGCTAACATGCAAGTATGCAACCACAGTTGCTGCCCTTGTACGCATGACTAGTAGGGTTGAGCATTCGGTCGATTCGATCCAGAACCGAACCGAACCGAACCGAACCGAACCGAATTGATCGAAAACCGAAATGTGATTTTTTTTGGGGACCAGACCGGACCGAAGTTTAATTATGGACCGAACCGGCTCGAACCGAAATAATTCGGTTCGGTCCGGACCGATATATTTTTTAAAGAATTGGACCGAACCAATTTTTATTTCGGTCTATTCGGTCCGGACCGAATAGACCGAATTTTCAGAAAATTAGAACCGAATCGAATTTGCACGGTTCGGTTCAGTTTTTCAGTTTCGGTTCGGTTTTGCTCAGTCCTAACTAGTTCAAGTTACATGCTTGTTCTGATCATTGGTTTTTTTAGATTTTAAATGAACTGACTAGTACCCATGATAAAATTGAGCTTTGCTCTCTCCTCGGGAGACCTTGTCAGTTTTTTTTAGAAATTACAAATCTTATAAATAATTAGCATTTAATTTTTTTTTTCAAAAAATACAAAATATTTTGAAGGACTAATTCTTTTTAAAAAAAATGGGAAAATTAATTCATTCGTCCCTGAACTATAGCTCGTTTATGGTCTAGGTCCCTATACTATAAATCTCAATTGTTTGATACCTTAACTTTCAAAAAATTTGATTTAGGTCCTTCTGTCAGATCACTAACGGACGTTAGTCAATGCTGACGTGGAAAATCGAAACTTCACGGATTGAAGTGGAATTTTTATATGTTAAACTAGGAATGGTTACAAGAACACAAGTGGTGAAAGTTTTCGATTTTGAGTTTCCTAACATAGAAATTTGCATATATTCATAAGTTCTTCGCGTGTTCTTGAGATTAAAGTGCAAATTTCTATATGTTAATGAACTCGAAATCGAAAACTTTCATCACCCGTGTTCTTGTAATCACTCCTATATTAACATATCAAATTTTCACTTCAGTCACTGAAGTTTCGATTTTTCACGTCAGTGTTGACTAACATCCGTTAGTCAAAATGTGACGGAAGGACCCAAATCAATTTTTTTTTGAAAATTAAGGTATCAAACAATTGGATTTTATAGTACTGGGACCTAGGTCATAAACGGGCTATAGTTCAGGGGCGAATGAATTAATTTTCCCTAAAAAAATAGTATAAATTTCCCAAAAATAACTTCTTCCTTTAAAAAAAGGGAGAACATTTTCTAAATTAAACATGTTCTCATAAATTTTTATGATAATAAAAAATCGACGCCATATTCCCAAAAATTATCAAACAAATTTTTAATAAAATTTTATTTGTTGACAAATAAAGGAACCTTTATTATTAATTCTATAAAATATAAATATACAATAAACAAAAATGAATATAATTTATACTTTATTTCTTTTAATATAATTTATACTTTGTTAATCCTATAATAAATTAATTCTTTTTTGAAACATATAATAATTAATTTTTAAAATTTAATTTAGTTACTAAAGAAATTCATTAAAACATTATTAAGATTCTCCCGGAGTTCATATATCTTCTGCATTTTCACCCTCTCTCTCTCGCTCTCTCTCTCTCGCTCACTCTCCACTGTTCACTCTCTCTCTCTCTCTCTCTCTCCCTCTTTCTCTGTTAGGGTTTTAGTTTTAAACAAATTATTACTATGACGCAAACAACTACGGCCGTTGTCGCTGCCGCCGACGGAGGTAGACAACCACAACAAGGAATTGGAAAATCGATACAGGGAATTATACGTACACGTGTTCAGATCTCCAATCGCTTCTCTAAAGCCAAACTGTTGGTACTTCATCTCTATTTACACACACTTATTTTCAATTTATATGTATGTTTGATTGTTAATTAATCGAGTACGTACACATCAATCGCTTCTCTAAAACCGAACTGTTGGTACTCTATCTCTTTTATTTTACACAAACACTTCAATTTATATGTATGTTTGATTGTTAATTAATCGATTAATTTATGTGCCTCTTTATGTTTGATTGATATATATGTTCAATTTCTATGAAGGTTTTATTGTTGTTTAGGCTTGTGAGTGGATTTGTGGATTGATTTGCATGTGTAGTTATAAGTTTAGTGCTTATTGCAAAGTTTTTTCATACGGCATTAGATTCAGGTAAAATCGGAAAATTCGATAGTGCATGTGCATGTGCATGTAGTTGTTGATAATACATCACTGATATGTCGGCCTTGATCTGGAAATAGGCCAGACATTTATTTTGTTTTTAATTTGTATGATCATAGAGTATGGAAGTGAATTGGATAGTGAGTGACCGAGTGCTTAGAAAAAGATATTTGTATATATGTAAACTGGGATAAATTAACATACATCATACTAGCATGCCTAACGGCCCATTACATGTTCCGAGTACAAGTTTAGTGCTAATTAGTAAGAAATTGAGAGGGCTTATTGTAAAGCATCGTAATACGGAAGTAGATTTAGGTTAAATCAGAAAGTCGATAGTGCATGTACTTGTCAATAATACAGAACTGATATGTTGGCCATTTTCCAGGCAAACATTTATTTTGTTTCTAATTCGTTCGAGGATTATCCAAGTAATGATTTCTTGTTAAATTTGTGAATAATTGTTTTTCGGTCAAAAAGCGCGCGATTAAATGCGCTTCGCGAGTCGCGCTTCAAAACCAGGTCTTGCGCTTTTTTAGAATTAGCGCCTTCAACAACACTACGTACGACCGTAGAAAATGAAAGTGAATTGGATAACGAGCGACCAAGTGCTTAGCAAAGCATATTTAATAATAGTGAAACTTGGATAAAGTAACATACATCATACTCTTAAAGTCGGTAGTGCATGTGCTTGTAGTTGTCGATATACGTTACTGATGTGTTTGACATGGTCCGAAATAGAACAACTTTTATTTTTGTTTTAAGTTGTATAACCGTAGAAAACGTAATTGAATTGGACAGTGAGTGACCAAGTGCTTTGAAAAAAATATGTGGATATAGTGAAGTTGAAATTGGGATGAATTAGCATACATGAAACTCCCATGCCTAAGGGCTCATTTCATGTTCTGAGCACAAGTTTAGTGCTAATTAGTAGGAAATTGAGAGCTATTGTAGTTCTATTATACGTACACATCTTCAGATCTCCAATCGCTTCTCTAAAGCCGGTCTGTTGGTACTCCATCTGTTTTTACACACCCAGTTCAATTTAAATGTATGTTTAATTGTTAATTAATCGATTAATAGTGATCTAAATCTATTGGCGGTCTTTATTGTAGTTAAAAATTTATCTATTATATATATTTATACTAATTTTATATTAATTTACTATTTTCAGGAAACAATGAAGAAATTGCTCCAAAAAATATTCATCATTCATTTGTCTTGCATTCCAATCCAAGACAAATCCAAGGTACATAATGTGTTTGCGTTCAATGTATCCCAATAATGTTGATTTAAATGCTCTAGATTATTTATAGAGTATTTGTGTGTCCTTGCCATTTATCACTATTATGGCTTGTGCAGGTAAAGTATGTTGTCGATAATACGTCACTGATATCTTGGCGGTGATCAGGAAATAGACCGAACATTTATTTTGTTTTTAAATTTTACAATCGTAGAAAATGTAAGTGAATTGGATAGTGAGTGACCAAGTGCTTAGCAAAACATATTTAATAATAGTAAAACTTGGATGAATTAATGTACATCAGGCTCGTATGCCTAACGGACCATTTCAGATTTCGAGTACAAATTTAGTGCTAATTAGTAGGAAATTGAGAGTACTTATTGTAAAGTTTCGTAACACAGAATTAGGTTTAGGTAAAATTGGAAAGTTATCGTGCATGTGCATGTAGTTTTGGATAATACGTTACTGATATGTTGGCCATGATCTGGAAATAGACTAGACATTTATTTTTCTTTTAATTTGTACGGACGTAGAAAACATAGGTGAATTGGATAGTGAGTGACCGAGTGCTTAGCAAAAAATATATGGATGTAGTGAAGTTGAAATTGGGATAAATTAGCATACATGAGACTCGCATGCCTAAGGGCTCATTTCATGTTCCGAGTACAAGTTTAGTGCTAATTAGTAGGAAATTGAGAGTGATTATTGTAGTGATTCATAGTAAGGAATTAAATTTAGGTAAAATCGGAAGGTCTAGTGCATGTGCTTGTAATTGTTGAATATATCACTGGTTTGTTCGCCATGATTCGAAAATAGAGCAGACATTTATCAGCTCTTCATGTAGGTCAGTATACAGTGATTGTGCCATGGGTCTATTACCTGGTGAAATGGGACGCTCCTAGTTTTTTCTTCCAGTATATAATATAATTTAGACCCCTGTGCAATATTTGCACTTTATCTGCACCTAAATTTTAGCTGAATCTGTGCACAACAATTTTAACTAGTTGACTGAATAAATTTAATGTGTCAAATTTGTTGTTAGCGCAGGTGATTACTGATAAAAAATGCATAACAATAAATTTAACATGTTATAAGCAAATTAGATTGTCCTAAAAAGTGTTAATGATAACCGGATTCAAACTAAAGGCACAAATATGAAGTCATGGTAACAAAATAAAGATAGATAATCAACTACAAGCCGTAAAGATTAGCTCTGTTCTTCTCAAAAGTTGACAACTTAGACATAAATTAATAATCATCATCTTCAGGCTCTTCTTGAAGATTTCAAAATCTTCATCTTGACTGTCCTGGTTACGATTCTAATCCCTCTCTTCAAATTCAATCTCATCTTCCTCGTCTTCACTTTCATCAACTAAACGCCTTCTAGATGAGAAAGATTGCATGTATATGTATGTATGTATATATACATACATACATACATACATACATACATACATATATGTATACAAGAAAGAAGATATTTAGCCGGAAAGGAGATGAGAAATCTGACACAGAATCTCTCTTTCAGTCGCCTGCCTCGTATGTTTGTGTATGTCTGTATCGTTCGATATGATACGTGACTTAGGTTTTAGGGTTTTTTATGACCCGTTTCGTTATAAAAGGCCCGGCCGTTACCGAGTCAATAGTCTAGTCAACAGCCAGGTCAACAAAAAATAAAAGCGTGCTTTTTTGGCGCTTCTTGCATATCGCTTAAGCGCAAGAAGCGCACAGAAGCGCGCGCTTCAGCAACCTCGCATCGCATAACTCAAGCGACGCGCTAAAACCTCGCATCGCATCGCTTCTCGCATATGCGCGCGCATATGCGCGCTTTTAACAACACTGCCCACAGGCTATGTGGATGAGTACTTGGCTACTTTGTGTTGATGTGTTAGTTTCCATGAAACTTGTTATGAAGCAACTACGGGGAGAGAAGGTTACAAAAAGAGAGAGAGGAAGAAGATTGCAAGAACTCTAGCTGATATGTCCACACTAGTTTCGGTTACGATCCTAATGCTGATTCCTGTAAGCATATTTATGCCTTTTCATTTTCAGTTACAAAATAGTTTTCAAATACTTATGAGGCTCAGCTAATTCTCTGCTTCAAAAATTTGTTAGCCATGGTCTTGCAATATTTTGTTGTGTTGTCCACATAGAAAACTTTTTCGATAGTTTCCTATAATAGAATTAGCTGGTCTAAGCCGATATTAGAAAAACCAACGAGATCTTAATATTTGAGAACTCTACGGTATCTGAATGTGTAACTAGTATTACACATAAGCACCCATATTTGGGTTTGCTTGGTGTTAAGTATTTTACGGGTAATGATGGTTCATTTTCCATAATTTTCTTTGTTAATACCAGGTATTGACAATCAATCTCTCTGTTTCTGTAATTAGATGTCTGCAGTGGCACATGCAGTTACATTAATAGCAATGAAGAGATGCATTCCAGCACTGATAATTTAATCTATTCATTCCAATTACTAGCCGCGTCAAAAATCTTGACCACTTCAATAGCTATATTCTTTCAGAATCTTCTTCTTGAAAAGCCTCCTCTAAACTATCTTCATTTACAGTAGTACTGTTATTATA
This sequence comes from Saposhnikovia divaricata, assembly GCA_036435485.1. Taxonomy (NCBI): domain Eukaryota; kingdom Viridiplantae; phylum Streptophyta; class Magnoliopsida; order Apiales; family Apiaceae; genus Saposhnikovia; species Saposhnikovia divaricata. Next base: position 205,003,216 of record CM071600.1, read on the forward strand.
GACATGCACCATGCTTTCAGGTGCATAAAACATGTTTTCGAGATTCAAGTCGATGAAGCATCTACCATTTCGAGATTCAAGACAAATTCCAAGGTACATTCATTTATGGCTTGTGCTGGTAAAGTATGTTGTCGATAATATGTCACTGATATGTTGGCGGTGATCCGGAAGTAGACAATAACATTTATTTTGTTTTTAATTGATTAATAGTGATCTAAATCTATTGGCGGTCTTTATTGTAGTTAAAAATTTATCTATTATATATAAATATACTAATTATATATTAATTTAATATTTTCAGGAAATAATGAAGAAATTGCTCCAAAAAATATTCATTTTTCATTTGTCTTGGATTCCAATCCAAGACAAATCCAAGGTACATAATGTGTTTACTATTATGGCTTGTGCTGGTAAAATATGTTGTCGATAATTGTCGAAAATACGTCACTGATATGTTGGCGGTGATCCAGAAGTAGACAAAACATTTATTTTGTTTTTAAATTTTACGATCGTAGAAAATGTAAGTGAATTGGAATAATTGGATAGTGAGTGACCAAGTGCTTAGCAAAACATATTTAATAATAGTAAAACTTGGATAAATTAATATACATCAGGCTCGTATACCTAACGGACCATTTCAGATTTCGAGTACAAGTTTAGTGCTAATTAGTAGGAAATTGAGAGTACTTATTGTAAATCTTCGTAACACGAAATTAGGTTTAGGTAAAACTGGAAAGTTGATGGTGCATGTGCATGTAGTTTTGGATAATACGTTACTGATATGTTGGCCATGATCCGGAAATAGACTAGACATTTATTTTTCTTTTAATTTGTACGGACGTAGAAAAAATAAGTGAATTGGATAGTGAGTGACCGAGTGCTTAGCAAAAAATATATGGATCTAGTGAAGTTGAAATTGGGAAAAATTAGAAAACATGAGACTTGCATGCCTAAGGGCTCATTTCATGTTCCGAGTACAAGTTTAGTGCTAATTAGTAGGAAATTGAGAGTGATTATTGTAATGATTCATAGTAAGGAATTAAATTTAGGTAAAATCGGAAGGTCTAGTGCATGTGCTTGTAATTGATGAATACGTCACTGGTATGTTCGCCATGATTCGAAAATAGAGCCGACATTTATTTTTCCTTTAATTTGTATGATGGTATAAAATGGAAGTAAATTGGATAGTGAATGACCGATATAGTGAAACTGGGATAAATTAATATGCATTGGACTAGCACATTTTTGGATATAGTGAAATTGGGATAAATTAATATACATTCGACTTGCATGCCTAACGACCCATTTGATGTTCCGAATACAAGTTTACTGCTAATTAGTAGGAAATTGAGATTGCTTATTGTAAAGATTCGTAATACAAAATTAGATTCAAGTAAAATTGGAAAGTCTATTGTGCATGTGCATTTAATTTTTAATAATGTCACTGCATGATTCGGAAATAGACGAGGCATTTGTTTTCTTTTAGTTTGTACGTCCGTAGAAAATGGAAGTGAGTTGGATTGTGAGTGGCCGAGTGCATAGAAAAAAATATATAATATTTGGATATAGTGAAATTGGGATAAATTAACATTAGACTTGCATGCTTAACGACCCATTTCATGCTCTCCCTCCTCCTAACTAAAGTTTTAAAATCCTAAAAATCACTAAAAACAAGTACAAACACCGGTCAAAACAACATCTTAAACACAACTATATACAAACATATACATAAAATGAAGCTTTAAATTGAGATTGCAATGAGAAAATTAAGTAATTAGAATGAAAAATGCCCTGATTGTGATAGAGAGAGATGAAATGGAGCTTTAAACAAGGGTTTCGTGTGTTTGTATACTTTGTATGTATAGGTGTGTATATATATTAGAGAGGGAGAGCTGTGAAATATGTTTGACTTAGGGAGTGAAAATGAGGGTGTGTCATGCTCTTGAAGACTCTGGATTTTAAAAGTTGATTAGGTTGATGTATAATTGTTTCAAATCCGGTGGATCCCATTCACACTATTTGATTTCAGTAAATAATTATTTTCTCACACAATTTACAATTATTGTTGTTTTTGTTTGTTACTCCCTCCGTCCCACCCATTTCTTTACAGTTTTTTTCACTGCTTGGCACACATTTTAAGGCTCCTAAAAAGTATAGTTCCATAACTTATTTTTAAAATTTTCTTTTTTTGTGTAAAAATTTAACATACCTATTTTTATACAAAAAAGAAAATTTGAAAAATAAGTTATGGAACTATCCTTAAAATTCACATTAAAATGCGTGCCACGCCCCCGTCCCCCAATGATAACAATTGGCTGGGACTGAGGGAGTAGATGTTTTGATGATTAAATACTTACAAGGTGATTATGTAATATTGGTTAGGGCTTTGAAGTTGTAAGGCGCTTCTTATTAAGCGTATACAAAATGCACTTTCTGGACTTGATAGAAGAAAGATGTTGCATCCAAAACACTATGTACATTACATTCTTAGAATTTTTACTTTAGTACATAACTTGTTTGTTCCTAAATTTCTTCTTCTATGCGTCGTTTGAAGTGTCTCAAGTTTTGTTTTTTGTTAAAGAATTTTATATAGGCATGGATGATCAAAATATGAAGTGGTCCTTGTCTGCTGTACTGTGTTTCAATTGTGATAGTGTTGCTAGGTATAGGGTTTGAACTGGTCCGTTTGTATGCATGTTGTTTTTCTTATTCTGAGAAATGTATGCAGGTTATAGTATAACCGTTATACCAACTTTTTGTGGAAATCAACATTGATGTTACTTGTACCAATTGAGATTTTCTGTCATTTAACATGTTTTTTTATAGTAGGTATCAAAGAATATTGCCTCTGGAACTGTGTTTGGGCCAATTAACGGATGAGTTCAAGAAGAGGGGGCAAATCTGGTGCGAAACTACCTACTGCTGGTTCGATTGACTTATCCAAAGGGAAAACTGTCCCTCAAGTTTCTGATCGCTGGGCCGGTCAAGTGGCTGATGGGGGGTGTCAGCTGTAAGTCTTAATTCTAAACAGAATGGAGGCTGGGAGGAGGTGGGAAGAAAGCCCAGAGATAGGTCTTTTGTAAATGTGGGGAGTCAGAATCCCAGTGTGAAAGTATTAGGCAATCCCTGGACAGGAGCTAAGGGCCTTCTAATGCCTGGCCAGGAACTAAGCAGCCTGTCAGTGCCTGGGCAGGACAGGGTGCTGCCAATGCCTTTGCAGCACCGGTAGGTGACTATAGAAGGCCCGCTGGCAGAGGTTGGAATCCATCTTTCTCATAAGACTATGAGAATAAATCTGATCAACCAGCTGTTATTCCTCCTCTTAAGCATGGGTGGCAATGGCGTAGTAACATGTCTCAGGCAGAAAAGGTGGGTAATGTATTTGCTTCAAACCCTGCCAATGCCACATATGACAAAGAGGAAAGGAAATACGCTGATGAAGAGGATTTTGATACTGAAGATATTTATGACTCTGATGAGTATGACTTGGGTGAAAGCCAAATGAGTCACGAGACTCTTATGGAGAGTTCAGTACATAAAAGGTTTTTTAAAACCCCAGATGAGACGAAAGCAGAGGAAATCAATGAGCCTGACAGGCAGTGGCACTGCCCAGCATGTTATGGCGGGCCTGGTGCGATTGACTGGTATCATGGACTGCAAGCCCTAATGACCCATGCTAAAACTAAAGGCAAAAGAAGGGCAAAGGCCCACAGGGTACTTGCTCAACTATTGGATGAGGAGCTGCGATAGAAGTGAACTTCTCTAGTCCCTGCCGGTGAAGCCTTTGGCAAGTGGAAAGGATTAAGCGAAAATTCTGTAAGAGACAGGGAAATAGTATGGCCACCTATGGTGATCATAATGAACACACAACTTGACAAAGATGAGAGAGAAAAGGTAAATGTTCATTTGATATGCTATTAGATGTTGCACCCTTAATTTTTTGAGCGACAAATCTAACTTTCAACGGGAGTATGATGATCAACCTTTTTTTGTGTGTTCCTTGTGCCTTACTGTTTTTTGCTTACTATTGCATTTTCAGTGGGTTGGACTGGGAAGTAACGAACTTCTTGAGTACTTTAGTGGTTATGAAGCCGTGAAGGCACGACACTCCTATGGCCCGCAAGGGCATGGAGGTATGAGTGTCCTCATCTTTGTGGCCTCAGCTGTTGGTTATTTCGAGGCTGATTGATTAAGCATGCGTTTTGAGGACGAAGGAATGAACCGTGATGCTTGGGATCACAAGGCGCAGCGGTTTCTTCCCGGTGGGAAGCATCTGTTCTATGGTTACATGGCAGAGAAAGGAGATATTGATATATTTAACCAGCACTCTAAAGGTCCACTATTTTGTAACCCGTACTTATTTTAGAAGTACCTGTTCCCTCATTTTCTTCTTTTTCTTCTTCTTTAGATTTCAATTTTCTTATCTTTGATTGGTTAGGCAAGTCCATAGTAAAGTTTGAAATGAGATCGTATGAGGAGATGGTAGTTAACTCAACAAGGCAGACGAGTGAGGACAATGAAAATCATCTCCTCAACTGGTACAAGAACATAGCCGTAAAGGAGAAAAAATATGCAAAAATACTTGAAGATTCGTTTGGTTTTTACTAGTAACCTAAATTTGTATTCAGTGCCGGCCAATGTCTAATATCCAGCCATGTAAACCACAAACCTTTCTACTGATCTAACGTTTGTGTAATGTTTTTCATATGCATATTTGGTGCACCGTGCCTTTGCTCTTTATTCTAAAAATTTTGTTGGCCGGACGATGTATATTTTAAGCAAAAACATGGTCATTTCGGATTAGAAAATATTCCTTCTAAAATTGAATATAGCTTGCCTACTTTAGGTAGAATCAATTCTCAGTTTTCTAATGCAAAGGGATCTGCAAAACTAGGCTAGAATGTCTTGTTAGTTATTACACCTGTTTAGAGCTGTCTTGCACATTTCGGACGCAGAGGATGTGAATCTCTTTCTGCGCAAAGTGCAGCCTATGCAGTGTTTTTTTCCTTCTAAAACATAAGCATTCTAGATATGTATCACCCTTGTGACTGTTATCAGTGTCAAAGCTTTAAATTGTTGTAGTCTGGGCAAAACTTTTGTACAACCGTGATTAAAAGGTTAAAATAAACAAAGTTATTATGCATCTCTGGTTAAAATAGCCACATGATTATATATATTCAGAGTGATTATGCATCTCTGGTTTCATCAAAATGCAAAAAGGCTAAAGAATAGTTCCCTCTCGTTCATTCTTATCAATGTTGCGTTATAAAAGATACAGAAGATTGCAAACTGCACAGTAAAAGAATAAAGATAAATGCAAAAGTATGCATACGGAAGAATAAAGAAATAGTGAGATTTGTTTAACAATAATAATTACCACAACCTAAGTTTTGACCTCCATTTTTCACTACAAATTCCTACTTGAATATTTATTCGAAAGTTTCAACTTCTACACAATCATTTTTTCAAACTCTTTCTCATTAAATAAAGGCCAATACAATATAGAATTGCATTTTTTATCCTTTTTTTCCTTTTGTTTTTTATGCTCATGAATCAAATGAGCATGAATTGATTTTTTTTAGTTACTATTTCGAGAAACCTTGATAAATAAATCAATGTTCATCCTAATTTTTTTATTTAAAATATGGTACTCCAAGCGATAAAAATTTTACATTTGATTTTTTCGAAAACTAAATTTTTTTAAATGATTAAACTTGTTCTAAAAATGGTATAATTTGTTGAAAAATAATTTCTTCCTTTAAAGGATTTTTTTTAAATTAAATATTTTCTTAAAAATATTCATTATATATTGATGATAAACAAGGTTTTTCTTTAAATTAAATATTTTCTTAAAAATATTCAGTATATATTGATGATAAACACTACGGGAGTATATACATCTTCTCCATTTTTCACATCTCTCTCTCGCCTAGGGTTTTACTTGTAAGAAATTATTAGTATGACGTTGGCGGCTCCGGCCGTCGTCACTGCCGCCGGTGGAGGCAGACAACCACAACAAAAAGGAATTGTACGATCTCCAATCGCTTCTCTAAAGCCGAACTGTTGGTACTCTATCTCTTTTATTTTACACACACTTCAATTTATATGTATGTTTAATTGTTAATTAATCGATTAACAGTGATCTAAATTCTATTGGCGATCTTTATTATGCATATTTATACTAATTTTATGTTAATTAAATATTTTCAGGAAACAATGAAGAAAATGCTCCAAAAAATATTCATCATTCATTTGTCTCGAATTCCAATCCAAAACAAATCCAAGGTACATAATGTGTTTACTATTGTGGCTTATGCTGGTAAAGTATGTTTTCGATAATAAGTCACTGATATGTAGGCGGTGATCCGGAAATTAATAGACCAAACATTTATTTTGTTCTTAAATTTTACAATCGTAGAAAATTTAAGGGAATTGGATAGTGAGTGACCAAGTGCTTAGCAAAACATATTTAATAGTAGTAAAACTTGGATAAATTATGCCTAACGGACCATTTCAGATTTCGAGTACAAGTTTAGTGCTAATTAGTAGGAAATTGAGAGTACTTATTATAAATTTTCGTAACACGGAATTAGGTTTAGGTAAATTGGAAAGTTATCGTGCATGTGCATGTAGTTTTGGATAATACGTTACTAATATGTTGACCAAGATCCGGAAATAGACTAGACATTTATTTTTCCATTAATTTGTACGATCGTAGAACAAATCGTCAAATCCCTTTTTTTCTAGGAAAACTAGGTTTTGACAATGTATTTCAAAGGTTTGTATGTGTGAAAAACATCTTTCCTTGTAATATGGGGAGAAAATCCTCGCAACTCGAACACCCATTTTTGCTTCTACAAAATTTGAAGCGTCGACCTGTTAGTCACATTATTATGCCAAGAGGAAGTGTCTACCATTGCATCAAAGTCCTCTTTTTGTCATATGAAATTGATGAGTATATAAACACAATGAAAATTAATGTATGCTGTATCAAATTAGATATTTGTTTATTTTACTGCATTTGCCTTATTCGGATAGATGGTATTCCATTCTCTTCTTACAGAAATTGGGATTATATATATATGTATTCTCTGTTTAATACAAGAACTTGCACCTGAACCAAAATATATTCTTATGCTGTTTTTACATTTGTACTCTTCCAGAGAGACTACAAAGATATTTGGCTTAGCTGATTCTGTTTTTAATGCACTGGCACAATGTTTCAGTAAGAATCCCTGTCAAATTAAGGTGCGCAGTTTTATTGAATACCTTTATTGGATGGTTTTGTGATATTTGTTATTTAACAAATTTTGTTGTGCTGTAATTGTTGGTCCCAGCGATGGGGGTTAAAAGGGGGTGCAAAAAAAGGCACAAGCAGGATTTCAAAACCCCATTAACTTTGAAATGAAAAACCTTTTCATCTACTGATCAGTTGCGCTTTTAATTCATAAATGAACTTGCATTTTCTAAAATAGGATATACATTAAAAATAACACATGCAGAGAGTTTCAAACCTCCATGGTCTTGAAATGATTAAATGCCAATGCTTTTACCAAGGGGCAATGCTTGGAATGTTCATTTAGCACTATAGAAATAGTTGAAATATTTAAACCTCTGTCGGGGCAAGATACGTCCTGGTTGGTCCTTCCTTTTTGCTATAAGTTTGTACTAAATTAATTGATGAGCCACAATTTGACATCTTATGCAGGCGAGATATTATGCTCTGTTCAGAAGAGATATTCCTGCTGTCGACTCCCAAAATGGCAATTGTGTTGCGACATCAGATCCCAATGCAGCACTGAATATAGCTTCATTAAAGACTGAATTTCTAAATAGGACTTCAAATATTAGTTCATGTAGAATTTATAAATAGGAAAACCCTGAAGAATGAAATTGAACTCATTGGAAGAGAAAATCAGAGGGTGAATAAATAAGGAGCTAGGATATCAGATTCTAAAAGTTTATAGCCTGGTTTATACGCTTAATATATTCAATATCGACAATCTGCTTTAAGTATTAGTTTATATAAGGTGTATCCCTAAGTTAATTAATTGATTAAATCATAAACTAAAGAAGTTGATGTATGATGTGTAAATACATCTCCATAATTGGTTTGTATTCATCTATAAAAGTTCTTATCCTTCTTTCATCCTTCAAATCTCACTCATCTTCTTTCCAAAATATGATGAGTATTATATTAGCTCTTCTTTTAAAGGAAGTATCATTACGTGATCAGGTTATGTCCAGCATTAAATATGATATATGTTTCTTTAAGTGAACCATCATTTTTGACGCCATTAAAATAACTGAGTTGAACAACCTCCATTGTTATGTCGGGGAACTTTGGGCCTAAGGCCATACCCGCGTTGATATGTGTGGGGTATGTAAATCACTATAAGTGGGGCCTGTGAGGTAAACAAGTGAGGCAAATAAGGTGGTAATAATATAATTCCACAATTACGACGCATGCAATCGTTTTACTACCTGGTTGATCACTAATAGTGTTGTTTAATAGTGTTGTTTGAGTTCTGGATCTTCCGATCACTCAGTTTTTGGAAACAATTGAATTCACATCTTGTTATAAAAATAAATTGTAACGTATATGTATACTTATCGGTATATGATTATATCTCAATTTGTGTGCTTGCTGATATCGTAAAAGTCTTGTTTATTTTAAGCATTTGTTAAGCTATAAGATAAAATGGTTTTATCCTCTGTATATTACTTTGCTCCATATTCAGTTCTTTTTTTCCTTCATGTTGAGCATTGTGAGTTGCTCACTCTTGCTGTTTACAAACATTATAGCTAAGCATGAGACTGGTGAGGTATCGAACCCATAAGGGAAAGTGAAACGTGTTAATCCACGCAATTAGAGGGCTTCACTGCTTCGAAACCTTGAAGCAAGTAATATCTGTAGGCTTTTGATTTATGTAATTAGAGCCGGCAATATCGTACACGAAAATGACATGAACACGACACGAAAATTAAGAGTTTGGGTTGGCCCGCGGTACACGAACATTAAAGTACACGAACACGAAATTACACAGATGAATTTAGTGTCGGTTTTGGGTTTATTCTTGGTACACGACACGAAACAAAAATACACGAAATAAATAAATATTTAAATAATTTTTTTACAATTCTATGAATACATATTATATATATGATTTTTACATAAGATAAATATAAATAGTTTCAAATTTTAGTTTCACAAGACTTGAGCATACTTGATATTTTATGACACATTAACTTAAGATCCAACTAGTAAAAATTTAATATTTAAATATTTTTATTTTTATTTGAAAATTACATGAAACACGCGACGAATTATACACGAAATGAACGAAGCGAATCCTTAATGAATCGATTTTTGATTTGACATTACATACACGAAAGACGAAAGTACACGATAAAAAAGTATACGAAACGAAAATTATTAGATACTAGCTTAAAACCCGTGCGATGCACGGATTTTTTAAAATATTATATAAAAATTTTTGTATTAATTTAAATTATTTTTTGAAATATTAATTTTGGAGGCTTAAATTTTTATATGAGATGATTTGATAATAGTTGTATAAATGTTATCCATGATATTTCTAAAAATGGAGAGATTTTAGTCAGAAAATGTAGAAAGATGATAGGTTTTTGTTGAAAAAAATAATTGTTTAATTATTAGTAATTATAAAATAATTCTTTTATTTTATTAAATATAATGCCCGTGTAATGATTAGAATATGAGAGGATTTAGTTAAAGAAAATTAAAAAGGTAACATGTTTTAGGTGAAAAATGTAATTGATTAGTTTATAGTATTTATAATTTAATTACGTTATTTTACTAAATACAATTGCTCGTAATGGTTTTTGAAAAGAAGAAATTAATATTGTACGTGATATTTCTATTAAAAGAGGGATTTTAGTTAGAAAATATATAAAAGATGATACATTTTAGCTGAAAAAGAAAACCAGTTAATTATTAATATTACAATATTATTAGTTTCTTTTATTAAATAGAACCTCCCGTGATATAATTGGAAAAAAAAATATTTTGGCTATAGAAATAGAAAGGTAACGTGAAAATTAAAAAGATTATACGATTTATGTGAAAAAGGTAATTGATTAGTTTATAGTAATTATAATTTAATTAAGGCAATTGACTACTTACCATTATTTTAGTTAATGAATTTTAATTTAATATAATTTAATATACTCATGTTTACGGATTATACTAATGTTTACTTATTATAAACAACGTATACAGATTTTTAATATATTTTTATTAATAATTGAAAAATATGATGTAATATTTTCGGGTATATATTAATGATTGTAAGATTAGTTTTAAATTAAAAAGGTAACATGTTGTAATTTGAAAGGAAATATTAATGATTGTAAGATATGATAAGATAAAAATATTAATGATTGAAATATGTATAAAAAAAATATAATCAATTATAAATAAATAAATTAAAAAGATCTTTACAATGAATTGGGAAAAAAAATCATAATACAATAATAGATAGAATTATAATTACATTATTCTACTAAGAAGAAATCTATAAATACAAGACCATTAGTTACTTCAAAATAATTCTTCTTCATTGCCTGCAACTTCATCCCATCTATCAAAATATTGAGATATTAAAATATTACTCCCTCTGTCTCATTCATTTCTATACGTTTCTTTTAAAGTGACTGACACACATTTTAAGTTGCATAACTAGTATTGTTCCATAACTTATTTTTAAATTTTTTTTTTTTTGTATAAAAATAGGACTGTTCTATTTTTATACAAAAAAAGAAAATTGTAAAAATAGTTATGTAACTGTTATAGTTAGGAACCTTAAAATGCGTGACACGCCCTCGTCCCCCAATGTAAAGTATTCATTGGGACGGAGGGAGTATTAGACAAACTTCTTTAAGACAAAAAAAACCTAAATATTGAGTTATGGATTTGTCCACTAGATTGATAGAAAAACAAAAAATTGAGCATAACAAGAGATGTTGCCAAAGGAGAAAAAAAATATGTGAACAAAGGACAAGACAGAAACTTGATATTGTTGGTGTCAACAAGTAAACAATGGTTGTTAGGTCCGATAAGATTGTAGAAGGGGGGGGTTGAATACAATCTTTACCTTTTTATCGAAATTTGTCCGTTAGATAATATTTTAGGAAAGACAAATTTGTGCGGAATTATTTAACACAATTTTTCAAGTTGAATATAACTGTATATTAACTTGATGTGGTGTTACAAAATCAGTATAATAACTTATCAAGATGTTAATAACTAATTAGAAAATTCGACATGAACTTTTCTAATTTAGTTAATAATAATCAAGATAAGAACTAGGAAACTTAATTCGCTAGTAGTACAAGAATCACAAATAGACAAGTTCTAGCGGATAGAATATTACAAAGATGAAGAACTTGAATTTCTGGGAATTGTTTAAGCTTTGGTGTTCTTGGTGTTCTTGAGAGAGAATTCTGTTCTGCTGGATATTATATTTTCTGCTCTGTTTCTTGGTTATTACTTAATCTGCTGTGTTCTGTTCTTTTGTATCAGTAATAAGTCTTGCTAGCTTTCTGTAGGATATTTAACTGCTCCAGCATGACTTAAACTGCTTCCAAGACTTAATTTTTCTTCATTAAGACTTACACAAACCTCCATTAAGACATAAACCTGGTCCGTATGACTTAATAAAAGTTCGGTATGACTTAACACAGCTGGCAGGTGGTCGGTATGACTTAATCAAGATATTTGTTTCGGTAAGACATAATCTTCATAGCTCGGTAAGACATAATCTTGAATTCTGTCGGTATGACATAATTTAGGTCATACCGAATTTAGCTTCACCAAGACATAATCCAACCTTCTTTCTTTAAGTCATATAGATCCATTTAATTAATCAATGATTAACCAATTCATATTTTATTGATACAATAATTAATTTAATAAATTAATTAATTCTTCTAGAATTAATTCATTTAATTAAATCAACTAAATGATTTATATCAATTATAAATGAATTTAATTAAATCAATAAATAATTAATTTAATTCTTACAAACCACTGAAGGTAGTAAAGAATTACCACTGACTTGTGTTGACGTTCGATGTACTGTCTGGTTCATGAACGACTAACTTCAATGATGCTTCTTCACTTTTGACTTTAGGTTGTGGTTTATTTCTTCTCTCAATTCTCTTGTACTGTAACTGACATTCAAACTATCACTCGAAAAATCTTTGTCACTGTTCAACTGAATCCATTCACTTCAATGCTATACTGGGGCTTGATCAGATAACTGAATCGTCTTCCAGTGTACGACATCAATACTATAGATTGACTTTTCTTTTTTTTCTTCTTACAGATAATACTTCTTGAGATTCCTGTGACAGTTCATATGTATATTTACTTATTACAATTTGGTTTAAGTTGATTAGGATCCTCTAACTAAAAATAGGCTGAGTCATATGCCTTTCAATCTCCCCCTATTTGTTTGTTAGACAATAACAAGCAAATTCCTAGAGGATACCTCAACTAATCCAACTTAACCAAATGAAAGATAAAACTTTAAATACTTAGTAAATATAAAAAAAGTTCTGGTTTATATTTAACATTTGCCAGATTCAAACATGAAAGATAAATACAAGATAGATGATCCTCTAGACTGATCATATGATACAAATTCCTATCAAAATTTATCTAAGCTCTAAAGATATAACATGTAGAACAATTCTATTTCTTCAGTTGTCTTCCCTTCTGAATTCTCCTTCTTCTGGCTCATCTGTGACTTGAAGTTTCATGTGTAAATCAGAATCAACAAGACGCTCTCTTCTTGATGACAATCCTTGAGGTAAGACTAAAGGAATTCCAAGCTTCTTTCTCAGTTCACCTTGAAATTTCTTGTAATCTTTTATATTCGTTTGTGCATAGGATCGAATGTGATCTGCAGCTATTACCTTTTCTTCAGTCAAGAATCCATGATTTCTGAGAGCATATTCAGCATATACCAAGTGTTTAACATGATGTTCATATAACTCATCTGTCTGAAGATTGATTGAATGAAGTACCTCTCCCTTAAGAAATTTTACTTGTGGAGGATCCTTAATCACTTCTGGTCCAGCTCTTTCAGCAAATTCTTTGAACTTCTCATGTAACAACACACCTAGCTCAGAAGATGTTCTCACCTTAGGCCTAAGTACCCAAATCTCTGTCAGCGATCTGTCATAAAAGAACTGAATAGATACTCTGAAAGTTCCAACTTTATGACAATCCACAAATATTACCAGCTCATCAGATTTGGGTTCAAATGCAGTAGTTATCCTGATGACTTCTACCTTTAAGGCCTTTATATACATATCATGAATTGGATTTGCCAGTTTGAATTCCTCGAGAATTTCTCCAAGACGACGATCTTCATAATCAGAACTCTGAGGTGAATCAATTGCTTTTTGAGCACGTTCCCATTTATCACCGCTCTTTAGTCTGATATATGTCTTTCTCTTCTCAACATTTATAGTATGTAATCGTTGTAATGCTTGCTGTTCAGCTTTCTGAAGTTCTTCATTTCGTGCAATTTGCTCTAATGACTTTTGAAGCTTTTCTCTCTCATCAGCAAATTAGCTTCCCTCTGAGCAAATAATTCTTCAGATTCTTTCTCTGCTTGTTGAGCTTCAAATTCAGATATCACTGGTTCTTCTTCTTCCCAGTGACTTAAATCTGGTTCAGGTAATTTCTCACCTTCATCAGAAAAATCAAATTCATAAAAAACATCAAGATTACCTGGTTCATCCATGACTTGATCATCATCTGCAACAACTTTCTTCTTCCCCTTATTCCTCCTGCCTTCACTCCCTGTATCAGATTTATAAATGTTACCTTTTTAATAAATGATCCAAACTATGAACCATTTCTCAAAGTCAAGAAAAGTAGTCGAATATGAGGGATAAATTTAACTGTTAGAAATAAATATTTAGCTATCTCGAAACAATAAAACAAGTCTCAGCCGAATTAACTTAAAGAGTCGTCCCGATCAATGAGACCGACTAATATTTTTAAATGTCATTTTCCTCGCAAATAGGATTTTTTTTTTGATAGATAAAATCAATCCAACATTCGAAGCAAATATTTGAGTGCCCAAAAATTTCACCACAAATTTACACCACCATGATAAAATCCTTGAGAACAATTATGTTCACAGAAATCTCATAAATTCTTTTGAAGATAATGGATAAAATGAACTTGCCTCAGCCTTTGTGCTTGCTCAAACCACTTAAGACTTACCCTCTAAAAATTCGTAGTAGACATCAACAGTCTCAAAGTGTTTTATCTAATTTAGCGTAACCATCTCAATTCTTAATCTACTAATTGGTACTATATCCCATAGTCCAACACGAACTCTATACGAGCTCTGACGTTCCTTACTTAGCTATACACACTTCCTACTCACTCTCGTTTCTAGTTTACTATAACCTCGCTCTGATACCATTCTGTAACGCCCCCAAATCCGGGTCAGGAGATTTGGTCGTTACCTGAGAATCCTCAAAATAAACATCACCACTTTGATAAAACATTATTCCGTGTAATTGTCGAAAATTGACATATAATCTCTGTGACCCAAACAATCCAAGATCTTTTAGGTTATAGTGCTAGAAACAAGAATCCAAATCCCATAAAATATCAACTTTCAGCTTTACCACATTCTCTTAAATCAAAACCTAAATCACTGGTATAACTTCGACAAGAAGTATACCAAGCCGACAATACATAATAATAATAATTAGAGTTTAACTATATTAAATAGACCTTACTCTGGATCAGGACATCCCGTGTCAAGTTTTCTTCAAGATAGCGTCTGCTTCTTCTCTCTTCGAATTGTACGAATATGTCTCGCCAAACTACCTTACTGAAAAGTTAGGGTTTCGAAACAGACAAGTATGAGCGGAAGAAATGCTCAGCAAGTGTGTAGTAAAATAGGAATAATAAATCATTGTTAATGAAAACAGATATCATCCATCAAAACTCAAATCATGAGAGAAGTATCCTGAATCAAAAATCTATCAACACTGAATGGATTAAAATAAAGTATGAAATGGGTATTCGGACAAGATAGGTTCAGTGCTCTACTAGTGGGATCCCGACTACCTAAACAATTGGTTTAGTTGTACTCCTAACAAGGAAGCATCATTAAGGAAATAATAGTCTCAAAGGTTATCGACAAGTTCGATACAGTAAATGGGGTATAAATTGAATAAACAAGAATGACAATAAATGTCGACAAGATCGACAATAAATGGAATAATACCATAATAAGCATATTTAAAATAATCTCACTTGAACAAGAAGTGAAGGGAAAACACTTGCCTCGAATTCTCAGCTATCAGGAAACGTCACAGTAATACTGCTTTCATCTTCTATCTTACGGCGTCACAATCTTCTAATTTGATCAATATTTGGTTCAACGCTCTTGCGGTTGCCACGAGTCTAATCCGCCGATATCGAGCTCGCGCGTCAATTCCAATATCAAACATAAGACAATACTTTAGTCTCTAGACGACAATTCTAATAGTTTCTATAAACGCGCTTATAAACTCAACTTGACGTATTAACCATACTTACAAATTTCTCTGTTGGAAGAAGATAATCGAAGACGTCCCCTCTGAACATATATGTTTTCTCGTTGGAAAATGCCTCATAGTGTATCCAACAACCACAACCAATACCTCACCCATCTTCATCCTTCCTCATTTAACCCTCACTTATATCCGCCGACAACTCTGAGTCAACTTCCCACTAAATCCCCGGATAAATAAATCTTCTCCGAACTCAGGAATCCAATCTATATAATATTTTAATATCCGTAAATCCTACTTAAAAACGAAAATATGGTTATTGAATATAACGGCAACTCCCCATTTAAAAGGTCTCTCTAATTATCTCTAAGTATTCGCTAACCAATAAATATTCAAATAGCACCTCTACTTTAAATTGGCTCTTATGAATTCTCTCCAATTCTCTAAATTAATAATATTAACCTATATTTATACTCAAAACAAAAATAATCCCACCATCCATTTTTTTTATCCAATTTAAATCCCTAATCATTATTCTTTCTTTCTTTTAACCAAAAATAATTTATCAGAATAATTTCACTTTTAATTATCCTCAAAATTCTAATTTGTTTTACTCATTTTTAATATTAATCCGATTTTAGCCCCTAAAATAATTGGCTCATACAAATCTCAATAAAATTCACATAAAAGCTCTATTTTAATTAAATCCATTTTAGGGCAATAATAATATTATAAATCTCTAATTATTCTCAAAAGCAAGGAACCCATTTTTATTGGAACAAGGGTATAAATCTCTATTTTATTCCAGAAATTAAATAATCCACGAATTCATTTTTTATCTTGTAAATAATTTAATAATAATTCTGGTTTTATTCTCTAAAATAATCTAATTTGATCCGGTTAATTAAAATAATCCGGGAATATTAGATAACAATCTCCCAAAATAAAACCGTATTTATCTCTATTTATTCAAAAAATTTCCCTTTTTTTTATGAATCATAAATCTTTAATTATGTCCAAAAATATTTCTATTTAATTATCAAAATAATTATACCATTTTTATTAGACTATTTATTTCTCATGATTTTAAATAGTATCCCCAATTCAACGAAACCAAATGAATCCCCTTATTTATTACTTATATAAATCCCGAATAAAAACATTCTATCATTAATTTGTTATAACTGTATCGTTTTAGAATTTTATTCGCAACCGCAGCGTGTATGGCCCACATGCCACCACCGCCGCCGCGCTCCACCACTCCCCTGCAATCTCTCTACCACTGCCTCCCTCTCTTCTCTCCCTCTCTCTCTCTCTTTCTTTCTCTCTCTCTCTCTCTCTCTCTCTCTCTCTCTCTCTCTCTCTCTCTCGATTTCACTCTCTATCTCTCTGCACTCTCCCTCCATTTTATTGTTTCCACTGACCCCTGCTTCCTCACAATCCACCTCCCTCTTTTATCTCTTCTAATCTCTCTCGACCCACCTCCTTTTCTCCCTCTTTCCGTTCGACAGCAACAACAACGACAACATCCCATCTCTCTCTCAATCTCTCTATCTCTCCCTCACTCGACAACACTACAACCATCCCCAATTCTCCACCTTCGTCAGCCACCCATCTCATCTTCTCCACCCATCTTCTTCATTCCACCTTGCAAACACTGCCAGCACCTCCATTCGCCTCCTCTAAACATCGACACCTCTCTCACCTTCTCACCGCCACCAATCACTCTCCCTTCGACCTCCAGTCGTTCCTCTCTCCGTTTTTCAAACTCACCCGACATCACAACTCCAACAACACACGCAGACACAACTCTCTTCCTCACTCCGATAACACTCAACACCACTGCCTCCCTTCCGATTCAAACACCATAATAGTACTAATTGAACATAGCAATCTTAATTATCTAGGTACGAATCAAGCCCTTATACCCCGACCACGAAATCGGAAACAAATAGAGAGAAAAGAAAACTAAACACTACCTGTTTGTGTTCTGTTTTGTGTATGTAAATGGCGAGCTTTTTGGTTGTAAAAGAGAGTATTTATTCGGTGTTTAACAAGAAGATGAGAGGTTTACACTGATGTTATACTCTTGGGTTTTTGTTTCCAAAAAATAAGAGGAGTAGTACTTAGTGGTCTCAGTTCCTGTTTAAAATCGAAAGAGACGGAGGTTGTGTATTTGCAGAAAACAAATAGGGGTCCTTTGTTGTTTGTAGAGAAATGGAATAAGACTCCCTGGCTGGATTGTTTATCTGATATCTTATATATTTACATTCTGAAATCCGGCAATGTGGGGGACAAAACAAAAATTAATTGTGTGGGAATGTTTTGGTTTTTTGAAAAGAAAAAACGTCGTGCTTTGTGAAGAATAATTGTGTTTTGTGAAAGAATTGCTCGATTTTTGTGATCGAGAAATATTGTCTCCCCTCATTTTTAACGATCCGAAAAATTAAATCAGTAATTTTAATAAATACCTAATTATTATAATTAAATCGATATAATATGATATTTATTTACATACGAATATAAAAATTTTAAAGATTTTTATCGAAACACGCTAATTAAATATATTACTGCGTCGATCTTAAATAAATTCAAATAACGAGTAGAAAAATTTTATTCGAAATTTCGCGGTCGTTACAGTCTTCCTCCCTTATAGGATTCCGTCCTCGGAATCAAAATTACGCACTAAACAATTCAGGATATAAATTCCGCATTTCGCTTTCTAATTCCCACGTGGCTTCCTCAACTTGGTGATTTCTCCAAAGTACTTTCACTAAATTTACTTTCTTAGTTCTTAACCCTTATACTTTGTGATCTAGGATCTGTACTGGTTGTTCTTCGTATGTCAAATCAGGATGTATTCCCACTTGTTCGTAGGTTATAACCTGTCTGAAATCAGAGTGATACTTTCCTAACGCAAAAACATGAAGCATATCGTGGATGTGCTGAAGGTCTGGAGGTAGGGCCAACTGATAAGCTAGTGGTCCTATCTTTCTGAAAATCTCAAAAGATCCTATATATCTAGGGCTTAACTTGCCTTTCTTCCCGAACCTCACTACTCCCTTCCAAGGTGAAACTCTTAGTATCACTTTATTTCCCACTTCAATTGCTTTGTCTTTTCTTTTTGTCCGTTGGTCTGGGGATGATATGCAATGCTCAGATTTAATCTCGTGCCAAGACATTCCTGAAAACTTTTCCAAAATCGAAAAGTAAAACGACCATCTCTATCATATATAATCGAAACAGGCACCTTATGCCGAGCCATAATTTCCTTTAGGTATATCTTCACCAATCTTTCAACGAAGTGTTTATCACTAATTTGTAGAAAGTGCGTAATCTCAAAAAAAATAGTCTCTGTTTTAACATCAATCCCTCAAACTTGATCAACCCATTCTCTGTCGACGTGAAGGTATATTGGACCCCCAAAAAAATCAACATGTCCGTCTTTACTTCCTTCAATCACTGATAACTTTAGGAATCAGAAGGGTTTTTTTTTTTTTTTACAAAATGAATCGTATATGCAAAGCTCATCTTCAATTGAAGTATAATTGATCGTCAAATAAAATATGGTGCCAGCAAACAAACAAGAACAAAATGAAGGTTAAATCTCCTTAGACGATCTTACTCCCAACACGTGCCAGTTATTGTATTTCGCATCTTATTTGCAGCCTTGTCGTATTCTTTATAATGCTCATTACATAACTAAAATTGTAGGAGAAACTCCTAGAAGGTACATGTGGATATTTAGATGGCGTCTTCCTAATTAGTAGCTTTAGGTTGCTCAATTAGCTCATGCGACTCCGAATCAGCTGCTTCGTCCATAGCCAAATCTTCGAAGGAATCGAACTCCTACACGCGCGATATGTCGGGATACCTAATAACATCACAACACTCGTCATCCGACCTAAACTCTTCTCCTGCACGACCTAAGTTATCAATACCTTACATTGACGTCAACTCGTAATAATCTCTAAAGATTCCATAATAAACATCTTCCACCGCAAAAAGATCTGTTCAATTCAGCCTATACATTACAAGTGAGCACGTCATCTCGACTCATAATAGTATTTTTCTTTAATTCCTCGAAACTTTCTTAGTCATCACACATCCGTTCACGTAAGGCTTTATTATACAATCACAGCCAAAACAGGCACAACATTCTTAGTATCTCTATTCGAAAGACTCATCGTCCTCACATTTCACCGTTGGAGACATTAAAATAATAACCAAGGGTGAGCACATAAAATGTTTGGCAAGTTCACTATCCCAAATCTTATGCATTTTTTTTTGACGATAATGAAAGATAATGCTAGAATGGAAAGGAGACTCATAAAATTTTCAAAGCCGTATAGGCAACTTCACAAAATTTGTGAGAATATAGGAAACTTCTTTCAAAATCTCTGGTAACTCAAGGAATTTAACTCATCTCAACCACAAGATCATCAAAAACGAACTCCTCAACAATTTCAAGAATTTTAAGAAAATCACCAACTTATTTGGTAGCTCAGAATTTAAGAAAAGATTACTGGTCTTCCACCACTCGGTATCCCCCACGGTGCGATCAACTACCATGTCTCAAGGTACCGTCCTCCTGTGATACCCCACCCAACCTGATCAGGGCTATGATGTGGTACCACCAAATTTTTTTCTCTTTGCTAGCATAAAATGGGTTATCGTTCTCAACCCTGGCAACATTAGTGCCAAAATAATTATTCGCATTCACGATACCCCATAGCGTGATCAACCGCTGTGTCTCAAGTACCGATATATCTCTTTGCTAGCAAAAGGTTGGTTGAAAAGTCAACCTGAAATATTTCTCTTTCGATACCACGGGTTTATTCCTCGTGTTGATCTGAAAGAAAACCCATGGGCCATCTCCCATGTTGACCAGTGGATTATAAGATTATTCCTCCGAATAAAAATTGATTGATTTGGATTCCTATTCACTTCTGGCCAATCGCCAATATAAACTTTGTATGAGACCGACTTGAACAATAGACCGTCACAATATTTTCAAAAGAAACTAATTTATTATATTGACACAAACAATATGTCAATTCCAGACAATAAAGTAACAACCTTGAACAAGAAAGGTTCACTGATTAGAATAAATCCTGTGGAGTCGTCTTGAAATAATGAAAACGACTCGATTCAAAAAGAAACTTCCAAATACGCTAGAGTAGGTATTTTAGAGGAAATTCTGACGATAAGATGTTCTTCTGTTCTCTATTCTGAGTTTATCTATTCTGATTCGAACAATGAATCAATTTTTAATATTGAAACAAAATTTATCGGATATGAATAATAGATCCGATTGAAGTTAATAAAATTTAAACTACCTCGATATATGAGCGTAGTTATAACTGAATAATCTTTAAGGGTCATCTCGAATAAATAAGACGCCCGAGATTTCAATCAAGTGCGTTCTCTGAATTTATCAAGATTTTGGGAAAGCAACTGAATAATTTTCAAGAATTTTAGCAAGGTAGACACTTCAAGAAGTTTAACTTGATTATCAAGAGATAAAATAATAAATGTTACCTTTTTAATAAATGATCCAAACTATGAACCATTTCTCAAAGTCAAGAAAAGTAGTCGAATTTGAGAGATAAATTTAACTGGTAGAAATAAATATTTAGCTATATCGAAACAATAAAACAAGTCTCAGCCGAATTAACTTAAAGAGTCATCCCGATCAATGAGACCGACTAATATTTTTAAATGTCATTTTCCTCGCAAATAGGATTTTTTTTTGATAGATAAAATCAATCCAACATTCGAAGCAAATATTTGAGTGCCCAAAAATTTCACCACAAATTTACACCACCATGATAAAATCCTTGAGAACAATTATGTTCATAGAAATCTCATAAATTCTTTTGAAGATAATGGATAAAATGAACTTGCCTCAGCCTTTGTGCTTGCTCAAACAACTTAAGACTTACCCTCTAAAAATTCGTAGTAGACATCAACAGTCTCAAAGTGTTTTATCTAATTTAGCGTAACCATCTCAATTCTTAATCTACTAATTGGTACTATATCCCATAGTCCAACACGAACTCTATACGAGCTCTGACGTTCCTTACTTAGCTATACACACTTCCTACTCACTCTCGTTTCTAGTTTACTATAACCTCGCTCTGATACCATTCTGTAACGCCCCCAAATCCGGGTCAGGAGATTTGGTCGTTACCTGAGAATCCTCAAAATAAACATCACCACTTTGATAAAACATTATTCCGTGTAATTGTCGAAAATTGACATATAATCTCTGTGACCCAAACAATCCAAGATCTTTTAGGTTATAGTGCTAGAAACAAGAATCCAAATCCCATAAAATATCAACTTTCAGCTTTACCACATTCTCTTAAATCAAAACCTAAATCACTGGTATAACTTCGACAAGAAGTATACCAAGCCGACAATACATAATAATAATAATTAGAGTTTAACTATATTAAATAGACCTTACTCTGGATCAGGACATCCCGTGTCAAGTTTTCTTCAAGATAGCGTCTGCTTCTTCTCTCTTCGAATTGTACGAATATGTCTCGCCAAACTACCTTACTGAAAAGTTAGGGTTTCGAAACAGACAAGTATGAGCGGAAGAAATGCTCAGCAAGTGTGTAGTAAAATAGGAATAATAAATCATTGTTAATGAAAACAGATATCATCCATCAAAACTCAAATCATGAGAGAAGTATTCTGAATCAAAAATCTATCAACACTGAATGGATTAAAATAAAGTATGAAATGGGTATTCGGACAAGATAGGTTCAGTGCTCTACTAGTGGGATCCCGACTACCTAAACAATTGGTTTAGTTGTACTCCTAACAAGGAAGCATCATTAAGGAAATAATAGTCTCAAAGGTTATCGACAAGTTCGATACAGTAAATGGGGTATAAATTGAATAAACAAGAATGACAATAAATGTCGACAAGATCGACAATAAATGGAATAATACCATAATAAGCATATTTAAAATAATCTCTCTTGAACAAGAAGTGAAGGGAAAACACTTGCCTCGAATTCTCAGCTATCAGGAAACGTCACAGTAATACTGCTTTCGTCTTCTATCTTACGGCGTCACAGTCTTCTAATTTGATCAATATTTGGTTCAACGCTCTTGCGGTTGCCACGAGTCTAATCCGCCGATATCGAGCTCGCGCGTCAATTCCAATATCAAACATAAGACAATACTTTAGTCTCTAGACGACAATTCTAATAGTTTCTATAAACGCTTATAAACTCAACTTGACGTATTAACCATACTTACCAATTTCTCTGTTGGAAGAAGATAATCGAAGACGTCCCCTCTGAACATATATGTTTTCTCGTTGGAAAACGCCTCACAGTGAATCCAACAACCACAACCAATACCTCACCCATCTTCATCCTTCCTCATTTAACCCTCATTTATATCCGCCGACAACTCTGAGTCAACTTCCCACTAAATCCCCGGATGAATAAATCTTCTCCGAACTCAGGAATCCAATCTATATAATATTTTAATATCCGTAAATCCTACTTAAAAACGAAAATATGGTTATTGAATATAAAGGCAACTCCCCATTTAAAAGGTCTCTCTAATTATCTCTAAGTATTCGCTAACCAATAAATATTCAAATAACACCTCTACTTTAAATTGGCTCTTATGAATTCTCTCCAATTCTCTAAATTAATAATATTAACCTCTATTTATACTCAAAACAAAAATAATCCCACCATCCATTTTTTTTATCCAATTTAAATCCTTAATCATTATTCTTTCTTTCTTTTAACCAAAAATAATTTATCAGAATAATTTCACTTTTAATTATCCTCAAAATTCTAATTTGTTTTGCTCATTTTTAATATTAATCCGATTTTAGCCCCTAAAATAATTGGCTCATACAAATCTCAATAAAATTCACATAAAAACTCTATTTTAATTAAATCCATTTTAGGGCAATAATAATATTATAAATCTCTAATTATTCTCAAAAGCAAGGAACCCATTTTTATTGGAACAAGGGTATAAATCTCTATTTTATTCCAGAAATAAAATAATCCACGAATTCATTTTTTATCTTGTAAATAATTTAATAATAATTCTGGTTTTATTCTCTAAAATAATCTAATTTGATCCGGTTAATTAAAATAATCCGGGAATATTAGATAACAATCTCCCAAAATAAAACCGTATTTAGTAATCCACTCTTTAAGAAATCCATAGCAGAACCTTTGGATACAACATCTTTAATCATTAAGGAAGAGATGCGCATTGAGGATGTAGCTAATGGCGTAGTCTTAGAAAGTAATCAAGTTGTTAAAAATGATAAAGGTAGAAAGACTGTGTTTGTAAAAGCAGAAAGAGTTGGTGAGTCTACTAGTTCATTGAAAACTAGCAACAGAAGTAACAACATGAATAAATGCAATAACAAATCTACCATGCATGCTATTCCTGTTATTTATACTGCTCATAAGAAATGCGATGCTGTTAATTGCATGTCTTGTGCTTTTAATATAATGTCTGCTTACTTTAACGGTAATCATGCATGTGTTGATAAGAATGCTCCTAGACAGCATATGAGCAGAAATAAACATGTTAGATCCAGGACTGTAACATCACCTAATTCTAAGATTAGGACTCCAAAAAGTCCCTCTCAGTTTTTGGTAAAGACATGGTTACCCAAGCTAAAACCAAAACAAGTTAAAGCTGTTTACAGGGTTAAATGTCCAGTACCTGTAGAAAATGTTGTTAAGATAAAAAGTGTTGCTTTACCTGATAAAGGTCAATTCTTTAAATACTCCGGACCCAATCAAATTTGGGTTCCGAAGAAAGTCTAACCAATTTGTCATTGCAGGGTTTGAAACAGGTTGATCGAGTCATGTGGATTCTGGATAGTGGATGTTCAAGGCATATGACCGGAGATAAAGCCCTGCTGACAAATGTGGTGGAGAAGGCCGGCCCAGTCGTTACCTTTGGAGATAACAGCAAAGGTAAAACTGATGGATATGGCAGATTAGAAGCTGGAAATGTTATCGTTGAAGATGTCTCTTATGTGAACGGCCTTGAGCACAATTTGCTCAGTATTAGTCAATTCTGTGACAAAGGTTATGAAGTTCATTTCAACAAGAAGAATTGTCTAATATCACACAAGAGAAATGAAAGGCCGCAGTTGACTGGAGTAAGAAAAGGAAACTTGTACATAGCCAATATGAACTCTGGAAGCACAGAAGAAATTAGATGTTTTTATTCAAAGGCATCCACTGATGAAAGTTGGTTATGGCACAAGAGACTTTCTCACCTAAACTTCAAAACAATGAATTCTCTAGTGAAAAGAGAGTTGGTGAGAGGTTTACCTTCAATTGAATTTACTCAGGAAGGTCTATGTGATGCTTGTCAAAAAGGGAAGTTAAAAAGGGCAACTCACAGGAGCACTAACATATCATCAATAACTGAACCATTACAACTTCTCCATATGGATTTGTTTGGTCCAGTTAGTGTGATGTCTATGTCAAGGAAAAGATATGCTCTAGTGATTGTTGATGATTTCTCAAAATTCACATGGGTACTATTTCTGAACTCAAAAGATGAAACTCCACAACTGGTAGTTGATCACATTAAGTTAATTGAGCTGGATTCTAATCGTCCAGTAAGGGCTATAAGGTCTGACAACGGAACTGAGTTCAAGAATGCAGTTCTGAATGACTTTTGCATTGAAAAGGGTATAACTAGACAGTACTCGGCTCCCAGAACTCCTCAACAAAATGGGGTAGTTGAAAGAAAGAATAGAACCTTGATTGAAGCTGCACGTACAATGCTAAGTGAATCAAGGCTTCCATTGAGCTTTTGGGCTGAAGCTGTCAACACTGCATGCTATACCCAGAATCGAACACTTATCAATAAAGACTTAATGAAGACACCATATGAAGCTCTACATGACAAGAAACCAACTCTCAAGTACTTCCATGTATTTGGGACAAAATGCTTTGTGCTGAAAGAAGGAGATGATCAAGGTGGTAAATTTGAAGAAAAAACACATGAAGCAATATTTATTGGTTATACTAGAAGAGCCTACAAGGTGTATCTTATTGATCAACAGAAAACTTTGGTAAGTGTCAATGTTACATTTGATGACACAAAACTCCCAAATATCCAAAATGAAGATCCATCTGAAAAGCTTAAGTTTGATGATATGTCAGACTCAGATTCAGATGATGACAATCAACCTGACATTGTTGCTGATAATAATAATCCAAATGTTGATGGTAATGATCAAGGTGATGCTGGTGAAAACAATGATAATTTTCAAGACACCATTGATACTCTTGAACCATCAACAAGTCAAACTGGCAACAACTCAGGGGGAGATAATGAAGGGTCAACAAGTCATACTCAACATCATACTGAAGAACAAGGCGAATCGTCAAGATCAATTCTTCCCAGACAAACTGTTTGGAATAGAGCTCATCCTTTTGAGCTGATTCTTGGTGATCCAGATGTTGGTGTGAAAACAAGAAGAGCTTATCAGAATCAATGCAATTATTCTGGGTTCCTGTCTGTCATGGAACCTAAGAAAGTAGAAGAAGCTCTATCTGATCCTGATTGGGTGATTGCTATGCAAGATGAACTCAATCAATTTAAACAACTAGAAGTATGGAAGATGGTACCCAGACCTAAAGATAGAAAAGTGGTGGACACAAGATGGGTATTCAGAAACAAACTAGATGAAGATGGCACTGTGATAAGAAACAAAGCAAGACTGGTAGCTAAAGGTTATTCTCAAGCTGAAGGCATTGATTATGACGAGACCTATGCTCCAGTGGCAAGACTTGAGGCCATCAGAATATTCTTGGCATATGCATCCTATTCAAGATTCAAAGTTTATCAAATGGATGTCAAGAGTGCCTTTCTGAATGGTAAGCTAGATGAAGAAGTGTATGTAGAACAGCCTCCTGGTTTTGAAGATCAAGATCATCTGGACTATGTCTACTTTCTTTACAAAGCTATCTATGGTCTTAAGCAAGCCCCAAGAAAATGGTATGACACTCTTTCTGAATTTCTATTAGAAAATGGTTTTATTAGAGGTGTCATAGACAAAACGCTCTTCACTAAAAGACATAAGAATGATATAATACTAGTCCAAGTCTATGTGGATGATATTATATTTGGGTCTACTAATGAGCTTCTGTGCAAGAAGTTTTCTAAGTTAATGCAGGGTAGGTTTGAAATGAGCATGATGGGAGAACTGAAATTCTTTCTTGGATTACAAATAAGTCAGAGACAAGATGGAATATTTATTTGTCAATCTAAGTACATCAAGGAGCTCCTCAAGAAATATCACATGGAGGAGTGCTCATCAGCAAAGACACCATCAACTATAGCTGTCAAAATTGGATTATGTGAAAGTTCTGCCAAGGTAGATATCACAGGCTATAGAGGTATGATTGGTTCATTGCTTTACCTAACTGCTAGTAGACCAGATATAATGTTTGCCACATGCTTGTGTGCAAGGTTTCAAGCGAACCCTAAAGAAATCCATCTCACTGCTGTCAAAAGAATCTTAAGATATCTAAAGGGTACACCTAATTTAGGCATCTGGTACCCTAATGAATCTGGTTTTACTTTAATTGGATATACAGATTCTGACTATGCAGGAAGTGTTGTAGACAGGAAAAGTACATCTGGGAGTTGTCAATACCTAGGTGGAAGGTTGGTATCCTGGTTCAGTAAGAAACAGCAAACAGTTTCCAACTCTACAGCCGAAGCTGAATATATAGCTGCTGGAAGCTGTTGTGCTCAGATCTTATGGATAAGGAATCAATTAATGGACTATGGCATTGTATTGGAAAATATTCCTATTTTATGTGATAATACAAGTGCCATAGCAATCGCAAGCAATCCTGTGCAGCACTCAAGGACAAAGCACATTGACATAAGGTATCATTTTATAAGAGAGCATGTAATGAATGGTACAGTGGAACTACTATTTGTAGGATCTGGAGATCAAACTGCAGATATTTTTACTAAGTCGCTTAATGAATCCTCATTCACTAGAATTGTTAGTGAATTGGGTATGTTAAACAGTCCTAGTAATTAATATCTGAAATTTGATCTTTAATAATTTTACAAGTGATTATTCTGTGAATATTTGTTGTTTGAAATCACTTGTATAATTATTTTACCATCTGATTTTCTTGTTTGTTTAATTATTTTTCACTTTGTTTATTCATATTACTTAATACTTCATACTTCTGTATTTTTAGAATAATTGTAGATATTTATTTCTATTTTAGTAATTAAATTATCATATGTTTTGTAATGTTTGTCCTGTTAATATTGCTTTGTTTTCGTTAATAGGTTAGCATATGGTATGTATAATTATTTTTATTATTTGTTTAATTTATATAATATTTTTATTATTTTTATAAGTTGATTGTATATTTAATAGTGTTTTTTATGTTTGTTTAAAGTTAATATGACTTAAAATTAGGAAAAACAGTCAATATGACTTAATTTAAAATCGGTATGACTTAAACAAGTTAAGTCTTACCGAGATTTTAAATTTAAGTCATATTCGTAGGTCAGTATATATTAAGTCTTAATCACATGTACCAAGTTAAGTCTTAATTAATTATTTTTTAAGTCTTGTCTGTTTTTAGATTAAGTCTTAGTAAAATTAAGTCTTAATTTTATTAGTTAAGTCTTATTAGTAATAGTGTTTTTCTTTAAGTCTTGTTAATATTAAGTCATATTCGAATATGTATACATATTAGTTATGTCTTAATTCAGTTAAGTCTTATTCGAGTCTTAGTTAAGTCATATTAGTTATGTCTTAATAGTTTTAAGTTAAGTCATAATCGAGTTAAGTAGGTATGTAAATATATAAATAACAGTTATGTCTTAATGCTAGTTTTAAGTCTTATTCGGTCTACTTGTATATATATGAGAGTTAGTTGTTTTTAAGTCTTAATTTATTTTAAGTCTCTATCAAGTTAAGTCTTATAGAACCTCTGAGATACACACATATATACACACGTATATACACGAGTTCATGCCCATTTTTCGTCTCAAATCTTGCTGTTAATCACGAATTAACCACATATCTGGACTCCTTGCTTGATTATCTTCGTTTTAAGTGGTTAAAATCGCGATTTTGTTCGATTTTTTGAAGAGTTTATTTTCGAAAATCGATTCTTAGATCTGTTTTTGTGAAAAACTGAGCTTGATTCTTGAAAAACTAAAAATACATGTGTGTTTGTGTGTATACAAGGATCATGGTGTGAATTTTTCAGAATTTTTTGAAGAACTTTTAATTATTTCGAATTTTTAATTATTTATTAATTCGAAAAATTAATTTTTAAATTAAAAATTTGTAAAATCTGAAATTTTCAAGGAAATTAAATCTTGATTAAAATGGCTGATCGATTTGAAATTATTAAACATAATTTAATCGGTTATTTTGATCCAGAAAAATGTTCAGTTGAACGTTTTCGACCGTGGATTCGGTTTTTAAATGAAAATTCACTGGTTCGCAATGCTTTGAGATTGGATGCTCCTCTGAAGATTGAACCTTTGCGAATCATGTGTATTACTGCTGTCATTTCTAATGATAACAGATCTTTTGTCTTCTCTGTAAGAGATAATCAGTACACAATGAATGAAAATACAATAAATACGGTCTTAAATTTTCCAACGGACAATTTCGAAGAATTACCATCAGATCAAGAAATGATAAATTTTTTAAATGGTGTATTCTATCAAGACAGCCCTGATCAAACTGTCTGGAATAAAAAGAACTTCGTTCAGGAATGGGATTATCTGTTTGACACACTAGGAAGAGTCTTTGCCAATACTACTAAAGGGAACTTCGGGGTATTACCATCTTTCTTGCAGCATATTGGATATGCAGTTGCACATAACCGAAGGATTAATATTGGCAGACTACTGTGTGTTCCGATGGTTAGAAGGATCATTAATGCAAAGAAGAATTTTGATAATGGACATAAAGTTTCATGTTATTATCCAAGATTCTTATCATTGATTTTTAATCATCTTGTGGAACTAGAAAACCAAGCCCAATTTCTGAATGGAGAGTCACTGGCGTCAGGTAAACCTACTACCAGATTGTTCACTGAGTACAGCAACAAGCCAAAATTCACAAACATACCTGTAGTTGTCACCCAATACATGTCAAACTATATACAACTACCTGTTATTGAACCTGTACCAGAACCTGAACAACCAGAACAAAACCCTGAACCACCAGTGGAAAACATACTTGTTGATAATGAAAATCAAGGCAATCAACAAGTTGAACCTGCTCAGCAAATTGTTCCTCAGCCAGCTGCTCTTGCTGTTGAACATCCAGTGCAAGAAACTGCATCTGTCCCTGAACCTGAATTGGATCAACCCATCTTGTCACAGACTGTTGCGGAATCAGCTGACCAGGTATTGCCTTCTGTTCCTCAAACTACTACTGCTTCTCAATCTATTTCTGGAACCCAAGTGGTTGGTAGGTCTGACCAAGGGGCTGTAGTACCACAACCTCTAACCAAGGTCGTAGAGCCAAACACTCAACCACCAAAACTCATATCTTTTCACTCCAGAAAGAAATTGCAAGTCAAAAGAAGTCGAATCAGTAGTGGCAGTATGAGTGAACCCACAGCTCTGCCTCTAGAAAAGAAAAGTAGAACTCAACCTGAGGCAACTGTAAGCCCGTCTGTATCCTCCCAACAGGATATGGAAATTGATATGGCCGTTACACAGTTACTAGAATCATCTTCTCAACAGGATGATTCTATTGAAATTTGCCATAGGGCCGTGGCACCTTGTAGTGAGTCAAGCACACCTCCCCTATTACTCACAATGGGGGAAGACATACCTTTAAATGAGTCTCAGGACACACTGCAAGGAGAGCACGTAGAAAATGTGACAGTGCCTACCATAGTTACGGTAGAAGAGTCTTCACAGGCTTTAGAGGGAAATCTTGGTTCTCAGCCAACTTTAATAGAACCATCATCTCCCCTCCCAGGACAAACACTCCTGGCTCCCACAAGGGATTTTCCACTCGCAGTTTCGACTGGAGAAGGTGGAAGGTAACTTGATCAATCTACTACTGAAGCAATTCAGTCAACAATTTCAAATGTTCAAGTAGATTTGATTAAGGACAGGGATTTGCGAACTCCCATTGCACCACCACTGACCTTCCCAGAGGAGGCTAGGGTGATTTTACATGCAGGTACAAATCTGGAAGCAGCTAAGGAATCTGAGAGGAGTGATGTGAGGAATACCATAAAATTGAGTGAAACACATGCACTTCAGGTGAGTGGATCTCAAAGTGAACGTCAGGTGAGCGCACACACTGACACATACACTCTCTCATTATTAGAAAAGATAACTGCTTTAGAGAAAGAACTTGCAGTCAGCAAGGCTGAAACAGAAATTCTTAGAGCACAAGTGGGTGAGCGATCTTCTACATCCACCTCTGTCAACAGTCAGCTTGCTGTAATGAAGAAAGACATAAACTACTTAAAGACATCTTTCACCAAGAAGATAGAATCTCTCGAACTCTCTCATGAAAAGGCACTTGATGACTCTGGAGATATTACTGTTGCTCAAGACATGTTAATTTCTGAGATTTCCTTGAAAGTTGATAATCTACAGTCAGAGGTACAGCACAATCAAGAATTTACTGATTCTCGTCTGGACTAGATCGAAAAGCAAAATGCACACCAGGCTAAAGGGTTAAGACATTTGTTTAATCTTGTAAGTCAAAGTCGCAAACCTACAAATGAAGAAATTGAATTCTTTACAAGTAAGGGTGGTGATGATGATGAACAAGATCCTGAAGCTGGGGCAACTGATAAGTCTGTAGAGGATTCCTCAACTAAGGGGGAGAAATCAAAGGGGTCACAAGATAAAACTACTAAAGAAAATAAATGTTGAGAGGAGAAAAACATATATCAGACTAAAGAGTGGTGACAAATGGGAACGTGCTCAAAGAGCAATTGATTCACCTCAGAGTTCTGATTATGAAGATCGTCGTCTTGGACAAATTCTCGAAGAATTCAAACTGGCAAATCCAATTCATGAAATGTATATAAAGGCCTTACAGGTAGAAGTCATCAGGATAACTACTGCATTTGAACCCAAATCTGATGAGCTAGTAATATTTGTAGATTGTCATAAAGTTGGAACATTCAGAGTATCTATTCAGTTCTTTTATGACAGATCACTGACAGAGATATGGGTACTTAGGCCTAAGGTAAGAACATCTTCTGAGCTAGGTGTATTGTTACATGAAAAGTTCAAAGAATTTGCTGAAAGAGCTGGACCAGAAGTGATTAAGGAACCTCCACAAGTAAAATTTCTTTAGGGAGAGGTACTTCACACAATCAATCTTCAGACAGATGAGCTATACGAACATCATGCAAAGCACTTGGTATATGCTGAATATGCTCTCAGAAATCATGGATACTTGACTGAAGAAAAGGTAATAGCTGCAGATCACATTCGTTCCTATGCACAAACGAACATAAAAGATTACAAGAAATTTCAAGGTGAACTGAGAAAGAAGCTTGGAATTCCTTTAGTCTTACCTCAAGGATTGTCATCAAGAAGAGAACGTCTTATTGATTCTGATCTACATATGAAACTTCAAGTCACAGATGAGCCAGAAGAAGGAGAATTCAGAAGGGAAGACAATTGAAGATAAAAGAATTGCTCTACATGTTATATCTTTGGAGCCTAGATAAATCTTGATAGGAATTTATATCATATGATCAGTCTAGAGGATCATCTATCTTGTATTTATCTTTCATGTTTGAATCTGGCAAATGTTAAATATAAACCAGAACTTTTTTTCATATTTACTTAGTATTTAAAGTTTTATCTTTCATTTGGTTAAGTTGGATTAGTTGAGGTATCCTCTAGGAATTTGCTTGTTATTGTCTAACAAACAAATAGGGGGAGATTGAAAGGCATATGACTCAGCCTATTTGTAGTTAGAGGATCCTAATCAACTTAAACCAAATTGTAATAAGTAAATATACATATGAACTGTCACAGGAATCTCAAGAAGTATTATCTGTCAGAAGAAAGAAGAAAAGTCAATCTATAGTTTTGATGTCATACACTGGAAGACGATTCAGTTATCTGATCAAGCCCCAGTACAGCATTGAAGTTAATGGATTCATTTGAACAGTGACAGAGATTTTTCGAGTGATAGTTTGAAGATCAGTTACAGTACAAGAGAATTGAGAGAAGAAATAAACCACAACCTAAAGTCAAAAGTGAAGAAGCGTCATTGAAGTTAATCGTTCATGAACCAGACAGTACATCGAACGTCAACACAAATCAGTGGTAATTCTTTACTACCTTTAGTGGTTTGTAAGAATTAAATTAATTATTTATTGATTTAATTAAATTCATTTATAATTGATATAAATTAATTTAGTTGATTTAATTAAATGAATTAATTCTGTTAGAATTAATTTATTAATTAAATTAATTATTGTATCAATTAAATATGAATTAGTTAAAACATTAACTAATTAAATGGATCAATAAGACTTAAAGAAAGAAAATTGATTAAGTCTTGGAGGAGGTAAAATTCGGTAAGACTTAATTTAAGTCTTACTGACTGAAGCCTTTTCAGGATTAAGTCTTACCGACCTGATTTAAGTCCTACCGACCTCTGCCAGCTGTTATAAGTCTTACCGAAATTCTGGTAAGTCTTACCGACACATTTTAGGTCTTAATGGAGGTTTGTGTAAGTCTTATTGAAGGAAAATCAAGTCTTGGAAGCTGTTTAAGTCATGCTGGAGCAATTAAATATCCTACAGAAAGCCAGCAAGACCTGTTACTGATATAAAAGAACAGAACAGACCAGATTAAGTCATAACGGAGAAAACACAGCAGAAAACATATCATCAAGACCAGAATTCTCTCTCTCAAGAACACCAAGAACACCAAAGCTTAAACAATTCCCAGAAAATCAAGTTCTTCATCTTTGTGATATTCTATCCGATAGAACTTGTTTATTTGTGATTCTTGTACTACTAGCGAATTAAGTTTCCTAGTTCTTATCTTGATTATTATTAACTAAATTAGAAAAGTTCATGTCGAATTTTCTAATTAGTTATTAACATCTTGATAAGTTGTTATACTGATTTTGTAACACCACATCAAGTTAATATACAGTTATATTCAACTTGAAAAATTGTGTTAAATAATTCCGCAGATAAATTTGTCTTTATCAAATTTAATTTAAAGGACAAATTTCGATAAAAAGGTAAAGATTGTATTCAACCCCCCCCCTTCTACAATCTTATCGGACCTAACAATAATGAAATGCATGGTTTAAATTTTATTTTGTAAAATTCTAAATTAAAAATGTCGTTGACGGGTTCGAACTTTGAATTTTTAGTAAAATAATTTAATCATATAATATATCTTATTATTAGATCTAACGATTGTTATTTATTAATAAAAATAATGATTTGTATATATGGTGAGATATTTTTGGGTGTATATTAGTAATTGCAAGATTAATTTTAAATTAAAAAGTACCCCATGTTTTAATTACAAAAATTACTACTAAAATAATTACGGAAAGATATGGTGTGATATTTTGGATATATATTAATTATTGTAATATTAGTTTTAAATTAAATGGTAAAGTGTTTTAATTGGAAGTAAAATCTTTAGAAAAAATGAATAATTGAGTTGTTGGAGCAGAAAAAAGAGTCCAAGTAGAAGTGGATGAAGGAATTTTAATCAGAATATAATTACGTTAACATTAGTAATTAGCTTTTTGAGTTGCTTTTGTAATTTAATTATTTATTTTAATAATTAGGATAACCAAACCGAAAACCAAAACTTAGGATAACCAAACTGAAAACCAAAACTTTCAATGTTTCGGCTTTAATATTAACCCGTGCGAAGCACGGGTTTCTTTTGATAGGTTATAAAATTTATTTAACATTATAATTATGTTTTTATATAATCCTTATTTTTAATAAGTTTTTAATTTTAATTTAATATAAATTTATAGAATGAAATGCATGGTTTAAAATTTATTTTGTAAAATTCTAAATTAAAAATGTCGTTGACGGGTTCGAACTTTGAATTTTTATTAAATTAATTTAATCATATAATATATCTTATTATTAGATCTAACGATTGTTATTTATTAATAAAAATAATGATTTGTATATATGGTGATATATTTTTGGGTGAATATTAGTGATCTCAAGATTAATTTTAAATTAAAAAGTACTCCATGTTTTAATTACAAAAATTACTGCTAAAAATTATTACGGAAAGATATGGTGTGATATTTTGGATATATATTAATTATTGTAATATTATTTTTAAATTAAATGGTAAAGTTTTTTAATTAGAAGTAAAATCTTTAGAAAAAATGAATAATTGAGTTGTTGGAGCAGAAAAAAGAGTCCAAGTAGAAGTGGATGAAGGAATTTTAATCAGAATATAACTACGTTAACATTAGTAATTAGCTTTTTGAGTTGTTTTTGTAATTTAATTATTTATTTTAATAATTAGGATAACCAAACCGAAAACCAAAACTTAGGATAACCAAACCGAAAACCAAAACTTTCAATGTTTCGGCTTTAATATAATAGTATAGATAGATATTTTGGATATATATTAATTATTGTAATATTAGTTTTAAATTAAATGGTAAAGTTTTTTAATTAGAAGTAAAATCTTTAGAAAAAATGAATAATTGAGTTGTTGGAGTAGAAAAAAGAGTCCAAGTAGAAGTGGATGAAGGAATTTTAATCAGAATATAACTTCGTTAACATTAGTAATTAGCTTTTTGAGTTGTTTTTGTAATTTAATTATTTATTTTAATAATTAGGATAACCAAACCGAAAACTAAAACTTAGGATAACCAAACCGAAAACCAAAACTTTCAATGTTTCGGCTTTAATATAATAGTATAGATAATCTTGACCGTCTATCTTTAAAAATATTAAATTTGACGGTTTAGATTATTTTGGTAGTACAGTGACGAAAATTATGGATAAAATCCGTGCTTATTATATATATAAGGATATAATAACTATACGTATTTATTTATTGTACCGACAGAGAACATTAATGTTAAGAAGAATATGTACGTTTAGTTAAGGAATTGAACCTAAATAAACACAAGTAGTTGGGTTATTAAGAAGCATACCCAATTTAAAAATTTCTACCAATTTTTTTTAGCTTAGAAAATTTGTACACCAACTTGTTTATAACATCTTTTATATTTTTCTGCCAAAAGAAAAGGAAAAAGAAGCAACTTAAATAATATTATAGCTGTACATGCAGTATTATATATCTTTAAGTTAGAACTAGAACAAGATAGAAGTATTTTGTGCATCTTCGATTAGTTAAAAAAAAAGAAGCAGGACTTAATGATTCTATAGTTAACTATAGGTAATTACCTATAGTTAACACATATTATAATACAATTGAAAGACTATTTTTGTAAATACATGGGGGTGGATTTCATTATTACAAAAATGCCATCAACCTTTAATACTAAAAATGCATATAACTATAGGTAATTACCTATAGTTAACTATAGGAACATTTTTCTCCATGAAATATCTATTTTTTTATTCATAACATTAAAAAATTTTATTTACAGTTTTACTTCTACTTTCTGAAATTGAATAAACAAAACCATGTCATGCACTAATTATATTTACTAGTAATATGCCCCGTGCTACGCACCGGTTTGAATTTAGTAAAAAAAAAATTATTGTTTATTATTTAGCTAACGTGTTAAAATGACAGCAGCAAAATCATTTGTGTGATATTTAGTTAATCTTATATATTATTTTTGTGTTCGTCAATCAAAAAATAATTATTTTGGAACGGACCAATTACATAACAATGAACGGGTCAATTAATCAATTACCACTACGGATGGTTACTCACTTTCAGATTAATTTTCACGGATGTTTACCACTACGGATGTTATATAAATATTAAAATAGTAATATGGTCCGTACTTCGCACACGGGAAACTTAATTAATTAATTAATTAATTTAATTGATGATTAAAAAACAAAGCATGGTATCTCTCTCTCTTTTCTCCGCATGAGAGTCGACTCCCCATCACCATAGCCGCCGCCCTTTTCTTCATCACAGCTTCGTTTCCCCATCAATCCATCCTCCAATTCTCCTCCCAATCATCTAATCTCCCCCTCTTTTGTTTTTGTTCCAGTCTTTTTCAATAAAAATCTAACCAAAACCAAACATCTAGAATTTATTTCTCAGATCTATATTGGTTTTGAGTCCGACTCCGTAAATAAAAAATACCTTTAGATTCAAATTCTCCTCTTTGACATCATACCAAAATTTGGTGTCGAGGTCTTTGAATTTTTGGTTTGCCAATATGTACAAAACAACAATTTTTTTCTTTGTAAAATTATAAACAATACAACTCTTCTAAATCATTTTAGGTCGATGAACAAACATTCTTTGTTATTAAATCTTAAATTTTTACTGTGGGCTGGATTAACAGACGTCTTTCGAGACTGCAATGTAAAAAGTGACTTGAAGGCTTACAAATGGTAGACCTGAATGACGAATCTCTGTAAATTTAAGTGGCTCACCTACAGCTCTAATTCACCCTAAACATCATTAAGCGTCCGCAAGAATCAAGAAACCGCAACAAAAATTTGGTTACTTTTAACCAAATATTATGCACTTCTCCTCCCCATTCTCCTTGTCTTCCTCCTCGAGCAAAAACATCACCAGTATTTTCATTAATAATTTTCGACGAATGTATAATATAGTTAGGTCTATCTAGATTAATAATTCCACGTTTCCAATGTATTTTTTCACGTAAAAGTCTGTTGATTTCACTGTTAAGATCACGTACAAGGTGTCCACCTAAACCTTCATATTGATTATTCATGATTTTACTATCAATGTCACGCATGACTTGTTCACGCTACATACTTGCTTCAGTTAAATCACCACATTCTGAAGTATATGGACAACGTTGTTCTGATCATTGGGTTTTTTAGATTTTAAATGAGTTTGACTACTACCCATTATAAAATTGAGCTCTGATTCACCCCTTAGCATGAGTAAGCATCTGCAAGAATGGGGCAATACTGATCAGATTTTGCACAGAGTCTGGACCGCAACAAAAATTGGTTACATTTAACCAAATGTTATGCACTTCTGCTTTCCAATTGTTTTTGTACACTATATTTTCAAAAGGGGTAGTACATTGAAATTACAAAAACAATTCTAAATTTGTTTTTGAGACTTGCTTTCAATATATTACATGTCATGATGATGTTAATTTAAGAAGGAAAAATGTTTACAATGCTTAAAAAACACTGTTCTGTTTACTAGATCAGGGCGACAGTTGAAAAATGGATAAATACAATTGTTGTGATGTTTTAGAAAGACACAATTGTATTTAAATAGAAGAAATGATACTACATGGAAACTAGAAATGCTAAGAAAGACACACAAAAATGGTACAAAGTTATAACATGCACTGTTGTAAAAAACGGGAATCGGACTTAATAGATAGATTAATTGATAGAGACACAGAACAATGATTAATCGATAATTAATTCTAATTAATCCCGATTAAGAAAGGTACCAAATAATGATTAATCGAAAATTATTAATCCCAATTAATAGTCACTTTTTAAAACACCGCTAACATGTAAGTATGTAACCACAGTTGCTGCTGCCTTGTACGCATGACTTGTTCAAGTTACATGTTCTGATCATTGGTTTTTTTAAATTTTAAATAAATTGACTAGTACACACTATAAAATTGAGCTTTGCTCTCTCGTCTAGAGATCTTGTTGGTACAACTCTTACTTATTCTAATTTTTAATTTTTTTAAGAAAAACAAATTTTATAAAAAATTAGCATTAAATTTTTTCTTATCACTTATAGAAATCTCTGTCTTCTTAAATGAATCCACTTGTTTCAATGCTACCTTGAGGCCTGATCAGATATCTGAATCTTCTTCCAGTGTAAAACATCAAAACTATAGATTGACTTGTTGATTTTTCTTCTGACGGTTATCATCTTTTGAGATTCCTGTGACAGTTGATATTATTTACTTATTACAATCTAGTTTAATTGGATTAGGATCCTCGAACTACAAATAGGCTGAGTCATATGCCTTTCAATCTCCCCCTATTTGTTTGTTATACAATAACAAGCAAATACCTAGAGGATTCTTCAACTAATCCCAATTAAACAAGTAAAAGAAAACACTTTAAATGCTAAGTAAATAATGGAAAAGTTCTGGTTCATATTAACATTATCCAGATTCAAACAGAAAAGATAAATACAAGATAGATGATCCTCTAGACTGATCATATAAGACAATTATCCTATCTTGTTCTATCAAAGCTCTAATGATATGACTTGTAGAGCTATTCTTCATTTACCACCTTCTTCCTCATTGATTTCTCCTTCTTCTTGTTCATCCATATCAGGTAGATTCTTGATCAATTCGGAGTCAACAAGTAATTCCCTTCTGGATGACACATCTGTAGGATAAACCAGTGGTATTCCAAGTTTCTTTCTCAACTCACCTTGATATTGCTTGTACTTCTTCATGTTGGTCTGGGCATAGGATCGAATATGATCTGCAGCTTCAATTTTTTCTTGTGATGCAAAACCATGATTTCGAAGAGCATATTCAACATATACCAAATGTCTGGCAAGGTGTGTATATAATTCTTCTGTCTGAAGATTAACAGTATGAATAACTTCTCCCTTAAGAATTTTAACTTGTGGAGGGTTATTTATAACTTCAGGACCAGCTCTTTCAGCAAACTCTTGAAATTTTTCATGAAGCAGTATGCCTAGTTCAGAAGATGTTCTTACTTTTGGTCTCAACACCCAAAGCTCTGACAGAGATCTATCATAGAAAAACTGAAGCGATACTTTGTGAGATCCGAGCTTATGACATTCAACAAAGATTAGTAGCTCACCATTCTTAGGATCAGATGCAGTGGTTATTCTCACAATTTCTGTCTTCAAAGCTTTCAAATACATGTCATGTACAGGGTTCTTCTTTTTAAAGCTTTCAAAAATAGCAATCATCCGACGATCATCATAGTCAGAAGTTTGTGGTGAGTCTATTACCTTTTGAGCACGTTCCCACTTATCACCATTTTTGTACTTGATGTACATCTTCCTAGCTTCCAGCTTTTGAGCATGTTACTTTTGAAGTGCTTCCTGTTCAGCCTTTTGAAGTCTTTCATTATGAGCTAACTGTTCGAGTGTCTTCTTGAGTCTTTCTTCTCTCATAGACAGATTAGCTTCATTCTGTTCAAGTAATTTATTTGCTTCAAAATTCATTCGTTGTGTTTCAACAGAATCAGGAATTATTGGCTCTTCATCATCCCAAAAACTGAGATCTGGTTCATCGAATTCTTCACCAACATCAGGAAACTGTAAGTTAGCAAACAGATCAATATCAGGTTCACCTGTATAGTAAAAACCTTCTACAGCATCATCATCTTCCTGTTCTGCTGCTTGATGAGTTGTCTTCTTCTTCCCTTCACTCTTGTCTTCATTTTCCTCTTTACTTACACTTCCTCCCCCTCTAGATTTCTCCCCCTTAGTTGAGGAATCCTCTACAGTTTTGTGACTTGTACCAGCTCCAGGTTCACTTCCATCACTACCTCCAAAGAATTTCTTCTCTTCTGTTGTAAGTGAGTGAGTTCTGCTAATGATATTATATAAGTGTCTCAACCCCTTTGCTTGATGATCACTTTGCTTTTCAATCTGACTGAGACGATGTTTAGTGGTTAAGTGATTCTCATTTATGTTATTCTGAAGATCTTCAATTTGATTAGACATAGAAGATATAATAAGATCTTGAGCCACTGTGACATCTCCAGAGTCTTCGATTGCTTGTTGTTGAGAGAGTTTAAGTGCATTGATTTTGTTGTTGAAGATAGTTCTCATGTTATCCATATCAAACCTCAAGTTTTTATTGTCTCCTTCAGCTTGAGCAAGACTTTCTTTCATTTGATTGAGTTGTGCTATGAGAGATAAAGTGTATGTGTCATTGTGTGCTCTCACCTCAATCGCTCTCTGAGTATCACTCACCTCACGTGCTAGTGTTTCACTCAGATTTGAAGTAATTCTCACATAACTCCTCTCATAATCCTGAGCTGCATCCATTGTACCTGCACTAGAAATCACCCTAGCCTCCTCTTGGAAGGTCAGTGGTGGTGCAATGGGAGTTCGCAAATCCCGATCAACCTGTGAAGGTTCTTCTGCCGTAACAATGGCAGGCACTGTGACTTGCTCCTCTTGCATAACAATGTTTTCAGCTTCATGTAAGAAAATATCTTCCCCCATTGTGAGTAACAGGGGTGAGCTTGAAGGAATGAATGGGTTTATGATTGCCTTTGACATGGTTTTACCTTTCTTTTGTGATGGCAAATCTGTTTCACTCAAGATATCACTACTAGGGATAGCTCTTTTGAATGACAATTTCTTTCTACGATAGTGTTTGGAGAATTTAGGATCAGTGTTTGGTGCATTGACCTGGGATAAAGGTTGTGGATCTACAATCCCTTGGTCACTTCTCACAATTATTTGACTATCAGAAAGATATTGAGATTGTAAAGTAGTTGAGTCAAATACCTGATCATTGACATGTACATCATCTTCATTCTGAGTGGGTTGATCCACTGGAAGTTGATGTTCAAGAGCATTCAAGGGTTCAGAATCAGGTTGAGGTTCTGGAACTCGTTCTGCTTCAGGTTGTGGAGCTTGTTGAATTAAAGGTATCTCAGCAGCTGGCTGTGGCATGACATTTGGCAAATTTATGTATGTAGACATATATGGTGTTATGACCACCGGAACATGCAACAAGACCTTAGAAGTATCCAGCCTAGTGTAGAACTTCTTGTTTGGTTTACCAGACCATTGAATTCGATCATTTGGAAACGGAGCAGGTTGATCCTTAGGCATAAGATGATTAAAAATTAGTGTCAAAAATCGAGGATAATGACACTTAACCAGTTTACCTTTTCCAAAGTTCTTTCTAGCCTTCTTCAATCGATTTAGCAAAATAGGCCATATCAAGCTGCCAAAGTTGATTCTTCTATTGTGAGCAATTGAGAAACCAATTGACTGTAACATACATGTGATGACAGTATTGTTACTCTTTGTAGAATTAGCAAACACCTTTGCAATGATCTCGAAGAAGATATTCCGTTCTTGAACAAGATTGCTTTTGAGTGGACGTTTAAGATTCAGTTGGCCATGATAGATCAGATTTGTGAAAAATTGAGTCAACTCATCATTTGAAGGCACTTCAGCAAATTGTTCAGTAGGAAGCCTCAGAGCAGCATTGAAGACAGATTCATCCACTGTATATGTCTTGTCATTAAATTTGAATGAAAATGATCTTTCATCTGAGACAGCTGTAATACACATTAGTTTAAGTGGACCAAATTTCATGGGAACATTTGCAGTTATAGAATGGCTACAGAGATTTTGTTCGTTTAGGAATTTTATCCAGGACTTGAACCGATCCACTGGGCAATCCTTGGGATTAAAATATCCAATATAATTGTGATTAACAAGCTCAAAATTATTATAAGCACCAGCCATTCCAAATCAGGGATTAAAATTAAGGAATCTGCAAAATTCAACAATTAACCCAATTAAATCACAAAATTCGAATTAATAAATAAATAAAAATTCGAAAAAATCAAAATCTTCATCAAAAATTCTGAAATTTTGAGGCAAAGATCTTGATTGCAGTACAAACACACACATATTTTTAGATTTTACAAAATCACAGTCTTTGTTCTTGAGTTGCAAATCGAAATTTCGAAAGTTTCAAACACAAATCCTTAAAAACTCGACCAAATCTTACATTTTAACCTTTGTTTTGATGATAATCGACTGGGTAATCGATTAATGTCCTTAAATGTGTGATTCGAGTGTGATTTGAGACAGAATTTCGACAACAATTCGACCGGGTAATCGTGTATATCGTGTATGTATCGTTCGAGTTCTTTGGGTGACTTAACACGCCAATATAACAATAACAGAATAATATGACTACTGAATATAACAATTGATTTATACATAAAACAGCTAGATATGACTATCGGGTGATAGTCATACCGATAGTTATATTACGTTTAAACGTAATATAACTATCCTACTTAGACAGTCATATAGAAATTAAGCCTTAATATAACTATGAAAAAAACAAAGGATATGACAATTGATTCAATAGTTATACCGATAGTTATATTACGAGTAAAACACACAATATAACTATTAATTAACAACAGTTATACTTACAGAAAACAAAATTACAACTATTTTATTACTAA
This sequence comes from Saposhnikovia divaricata, assembly GCA_036435485.1. Classification (NCBI taxonomy): domain Eukaryota; kingdom Viridiplantae; phylum Streptophyta; class Magnoliopsida; order Apiales; family Apiaceae; genus Saposhnikovia; species Saposhnikovia divaricata. The sequence goes on from CM071600.1 coordinate 205,046,166, forward strand.
GTTATATTACACTACTTTTAACTAATATAACTAACACAAATTCGAATATAACAATCAAATAGATTGTTATACCGATAGTTATATTCCAACAAAACAAATAATATAACTAACCAAAAATAGAATATTAACAGAATTTTAACAAGTAACAAATTAAAGAAAAACAAATTAATTTACATTAAAATTATAAAACCTAATAAAAATTATAAAAACGATCATATGTAGTCCCTTTTAGGAAATCAAACATTAATAACAAAAGGACAAACACTACAAATCAAATAAAATAAAATCAATTAACATACTAAATATTTACATAATTATTTCTGATGAATTAATAAATCTATAAATTTTCTAATAAAACAATTTCCATATAGAAAATTATTCAAAAAGAAACTATGATTTATTTAAACAACAAAAATAATTAAACTGGATTTAAAACAATAACATTTTCAAGAAAAATAGATTTCTCATAAATTACAGCTTGTAAAATTCGAGAAAAATATTTTTAAAGAAAATGAATTAATCTAAAAATACAAGAAGTAATTAAAAATATATAGAGAAGATAATAACAATGATTTAAGATGAAACAAGCAAGAGTATAAGTTGATAAAATAATTATACAAGTGATTTAATAACAAATATTAACACATCAATCACTTGTAAATTATTAAAGATCAAACCTCAGATATTAACCAGTTTAATTACTAGGACTATTTAACATACCCAATTCACCAACAATTCTGGTAAATGTGGATTCGTCAAGAGACTTAGTAAAAATATCTGCTGTTTGTTCTTCCGTAGGTACAAAAAATAACTCCACGGTACCATTCATGACATGCTCTCGAATAAAATGATACCTGATGTCAATATGCTTTGTCCTTGTGTGCTGCACAGGATTGTTAGAGATTGCTATGGCACTTGTATTATCACATAAAATTGGAATTTTATCAAGCACAAAGCCATAGTCTCTCAGCTGATTCCTGATCCACAAAATCTGTGCGCAACAGCTTCCAGCAGCTATATATTCAGCTTCAGCTGTTGAGTTGGAAACTGTTTGTTGTTTCTTGCTGTACCAGGAAACCAGTCTACCACCTAGGAATTGACAACTCCCAGAGGTGCTTTTTCAATCCACAACACTTCCTGCATAGTCTGAATCTGTATATCCAACAAGATTAAAACCAGAATCTTTAGGGTACCAGATGCCTAAGTTAGGCGTACCCTTAAGATATCTCAGAATTCGTTTAACAGCAATGAGATGAACATCTCTAGGATCCGATTGGAACCTTGCACACAAACACGTAGCATGCATAATATCAGGTCTACTCGCAGTAAGGTAAAGTAATGAGCCTATCATACCTCTGTAGCTTGTGATATCTACCTTGACAGAATTTTCACATGCTCCAAATTTGACAGCCGTGGATGAAGGTGTTTTTGCTGAAGAAGAGTCCTCCATTTGATACTTCTTGAGAAGCTCTTTGACATACTTGGATTGACAGATAAATATTCCATTTGTCCTTTGACTTATTTGCAATCCAAGAAAGAACTTCAGCTCACCCATCATGCTCATTTCAAATTTACCCTGCATTAACTTCGCAAATTTCTTGCACAAAAGATCATTAGTAGACCCGAATATTATATCGTCCACATAGACTTGGACTATAATTGTATCATTCTTATGTTTCTTTGTGAAGAGAGTTTTGTCTATGACACCTCTAACAAAATCATTTTCAAGTAAAAATTCAGAGAGAGTGTCATACCATTTCCTTGGTGCTTGCTTAAGACCATAGACAGCCTTGAAAAGAAAGTAGACATAGTCAATTAGATCTGGATCTTCAAAGCCAGGGGCTGTTCTACATAAACCTCTTCATCTAGCTTGCCATTCAAGAAAGCAATCTTGACATCCATTTGATAAACTTTTAAGTTTGAAAATGCTGCGAATGCCAAGAATATTCTTATGGCCTCAAGTCTAGCCACTGGAGCATAGGTCTCATCATAGTCAATGCCTTCAGATTGGGAGTAACCCTTTGCTACCAGTCTTGCTTTATTTCTTGTCACTGTGCCATCTTCATCAAGTTTGTTTCTAAATACCCACCTTGTGCCAACTACTGGTCTGTCTGTAGGTTTGGGTACCAGCTTCCAAACTTCTTGTTGTTTAAATTGATTGAGTTCATCTTGCATAGCAATCACCCAATCAGGATCAGAAAGAGCTTCTTCAGTTTTCTTAGGTTCCATTTCAGATAGAAATCCTGAATAATTGCATTGATTCTGAAAAGCTCTTCTAGTCTTTACACCAACAACTGGATCACCAATGATTAACTCAAAAGGATGAGCTCTATTCCAAACAGTCTGTCTGGTAAGATTAGATCTTGATGATTCGCCTTGATCTTCATTGAGATGTTGTGTGTGACCAGTTGACCCTTCATTTTCTCCCCCTGAGTTGTTGCCAGGTTGACTAGATAATGATTGATTAGGAGAGTCAGGGGAATTTTGACTACTATCATTGATTTCATCACCATTACCCTGATCATCATTGTTGTCATTAGCATCAGCAAAAATCTCAGGTGCATTGTCATCATCTGAATCTGTATCTGTCATGTCATCGAAAGATAGCTTCTCAGATGGATTCTCAGTTTGGATACTAGGGAGTTTAGTGTCATCGAATGTTACATTGACACTTTCCATCATCTTCTGTTCATCAATCACATACACCCTGTATGCTCTCATTGAATAACCAATAAAAATTGCTTCAAATGCTTTGGTATCGAATTTACCACCTTGATCATCACCTTCTTTAAGCACAAAGCACTTTGCCCCAAATACATGAAAGTATTTGAGTGAAGGTTTCTTATCAGCCATAATTTCATAGGTTGTCTTCATTTGATCTTTATTGATTAGAGTTCGATTCTGGGTATAGCACGCAGTATTGATGGCTTCAGCCCAAAAGTACAATGGAAGCCTTGATTCACTTAGCATAGTACGTGCAGCTTCAATCAAGGTTCTATTCTTTCTTTCCACTACCCCATTTTGCTGAGGAGTTCTTAGAGCTGAATATTGTCTGGTTATACCCTTCTCAGTGCAAAAGTCATTTAGAACTGCATTCTTGAATTCAGTTCCATTGTCTGATCTTATAGCTCTCACTGGATACGTAGAATCTCGCTCAACTAATTTAATGTGATCAATCACCAGTTGTGGAGTTTCATCTTTAGAATTCAAAAACAGACCCCATGTGTATTTTGAAAAATCATCAACAATCACTAGAGCATATCTCTTCCTTGACATAGACATCACATTAACTGGACCAAACAAATCCATATGAAGTAATTGTAATGGTTCAGTTATTGAAGATGTATCAGTGCTCCTGTGACTTGCCCTTTTTAGCTTGCCTTTTTGACATGCATCACACAGTCCTTCTTGAGTGAATTCCATTGAAGGCAAACCTCTCACCAATTCTCTTTTAACCAGAGAATTCATTGTCTTAAAATTAAGATGAGAAAGTTTCTTGTGCCATAGCCAACTCTCATCATTAGATGCTTTAGTGTAGAAGCAAGTGACTTCTTCAGTGCTTCCTCAGTTCATATTGGCTACGTACAGATTGCCTTTTCTAACTCCTATCAGTTGTGGCTTTTCATGTCTCTTGTGTGAAATTAGACAATTCTTCTTGTTGAAATGAACTTCATAACCTTTATCACAGAATTGACTGACACTGATCAAATTGTGCTCAAGTCCTTTCACAAAAGAAACTTCATCAATGATAACATTTCCAGCTTCAAGTCTGCCATATCCATCAGTTCTACCTTTGCTGTTATCTCCAAAGGTAACTACTGGGCCGCCCTTCTCCACCACATTTGTCAGCAGGGTTCTATCTCCAGTCATATGCCTTGAACATCCACTGTCCAAGATCCAGGTTACTCGATCAACCTGTTCAATACCCTGCAATGACAAATGAATTAAACCTTCTTCGGGACCCAAATTTGATTGGGTCCTGCGTATTTAAAGTATTGACCTTTATCAGGCAAAACAACATTTTTAATTTTAACCTCTTTAGTCAATAAACATTTAACCTTATAAACAGATTTGAAAATCTTTTGTTTAATCTTGGGTATCCATGTTTCTCTCGCAGCAGTAACACTTGTGTCATTGACTGGACATTTGACCTGGTAGACATTCTTGGTAATCTTTTGTTTAGTCTTAGGTGCAAATGTCTCTCTCCTAACTTGAGGAGGAAAAGCAGTCTTAGATCGAACATTATTGTTCCTGTTCATGTGCTGTCGAGGAGCATTCTGTTTAACACATGCATAATTACCATTAAAATAAGCACGCATACTGTTAAAAGCACAAGACATACAATTGATAATACCACATGCTTTATGATTAGAATCAATAGTAGACATGATATTTTTCTGTTTCAACTTATTACTACCTAATCCAGTCTTAGAAAAACTAGTTGATTCAACAACTTTGACTGGTACTTTAGGTACATCTTTCTTGGATGAAACATTCGTTGTGTTAATGTCCTCAACTGATTTAGCCTTAACAAAGACTGTGACATTTTTCTTGGATGAAACATTCTTTGTATTAGTGTTCTTAACAGTTTTATCCTTAACACATTTATCCTTAACAAGGACTGTGCCATTTGCACTATCCTCATTTCTCATTTCTTCTTGTATTACCATAGAAAGAATATCTGGTGGGCCAGCATCAGATTTTGTAAACATTGGTTTTTCAACATTCTTGAGAATATGTGGTATACCTCTTTCTTTAGCTGAGATAGGATTAGGAGAATGATTACTCAAAGAACCAACAGCTTGACTGTAATCAAATCCTATTCCTACAGTTCGTTCTACTGCTTGTTTGTTGAAGAACTCTTTAGAAACTTTAACAGTATTATAACAAGCTCTAATCTGTGTTTCAAGTTCTCTAATCCTGGTTTCTTGTTCAGCAATCCTATCAACTTGTTTTACCATGTATTCTCCTAGACCCTTTTCTTTGTAGTTAAGTCGAGCTATTTCTTATATATTCTTATCTTGATTAATCTGCACCTTTTTTAAATCTAACATTTCATTTTCAAGGTTAGTGTTAACAAGACTTATTCTCTCGTACCCTTTTTGTGCATTATTCAAGCAACTACGTAAACTATCAATTAACTCAGCATCAGTAAGAATTACCGGTGTGGTGTAATAAGTTGATGATTCAGCATTTGCCACCAGCGCAAAGTTTCCATATTCTTCATCTTCGCTATCTGTGTCATCCCAGCTTTTACCAGCAGCTACATAAGCTCTTCCACTCTTCTTCTTTTCAGAAGCATAATCTTTCTTCTGTGCTTGCTTGGGTTTCTGACACTCAGTAGCAAAATGTCCCAACTCATTACAATTGAAACAACAAATTTTGCTTCTGTCAACAGTTCCAGTTTTATAACCTCCCCTGTTACTAGAGGATGAAGAACCTCCTCTCTGAAATCTGTTATTTGACTTAAACCTGAACTTTGGATTTCTTCTGAATCTGAAGTTACTGAATTGTCTCACCATCATTGCCATAGATTCATCTTCCAATTGATCCAGCTCTTCAAGTGAGTAAAATTCTCCACCATCCTGAGTAACTGGTGTTTGGCCATGTTCCACTTCAGTTTGTTCCTTGTTGAAGCTGTTAGGTTGAACAACTTTAGTTTCCACTTCCTTAGGAACCTCAACCACTAGAGCTGTAGAAGAATTTGCCATTCTGCCTTTGCCATAGAATTCCTTTTGCTGTACTTGTTCTAATTCATATGTTTTCAGAACACCAAACAGCCTTTCAAGAGCAACCTGAGTTAGATCTCTAGATTCTCTGATGGCAGTGATTCTATGCTCCAAGTGAGTAGGCATAGTCAGTAAAAACTTCATGTTGATCTCCTTCTGAGTATATTGCTTGCCATGAACTTGCAAGTTGTTGATTATTTTGTTATACCTTTCGAACACTTCCTGAATGCCTTCATTAGGGTCAGCTCTAAAGTGTTCATATTCAGAGGTCAAAATTTGAAGTCTATTTTCCTTGACTTCATCAGTTCCTTCATTAATGATCTCAATATTTTCCCAGATGTGCTTAGCAGTTTTGCAATTCCTTACATGGCTATACATTACAGCATCTAGGGAATCTAATAGAATGAGTCTCAAATTTTTATCCAATCCAGCTTCCTCCTTATCTTCAGAGGTATAGTTCTTAGGGTCCTTTGGATAGGATTTGGCAGGTATTGTTACAGTTCCATTTGTAACTGTTTCAGTATCATGTTGCATATGAGTTACTGGTCCATTTTTCAAAACCCACAAAAATCTTGGATTTGCTACATCAAGAAATAACTCCATTTTGTTTTTCCACATGTCATAGTTACCTTTATTAAAGATAGGAATTTTAACATTGCCTTTGGCTGACATGATGAATTTTTAAGAGAGTTAAAAATTCGAGCTTGATTTTTGATTGAGTAAAAATAGGATCTTGATTTGTGTATCAATCAATAGGCTCTCATACCAATTGTTAGGTCCGATAAGATTGTAGAAGGGGGGGTTGAATACAATCTATACCATTTTCTCAAAATTTATTCGTTAAACAATTTTCACTTAAACGAATATTTTGTGCGGAATAATATAACACAAATTTCAAGTTGAATATAACAATATATTAACTTGATGGGTGTTACGAAATCAGTCCAAATGATTATCAAGTAATTAATAATTAATTAGAAAATTCAACATGAACTTTGCTAATTTAGTTAATAAAAATCAAGATATCAATTTGTGAACTAGGAAACTTAATTCGCTAGTAGTACAAGAATCACAAGTAAACAAGTTCCAATGGATAGGATATTACAACTGAGATGAACTTGAATTTACAGAATTAAATTTGTAGGTGTTCTTGAGCTTGAGAGAGAGAGAGAGATAGGCTGCTGTGTGTATTTTCTGTGTTATGCTCGACTGATTTCAATCTGCTGCATTCTGCTTCTTTAAATAACACAGCCATAGTCATATTACTTAGTTTAAACTGATATGACAATCATTTTACATTAATATGACAATCGGTATGACTATCAATTGAATGTAATATGACTGTCCAGTTTAAATATAACTTTCGGTATAACTATCCAGCTCAATATGACATTCGGTATAACTCTTCATTTCAATATAACATTCGGTATTACTACCATTTGAATGAAATATGACTATCCAATTGAACTGCATATGACTATCTACTCTTGAACTGAATATGACTATTTCTTCTTTGAACTGAATATGACTATCGGTATAACTATCAGTTTGATAGTTATATCATCATATTTTTCAGTTTATAATTAATTAAATGACTTATAAAAATCATTTAACTAATTATTCCTTTTTCATATTAATTCTTATTTAATTAATCTAATAATCACTTTAACAAATATATTAATTCTGATAGAATTAATTTATTTATTAACTTAATTACTTGACTTAATCATTTAAAATAGAATTAATATAAATTCTTTAATAGTCAATACTCCGCTGCAAACCACGTAATTATGATAAGGAACATACACTGGAATGATGTTGACGCTCGATGTACTGTCTGGTTCATGAACGACTAACTCCAATCTCTGTTCTTCATCGTGACTTTAACACTGTGGTCTTTTTATACTCTTCACTCTCATCAATCATTCGGTACTGAAATTGTTTCTATCACTTATAGAAATCTCTGTCTTCTTAAATGAATCCACTTGTTTCAATGCTACCTTGAGGCTTGATCAGATATCTGAATCTTCTTCCAGTGTAAAACATCAAAACTATAGATTGACTTGTTGATTTTTCTTCTGACGGTTATCATCTTTTGAGATTCCTGTGACAGTTGATATTATTTACTTATTACAATCTAGTTTAATTGGATTAGGATCCTCGAACTACAAATAGGCTGAGTCATATTCCTTTCACAAGTGTTTAGCATAACATATTTAATAATAGTAAAACTTGGATAAATTAATATACATCAGGCTCGTATACCTAACGGACCATTTCAGATTTCGAGTACAGGTTTAGTGCTGATTGGTAGGAAATTGAGAGTACTAATTGTAAATCTTCGTAACACGGAATTAGGTTTAGGTAAAACTGGAAAGTTGATAGTGCCTGTGCATGTAGTTTCGGATAATACGTTACTGATATGTTGGCCATGATCCGGAAATAGACTAGACATTTATTTTTCATTTAATTTGTACGGACGTAGAAAACATAAGTGAATTGGATAGTGAGTGACCGAGTGCTTAGCAAAAAATATATGGATCTAGTGAAGTTGAAATTGGGAAAAATTAGAAAACATGAGACTCGCATGTCTAAGGGCTCATTTCATGTTCCGAGTACAAGTTTAGTGCTAATTAGTAGGAAATTGAGAGTGATTGTTGTAGTGATTCATAGTAAGGAATTAAATTTAGGTAAAATTGGAAGTTCTAGTGCATGTGCTTGTAATTGATGATTACGTAACGTCACTGGTAGCCATGATTCGAAAATAGAGCAGACGTTTATTTTTCCTTTAATTTGTATGATGGTATAAAATGGAAGTAAATTTGATAGTGAATGACCGATATAGTGAAACTGGGATAAATTAATATGCATTGGACCAGCACATTTTTGGATATAGTGAAACTGGGATAAATTAATATATATTCGACTTGCATGCCTAATGGCCCATTTGATGTTCTGAATACAAGTTTACTGCTAATTTGTAGGGAATTGAGATTGCTTATTGTAAAGATTCATAATACAGAATTAGATTCAAGTAAAATTGGAAAGTCTATTGTGCATGTGCATTTAATTTTTAATAATGTCACTGATATATTGGCCATGATTCGGAAATAGACGAGGCATTTGTTTCCTTTTAGTTTGTACGTCCATAGAAAATGGAAGTGAGTTGGATAGTGAGTGGCCGAGTGCATAGAAAAAAATATAATATTTGGATATAGTGAAATTGGGATAAATTAACATTAGACTTGCATGCTTAACGACCCATTTCATGCTCTCCCTCCTAACTAAAGTTTTAAAATCCTAAAAATCACTAAAAACAAGTACAAACACCGGTCAAAACAACATCTTAAACACAACTATATACAAACATATACATAAAATGAAGCTTTAAATTGAGATTGCAATGATAAAATTAAGTAATTAGAATGAAAAATGCCCTGATTGTGATAAAGAGAGAGATGAAATGGAGCTTTAAGCAAGGGTTTCGTGTGTTTGTATACTTTGTATGTATAGGTGTATATATATTAGAGAGAGAGAGCTGTGAAATATGTTTGACTTAGGGAGTGAAAATGAGGGTGTGTCATACTCTTGAAGACTCTGGATTTTAAAAGTTGATTAGGTCAGTGTATAATTGTTTCAAATCCGGTGGATCCCATTCACACTATTTGATTTCAGTAAATAATTATTTTCTCACACAATTTACAATTATTGTTGTTTTTGTTTGTTAGTAGATGTTTTTATGATAAAATACTTACAAGGTGATTATGTAATATTCGTTAGGGCTTTGAAGTTGTAAGGCGCTTCTTATTAAGCGTATAAAAAATGCACTTTCTGGACTTGATAGAAGAAAAATGTTGCATCCAAAACACTTTGTACATTACATTCTTAGAATTTTTACTTTAGTACATAACTTGTTTGTTCCTAAATTTCTTTTTCTATACGTCGTTTGAAGTGTCTCAAGTTTTGTTTTTTGTTAAAGAATTTTAAATAGGCATGGATGATCAAAATATGAAGTGGTCCTTTTGTGCTGTATTGTGTTTTAATTGTGATAGTGTTGCTAGGTATAGGGTTTGAACTGGTCCGTTTGTATGCACGTTGTTTTTCTTATTCTGAGGAATGTATGCAGGTTATACCAACTTTTTGTGGAAATCAACATTGATGTTACTTGTACCAATTGAGATTTTCTGTCATTTAACATGTTTTTTTATAGTAGGTATCAAAGAATATTGCCTCTGGAACTGTGTTTAGGCCAATTAAAGGATGAGTTCAAGAAGAGGGGGCAAATCTGGTGCGAAACTACCTACTGCTGGTTCGATTGACTTATCCAAAGGGAAAACTGTCCCTCAAGTTTCTGATCGCTGGGCCGGTCAAGTGGCTGATGGGGGGTGTCAGCTGTAAGTCTTAATTCTGAACAGAATGGAGGCTGGGTGGAGGTAGGAAGAAAGCCCAGAAATAGGTCTTTTGTAAATGCGGGGAGTCAGAATCCCAGTGTGAAAGTATTAGGCAATCCCTGGACAGGAGCTAAGGGCCTTCTAATGCCTGGCCAGGAACTAAGCAGCCTATCAGTGCCTGGGCAGGACAGGGTTCTGCCAATGCCTTTGCAGCACCGGTAGGTGACTATAGAAGGCCTGCTGGCAGAGGTTGGAATCCATCTTTCTCATAAGAGTATGAGAACAAATCTGATCAACCAGCTGTTATACCTCCTCTTAAGAATGGGTGGCAATGGCGTAGTAACATGTCTCAGGCAGAAAAGGTGGGTAATGTATTTGCTTCAAACCCTGCCAATGCCACATATGACAAAGAGGAAAGGAAATACGCTGATGAAGAGGATTTTGATACTGAAGATATTTATGACTCTGATGAGTATGACTTGGGTGAAAGCCAAATGAGTCACGAGACTCTTATGGAGAGTTGAGTACTTAAGGGCATTTAAAACCCTAGATGCGACGAAAGCAGAGGAAATCAATGAGCCTGACAGGCAGTGGCCGGGCCTGGTACGATTGACTGGTATCATGGACTGCAAGCCCTAATGACCCATGCTAAAACTAAAGGCAAAAGAAGGGCAAAGGCCCATAGGGTACTTGCTGAACTATTGGATGAGGAGCTGCGATGGAAGTGAACTTCTCTAGTCCCTGCCATGAAGCCTTTGGCAAGTGGAAAGGATCAAGCGAAAATTCTGTAAGAGACTGGGAAATAGTATGGCCACCTATGGTGATCATAATGAACACACAACTTGACAAAGATGAGAGAGAAAAGGTAAATGTTCATTTGATATGCTATTAGATGTTGCACCCTTAATTTTTTTGGGTGACAAATTTAACTTTCAACGGGAGTATGATAATCAACCTTTTTTTTGTGTGTTCCTTGTGCCTTACTGTTTTTTGCCTACTATTGCATTTTCAGTGGGTTGGACTGGGAAGTAACGAACTTCTTGAGTACTTTAGTGGTTATGAAGCCGTGAAGGCACGACCCTCCTATGACCCGCAAGGGCATGGAGGTATGAGTGTCCTCATCTTTGAGGCCTCAGCTGTTGGTTATTTCGAGGCTGATCGATAAAGCATGCGTTTTGAGGACGAAGGAATGAACTATGTTGTAACCCGTACTTATTTTAAAAGTACCTGTTCCCTCATTTTCTTCTTTTTCTTCTTCTTTAGATTTAAATTTTCTTATCTTTGATTGGTTAGGTAAGTCCATAGTAAAGTTTGAAATGAGATCGTATGCGGAGATGGTAGTCACCTCAATAAGGCAGATGAGTGAGGACAATGAAAATCATCTCCTCAACTGGTACAAAAACATAGCCGTAAAGGAGAAAAAATATGCAAAAATACTTGAAGATTAGTCTGGTTGGCTAAACGAGAAACTGCGCAAGACCCAGTAAGAGAATCGCATAGTGCTACAGAGAACCAAAATTCACAAGGAGGAGGTAATTACTGTTCCTTTATGATGGGCCAAATATTGTATGACTGTCATGGAAGTGTGTACAAGTGTATGTTGTCTTTGCTGCACAATTCACTTACATTTCATTTTTCCTGTTTTTAGTAACTGTTTTCTGAATTGTAAAGTTTATACATTAAACCGGTAAAGCCGTTTTGGATTCTATTTAATATGTACTTGCTGTTCACCTTCTACTATGTAGTATTTTGACAGTCCGGCCGTTAAACTATCATTTCTTTTCTGTGCTTTTCGTTGTATTTGGGTACTTAAGTTCTTCCTGGAGGCACATGGCTACTTGTTAGTTTTTCATATTGAAGTTGTAGTTGTACAACTAGAGCCGGCCATTAGTGCGGTTCAAACCGGCCCGCTCGGGACCGGCCCAACTTAAAACCCGTTTTTATTCGACCAGTACTGAACCGACCCAAACCGGTACGAACCCGCTAAGAATCCGGTCCGACTACGGGTTCAGGAATGAAAAACCGTAACCGTGACTGGACCGGCCCGGGACCGCACGAACCGGCAGAACCGGCTAAACCGGCCCGCAAGGCACGGACCTGAAGCTGTTAACTCCCTTATTTCTTTTTCAGTTTAACATCATTTTATACGGTTTCATACTTAAAGATATGGTATCTATATTCTCAATTTCTGTTGACCTTAAATGTTTTCTTCATTTTTGATGCGACCATGCTACCCCATTTGTATCTCATGTAATTGGAGAAAATACTTGTAGATAGATACCTTAAAGTTTGTCTTTTGTTTTATTTAATGTTAATGACCTTTTTGTGACTTATTTGATTCCATTTATTCTGGTTATAGTTTCTAGAGAAGAGAATTGGTTAGAATATAGGTCCATGTTTGATTTGCTTTAGGTGTTTATGAAATCTTCTAATTCCATATTCTAGTCAAATCAAGGTCATCTTTTATCGCCTTGAATTAAAATTAAACTAAACTATAGTACTAAGTTAGTAACTACTAACTAGTAAAGTGGTACTATAAAAAAATGTTAAGTGATATATAATTTATACAGACAGGTAGACAAGACAGCACATTAGTAGAAAACAAAGCAAGTTGCATGTCAAACTAATAACCGGCACGGCCCGCATATCCATAATCCGCGAATCCGGTCCCGGTCTTCCATTTTCTAATTCGGGCCCGGCCTGGCACGACCCGTTTAACTTTCAGTGCCGATTCAGTGCTGTTGTTTAGCGTGCCAAGCCCGGGAAAAGCCCGGCCCGAACCGCACGAATGGCCGACTCTATGTACAACTTTTCTTTAATATATAGCTTTTGGGTGCGATTTTAATTGATGCTGGGATTTGTATTTTTCTTTAGATGGACTCCCAAGAAGAATTTTATAAAGAGCAACTCAAGTTTATTCATGACGCCCGCAATGAGTATTTTTCTAATGATATTTGTTGTAAAGTAGAGTAATTTGGAAAAATGATAAACTGTCATAATTTCTCCGAAAATTATATGTAAACTGTGGAGCCGTGGAGGAGAATGTATTAAACCCACTAGTATACACTCTACTAAAGCAATGACAGTTTAATTAAAGGCTCACAGCCAACGAAGGGGATGAAAATTTTAATCTTAAGAAAACATAATTTAATCAAGAAAAAATAATAATAACGAAAAGGGCTTTTTTCAAAAATAAATGCTGAAAAGTAATTTTTTGCGTTTTTACTGTAAACTACCTAATGCGACACTTATCCTACCTAATGTGTCCGTTGCGCGGCCTAATGCGACAGAAAAGTTAGTATTTTTGCAATTGCGCGGCCTAATGCGACAGAAAAGTTAGTATTTTTGCAATTTAGATTGTATTTTTGCAAAAAAAACTTAGTTTTTTCAGTATTTTGAATAAATTCTCTAACAAAAAAGGTCTTTCAACTTGATGAATGCTATGCTTCTAGCATTCATCAAACAACATACGAAGTATTTTGTATTTGCTTTTTAGAGAGTTTTAGCTAGGAAGTAGTAACAAATGAAACTCATTCTCGCGTATGTCAAACGAAAACATCATCATACCTGGCCTTCACCATACCAAATCTCATCAGCCGCTCTTGGTGCCAACTGAACTGTAATATGATCCAGAAGGGATTACCGACTGCGTAAAATTTACAGGAAAAATTAAAAGAAATATAACCACTACAGCGCTAGTCTAAAGGCACCCTACTTGAGACTTTCAATCAATTCGATTAATATGTGAAAATTGAAAATTTGAAATTACATGTTTTTGTTCGATCAATTCGATTTCACCTTTTATATGAATTTTATTGTACCTTTTTGGTAGCACACCGTAGTATTCTTCAACCAAAATATAAGTTGGGTGGGTCTTCAATTCATTGTTATAAAAATCGTTAGGCGGGTATAGGCGGTGAGCCAACCTTCTAGCGATTAATCGGCTAGGCAGCGATTAATCTGAATGATTAATCGGATGTATTAAAATATTATTTTTTTTATATAATTTAATTTTAATATTTAAAAATATATTTTATACCGCCTAATCCCGCCTAGGACCGCCTAGGCGTCGCCTAATCAAAAAAATGCTTAATGACCGATTTTTACAGATTTTAGGCATTTAATGGTCGCTTAGGCGCTGATTAGACCATTTTTAGAACACTGCTTCAATTTGATAGTATGGGGCCAAACGGAGATTCTTGTAAATTTTATTGTATACAACTATACGTGTTTATTTATTGTACAGTTGAACCGATAGCTTCAGAATATTGAGTCTTGTCAATTTCAAGAGAATATGTTTAGTTAAGTAATTGAACCTACGACTCAACTAATAAACACAAGTACTTGGATTATTTAGCAGCCACCCAGTATAAAAAATTTTACCAATTTCTTTTCGACTTAGAAAATTTGTACACCGACTTCTTTATAACATCTTTTATATTTTTTTGCCAAAAGAAAAGGAAAAATAAGCAACTCAAATAACATTATAGGTGCACAGGCATAGCATATATATCTTAAGTTAGAACTAGGGTAAGATATGAGTCCATAAATGATTCTAATGACGAAATGCTTTAAGTTTTTCTGATTGGATGGTTTCTTTGCTGGCCAGCAAAACCCGATCTCACCATTCCACTTACAATCTTCTTCGCTATTTTGTTTACATTTTCTCCAACTTTTCCCTAAGCTTACCTATAATTTGACTAACTATTTATATATTTTTTAGGGTATATATTACGAAATACCAAAGGACGAATTTAAAGGTCTTCATGTTGTGGTGGTGATCGCCATGAACTTAAATGAGAACTATTTCATCATCAGAAATTCATGGGGACCAATGTAGGGGAAAATTCGGTTATGCAAAAGTACGATGTGATCAATTGTTTGATTTTTCCAGACCTATTGGAGATTGACGGACTGAACATATGTATTAAACAATTGATCACATCGTACTATTACGTAACCGGATTTTCCCCACATGGGTCCCCACGAATTTTGATGATAAAATAGTCCTCACTTAAGTTCATGACGATCACCACCACAACATGAAGACCTTTAAACCTTTAAATTCGTCCCCTGATATTTCGTAATATATTCCCTAAAAAATACATATGTTGTCAAATTATAGATTACCTTTCACAAGCATTGCTCATACACTATTCTGAATAGCTGTCTCCCTTTGCTTCACCATCATATCTTCAAATTCTAAACGTCTAGCAACCCTTATATCAAGTATGTTGGGCGGAGCTGGTCTAAGCGATCCATGCAACTCAACTAGTTTAGAGAACTCTTCTTCCGTAATATTTTTCTTAAGAACAAGCTCATCAACCACAGCATTCATGAGTTTCTCATTCTGCTGCAGGATCTGTTATGCAAAATAGTAGTTGCAACATTATAATACATAAAAAAGGCCATAACAAGTGCACATCAGTATATATGAGGTACCTCTTTTGCACAGTCATAACACATATTTAGAATTCGCAGGGCTTCAGTGTCGATCTCCTGATGTATCAGCAATCCCAGGAGGTAGAGCATGTCCATGTCACATAAATGAAGAAAGCATTAAAAAGTGTGATGACAAACTTGGTTTCTATGCTGATACATAGAATCCCATAGACACAACTGAAGACAAATTAATTATTAGACTAAATTGCAATTTGCAACCCTTTGGTTCGGACGAAAGTCAGTTTGGTACTCATAATTTGCATAATTGCAGTTTGCATCCCTAAGAATGTTTGGGCGCTGCAAATTGCACCCCTTTCGTGTATTTCTACCAAACTGCCCCTGATATTTTGGTAAATTCAGAATACTTAATTATATTTTGATCCATAAAGTATGAAATGTTGTACACATGAACCTTTGAAAAAAAGTTTCGAATTTTTATAAATTTATTCGAATTTTTCCTAATTTTTTTCCGAATTTTTCCTAAATTTTTTCGAATTTTTCCAAACGATGCACGGAAAAATTTGAAAAAACTTAGTAAAAATTCAAAAAAAATTAGGAAAAATTCGAAAAAAATATGAAAATTCGAATTTTTTTTCAAGGGTTCATGTATGCAATATTTCATACTTTAGGGATCAAAATGTAATTAAGTATTCTGAATTTACCAAATTATCCCTGGATTTTTGGTAAAAATACACGAAATGGGTGCAATTTGCAGCGCCTAAACATTCTTAAGGATGCAAACTGCAATTATGCAAACTATGAGTACCAAACTGACTTTGGTCCGAACCAAAGGGTTGCAAATTATAATTTAGTCTAATTATTAAAGCAGAAAATCACCAAACACGAACAACGTAGTAGATGCTTCAAATGACCTACTATGTACCTATAACAAACTTGCCTGATACTATAAGGTATGAGAGAGAAGTTCTGCTTTGCTAAAAAGAAAAAGAAAAAAAATTGACACTCTGAAATACATTAGCAAGAATAGAACCCATACATTGATCCGATCTGCATCCCAGAAATTCGATGAACCATAATGTTTATCAGAAAGGCCTTCTGATGCTTACAATCCTCTCATACCATTCATATCTATACATAAGATGAATTCAAAGCTATAGTCTAATCTGACTGGTTCATACTACTCCCGGGATTACTGCTAGAAGCTGCTTCTGGAAAACGTCTTGCGGGGTATGTGCGTCCCGTTGGCATCCTGCTTCGCAGCTATATATAAAAATAGCAAGAGTGAGCGATAGCTCAGCAAGGTAATGAAAGTATGGCATAATTCTGCCTTAACTTAAACCCAAAATATATAGCGAGTATAAGACAATAATTGTCAAAATATCTTGATACTGAAATTATTCCCTTAAAGGAATATATTCAAAATCAGTACTATCCTAGTACTTCAAATATCATTATAAACTCTAATCCTTTGTTATATAAAATATAAACAAAGTTTTAATATAACATATATGGTGAAGTTCAAGAAACTTCAATATAACATTCATAATAACCTCGAAACCTTTTCATAATTTCCATCATCTTATAAGTTAAAACCCTTAACAGTTCAAGATATTGTTAGATATATTTTATCATATAGGTATCATTAACCATTTACTAGCAATTAAACTGCAATTTAATTCAACCTCAATAATTTCCCATCCCTCTTTCAATCATCAACACCAGTTTTCAAGTTGTTCCGATACCATTACAAATCTTAATAGTTCAATCTGTTATAGATATAACACAATTCGTTTTTATAATTTCCCATCCCTCTTTCAATCATCAACACCAGCTTTCAAGCTGTTCCGATATCATTACAAATCTTAATAGTTCAATCTGTTATAAATATAACACAATTCCTTTTTATAATTTCCCATCCCTCTTTCAGTCATCAACACCAGCTTTCAAGCTGTTCCGATACCATTACAAATCTTAATAGTTCAATCTGTTATAGATATAACACAATTCCTTTTTTATAAACATTTTCAAAATATTTCTTTTTCGAGGGACTGGGACTTTCAAGAAACTGGACTATGATTAAACGATGATCAGTTGCTCCAATCATATCCTTCTGAGGGACCATTTTACTAGTAGTATATGGAAAAGAACACTTTTCGCACTTGACCAGGACAAGAACACTTTTCATACTTGTCCTGATGATGGACAAGATCACTTTTCAAACTTGTCATCATCCTTTAGCAACACATGGGCCAGAAATAAAATGAGTAGACCGTCTAACTACGTCCACTTATATAGGCATACCACAATTCCGGTATCCTCAACCTAAGGTATGACTTTCACGTCGACCTTCATCTAGTCCCGATGGGTACGAACATAATCCCATGAATTATCAAAATCTTTACTTATCATCTTAATCCATTCATAACATTCCATGCTTCAGGTTTTACAATTACCTCTCATTATTAGAATCTCATTATTACTGTTATTTATCTCATTATCGATTATCCACAAGGGAATATTATTAACCAAAGAAAATACACTTTAGACCAAGAAGCCTTAACAACTGCTTGATTATTTAATAATCTCTTACTCTCTGATTTAAAATAATACTTTTATAAGGCTCAGAAATATTCTTCTCTCATGGAAGATCAAAGATAATAATATAAATCATTTTCAATCTGATTTACAAGTACTTAATAAATTTTCAAATAATACTTATTGAATCATCAATATTCCAGTATTATTTATAGTCAAAATAATATAATTAACCCTCAAAAGAATATATAAAATAATATTCACTAAATAAATCCTTAAATGAATATTAAAAATAATATTCATTAAATAAACAAACCTTTAAATGAATATTTAAAATAATATTTACTTAATAAATAATCCTTAAATGAATAATCCAGAATAATATTCATTAATTAAATAAATAAAACTTTAAATGAATATTCAAAGATAATATTCATCTAATAAAATATTAGTTGAATAATATTTATTCAATATTTTTATCATAAAATAATCCCAAGAAATACAGAAATATCGACTCACGGTCTATCATAAAGAATATGGAACATATGCCCTACACTAAGGGCCTTTGAAAAACCCGACTTATAACGAATACCTCGTATCTAGCTTATAATCCAATTATCAAATCAATGCCAAGTATCACAATATAGATATATTTTCGAAAACAATTATGCTTTCCATTAGCATATTTAGCAAAAATAATATTCAAATAGTATTTCCCGACCGAGATAATACTCAAATAACATTGCTCGAAAAATACAATAAGCAAATATCATTCTTCGAATGGTTTCCAAGTAATTACTACTTTATGGAAATATAATGAATGTTTATAAATAACATTCCACAAAATAAATAATAATCTGTCGCTGGAATCCCTCCGGGTTTCCACGACTATCACTATATCTCAAAATACCGACTCCCGGTTTAGAATCGAAAATAATGAATATGCTCTTATCTCTAGAGCTACAAGGTATACCGGTTTATATAAACTTAACTCAAAAGATCTTATATAATCCAAAGGTCAAATTCTATTTCAACACGAAATAAGATATATCACAAAACTGTAACATTTTATACATGGCAAAAGCAGTATTATATAATCAATACTTCAAAGTATAGATTTAGAAAACTTGCCTGATGCTCGTGAAGTGATAGGGGCTCGTGACGATGTCGGTCAATCTAGACAAAGTCAAAAACATATGGTTAATCCCCTAGATAAACCATTCGTAACTCAAGGTTTAAACATGTAAGCGAAACCCAACCAAAGCATTTCTTGCTCGCTCTAGCCTCATACTAAGTCCATATTAGTCGACAAACACTTATGTCATAAGTTTGGTTCGAAATCCATCCTCGAATCCAAATTATACTTAACCATTTAGAACATTGGTTTCTAAGTCTCGTTTTCAGTGATTTTCACTTGCGCAGCCTTAGCTTAAACTTTTCTATAAAATCAACCGATTAATCTTTTGAGGTGATTTCTTCGCACACATTCTCCTTACCACATATAGTATTTAATAAACCAGATTATCCATCAAATATATTACTTTAAGGGGCTCAAGTGAAACCACAAACTCGACACTTACGTTTACGAACCACTTTTACGAATTTTGCAATTTCTCCTAAACCGTAAATCAGAATGTTACGATTGTCGCATCCAAATGAACCTTAAAACATGAACTAACTTATCATGGCAGTGGTGACTTAAGGTCAGAAGTTTAAAGCTACGGGTATGTCCTGTTTTTAAGGTTTAACGAAATTTCGGCATTACGACGGCTATAATCCAACGATTCCCAAATTTTTATCATAATCCAATCATCACCCATCAACAACCAATTCAATATCTCAAGTTCAACATCTCTTCTAAGTTATGTTATCTCAAGAACAACTCCAATCCAACAAGTATTCAACAACAACAACAATCAACTATATAAACATGGATCTAAAACATACTAACACTTCTCATCACATAATCATAAAAAAGATCCATAAAACTCAAAGTAGTACTAAGAGTTTTTGAGCTTTATACCTTTCTTGGAGAGTGAATAACACTTAGTAAGCCTTGTATAGTCCTTATATAACCTTAGAATAGCTTGGATCATCCAAAGAAATCAAGAAAACAAGTTAACAATCTCGGAGTTACTATTCACCAGCTAAAAGAACTGGAAAAACGAGGTCCTTACCTTGCTTTGCTGGACGAGGCTCCTGAAGAAGAGTTGTAGAGCATCTCAATACCTTTCCAACAAGTTATAGAACGCATGATTCCAGTGAGAAATGAAGACACAAAGCCCGTTTTACTGAGCTGCTGTCCTGCTGGGCAGAATGGAGTGTTTGGTGTTTGTTTTGTTTTTGTGTTTATGTATAATAAAGCTATTACATGTAATATATATCTATAATGCTTTGATGCATCTTGTACTTTGAGGTGTCAAGCTCCCATTGGTCCTTCTTGGATTTCCTTATCCACACAATTGCAACTAAGTCCTCATCTTTGTTTATCTTTCATATAGGTCCCTTGGTTTGTTTCCTTTTCCACCAATTTGATTTCTTTTGTCGTCTCTAGAATAAAATTAATACATTACAACTTATACGTTGCATTATATTACTCCACTGTGGCACAATCCCTTAATCAATATTAATTCCAATATTCCTCATTTATTCTCTTTATCTCAGAATTTGCTCTCCCGGTTTCTAAAGCGTTCTTGAACTCGTTTGCATTCTCTTTGCTCTGGGATTATATTCTCAATCCTATTTCCCCCTCATAATTTATCCTTCCTTGGACTCTTATTATACCATATCCTTAATCCATGATTCGTTCGCTTAATCGTTAATCTCGTTATAAAGTCTCAACGGTTTCTAGAACGTTCGTTTCACTATCTCAGTGGTTTTCGTTCTAAATTCTCAAATCAAATATAATAAAATTCCAAAATATTAAATCCTCAATTCCTCAAATTTAATATCTCATTTCTTGATAATACTGATATACAATTCACTGCCCGATCAAATATTATACCAAAATACAAATTGGAATTTCTGAATTCCGATCGTCTTTACATACACTTCTTTGCTCCGTAGATCACTAATATGACTTCGAAATATCCATACTACATCTCGTACATAGGTTGGCATGAAATATTACTTGGTTCCCAAAATCACTATTCATCCATGAAAAACACTATTCACGTATGGAAATACTATTCACTGATGCACTTAATCCTAATAAGAAAAGTTTTAATTCTACCAAAAATTCGGGTTCTTATAGTCTCCCCTCCTTAAAAGGTTTCCGTCCCGGAATCAGTTTCGGAATAATTGGGGTACTTTTCTCCCATTGCACTTTCTAATTTCCCAGGTGGATTCTTCGACTTCATGACTTTTCAAATATCTCTTATTAGCTTGACAACCTTGTCTCTTAGCACTTGCTCTTTTCTATTCGTGATTTCCACAGGTTGTTCTTCGTAAGTCAGACCAGGTTGTATATCTACCTGCTCGTATTCTAACATCTGTCGAGCATACACATTTTACTGGTGTAGCATTGCCACACATGAAACATGTTATGAACCGGCTATAGCGTTGGGGGTAAGGGCGACTCGTAGGCCACCTTCCTGACGCGTTTTAAAATCTCAGATGGCCCAATGAATCTTGGGCTCATCTTTCCTTCATTTACAAATCTCATTAATTCTTTCCATGGGGATACCTTTAGCATCACGAATCTCCAACCTCATATTCTCTATCTTGTTTTCACAGAAATACACCAACATAAACTTACTTGTCATTCATCAACATGCCATTTAGCTTATCAATAGCAGCACTATCCCCATCTATGCGGGCTCGGTCCGCATACTTTTTCTGTCTGTTCTGAGCTGACACTAGCCGCTTGCGGGCAAGATCTTGTGTCTCTCTGGTTTGTTGGACTGACTTGGGTCCCCATGTCTTTTAGGGCGACAACTATCATGACTAACTCTAAACCAATTCATTAAATCCATAAAAGTTGCGGGTGCATTAGTCAACCCAAATGACATTTCTAAAATCTCATAATGTCCATGCCTAGTGCGAAATGAAGTCTTAGGTATATCTTTGGGTTTTATCTTCAACTGGTAATATTCAGTTCTCATGTCAATCTTAGAGGAATACTCAACATGTTTCAGCTGGTCAAACAAATCATCTATCATAGGTAATGGATACCTGTTCTTAATGGTAAGCTTGTTCAATTCTCGGTAGTCTATACACAACCTCATACTACCATCCTTCTTTCTCACAAACAACACTGGGACACTCCACGGTGACACATTGGGTCTTATCATGCCCTTATCGAACAACTCTTGTAACTGAGTCGCTAACTCTTTCATTCCCACTGGGGCTAACAATAGATGCAACACTATACTTTGAATACTCATTATTCATTCTTATGTCATCCAAATCGATATCTGGTAGCTCATTAAAACCTTGTACCGCCTCCCAAGGCCATTGTAATTTCATTTATACTTGGTGTCTCTTTTCTTGGTGTCCACCATAAGAGCTAATTAAGCCTCATATCTCTGGCATAATAATTCCTTAGTCTTAACTATATTCATGAATTTTTGAATCTGACTCCATTCATTAATTATTACATAATATGATAAAGGGGTATCATTATATTATATCATTGTAAATATCATATATTAATTATTACATTTGTCTCTTATGATTAACGGTTTGATTTGATTCATGAAAACAACTTATATTAAAACTGGTATATATGGCCTCTCTTCACCAGCTGCTGCTTGAGTTGGATCGTCGTAAAACATCCACCCATATTAAAACCAATATATGTAGCTTCCTACAGCTACGGTTTGGGTCGGCTCGTAGATCAACTCACGCGAAATCCAGTATATACATTCATTATTTAACAACTACGGTTTAAGTTGGATTTCCATAAAATAGAGATTCATATTCTATCAGTAAGAAGTTTTTGATCGGCTACGATTTGAATTGATCTCCCGATTATTGGTTTCGGATCCGTCGGTTATATATAATTAACTAAACGTCACTTGTCGGTGGTATATATGTAACTAATTCTGTTCTTTACTTGATCGGCTTAGAATCACTTCGGCTCAGTTCTTATAACCCGCACGCTAACTCTCATTTGGACGATTATTTAAGTCGGTCACCCATGACTACGTTCCTAAGCGATTTCCGAGCAAAAATCAGTTATGTATCAATTAGTTTGATATTACGTCTTATTACTCTCTGCCTTTTATATTATGTTTCTCTTGTACTCATCGCTACAAAAAAGGGTGATCGGAAAGATATCACAGGCCAATATGCATAGCTCACTGCGGCCCTTGAGCCAACGGCCACGGTTTGAACTAGTATCCTAATTACAGCTTAATCTCAGTGGCCACGGCCTAACATTTGAGGGCATAGACCCTAAACATCCTCAAACGGTCACCGGGAAATAAAGAGTGTGAAAATCCTGAACTGGTGATTCCCTACGGAAGGGAAGGAGAGTTCCACGGTCATCGTCTCTAATATCCCTCGAGTGAAATTCAATTCATAAGATGTCAAGCATGCTTTCATTTTTTGATGCACTTTTCCCTCATGTTCAACATGTTTCCCTATGGCACTCTTCAACTCCGACTCTAGTTCTTAAGTCCCCCGCATATAAGGAGCTTGATTTAAACTCCTGAAACATATTATTTTTTATCGTATCCTTGGTTTTTCTCACATCACTGTATTTCAGTACTCATGAAAAAGCTCCTCTAATGATTCAAACTTTCGTTCCAGCCATTTTCGGCAACCACTTCAGCGGCCCATCGGCCTACAATTCTTCAATTAAATTACCAGTTGCGTACTACCTCGTGCATGATAGACAGTTATTCTGGTGCAACCTAAAGATTGCACACCATTTTAGGGGCAAATGATGGACCATAAAATAGGACAACTAAAAGTCAAAGCCCGTAACAAACAAATAACAAGTCCGGCCCAATTGCAATATACAAATATAAGAGGATCTACAATGGTAAAATGTTACGTGATTGGCTAAAATATGACAAAATAATGAAAATGTAAAATTTTAGATAAGGGAAGTGGTGAGTATTCCAATGGTGTTATGTATAATTATGATAATGTATATTATACCTAAGGGTTTTGCTGGTTTGACAAATATAGCTAGGGTTGTCAAAAAAATTCGGAAAATCCAATATCCGATCGAAAAATTCGATTCCGAATCCGAAAAAAATGGATAATATCCGTATTTGAAAGAAAACGGATATTATTCGTATCCGAAAATAGCGGATACGGATATAGGCACATCCGTATTCGAAATATCCGATATCCAAAAATTTATAAATATATATATATATATATATATATATATATATATATATATATATGTATATATGTATATATACTTTTTAGAATATATAATATATAATTTAATATTTAATATTTATAATATATTATTTATGTATTAACATTTAATTATTTAATTCATTAATAAGTAAAGATATTTACACACAACACGTACGTGCGTTTTCATTTATGCAGTTGGTAATTTGAATCATGGAACACCTTTTATTCTCTAGTAGTTGTGGTTTATTTTGTTTATTTTGATTGTTGCATGATGTCTGTAGTTTAAAAAATTCTGTTTATTCTATTTTACTATGTTTGAATGGAAAAAAATTGTTATTTTTTAATTTTTTTAAATGATTCGGATATTCGGATTTTCAGATTTTCGGAGATATTCGGATTTTTTAATATTCGGATTTGTTTGGTTTGGGTTGAAACTGTTACGTGCTTTTGTTAATTTATTACTATTAAATATAACTAGTCAACTTATCCGCGCGAAGCGCTGTTTATAAATTTTTATATAAAAGTATTGTAATAGATAAATTAATTTCTATTATTCTTAAAAATTGATTGGTCTCTTATAAATTTTCTATTAAAAATTAATTTAAAAATAATTTACATGAATTATTAATTGGAAAAATACTTTCATTATACTAAAATTTTGATAATTTAAAAATATCATAAACATATAAAAATAAAAATTACAATATGAACGTAATATTTATGATCAAAAGTTACAAATATTGAATACAATTTAATAACATTTTTTAAAGCCGACACCCCTCTCATAATATACTTATTCAAATAATAGTGTAAAAATTTATTTAATTATAATAAAAATTTATTTCGACACAATATAACGAAACAATGGGTGTATAGTTTTTTTTATCAATTTTATCTTCCGATAAATGGCTGGATTTGTTAAATTTAATCGATTTGATCATAACTCATGTATTATTTATTCATGTGCAAAAATAAAAATATGTTCGTATTGTTTGTATACAATTCCGGATATTAAGTAAATATCTTGTATTTCCATAATTTATTACGACTTTCATAATTATTGATAATAAAAATAGCTTGAGAAGTTAAGGTCGTGTACCTTATAATCATCCGAAAAGAAATTATAGTAATCTTGAATAGGTAATAAACAATAACGCAATATAAACAATTGTTAGTCGTCATTTTACCTAAAAATAAACATAACAATTTATATTGATATTTAATATTGAAAAAATAATTATAGTGTTCAACTAAAATTTGCTAATTTTTAAACAAATTAAATAGAGTAAATTTAATATATGTTTAATATGTGTAATTAATTACTAATTACAATGTCATAAATAGTTATTTAATGAAAAAAATAATAATAAAAAATCAAAAAACGAAAATTCAAGAAAAATATCTTAGAACTGTTCTGGTGCATTTTCGATCTCCGGACATTATAATATACTAGGTAACAAAGCCGCGCTACGCGCGGCATGAAAATATTTTTAAAAATAGTATATATAACATCATAGTTCGTTGAGTTTTATTATTTGAAAGTTGATACGATGAATTGAAATTTATGTAAAAAGCTACTCCCTCCGTCCCGCCCATCAGTTATCATTTCAAAATAGGGCGTCAACACGCATTTTAAGGTGGATTTTAGGGATAGTTCCATAACTTATTTTTGAAAGTTTCTTTTTTTGTATAAAAATAGAACAATCCTATTTTTATACAAAAAATGAAAATTTAAAAAATAATTTATGGAACTATCCTTAAAATTCACCTTAAAATGCTTGCGAGAAAGTGACAAAAAAGTGTAAACAAATGGATGGGACAGAGGGAGTAGTAAATTTGAATGTTAAAGAATTCTAGAGAAAAAAATTAGCAAAAAGGAAACATGTTTAAGTTAAACTCTTAAGTAATAGTAATAATATTTTTAAAGATATTAACGATACCTATTTTGTTGCTAAAAAATGTTTTTGAAATCCAATATTGATAAACATTTGTAAAGTTCAACAATGGATAAGTAAAAAGTAACATTTTTGTATCATTTTTGCTGTCAATGGCATTATGAAAGACGTGATTGCTTAGCTTGTTGATAAATTTGTTTGTATGATGAAAAAAAAGCAAAATTTAAATGTGATAAGAGGTGTGATTGACTTAACTTTTCGATAAATTTGGTTGCATGACAAACAAAACAGAATTCAAATATATTTTGTAAGTCATGCTTCATATTTCTTGGAGTGATCCTAGACATGTATTTATTCATTTGATTAATTTTTTTTCGAGCATTCATAAGAACTTTTTTGTATGTAATATTAGATTTAAATTCATTGACACATGTTCAAAATGATACTCATCTATCTATACTATACTATAATAAGCGAAATGGGGTATAATTTGTAGTTTGACTAACCCCTATTTTTGGTTATCCCCTATACACAACCATTAGATCTTTAACTCAAATAGATCATGATCGTTAGATACAACAATACTAAAAGTTGGAGGTCTAAGGTTCGAATCCCACCAACAACATTTTAATAAAAAATTAATACTAAATTATGTTATATAGAAAGGTTGAAGATTCGATTCCTACTAATAGCATATTAATTTAGATTTAATACTAAAAATTATTTATATACAAAGGTCTAAAATTTGAATTCTCTCAACATATTAAAAGTAATGTTTATAATATTATATATACTAAATAATAAATAAATTAATAAAAAATTAAAAGTAACCCGTGCTTTGCACGGGCTATAAGCTAGTATATTGTAATAATTTCATATTAAATCTTATAATAAATATATACATGTAATTATTTTCTATCTCCAATAAGAAGGATTTTAATAATCATTGGAATCTCAACAAATACTAAGTCGTTTAAAATTAATTATACAAACAAAATGAATATCCTCTAACATATTATCAACTTCATCAACTTCATAAAGGTCTCTTACTTTTTTCATACCAAATTATAATGTCAACATAATTTTTATAATAAAAATTTATAAAATGTTAAATATAACTAATTAACTTCTTAAACACTGACGCCTGTCTCATAACATGCATGCATTATTAATTAATTAGTAATAGTATAAGAATTTTTGGTTTTAGTCTCGCCTTTTGGCATGTGTTACCCTTTTTATTGGGATGTTATGATATGTTTTTTTGATGTTGGTATGTGTTTTGTTCATGCCTACTTTGAAAATGATTGATGTGTTTTTGTGGGAGATCTGTAATTCATGCATTGGATTTGGGCTGTGTCGGATATTGCAAAAGCTTACTTTTCACAACTAAAATTTGTTTATCTTATGAGATCTTCCACTTTCGGCATATTTATAGTTGGTTTTCGGCATGTAGATAGCTGTGGTGTTTCTGAACATTGGACTACATGCGGTGCGTACATGAAGGTCATTTGTGATATTACTGGTTCCAGGATTGGTGCAGAATTGATTGATCGGAAAGCCATTTTAATGTTTTTTAATTCAAAGAATTTCGAAATTCATGTTGTTAAACAATCTGAAAACATAAGCGGCTATGTGTTTAGATCGTTTATTTGTTTTCATTCAGATTGTAGTGTCAGTTCATGGGTTTGTCCTGGTTGTGATTTGAGTTGATGCACGTTTATAAAATTCCTTTGTTTGTCAAAAAAATATTTATTTAATCCAACACAATATAATGAAACAATGAATATATAACTTTTTCCATGGATTTAATAAGTAAAGAAAAAGATTGGATTGGTTCAATTTAATCGAGTTGGTCACATGCCCTATGTAAATTGTTCTCGTGTAAAAGTAAATTATAGTCCAATTTTGCTTGTATTTAAATTTTGGATGTTAATTGGAAATTTATACGCTTTCGTATCTTGTCATGATTCTCATGATCACTGATTACGAATTAGCCGAAATGGTAACATCGTATATATATTATTGCCGATAAAGGTTGATCAAATTTGAATAAAGATTAGAAATTGAAAAAATATTAATTATTTTATTTTATCGTTTTACTTTAAAAATAATTGTACTTTTAGATTGATAATTAATATTTATATTAATATAATAATTATAAGGTTCTAATAAAGATTGCTAAAATTTTATATTAAGTATAAAATAAAGTGTATTTAATATAAGAGTAATTAGCATTTTGCACCCCTTATCTTTGGGTACTTTTTCAATTTGGTCTCAAACTATGTTTTTTGGCAGATTGCACCTATATGGTTTCAAAATTGCTTCAATTTGCACCCTTTTGAACAAATTTTGTCCACTTTGACCACTACTATTAGGCTAATCAAGGGTAAATTGACTGTTTCTTGAATAAATCTTTGTATTTTTACCCTTGCTCAACCTAATAGTAGCGGCCAAAGTGGACGAAATTTGGTCAAAAGGGTGCAAACTGAAGCGAGTTTGAAACAATAGAGGTGCAATCTGCCAAGAAACATAGTTTGAGACCAAATTGAAAAAGCGCCTAAAGATAAGGGGTGCAAAGTGCTGATTACTCTTAATATAAGTTTAATAGGTTCAATTAATGATTAATTAAAATCCTAATAAATGCAGGGAAATTATTTTAATAAAAAAATCAAAATAATGAAAAATCAAGAAAAAAAATTTGAAGCTTCTGAGTGAAAGTCTCTCTGATCTCCTGCTATTATAATATACTAGTCGACTAAGCCGCGCTTCGCGGCGGCCTTGTGATATTTTTTTAAAAAAAATCAAAATATAAATTTAAGAAAAAAATCGAAAAGAAAATATTTATAAATAAATTAATAAACACAATATTGTACAAAATTTAGTATATATAGATAACTAAATAAACTACATACTTATTTTTTATGTTGATTTTTTATCATGTTATTAGGCCGACACCCGTTGTAATAAATACATATAAGATACGTTTCTCGGCGATCGCGCTTTGCGGCGGCCTTGTAACATTTTAAAAAAAATACAAATATAAATTTAAAAGAAATCGAAAATAAAATATTTATAAATAAAATAATGAACATAATATTGTACAAATTTTAATATATATATATATATATATAATTTTTTTTATTAAAAATTCAAAATATAAATTTAAGAAAGAAATCGAAAAGAGAATATTTACATATAAATTAATGAGAACAATATTGTACAAATTTTAATATATATAAACAACTAAATAAACTATACTTATTTTTTATGTTGATTTTGTGTCTCGTTTTCTTAGACCTACACCCATTGTAATAAATACATACATATAAAAAAATAAATTCAAAAACCTTTTCTATTTTGAAAATGTTAATGTTAAAAAAAAATCAAATTTTGATTTCTTTTCTAAAAATTAGGAACTAAAGAAGAAAGTTTTGATTTTAATTATTTAAAATAAAGGAGCTCTAGTAGAATAACATGATTCGAGCTAGCGATTTCGAAGCTCTTAGGGGTTCTCTTTTATATAATAGATAAAGATATAAAGATTTAAAAAAAGTAAAAAAATTGAAAAATAGACTTAATCGAACTAAAAGCAAAACATTATAACAACGGAAACAAAAACTATAAGTAACATCTTAGACTTAATCGAACTATAAGTATTGGCCTTGCGAGACAAAGAGGTACGGTGGTTTAAAGACATCTTTAATGGTAGATACTTAAATAAATATATAGACAGTGATTAGCCTCTTTTTCGGTGGTGATAAAATTTAATTTGATCGAAGCAATGATTGATTCTTTATATAGAAAAGTTTTAAAATTTTCTTTTCTATTTCGAATATGTAATTTGAATTCTTTTTTACTACAAATTTGAAATTTTTTTCTATTTCGAATATTTGAATATGTTAATGTTCATTTTTTTTTCGATTTTTTCTCTAAAAAAGGGGAGCTAAATAAGAAAGTTTAATTTTATTGAATTAAAATAGATGACCTCTAGAAAAATAGATAAATATGATCCGAGCGATTCTAGAGCTCCACCAAACTCCCGGGTAATTTCCTTTATATATATAATAATAGATTTAATTAAAACTGAGGAGTTCTAGTTATATAATTTGATTAGGTTTAAAAATTTTAGAGGACTTGTCTTTTATAAGTATGAGTTATTGAAGGAAATATTAAAAAAAATTCGATTTTTTCTCTAAAAAAGAGGAGCTAAATAAGAAAGTTTAATTTTATTGAATTAAAATAGAGGACCTCTAGAAAAATATATAAATATGATCCGGGCGATTCTAGAGCTCCACCAAACTCCCGGGGAATTTCCTTTATATATATAACTAGTCGATAAAGCCGCGCTTCGCTGCGGCGTTACAATATTTTTAAAAAAATTCAATACATTTACGTTATATTATAATATTAATATTAAATTTTGATAATTAAATAATCTTCTTTAATGAATCAATTTCTTGTTAAACATGATTCTCTCGATTGAGCGGCTCTCTCGTTAAAATCGAAATCCCAACTTTAACATATATTATAAAGACTTATATAATAATATTTATCCATAAAATCGAACCGTAAAAATAAAATAAAAAATTATGTCATCAGTATCAAATTCTAATAGCTAATATAATATCTTCTAGTGAGCCGTCATCCCGTTAAATACGTTTCAAGCCGAAATTCTAACTTCATTACATATTATTGATGATACTTATCTTACATAACAACTTACTCCTTACAATCAAAACCTAAAAAATAGAGCGAATTCCAATTTATACTTATTCCAGACTTTCTAAAAATTATGGAGTTTTAGAAAATAAAAACACATCTTATTTTCTCTTTATATTATAGATACTCTTGTATTTGTTTAGGATTCCTACATGACAATGTTCTTTTTTTATTATGATAATACATAAGTTATTTTCTTTTTAAAAAACGATGACTTTTTTATGACAATAGTATTGGATTTATGAATAAATTTTCCTAATAAAAGTATAATTAACTTATATAAAAAAGTATAATTTAAGAAGATCGTACTTTCTATAAAAAAAATTTAATTATATGTCTCCTCTATATATTCAAACACCTATCCTATTTCTAATAGAACTTTTATTTATATGTTTTTTTTCTATAAATTCGAACTCCTATTCTACTTCCAATAGAACTTTTAAGGGTAAATGATCTGTTTCATCACTGTACAATAGCAAAACTTTCAATTGGGTTACCAGCCCAAAAAAGTTTTCAAACACATCACTTTACAATTAAAATATTTCAAACAGGTCACTGCCGTTAAGTTGACTAACGGAAAGATGACGTGGCATGCTGATGTGGCGCAATAAAATTTTCAGTTACATCACTGTACAATAAATATTTTTCAAACAAATCGCACCCAACTGAAACTGAAACTTTTTCGAATTTTTCTTATTTTTTTTACTTAAATTCATATAATTAAAAATTCAGGAAATTTAGAAAAAATTCTTAAATTAATTTCAAAATTTTAAATTTCGTAAAAATTTAAGAAAAAATCTTATTTTTTCTGAATAAAAAAATCTTTTAAGAAATTATTAAAAATTTTAAATTCATATTTTTTTCTTATATGAAATTACTTATATGAAAAAATTTCTTAAAAATTCAGAAAATTTTCATAATTTTTTTTTAATATTTTTTTGAATTTTTCGAACAATTCATTTGATTGTTAAACAAAATTGCTAAACAGAGTTCATGATTGCTAAACAAAATCAAACAACTTGTTTTTGTTAAATTTTTAATTTTTTTCAAATGATTAGAATTTAATTAAATTTAAAAATGAACATACCCATTCAATTTATATGCGGGTATAAATAGATACATGCAAACAAATATTTTAAGATATTGCGTTTTTTCAATCAAAAGTGAATTTTTATTTTTTTCGAATGATTAGAATTTAATTTAAATATGAACATACTAATTCAGTTTAATGCATGTAATTTTTTTTGAATTAAAAAATTCAATAAATTTCAAAGTATGCGTATAATTTTTTTTCCAATATTTTTAAGATATGTGTATAAATTTTTTCGAACTAAAAACTTTCAAATTTTTTTGAAATAATTTTTTTCCAATATTCATATAATTTTTTTGAAAATTTAATTTTTTTTAACGCTTAGTGACCTAATTGAAAGTTGATATCCAGTTTAACGTTTTTCGTCGAACTTTAATGGTCGTGAAATTTTTTAAATATACAGTGACCTGTTTGAAATATTTTTATTGTACAGTTATGCGTTTGAAAACTTTTTTGGGTTGGTAACCCAACTGGAACTTTCGGTATTGTACAGTGATGAAACAGATCATTTACCCGAACTTTTAATCATATGCGTTATAAATACTTATTCTACTTCCAATAGAACTTCTAATCATATGTTTTCCCTATAAATTCGAACTCTTCTCTATAAATTCGAATACCTATTCTACTTCTAATATGTTAAAAACACCTATTCTATTTCTAATAGAACTTTTATTTATATGTTTTTTCTATAAATTCGAACTCTTATTCTCTATAAATTTGAACTTCTATTCTACTTCTAATAGAACTTTTAATCATATGCGTTATAAATATTTATTCTACTTCCAATAGAACTTCTATTCATATGTCTTCCATATAAATTCGAACTCTTGTCCTCTATAAATTCGAACACCTATTGTACTTCTAATATGTTAAATAATATTTTTCTACTTCTAATAGAATTTTTATTTATACGTTTTTTCTATAAATTCGAACTCTTATTCTCTATAAATTCGAACTCCTATTTTACTTCCAATAGAACTTTTAATTATATGCATTATAAATACTTATTCTACTTGAAATAGAACTTCTAATCATATGTCTTACCTATAAATTCGAACTCTTCTCTTCTATAAATTCGAACACCTATTCTACCTCTAATATGTTAAATGATATTTTTACATTTATTAGTGTTTTTAATTCTAAAATTCTAGAAAATTAGAAAAATAGATTGATACGATCTTAGAGCGCCACCTAAACTCCCGCATATCCTGCTTTATATATATATATTGATAATAGATAGATAGATAGATAGATAGATAGATAGATAGATAGATAGATAGATAGATAGATAGATAGATAGATAGATAGATAGATAGATAGATAGATAGATAGATAGATAGATAGATAGATAGATAGATAGATAGATAGATAGATAGATAGATAGATAGATACTAGATAGATATAGAAGATATATTTTATATATTATACGATTAGAAAAAGTTTTATGTTTAATTTTGATGAGTAATAAAAGTACTTGTCCATTACTGAGTATAAATATTGGGCCATAAACTATAAAATTAAAAAAGCCCAGGTTTGCACAAATTGTAACGCCCCCAAATCCACCCTGACAGGGGACCCGGGTCGTCGCATTGTCTCAATATCCTGTAGCACAAGTTACGCAATAACAAAGCAAAATGTATAATACAACGGAGCATAAAATGTCCCACTCCGCAGGTCCAAGATCGTCTTCACAGTATAATACAAAACAACTTGATACATCTCGAATTAATAAGTTACAAAGGTTCACATCAGTAGAAATATAAAGATTCTATCTGGGTCTTCTAATTATTGACGCCATAGCCTTGCGCTTTCCCCTTGCCTTTATAGCCCTGGCTGGACGTCTCGCCTTTTTCCGTCTTGACAGCTGAACAAAATGTTGTAAAGCAAGAATGAGCAACTATAGTGCTCAGCAAGTTCTCTTCTCGCTCGGTATATAAATATGATAAGGTTTACCGAAATTAATACTCAAAATTTTAATATTGAAAATCACAATAAGATTTGACTCAAATTCATCTGGAAAATATCATACTCGAAAGGCTCAAACTCATCTCAAAACAGAATACTCAAAAGACTCATTACTCATCTCGAAACAGAATACTCGACAACTCATTTGATATAACTCTGATAACTCATGATTTAAGAATGAACTGGTCTTCCACCTCTCCGTATCTCGGTGGGGCGATCAACTAACCAACCAAGAATACCGACCTCCGATGACACCGCACTTCGCCCGATCACGGCTACAATACGATATCAACTATAATATATATGTATGAATGCTAGCATCATAATGGTTATCAATTCAACCAAGGCAACGAATGCCTAAATATTCTCGGGTCCGTAAAACGGTACACGAGTCTCTCTTTCTCTATAAAGGGCCTCTTGCCCAAAATTGACCAGTAGAATACAGAATTCCCGAATAGTTGGGTACAGATAACTTGAGATAACTCTTTCAGAAAATATTTACAAATCTGGCGGACTGCCAGTATGACTCAATTTCACCACCAATCCGAACAATGGACTGATGTAAATCCTCAATAATAATTTATCGGTTGACATGAACAAAATGCCAAACTTTGACAATAAAATCGACTATCTCGAATCTATGAGAATAGTCCTAAGATTAAAGTAATTGGGAGTCGTACTGAACAAATAGTACTTCTCGATATTTATAATACTCAACATTGATGAACGTGTAAATAGAATATTTTTCACTTGATCGACGAATAAAAATCTCTAATAATTATAATTTTAAACTCCTATCGGTTAGTTCAAACGAGGAACTAACTGAAAGATAATCAATAAATAACGATTGAATTTGTACAATAAATTCAATCGAAAAGAATAAATTTAACTATCTCGGACGAATGAGATTAGTTTCACTGAATAAAATAATAGTCGTCTCGAATTAATGAGATCGACCCGATATCAATTAAATTGTTTCTACGCATATAGGGATTATAATTCTCAAATAAACTAACTTGACAATATAATAATATTTAACAAGAAATAATTCTCAAAAGAAATTATTGCATCATATAGAGCAACAGATAATCTCAATATATAACATCTCAGAAATAATTAACAAAATAAATAACACGAACAGAAATTCACAGTTTCCAAAAGTTAGGGTAAGGACGAACTTGCCTCGATCTCGAAGTACGAAAGAATGAAGCTAAAATATATACTCTACCCGTGAACTTGGCGTCGATCTACGTCTCGAGAATTATTTTCTATAAATAGCAACAAGAAATACGTAAGCGATTCTTCAGAATAAAATACTCCCGATCCGATAATCTAATTAATAATAAAATAATATCTCATAAAAATCTCCGGAATAACTAACAGAAATTAATTCCGGGATAAATAAATATTTCATCGAACACAGGAATTAAATCTGGAGAATATATCCTATTTTTAATATCTGGAAATCTAAATTCTTACTCAAAATGAAAAATTCAAACATCCATTTTTATTCAATTAAAATCCAAAATAACTATTCTCATTTTTATAAATAAATCATCAAAGAATTCTACTTTTAAACAACCTTACAAATTCTAATTTACTAAACTCATTAACAAATTTTAAATCCCTAGATTAAATCTGACTCGATTTGGTTAATTAAAATAAACCGGAAAATATTAAAAACAGCTTTTCCAAAATAAATCACATTTTATTCTATTTATTCACAAATATTCTTCAACAAATTATTAAATCTCTAATTTCCGTCCAAAAATCACAAAATAACTCTTTTTAACAAACTAATAATTAATCCATTTTATTAAACCCTTTTTATTGCAAATTAATAAATATCTAATTTATTTTCAAAATCACATAACCACACTTATTTAATTAGTAAATAATTAAATTCTAAATTTCATTTTAAAAACTCTAAATAATTCTATTTTTAATCAATTAAACAATTAAACCATTTAAAAACTATTTGTTACTAACTAATTCTAATCAATTAATTAAATCTCGACTTATAACGTTCAATTGCTAATTAAATAAAACTGTATCGTTTTAATTAGTACTGTATTATTATATTATTTATTTAACAGAGAAAATTTTGTGGGCCCCACATTCCCCCGCCGTGGGTCCCACCCCTCCCCTCCCCTGCATTTCACACGGCCATCTCTCTCTCCGGTTTCTCTTTCTCTCTACCATCTCTCTCTCTCTCTCTCTCTCTCTCTCTCTCTCTCCCTCCCTCTCTCCCCTGCATCCAATCTCTCTCACACTCTCTCCCCTCCTCTCTCTTTATCTCTCCTTATCTCTCCACTCTCTCCCTCCGTCGACACCACCAACACCAACAACCACGCTAGTTTTTCGTCCAACAACCGACTACCATTACTCCACCTCTCGACATCTCTCTTAATCTCGACCAAAGTCGAGCCCATTCAATCAACACAAAGCCACCACAACAATTCATTCTCTCATTTCTCAATCTCTCTTCGCTCCACCCCCTCACTTCGACTTCCCCGTGAACACCACCACAACCAACAACTCTCTCCGCCTCCTCGCCTTATCTCTCCACTCTCTCTCTCCCCGTCAAGGCCACCCACCAACGGACCACAACAATACACAATCAATACCCACAGCCACACTTCTCTCCCTCTTCGACCGATACACCGACACCCACCATCAATTCGACCAAAGTCGAACCCAACCACACCCAAATCTCCTCTTGCTTTCCTCCCCTCAACGAACCAAGCAACCACAACAAGCAATACTCGACTTAACTGACTTTATAAAACGAAAACATCCGAACAAAAAAAAACGGAAAAGAAAGGAATACTACCTGGGTCTTTGCTCGGTTTGTTATGGAAATAAGTTTTAAGAAAGTAGTCTACTGAGTCTCTTGTTTTGGTCTGGGTTGTGGAGAGAAACGTGTTGGTTAACAAAGAAAAACAGGACTTGTGTTTATACTGTGATTATGTGAAAACAGGAATGAGTTTGTGTTTGTTTCTGTGACAAATATGTAGTGTATGCGATTGTGAAGAGAAAACAAATGACCCGGCTTTGGTTTTTCTGTTTTGGTATGAAACTAAGTCCGGGTTTTTATAGAATTATACTACCTCTAATGTAATCATGTTGCTGGTAATGGTTGTAATAAAATAAATAAAAAGACTAAATCATGGAGAAAAAAAAATCATTGCAACATTTAGTGGTGTAATCATCATAAAAATTTTTTATTTAATAGGTGGGTAATTATTAAATTAAAAGAATAAAAATGGGGGACAATTATAATGATGCAAATATTTAATATAATTATTTAATAAAAAGATTTCGTTTTTCTCCCGCTGACTAATTAAAACGAGACTCAAAATTCGACTCAAAATAAAATATATTTCGAAAATTTACGGTTATTACAGTCTTCCCCCCTTATAGGATTCCGTCCTCGGAATCAAAACTTTGCACTAAACAATTCCGGATATTGATTCCGCATTTCACTTTCTAATTCCCACGTGGCTTCCTCCACTTGGTGGTTTCTCCAAAGTACTTTCACTAAATTCACTTTCTTAGTTCTTAACTCTTGCACTTTATAATCTAGGATCTCCACTGGCTTTTCTTCGTATGTCAAATCGGGGCGAATTTCCACTGGTTCGTAGGTTATAACGTGCCTGAAATCAGAATGGTACTCTCTTAACGCAGAGACATGAAACACATCGTGGATATGTTGAAGGTCTGGAGGTAGGGCCAACTGATAAGCTAGTGGTCCTATCTTCTTAAGAATCTCGAAGGGTCCTATATATCTGGGACTTAACTTGCCTTTCTTTCCGAATCTCATTACTCCTTTCCAAGGTGAAACTTTTAACATCACTTTATCTCCCACTTCAAACGCTTTGTCTTTCCTCTTTTGATTTGCATACTTCCTCTGTCGATCTTGAGCTGCAACTAACCTTTTTCGAATAACCTCGGTTGCTTGCTTAGTTTGTTGAAGTAATTCCGGTCCTAGTATCTTCCTTTCTCCTACTTCATCCCAATATAAAGGTGATCTACACTTCCTTCCGTACAAAGCTTCATAAGGTGCCATACATATG
Organism: Saposhnikovia divaricata; assembly: GCA_036435485.1. Taxonomy (NCBI): domain Eukaryota; kingdom Viridiplantae; phylum Streptophyta; class Magnoliopsida; order Apiales; family Apiaceae; genus Saposhnikovia; species Saposhnikovia divaricata. The sequence goes on from CM071600.1 coordinate 205,084,293, forward strand.
CTCGAATGGTAACTATTGTTGTAAGCAAACTCGACTAGAGGCAAATGCTCATCCCAACTTCCTTTAAAATCAAGTGCACAGGCTCTTAACATATCTTCAACTGTTTGAATCGTCCTTTCACTTTGTCCGTCGGTCTGTGGATGATAAGCAGTGCTAAGATTTAACTTCGTGCCAAGACATTCTTGAAAACTTTTCCAAAACCGAGAAGTAAAACGGGCATCTCTATCAGATACAATTGAAACAGGCACTCCGTGACGAACTACAATTTCCTTTAGGTATATGTTCACCAATCTCTCAACGGAATACTTATCACTAATTGGTAGGAAATGCGCAGATTTAGTGAGTCTATCGACGATAACCCAGATCGCATCATGACTGGCTCTAGTTCGGGGCAATCCTACGACAAAATCCATGGTAATATGCTCCCATTTCCACTCGGGTATCTCTAAAGGTTGTAGAAGTCCACTTGGTCGTTGATGTTCTGCCTTCACTTTCTGACATGTCAAACACTTACTTACCCATTCTGCAATCTCCCTCTTCATGTTGGGCCACCAATAATTCAACTTGATGTCTTGATACATTTTTGTGCTCCCTGGGTGAATGGAATATCTCGAGTTATGCGCTTCGCTCATAATTTCTTCCTTCAACTCTGTAACATTAGGAATCCATATTCTCGATGCAAATCGCTTAATTCCCTTTTCATCTTTTGAACTTAGAAATTCTTCTCCGGTCAACTCTGATCTTCTTTCTTCCATCACTTGCTCTTGACAACGGCGAATCTTCTCGAGTAACTCCGGTTGAAACTGAATGCTGTAAACTCTTTCATTGTTTTGGACTGGGACCTTGACTTCTAATTCCATTTTCTCAAATTCTCTGACCAATTCTTCTGAGGTTGTCACCAGGTTTAGTCTCTCCTTTCTACTCAATGCATCAGCTACAACATTAGCCTTCCCTGGGTGATAGTTTATCGAGCAATCATAGTCTTTGATCAACTCCAACCATCTTCTTTGTCTCATGTTTAATTCCTTCTGCGTGAATATATACTTTAAGCTCTTGTGATCCGTGTAAATCTCGCATTTCTCTCCGTAAAGGTAATGTTTCCAAATCTTGAGTGCGAAAACAATAGCAGCAAGTTCCAAATCGTGAGTAGGGTAACGGGACTCATACTCCTTCAGTTGCCGAGAGGCATAAGCTATTACCTTTCCGTGTTGCATCAAAACACATCCCAAACCCTTGTGAGAAGCGTCGCTGTAAATTACGAAATCGCCTTTCTCATCGGGTAAGGTCAACACCGGGGCAGTAGTCAATCTCTTCTTCAATTCTTGAAAGATATCTTCACATTTGGGGGTCCATTCGAACTTTTCACTCTTTCTGGTAAGTCGAGTCAGTGGCGCAGCTATCTTTGAGAAATCCTTCACGAACCTTCGATAGTATCCGGCCAAACCAAGGAAACTTCTAACTTCGGTGGGAGTCTTGGGTCTCTCCCAATCTGCTACGGCTTCTATCTTTGCGGGGTCTACAGAAATCCCTTCGCCGCTTACAATGTGTCCCAAAAATTGAACTTCTTTTAGCCAGAATTCACACTTCGAGAATTTCGCATATAACTTTTCCTTCCGCAGCGTTTCCAGAACTAGACGGAGGTGTTCAGCATGTTCCTCAGGAGACTTCGAGTATATCAGGATGTCATCAATAAATACAATCACGAACTTGTCCAAGTATCTCTTGAACACACGATTCATCAAATCCATAAAAGCAGCTGGCGCATTCGTCAATCCAAAAGACATGACTAAGAATTCGTAATGTCCATATCGGGTCCTAAAGGCAGTCTTAGGAATATCCTCAGGCTTGATCTTTAGTTGATGATAACCGGATCTCAAATCAATCTTTGAAAAACATCTAGCTCCCTTAAGTTGGTCAAACAGATCGTCGATTTGAGGTAAGGGGTACTTATTCTTAATGGTCATCTTGTTCAACTCACGATAATCAATACATAGTCGCATAGATCCGTCCTTCTTCTTCACGAACAGCACTGGAGCTCCCCACGGGGATACACTTGGTCTGATTACGCCTTTGTCAAGTAATTCTTGCAGTTGGGTAGCCAACTCCTTCATCTCAACTAGAGCCATTCGGTATGGTGCTTTGGAAATTGGTGTAGTTCCCGGGGCAAGATCGATATTGAATTCTATTTCTCTGTCGGGCGGCAATCCAGGTAACTCTTCAGGAAAAACATCTTCGAATTGATTCACTACAGGAATTTCATCAATGGCAGGGGCTTGCTTCTCGTTGTCAACCACATAAGCTAAGTAGGCTTGACACCCACTTCTTAGTAGTTTCTTCGCTTGAATCAAAGTCAGAAAATTACTAGTAGGTTTCCTTCCGCGAAATTGTATTCTTTTGCCGTTGGGTCCCTTTACACTAACCCACTTACGCCGACAATTGATTTGAGCATCATAACGTGTCAACCAATCCATTCCCAGAATTATATCAAACTCCCCTAAATTAAAAGAAAGAAGGTCTGCTTCGAAACGTTGTCCTTGGATTTCGATTCCACAATCTGGACATATCTGATCTACAGGGACTTTTTCCTGATTTGCTACTTCTATAATCAATGTCTCCCCTAATGGTACGGACTGAATATTCAATTTATTCCTAAAATTCTCCGATATGAAAGATTTTGTTGCTCCCGAATCAAACAAAACACATGCATCTACAGAATTGACTAAAAGCGTACCTGCAATCACATCACTATCAGCAATAGCATCCTTCACCGTCATGTTGAAAGTACGAGCAGTTGGCTTGTTGCTGGGAGGTGCCATGAGTCTAGGTGTTGTTGTCTCCTTTGGTGGTGACTTGCAATCTCGTGCAATATGTCCTTTCTTTCCGCAATTGAAACAAGTAACGGCCTTATCCTTACAGTGAGAAGAATAGTGCCCTTTTTGTCCACAGTTATAACAAACAATGTTGGCCAGATTACATGGTCCTGGGTGCTTCCTTCCACACGTTTTGCATTCGGGTAGCGGTGGCCTTCCTTGAATTAGATTGGCTGCCTGAGTGGGTCTGGACCTTTGATTGTTTCCCCTAGCGTCTTGATTCTCAGTTCTCTTTGTATCATTGCTTCTGTCTTCCCGCTTCACAAAAGGTCTCTTTCCATTCCGATCGTCCGGCTTCCTCTCAAAATTATTTCCACGATTCTGAAACTTCCTTTTCTTCATATCCTTGTCCTTTGAGTACAACTCAGATCCACTTTCCACAATAGATGCTTTTTGAACCACAGTAGCATAGTTGGTGATTTCTAGGACCGCAACTCGATTCTGGATCCACGGCTTCAGCCCTAGTTGAAAACGTTTAGCTCTCTTTTCGTCTGTATCCACATGGTAAGGCACAAACCTAGAGAGTTCAGAAAACTTGGCTTCATACTCAGCTACAGTCATGTTGCCTTGCTTGAGTTCCAGAAACTTGACCTCCATTTGGCTCTCCAAGTATTTAGGAAAATATTTCTCCAAAAATAGCTGCGTGAACCTGGTCCAGGGTATGACTACGTTCCCTTCCATTGCTCTCTTCGATTCCCACCAATAATTCGCCTCACCTTTTAACATATAGGCTGCAAAGATGGTTTTCTTCTCTTCTTCTACCCCTACGATCTCAAAGGTTTTCTCTATTTCACGTAACCAGATTCTAGCTTCCACTGGGTTAGTGGTACCTTTAAACTCAGGTGGACTCAAGGATTTGAATGATTTGAAACTCACAGTAGTTTGGGTCAGTTGAGCTGGAGGTGGATTCCCTCCTATATTTTGGTATAGCTGAGGCTGAGGGTTCTGGGTATGCTGAATAAGAAAGTTCATAAGTAGACTCATCGGGTTATTTTCTTGGTTGGGACCTCGAGCGAGTTGTGGTTCCGGGTTTGGAACTTGGTTCTGAGGTGGAACCTCATTCCCTGGATTCACCTCGGGTTGAGGACGAGGATTCTTTGCGGGTCTTCCTCTTTTTGGTGCCATTTTTTTCTATAAAGATGAAAACAATATGGTATTATATCTCAGGTTTGCAATTATACGACACCATTGCTGGCAAAGTAATGATAGGCATTCATAAATAAATACTCGGTCAAATTTATGGTTCCTCACAATACTCAAAATCACAACTCTTTCTTGTCTCTTATAAGCAGTTACTCTTATTTCTCGGTATAAAAAGATTTTAGATACTCGTGAAGATTTATCTCAATTTAAATGGCGGTTCTCAAAAATTCAATCATCATAAATCTCTGGTTCTCGAAAATTCTTTTTAAGTCGTAGTATCGGAAAAGAAATTGTTAACTAATTCAGGGGTAACATGGAAATTATTCTAACATGCTATTCTAATATAACACAGATCTAAACAAAATGAGATAACGATACTATAGCAGATCACAATATAATACTGATAAGATTCCATACTGGTGAAATCCAGGTCATGGTACTGAATACAAACTGGTCGCTGATAATAAGTACATCGTAAAAGTAACTAGCCAACATACTAGTCTAGTAGAGATAACAAAGGTTTCTACCCAACAGGCTGGGTATCAGGTCTAAAATACAAGGATCAACATAATATATGCACCCTACTACAGAAGGGTCTATCTCGACGTCATCACTGAAGAAACATCTCACCCACTCTCCTATGGAACTCTCTGATAATGTCTGAAACCAGGGTGGCAACTCTGGCCTGATCAATCTGTCCTGTGCTGGATGATGGTAATGCGGCTAAGTCAGTCTGAAGCCCGGTCAAAACAGTCAGGGCAATCTGGTGCATAATCTCCATGGGTACGTCTCTCACCAACAGACTCCCTCCATGATGCACGGCAAGAGGTTCTGAAACTGACAACAGTCGAAGAATACTATCCCTAGTGGTAAAAATCTCCTCATAACGTGCCCACAACCAACGGTAATGCTGGAACAGTGTATGGTGGACATGCCAAGGGACCATCCCTCCGGCCACATCAGGATGCTCAGAAGGAACAGGTGGCATAGCAACAGTAGTAGCAACCACAGTGGGCTGAGCAGGAGCAGGTGCAGGTATGGTAGGTGCAAATGGAGTAGTATCACAAGCAGGCATGGCACTGACAGGTGGAAACATGTAGTCAGGCACGGTAGGGACTGTCGGCATCGAAGCATAGACGGGAGCAGGTAAAGTAAACAACTCAGCAAGAGCTGCTACTCCTGTAGGTACATCAACTCCGGATACTGGAGCTGACAAGGTAGGTACAACCTCAATACGGACGGGTGAAAGCTGGCTCTCATCAACTGGATCAGTAATCTCGGGCACTGGGGTCTCAACTCTGAACGTCTCAGGGGTAGGAGCCTCTAAATCAATCACTGGTGGAGGAGAATCGACTATCTCAATGATCTGGTCAGGAGAATCTACTAAATCTATCACATGTGGAGGAGAAGGTGTAAGGATCTGAACTGAAGAATCCTCCGTGTCACTAACCATCAGCATAAACTCTTCAGACGGGTCACTGTCTGAACCTGAGCTAAGTGGTCCATGCGGGTAAGGTGTAGGAGATCTATCTCGGGTAGAACGAAAATCAGCTGGTCTGGAAGTAGACATCTACAAAAGTACGAAAATCTCGGTCAGGTTTCAATCAACTAGCTATGCCTATAAATATATATAAAGGCGTAAGGCGCTTAGTGCCAAAATCTCAACTTCGTATCATATCTCTAAATTCTCACGTCGCGTTATAGTTCTAGGTTCGTATTATATCTCTAAATGCTCGCATCGGGTTATACTCCAAGGCTCGTACGATTCCTAAAAATATAACCTGGCTCTGATACCAAAACTGTAACGCCCCCAAATCCACCCTGACAGGGGACCCGGGTCGTCGCATTGTCTCAATATCCTGTAGCACAAGTTACGCAATAACAAAGCAAAATGTATAATACAACGGAGCATAAAATGTCCCACTCCGCAGGTCCAAGATCGTCTTCACAGTATAATACAAAACAACTTGATACATCTCGAATTAATAAGTTACAAAGGTTCACATCAGTAGAAATATAAAGATTCTATCTGGGTCTTCTAATTATTGACGCCATAGCCTTGCGCTTTCCCCTTGCCTTTATAGCCCTGGCTGGACGTCTCGCCTTTTTCCGTCTTGACAGCTGAACAAAATGTTGTAAAGCAAGAATGAGCAACTATAGTGCTCAGCAAGTTCTCTTCTCGCTCGGTATATAAATATGATAAGGTTTACCGAAATTAATACTCAAAATTTTAATATTGAAAATCACAATAAGATTTGACTCAAATTCATCTGGAAAATATCATACTCGAAAGGCTCAAACTCATCTCAAAACAGAATACTCAAAAGACTCATTACTCATCTCGAAACAGAATACTCGACAACTCATTTGATATAACTCTGATAACTCATGATTTAAGAATGAACTGGTCTTCCACCTCTCCGTATCTCGGTGGGGCGATCAACTAACCAACCAAGAATACCGGCCTCCGATGACACCGCACTTCGCCCGATCACGGCTACAATACGATATCAACTATAATATATATGTATGAATGCTAGCATCATAATGGTTATCAATTCAACCAAGGCAACGAATGCCTAAATATTCTCGGGTCCGTAAAACGGTACACGAGTCTCTCTTTCTCTATAAAGGGCCTCTTGCCCAAAATTGACCAGTAGAATACAGAATTCCCGAATAGTTGGGTACAGATAACTTGAGATAACTCTTTCAGAAAATATTTACAAATCTGGCGGACTGCCAGTATGACTCAATTTCACCACCAATCCGAACAATGGACTGATGTAAATCCTCAATAATAATTTATCGGTTGACATGAACAAAATGCCAAACTTTGACAATAAAATCGACTATCTCGAATCTATGAGAATAGTCCTAAGATTAAAGTAATTGGGAGTCGTACTGAACAAATAGTACTTCTCGATATTTATAATACTCAACATTGATGAACGTGTAAATAGAATATTTTTCACTTGATCGACGAATAAAAATCTCTAATAATTATAATTTTAAACTCCTATCGGTTAGTTCAAACGAGGAACTAACTGAAAGATAATCAATAAATAACGATTGAATTTGTACAATAAATTCAATCGAAAAGAATAAATTTAACTATCTCGGACGAATGAGATTAGTTTCACTGAATAAAATAATAGTCGTCTCGAATTAATGAGATCGACCCGATATCAATTAAATTGTTTCTACGCATATAGGGATTATAATTCTCAAATAAACTAACTTGACAATATAATAATATTTAACAAGAAATAATTCTCAAAAGAAATTATTGCATCATATAGAGCAACAGATAATCTCAATATATAACATCTCAGAAATAATTAACAAAATAAATAACACGAACAGAAATTCACAGTTTCCAAAAGTTAGGGTAAGGACGAACTTGCCTCGATCTCGAAGTACGAAAGAATGAAGCTAAAATATATACTCTACCCGTGAACTTGGCGTCGATCTACGTCTCGAGAATTATTTTCTATAAATAGCAACAAGAAATACGTAAGCGATTCTTCAGAATAAAATACTCCCGATCCGATAATCTAATTAATAATAAAATAATATCTCATAAAAATCTCCGGAATAACTAACAGAAATTAATTCCGGGATAAATAAATATTTCATCGAACACAGGAATTAAATCTGGAGAATATATCCTATTTTTAATATCTGGAAATCTAAATTCTTACTCAAAATGAAAAATTCAAACATCCATTTTTATTCAATTAAAATCCAAAATAACTATTCTCATTTTTATAAATAAATCATCAAAGAATTCTACTTTTAAACAACCTTACAAATTCTAATTTACTAAACTCATTAACAAATTTTAAATCCCTAGATTAAATCTGACTCGATTTGGTTAATTAAAATAAACCGGAAAATATTAAAAACAGCTTTTCCAAAATAAATCACATTTTATTCTATTTATTCACAAATATTCTTCAACAAATTATTAAATCTCTAATTTCCGTCCAAAAATCACAAAATAACTCTTTTTAACAAACTAATAATTAATCCATTTTATTAAACCCTTTTTATTGCAAATTAATAAATATCTAATTTATTTTCAAAATCACATAACCACACTTATTTAATTAGTAAATAATTAAATTCTAAATTTCATTTTAAAAACTCTAAATAATTCTATTTTTAATCAATTAAACAATTAAACCATTTAAAAACTATTTGTTACTAACTAATTCTAATCAATTAATTAAATCTCGACTTATAACGTTCAATTGCTAATTAAATAAAACTGTATCGTTTTAATTAGTACCGTATTATTATATTATTTATTTAACAGAGAAAATTTTGTGGGCCCCACATTCCCCCGCCGTGGGTCCCACCCCTCCCCTCCCCTGCATTTCACACGGCCATCTCTCTCTCTCCGGTTTCTCTTTCTCTCTACCATCTTTCTCTCTCTCTCTCTCTCTCTCTCTCTCTCCATCCCTCTCTCCCCTGCATCCAATCTCTCTCACACTCTCTCCCCTCCTCTCTCTTTATCTCTCCTTATCTCTCCACTCTCTCCCTCCGTCGACACCACCAACACCAACAACCACGCTAGTTTTTCGTCCAACAACCGACTACCATTACTCCACCTCTCGACATCTCTCTTAATCTCGACCAAAGTCGAGCCCATTCAATCAACACAAAGCCACCACAACAATTCATTCTCTCATTTCTCAATCTCTCTTCGCTCCACCCCCTCACTTCGACTTCCCCGTGAACACCACCACAACCAACAACTCTCTCCGCCTCCTCTCCTTATCTCTCCACTCTCTCTCTCCCCGTCAAGGCCACCCACCAACGGACCACAACAATACACAATCAATACCCACAGCCACACTTCTCTCCCTCTTCGACCGATACACCGACACCCACCATCAATTCGACCAAAGTCGAACCCAACCACACCCAAATCTCCTCTTGCTTTCCTCCCCTCAACGAACCAAGCAACCACAACAAGCAATACTCGACTTAACTGACTTTATAAAACGAAAACATCCGAACAAAAAAAAAACGGAAAAGAAAGGAATACTACCTGGGTCTTTGCTCGGTTTGTTATGGAAATAAGTTTTAAGAAAGTAGTCTACTGAGTCTCTTGTTTTGGTCTGGGTTGTGGAGAGAAACGTGTTGGTTAACCAAGAAAAACAGGACTTGTGTTTATACTGTGATTATGTGAAAACAGGAATGAGTTTGTGTTTGTTTCTGTGACAAATATGTAGTGTATGCGATTGTGAAGAGAAAACAAATGACCCGGCTTTGGTTTTTCTGTTTTGGTATGAAACTAAGTCCGGGTTTTTATAGAATTATACTACCTCTAATGTAATCATGTTGCTGGTAATGGTTGTAATAAAATAAATAAAAAGACTAAATCATGGAGAGAAAAAAATCATTGCAACACTTAGTGGTGTAATCATCATAAAATTTTTTTATTTAATAGGTGGGTAATTATTAAATTAAAAGAATAAAAATGGGGGACAATTATAATGATGCAAATATTTAATATAATTATTTAATAAAAAGATTTCGTTTTTCTCCCGCTGACTAATTAAAACGAGACTCAAAATTCGACTCAAAATAAAATATATTTCGAAAATTTACGGTTATTACACAAATAATGGACCGAGCTAGAGTCTTGAAACAAAACATCAATATATATATATATAAAGGAGGATAGCGGGAGTTTAGGTGGCGCTTTAGGATCGTTTCAATCTATTTTTCTAATTTTCTAGAATTTTAAACACTAATAATATAAAAATATTTATTAACATATTAGAAGTAGAATAGGTGTTCGAATTTATAAAGGAGAAGAGTTCGAATTTATAGGTAAGACATATGATTCGAAGTTCTATTGGAAGTATAATAAGCATTTATAAGGCATACGATTAAAAGTTCTATTGGAAGTAGAATAGGAGTTCGAATTTATAGAGAATAAGAGAGTTCGAATTTATAGAGAATAAGAGTTCGAATTTATAAAAAAAAATATATAAATAAAAGTTCTACTAGAAGTAGAATAGGTGTTTGAATATATAGAGCAGACATATAATTAAATATTTTATAGAAAGTACGATCTTCTTAAATTATATATTTTTTATATAAGTTAATTTATACTTATATTAGGAAAATTTATTCATAAATCCAATACTATTGTCATAAAAAAAGTCACCGTATTTAAAAAGAAAAGAATTGATGTGTTAACATAATAAAAGAACAATCTCATTCAAGAATCCTAAATAAATACAGAAGTATCTATAATATAAAGTGAAAATAAGATGTGTTTCAATTTTCTAAAACTCCAAAACTTTTAGAAAGTCTAGAGCAAGTATAAATTGGAATTCACTCTATTTTTTAGGTTTTGATTTTAAGGAAAAAAAATTGATGTGTAAGATAAGTATCATCAATAACATGTAATGAAGTTGGAATTTCGATCCCAAACGAGAGCGGCTCGAAACGTGTTTAACGGGAAGACGACTCACTATAAAAGATTGTACTAGCTATTAAAATATCATATTGATGTTATAAATTTTATTTTATTTTTACAATTTGATTTTTATGGATAAACATTATCATACAAGTAATATATGTAAAAATTATGTTTTTGTTCTTAACGAGAGAGCGGATCAATAGTAATAAAGTGTTTAACAAGAGAGCGGTTCATTAAATAAGATCGTATAAAAGTGTTTAAATATATAAGTAATACATAAAATAAAATGTTTTATGGGAAGTAGAATACGAGGATGGTGAAGACGTATTATACGATTTTTTTAAACTATACATTATTTTTCCTAGAAATCCTTTATTTTAACTTTTTTTTATACAAGTTTATCTATAATATACAGAAAATATAATATGTATTTTCATCTTTTAAAACTCCATAAACATTAGAAAGTTTAAAGAATAAAAAATTGGAATTTACTCTCTTTATATAATGAAGTTAGAATTTCGGTTTCAAATAAGAGCGGCTCGAAACGTATTTAACGGGAAGACGACTCGCAAGAAAAGATTGTATTAGCTATTAGAAATTGATACTAAAGTCATAATTTTTTTTTTATTTTTACGGTTCGATTTTATGGATTTATATAAGTCTTTATAATATATGTTAAAATGTTGGGATTTCGGTTTTAAAGAGAGAGCGGCTCAATCGAAAGAATCGTATTTAACAAGAAATTGATTCATTAGAGAAGATTATTTATTAAAATTTGATATTAATATTACAATATAACGCAAATGTATTGAATTTTTTTAAAAATAAAAATTCTAACGCCGCCGCGAAGCGCGGCTTTATCAACTAGTTATTATTAATGGTAAAATTTGAAGAAGAAAAAAAATTGTTACCTGGGCTTTAACCTTTAACCCTGACCCTAGTCCAGCTGCAAGTCCTCCGATCCTCCGCCCCTAACACCAAATCCCCCCTTGTTCTTCCTGAATTATCAAGTGGCTAGGCTCCAGTTCCAGTATATAACTAAGGTATATAGAGATTATTATCAATCACAATCACTATGAGTTGTTACTGGATATTAGTTTCTGCAATATTTTTCTTAGGTAAATCATGTTTCATTACTCCTTGTTATTATCTTGGATTTGTGAATTAAGTTTGTCCTTAATTGTGAATTTCCATACAGTCTTGTCAAGTTAAATTGTAAGTCATTAACCAGGTGCTATATATATAATAAATTACAGGTTGTGTATCTGCAATGTTCCCCGATTTAGTGCCATCTATTGGAATAGATCTTGGGGTTAAATGGCTATTACATCATTCAAGTGAACGCCAACTTGCAAGTAGATCATCAAACTAAAAAAGTTTACAGTCAACTACTTAAACCAACTAAAACTTTCAAATACATTTCATCCGTTAAAATTGTTAAAAAGTTAACGGAATGTTGAAGTGGATGGCTGATGTGTCACCATGACTTGACTTAACAGGCCCGACTTGATTTAAACACCCATTCCGAAAAAAACAAATTATTACCAATTTCAAAGCCTTCCCTTTATACTGACTTTTTAAACCTAGCATCCATTTGAATTTTTTGAGCCCCGTAACTTTCATCCTTAAAATCAGAGATCTAATTATTTTAAAAATATTTTAATGAATTTGTTTCTATTTCATCTTCTTTTGTTTTAATAATTTATTAAAAGAATAAATTGTATTTCTTGGTGTCGTTTTCCTTTTTGAAAATAATTCTCAAGTGCTTTTTCATATATTTTTTCAAGATGGGTTGTCATTACATATTTTAATAATTGTATATGATTTTGGAACAAATTTAAAACATGTACCAATACAGATTGGATCATTTTTTTTAAATAAAATTGAATTTGTAAAAATTCAAAAGAGTTAAAATAATTAAATTCAGAAATTTACAAGAGTTTAAAAAATTTATAAACACATTGTAATTGATATTAATTTTTTTGAATGTTTTCATTTGAAAGTAGGTTCAAATATTAAATTAGTTAAAGATTTATTAGAAAAAATAAAAAAAAAGGGAAAAAAAGAATACAATTATCCAAGGTTTAAAAAAAGAAAAAGAAAAAGCAAGAATTTATAAAACCGTCATAAAATTCATAATAAGTTTAAAATTTGCCATTGGAACTTTATTTTAGTTTTCAATTTAATAAACTTTAAATATTAGATTATTTAGCAAAATAAAATTTAAATATTATATTATTTTCATTTTTCACAAAGAAACTGATTATACTTAATCAATCCGGTCACATGGGATCCAGTGAATGATGTGTCAAGTGCGTTGGCAGGTCTGTGAGCTGATTTGACAAAATTTAACGGCTTCTGTTAGAAGTCAAATGAATTTAACGGAAGTGAAATTTTCTTCTAAGTTCAGTCATGAGATTGTATGTTTTATTTGGTTTAGTTATCCAATTGCAAGTTTTTTTAGTTTGATTATTCACCTGCAAGTTGGCCTGCACTTGAGTGATGTAATAGCCATTTAACCCATAGATCTTGGCACTACATACTCCCGTGTTGGTGTTTATATATCCGGTAGAGGTCGTGTCAAAATCGTAGGTATCACCCCATCATGGGTTGCTTTCACTGACACTGAGATATTGGTTGGCCAGGCTGCAAAAGATCAGGCAGCACTCAACCCGGAAAGGACCGTATTTGATTTTAAAAAAATTATGGGAAGAAAGTAATCAATCTTTAATTTTTATTCCGTGGCATAATTTTTTTTTTTTTTATCACCATCAAAAGTTCTGACTCCATCTTATATATGTGACAACAACTTTGATGACGAACAGGTTCAGAGGGTTATGAAGAAGGTTCCCTACAATATAGTGAATCAAGATGGCAAGCCATATATTCAAATCAAACTCAAGGGTAACGAGACAAAGGTCTTCCGTCCTGAGGAAATAAGTGCTATGATGTAACCAACAGGTTAATACTAGTCTTAAATAAGAAATAGAATTGCAAGAACTAAATCTAAGAAATGCAGAAACTTCAATAAAAATGGATAAAAGGTACTGAATATCTGTTACAGAGGATAAAGTGAAAAACAAATAAAACAAGATACATCATTCCAGTATGCTCTCTCAGGTGTTGTCTTACTCCTTTTAACCATCACCCTTGACACGTGTTGACACCTCATTGGTTGTGCAAATAACAGAATGGCACATGATCCCATGCTGATGCTTTTATTAACGACACCGTTTATCCCCTTGACTCTTTTAAAAGACTGTTGACCCTAATAAACCATACGACTGCGTTTTAAGAAGCACTTGGTTCATATAATAGCTGGTTACACACCATTCCCCATAGAAAAAATTCTTGTCCTCAAGAATTGAATTCAAGAAACTGTTCCTGGATGGTGGCTGAATCCTCCCAACTTGCGTCCTCGGGAATTGAGTGGCTCCACTGGATCAACCACTGTGTTACAGCTTGATTATTCCTCTTGATCATTCTCCTCTGCAAAATCTTCACAGGGTACACTAAGAATTGCCCCTCAGCACCAATTTTGGGAAGGTCCGTAGTGGCTGTATAGTGATCTCCAATCCTCTTTTTTAACTGGCTGATGTGAAATACTGGATGAACCAGTGAACCTACTGGTAACTCTAGTTTATAGGCCACTGCACCAATTTTTTCTAACACTTTTTAGGGACCAAAGAACTTGTGAGATAATTTGAGGTACCTTCGAACAGCGACAGATAACTGACGATATGGTTGAAGCTTTAAATACACCATATCCCCAACCTGCAAAGAAGCCTCTTTTCGCTTGGTATCCGCATATTGCTTGTATTTGTTTTGAGCCACTGTGATAGATTCCTTTAATAGCTGTTTCATTGCTTCCCTCCTGATCTGAAAATCCATTATAGAATTTACAGTAGTTCTGTGGCCAGCAGGAAGACAGAATTGCCTTGGTTTTATGCCATATAACGCTTCATAAGGACTTCGCTTGATGGCTGAGTTGTAGGTGGTATTATACCACCATTCAGCAAGAGGTAACCATTTTGCCCATTGCCTTGGTCTGTGACTTACCATTCCCCTCAAATATTGTTCCACACAACGGTTAAGTCGCTCCGTTTGGCCATCCGTTTGTGGATGATATGAAGTACTCATCTGCAATTTAGTACCAGCCAAGCCAAATAATTCTTTCCAAAACTGACTAATAAAAATTCTGTCTCTATCTGAGGTAATGGTTCGAGGAAACCCAAGCAGTTTAAAAATATTATCGAGAAATAACTGGGCTACTGTCGTAGCACTGTAAGGGTGAGACAGGGGTAAGAAGTGGCCCACCTTAGTAAACCTATCAATCACTACCAAAATGCAGTTAGCCTCACCTGACTTGGGTAATCCTTCAACAAAGTCGAGTGAGATGTCCTCCCAAACTTGATTGGGGACTGGGAGAGGTTGCAAGAGTCCTCTAGGAAATGAATTACCCGTTTTAATTCGTTGACACGTATCACAAGACTGAACATACTCCTTAATATCTCTTCTCATGTGTGGCCAGAAAAAATATTGTGCCATCCTATAATATGTGGCATCTTGACCAGAATGCCCACCCTGGGGACTGTCGTGGAGTTCCCACAGCAGTTTTTTTCTTATTTCGTTCCCAGTACCTAAGTAAATGAGACCATCTTTCTTGAGAACTCCATTACTGAATTGGTACTGTGCAAAGTTTACATCTTGTGCAGCAAGACCAGATAATACGTGCTGTACTTCATCATCCCCCTCATAACTTGCCATGACCTCAGCTATCCAACCATTAAGAGCCACAGAAATCTGCTGCAACTGACCTTGATTAACAGTATCTAAAGGTAATCTAGATAACGCATCTGCTACGACATTATCCTTACCTTTCTTATACACAATCTCGTAATCAAGGCCCATCAATTTGGCCAACCACTTTTGTTGCATTAGTGTAGATAATTTCTGCTCAAGCAAGTATTTCAAACTTTGATGGTCGGTTTTAATGATGAAGTGATTACCTTGTAGATACGTATGCCACTTTGTTGTAGCCATAACCACAGCCAATAATTCTTTCTCGTAAGTGGATAATTTCTGGTGCTTTACTGACAACCCTTTACTGAGGTAAGCAAGAGGTCTCCCTTGCTGCATTAACACTGCTCCAATTCCCACATCACTTGCATCGACTTCAATGATAAAGGGCTGTGTATAATCTGGTAATGTGAGTACGGGAGTGGAAGCCATAGCTTTCTTCAAGGTTTCAAAGGCTATTGTGGCTGCTATATTCCATTGAAACGACCCTTTTTTCAGTAGTTCAGTCAAGGGTCTACTGATAATACCGTAGTTCTGCACGAATCGACGATAGTAACTAGTAAGACCGAGGAATGCTCGCAGCTGTTTGACATTTTTTGGTGTTGGCCACTCCACCATGGCCTGCACTTTAGAAGGGTCTGTAGCCACACCCCTGGCTGTGATGATGTGACCCAGATATTCTACTTGTTGTTGCCCGAATAAACACTTGCTTTCCTTTGCATAAAGGCAGTGCTTTTGCATTTGTTGTAGGACAAACTCCAAATGTGATAAATGGTTCTCAAGTGTATCACTATAAACCAATATGTCGTCAAAGAAGACTAGAACGCTTTTCCTCAACTGATCTTCGAAAATTTCATTCATCAAAGCTTGAAAAGTAGCCGGCGCGTTTGTGAGCCCAAATGGCATCACCTTAAATTCGTACAAACCTTGATGGGTGCGAAAAGCCATTTTAAAAATATCTTCAGGAGCCACTCTAATTTGATGATAGCCCGCCCTCAAATCGAGTTTTGTGAACCAACTAGCTCCTTTGAGTTCGTCAAGTAGCTCATCTATTAAAGGAATTGGGTATTTATTTTTAATTGTGAGACTATTTAACTGCCTATAGTCGACACACATACGCCACGTCCCATCCTTCTTCTTGACCAATATAATAGGCGAAGCATACGGACTAGTACTCTTTTGGATAATCCTTGTGGAAAGCATTTCCTTTATCTGCTTTTCTATCTCAGCTTTTTGCACATACGGAATTTTATAGCTTCGCTGGTTGAAGGTTTGGCTGCCTTGTAGCAGTGGTATCTTATGGTCATGTGACCTGACCGGAGGTAAGCCTTGAGGTTCTGCAAAGATTCCCTGATATTTAGTGAGTAACCTTTGTAAGGGCTGTGCTATATCAAACTTTCTGACTGAATTTTGCAGATGAGGGCCGGCAGTGATCATACATACACAACCCTGAGCAATACCATCCTTTGACTTAAACAGCTTCTTTAAACCCTTTCCAGTTATAGTTTGCAACCCTCCATTAGGATTGACTCCTTGTAAAACCACCAATTGCCCCTTTTTATTGATGGTGATCTTGTAAGCTTCATAATCAAATGTAATGGGGTTATGCCTTTTTAGCCAGTCGACCCCCAATATCAGATCAGCACCACCTAGAGAGAATGGTCTCAGATCAGTTCTGAATATATGACCCTGCACTTCATAAGCAACATTCTGACATATAGAATCCACTACCGTCTGAGCACCATTTGCTACTGAAACTAGTAAAGGCGCAACCAGTTGAGCTGTTAACTTGAGCTTTTTAACTAGCTCTTTACTAATGAAACTATGAGTGGATCCACTATCTATTAAGATATGGATCTTTTGCTTTTTCAGAAGTCCTTGCAATCTGATTGTAGATAAATTGTTGTGGCCAGCCAAGGCATTGATAGAGATTTCGCAAGGAGCTTCTGTATCTTGTAGTAATGACTCCATTTCTTGTACTACTCCCATTACCTCAGTGTCTATTTCACGAACCACTAATTCTCCCTCCAGCTGATATAAACGTGCTTTACATTCTTGACCAGGGTGGTATTTGTCATCACAATGAAAGCAAAGTCCCTTTGCTCTTCTGTCAAGAATTTCTTTGCTACTGAGCACTGATTTGGTCTTTGTCATTTCCTTGGTAAACGGCTTCATTGGGGCAGTTGTGAATGGAGAATAAGCAGTTTTAGTACTGGTTACTGGGGTGGAAACAATACGATCAGCCTTAGCGTAAGCATTAGAAGCAGGTTTCGTACTCTTGACCTCCTCCTCTTTGGCAAGGAACACAGCATCACTGAGAGTTTGAGGACGGAACATACGAACAGAAGATTTGATGTGATCCTTAAGACCACTGAGAAAGCTGGACACAAAATAATCTTCCCCCAGACCTTTGTTCTTATGAGCTATCTGAGCTTTAAGCTCTTCAAACCTGTCTTCATAATCAGCTACAGAAGAAGTCTGTTTGAGTTTATTAAAGAGCTCTTGAACATCCATGTTATCTGGGTTCTCGAAACGAGAAATCACATCAACTTGAAAAGCTTTCCAGTTACAGTTATTTTTACTGACTTGATAATATCTGTACCAAACACTGGCTCTGCCCTCAAAATGCAGTCCAGCCATTTTGACTTTCTTTCCCTCATCAATTGTGACAAAGTCGAAGTACTGCTCAGCTTTTATAACCCAGCCTTTAGGGTCTGACCCATCAAATCGAGGGAATTCTAGCTTGGCTACAGGGTTGAACTGGTGTGGGTGATTTCCATTATAATGGTGTGGTGTGAAATGAGGAACCACTGGTTGAGTATACAAGGGAGGAGAGAACTGATGCTGATACGGAGGTATGGTGGGTTGCCAATTAAACTGATTCCCCGTCATAACAGTAGCAGGATTAGGCATGTGTGGAGAGGCATTAGTAAATGGGGGTGTTTGATTCTGGGATTGGGGATGAGACATTGGTGGGTTACTGTAAGTGAGTGGAGCATAGTGAAATTGGGGGTTTGGTGGAGAAGTAAATGGTGGTGGCACAAGCGATGGAGTATGAACTATAGCATTAGTTTGCAAAGGCATAGATATACTAGTATTAAACCCCATAGAAGCAGATGACAAAGATGGAGTTGAGTGTGGTACCTGGTCAGTGATGATAATAACATTTTCAGATCTGGAATGAGAAGATTGAGAGGTGTCAATCCCCGTGCCTGCTCCACTATGTGTCCCCATACCCTCAACTTCTTTTGGAGAAGAATGTAACCCTAGAATAAGCTCCTTGAGCTCAAGTAGAGAGGAATCCACCTTCCCCATTTTGATTTCTATACGCTCCATTCTCAACTCCATATCCACGAATCTTTGAGTGTGTTCAGTACTAGATTTAGTAAGTCCTTCAGATATCTCACCCATTTTAAGCTCCTGTGTAGCCAACCGTTCATCCAACCGTTGAATCCGCGTTCCTTCCGCCATGGCAGAGAGAGTCCAAGGATGGAAAGCTCTGATACCACTTGTAACCAACAGGTTAATACTAGTCTTAAATAAGAAATAGAATTGCAAGAACTAAATCTAAGAAATGCAGAAACTTCAATAAAAATGGATAAAAGGTACTGAATATCTGTTACATAGGATAAAGGGAAAAACAAATAAAACAAGATACATCATTCCAGTCTGCTCTCTCAGGTGTTGTCTTACTCCTTTTAACCATCACCCTTGACACGTGTTGACACCTCATTGGTTGTGCAAATAACAGAATGGCACATGATCCCATGCTGATGCTTTTATTAACGACACCGTTTATCCCCTTGACTCTTTTAAAAGACTGTTGACCCTAATAAACCATACGACTGCGTTTTAAGAAGCACTTGGTTCATATAATAGCTGGTTACATATGATTCTAGTTAAGTTGAAGGAGACAGCAGAAGCTCTTATTTTGGGAGAAAAGTGAAGAATGCTGTGCTTACTGTTCCGGGTGAGACCACAATTCTACAGTTACACAGTACACTTGATTATTGGTCATGTTAATATATATATAAATATACATATATATATATATATATATATATACAGTAAAAAAAAATTATTTTTAATTTTTTTTTTGCTAGATGGATAGAGAGTAAAAAAGTAACAACTTTTT
This sequence comes from Saposhnikovia divaricata, assembly GCA_036435485.1. Taxonomy (NCBI): domain Eukaryota; kingdom Viridiplantae; phylum Streptophyta; class Magnoliopsida; order Apiales; family Apiaceae; genus Saposhnikovia; species Saposhnikovia divaricata. Next base: position 205,103,683 of record CM071600.1, read on the forward strand.
GTATTGGGTGTCATGACGGAACTCTTATAATAGATTAGATATGAGATGTTCTTTATCATTTGTTATATAATGTGTTTGTTATGGAATGCAACTATATATATATATAGGTAAGTGCTCAAATACAAACCACTTTTAAAATACAAACCTACAAACCAACACTAAATTAATTATATTTCATCTATTCTAAGGTTCCCGCCAAGGGTACCTTCACAAAAAATGTTTAAAATAATTGGCTCTATCCAAAAAAAAAAAAAAATCTTGCCGTGGAAATGCGAAGCATTTAAAACAGTAAACGGATGAGTTAGGTAGTCATGAGGGCCGAAGGCTCTCGACACATCCGTCAATCGTCTATTGCCTTTACCATTGATTGTCGTTCCTTACAACTTTAGAATGATAAAGGCGCGAAGCGCCGTACAAGAAGGTGCGAAGCACCGTTAACCAGTGAAATCCACTGCCACATCATCACGTGAACAGTGATTTTTTTTTTTTCGTTGGATAGAGCCAAGTATTTTAAACGTTTTTTGTATTGGGGTACCCCTAGTTTGGTCATTAGATTAGTTTGAAATATTAGATTATGCTTGGTTTATAGGTTTTTATTTTAAGGAGGTTTGTATTGGAGTAGCCCTATATATATATATATAACGCTTCTGATTATTTTATTCTATCTGCAGCATACTTCAATGATGCACAAAGGCAAGCTACCAAAGATGCTGCTGTTATCGCTGGATTGAAAGTTCTTGAAATAATCAATGAACCAGCTGCCGCTGCTATTCCATACAGGTTGGACAAGAAAGGTGTTGAGAAGAACATCATGGTCTTTGACCTTGGTGGTGGGACTTTTCATGTCACCATCTTGGCTATTCATGATGGTGTTTATCAAGTCCTTGCCACCACTGGAGATACAGATCTAGGAGGTAAGGATCAGGCATTTCAAATTGTCTTTATCAATCCACTTTTAGTATAAGTTGATACCAATCAATAGATGAGTTTAGTTTGCATTTTTTTGTTTCTTGGCGAGTCGAGCCGACTCAAAACTCTGATCAAGCTCGTCTCGTTTAATTACCGAGCAAGTTCGAGTATGCTCCCGACCTAGACGAGTCGAGCCGTGTTTGCTCGTGAGTTTTTTTTTACAAATATAATATATTTTTTATTTATAAATGATAAGATAATTTTAAGTAATAAATTTTATATAATGGTAAACGAGTTCGAGCTCGAGTCTAACAAACGAGTTCGAGTCGAGTTCGGTACGTACTCGAGCTCGGCTCGTTTAGCTGAACAAGCACGATCTTGTGTTTGAGCTCGACTCGTAAACGAGTTAAAGTCGAGCCGAGATAAACGAGTTCGAGCTCGAGCGGCTCGATTCAAATTACAGCCCTAGGCTTCACAGTATAGTGACATCATTGTCAGATTATACGTCTATAACATAAGGAAATATATGAAAGAATTGCATGAGGTCAGTTCCATTTTCCTGCAGGTGATGATTTTGATATTAGAATTATGGATTACTTTATCAAGGTGATCAAGAAAAAGCACAGAAAGGACATCAGCAAGGACAACAGAGCTCTTGATAAGCTAAGGAACGAAAGTGAGCGTGCCAAGAGAGCATTGAGTACCCAGCACCATGTCCGCTTAGAAATTGAATCATTCTTTGATGGAACGGATTTTTCTCAAATATTGACTAGGGTTCGATTCGAGGAGTTGAACAACGATCTGTTTAGGAAGACAATGGGTCCTGTTAAGAAGGCTGTGGATGAAGCCAGGTTGCAGAAAGGCCAAATTGATGAATTTGTTCTTGTCGGTGGAAGTAGTAGGATTCCAAAGGTTCAACAACTCCTTAAGGAATACTTTGAAGGGAAAGAACCCAACAGGAGTGTGAACCCCGATGAAGCAGTTGCCTATGGCGCTGCCATACAAGGAGGAATCCTTAGTGTGGAGGAGAGTGAGGAGGACATAAGGTTCAGGCCGTTCAGCCAAGAGGAACTTGACCAGTTGGTTAGTGAGGCGGTGTTAAGGATGGAGCGTGAGGCGGAGTTAAGTAGAAGATTAAGTGACAACCAGTCCTCAGAGAAAGAACACTCTGAACTCTGAAGAAAAGCATAAAAAGGTAGAAGATGCATGTAAGCCAATTATCAGAGCAGTGTATAACATCCCTTCTTCACATGTACTTGTTATCATTGAGCATTGAGGGGAAGATGCAGTTCATATTTTCTGGTAGATTATTATAAGACAAATGATTTTGCAATCCTCTGTTGTGGCTATAGAAGATGGCTTACTTTCACGTTTACTTTGCACGTGAATTAGTGCAATTTTGGGTAAAGCTTTTAAGTAGTACTAAAAAAAGTTTGCGACCATATATAATTTTTAATAGGTACTTAATAGTAACTTATTTAAAATTTGTAGTTTGACTTAACAGAAAATTGTTATAATCATTCCCATGACCATATATAATTTTTAATATTTTTTTCACATTTTTTTAAATTTTTAATAATTTATAATTTATACATTATTAATCAAACTATCCAAATACATAATAACTTATAAGTAAAAAAATTATCTTTTTTTTGCTAAGTAAAAAAAAATACTTTTACTTGTAAGATAACAAAATAACTTTAAATGATAAGTAACTTTAGTATTACACCATCTTAAAAAGGTTTCCATGAAAAAAAAATCTTTAAAATTTTAAACTACCTGGCACCCGCGGTCCAGAGACAAAAGAATGAATTTTGGATTTATTTAAATTAAGAATGTTTAATGGAAACGATTTGGAAAATAGCTTAGATGACACAAATAAAGTTACAAGTAAAAATATTTGGATTTCAATGAGCTCCCAATTTATTTGGATTGTGTTAGTCTCTGCTTGTGAGAGTTTGATTTTTTCTTTTGATTGAGTTTTTGGTGTTGTTCCATGACCGAGATTATAGATTGACAAGAGTTTCATGATTTTGATTCAAATATGAAGGTTCTTATTGGATCGCATCCATGGTCGATAGCTCAAACATGATTAGATCCAGATGGAGGTCTCAATAAAGTTGTTCGATTCGACTATGTTTGTAGGTGTCGTATGATTTATCATTAATGAATTATATTTTATTTTTTAAAAAAAAAGTAAAAATATGATATTAGAAGGACTATAAACTTAAAATAATATATAACACCCATTACTCTTATTTTAAGGAAAGAACTTGCATAAAAAATTAAAATTTAATGACGTTAATGTTTGGAAAACATTATTGAAGGACTTGCACAATAAAATATCAATAGTTTTTTTTTTGGTGCCAAGAAGAAACGTTTTATTCATAAAAATCAAAGTACAAAACCCCTACAATGTTACGGAGGGATTTATGATGGTTTCTTTCATCCACAAACCACAAAAGCTTATTATCTAGTCGAAAAATATGGTTCTGTTTACTTCAAGAAAAGTTTTCCATTTTTCTATTTTCAAATTTTCCAAAATTTTCTTAACTTTTATATTCTTAGAAAATTATAGAAAACTTAGAAAACATGTTCCGAACACGTATTTTGGTTGAACTATATTTTTTGCTTTTTAAAAATAATTATCTACATGTTAGAATTTTTACCATCGGTAAATTTACACTCTTGTTTATTACTCTAATGCATATAATTTTATATTTTAAATTTTTTGAAATTTTTAATGGAACTTACAAATATTTCTAAAGTTATATAAATATTTTCCAAAAATCAATTTTTATCATATGTTTATCATAATATAAAATCCTATTTTTTAAAAAGTAATATGTGAATAATACATTATTTTAAAATTATTAATTTATGAGTGTAAAATTTTCTATTAAATAATTAAATATGGGTAACATAATAATATGATTCCACATGGCTCATGAATAACATACACAGTACAGTGTTTTTTTTAAATTTTTTTAATACAAATATACATAGTTAACTAATGTACACATGTATATGAGTATATCAAGCAGGATGTAGAGGTGCAAGGGATTGAAGGCCGGTCTTTAATACAATTTTACCGTGTTTTTCATTTTTCCAAATTTGGAAAACAATCAATTGATGTTTTCCATAATTTTCCAAAATTTAGTTATAATTTAGAAAACTTGGTTTTTTAATTTTCCAGTTTTCTTTTCTAAAAATACTCAATTGAAACACATTTTTTTTTATTTTCTTAAAATTTTTTTTCATAAAACAGGTAAAGTAAATCGGGCCTATGTTTAACCATGTAAGTGTCGTAATCTAAATTACGACAAACTAGCTTATATACCGTGCGATGCACGGGTGACTTATAATATTTGTTATTTTATTATATTTTTTTTATATTTAATTTTATTTTAGAGATGCATTTGTCATAAAATTAGGTTTTTTTAATAATTAGCCGGTTAAAATAGGTCTAAATAAGTAGGCCTATGGATTTGTTTAATTTAATATGTTTTTATTAGGCTCGTTAAAGTAAGTTTTAATAAGCAGGTCCGTCAAAATAAATTTAAAAATATATATTCCCGAGATTTGTTAAAATTAGAATATTTAAATATTTAAAAGTTTAGTTAGTCGGTCGGTCGGTTGGTCGGTACGGTACCTATTGATTTTACTTATTTACCCTTACTTAAACTAACTAATCAATTTCCTTCTTGAGTTTAAACATATTATCTTTTCTACTTTCAAGAACTAACTAATTTCCTAAAATACAATATCCTTTTATATTTTATCTAACTAAAATTTCTACTTTATTAATCAATTTCCTTTTTCAGGTTAGACATATTACCTTTTCTACTAACAAATCAATTTCCTTATTGAGGTTAAACATATTATCTTTTCTCTTTTTCAAAAACTAAATAAATTCCTTTTTCTGATAAAATGTAATATCCCTTTATATTTTATCTAACTAACTAATTTCCTAAAATACAATATCCTTTTATATTTTATCTAACTAAAATTTCTCCTTTATTAATCAATTTCCTTTTTCAGGTTAGACATATTATCTTTTCTACTAATTAATAAATTTCCTTCTTGAGGTTAAACATATTATCTTTTCTCTTTTTCAAAAACTAAATAATTTCCTTTTTCTGATAAAATATAATATCTCTTTATATTTTATCTAATTAAAATTTCTCATTTATTAATCAATTTCCTTTTTCAAGTTAGACATATTACCTTTTCTATTTTAAATAACTAAACAATTTCCCTTTTCAAGTAAAATAGAATATCTTCCGCATTTTATTTAACTAAAATATCTCTTTTTTTAAAAATAGTTAGAGCAGTTTTGTTTAATAAAATAACATAATTATATTATAATTACTATTAACTAATCAATTCCCTTTTTCACCTAAAACACGTCACCTTTTCTTTTTTCTCTAATTAACATCTCTCTTTTTCCAATTATATCATAAACGATTACCTTTTTAAACCAAAAAACGGTACCTTTTTTTCTTATTAAAATCTCTCTTTTTCCAATTATATCACAGATGTTTCTATTTAATAGAATAAAATAATAATATTATAATACTAATAATTAACTGATTAACTTTTCAGCTAAAACGTATCATCTTTTCTATTTTTTCTAATTACACTCCCTTTTTTTTCTAGAAATATCACGGGCAACATTAATTTCTCATTTTCTAAAAAAACTATGAGCAGTTTTATTTAGTAAAATGACATAATTAAATTATAATTATATAAGCTAATCAATTACCTTTTTCACATAAATTTTTTCATTTTTTTAATTTTCACGTTACCTTTCTATTTTCTCTAACTAAAATCTCTCTTTTTCCAATTATATCAAGGAAGGTTTTATTTAATAAAATAAATTAATAATATTTTAATATTAATAATTAACCGATTATCTTTTTCAACTAAAACGTATCATTTTTTCTATATTTTTTTAACTAAAATTCTTCTTTTAATAGAAATATCATGGACAATATTAATTTCTCCTTTTCAAAAAATATTTCGTGCAATTGTATTTAGTAAATAAGGTAATTAAATTATAATTTCTACAAACTAATCAATTATATTTTTCACCAATAACATGTTTCCTTTTTAATTTTATCTAACTATATCCTATCTTTTTCTAATCAATTTACATGCATTCTATTTAATAAAAATAATAATTTTATAATTACCAATAATTAATCAATTACCTTTTTCAACTAAAACCTATCATCTTTTCTATATTTTCTAACTAAAATCCTTCCATTTCTAAAAAAATCACGGATAACATTTGTATAATTATTATCAAATCATCTCATATAATAATGTAAGCTTCCAAAATTCATCTTTTAAAAAATTAATTTAAATAAATGAACAAAATTATATAATATTAGAATAAAAAAATCCGTGCATCGCACGGGTTTTAAGCTAGTAATTAGAATAGAGTAGTCCCGTTAAAATAGGTTTTAAAATAAAGATGCTCGTAAATCGGCCCAAATACCGATCGACAACCGACCAAATCTTTTAATGTTTGGTTTGGTTTACTTTAATAGTACAAGCTTATAACCCGTGCGATGCACCGGTTATTTTTAATATATTTTTATTAAAATAGGTTCGTAAAATAGTTAGACCCGTTTAAATAAGAAAGTCCATACAACTTTTGTAGGGGTTGGTTTTTTGTATGTTTACGATAATTTAGGCTTTATGAGTATTTATTTAGGCTTATAATTATGAGTATGATAAGTCTATTATGGGTTTACAATAATTTAGGGTTTATGAGTATTTTTAACAGGGCAACATATACACATATATCTTTTGATATTGACTAAAAATAAGACCTAAAAACACAATTAATGATACAGTAATTAGACCTAGCCTGGTCCAAATATGAGACCTATTAATGAGGCCTGAAATCCTAATTAAATATTAATTCGTAATTAATATTGATGTCGCATTTTTATGTTGTTTAATGACGTTGATAGCAACCCACCACGGGTGTCCCAGTTGGTTGAATCGTGACTTTAATGGCTTACCACCCCAAGGTCATTTTGTCATATGAAACAAAATGACAAAGTTGGATCGTGCTTTTTTTATCCTTATTTTCTTTTTCAAACTATTTTTTCATTAAACAGAGGCTAATATACATTGCTGACTTGCACATGGATTGATCCTTACTTTCTTTTGTTTTTTATGCTCATGAATGAAGTGAGCATGGATTGATCTTTTTTAGTTTATAGGGTGTGTGGCAAGAGTTGATAGTTGTCATTTTATTCGAGCAAGAAGCAACAAGCTACAGGCTGGGTGCCAACCACGAATTGCTGAGGCTCTGAGCTTCTCTCTTGGACAAAGGAATGGAGATCGAGCAAGTGTGTGTTTGAAACAGATGCTAAGACTCTAGTGGATGCAATCAACACAGCAAGGGAGAACCAAGGGTGTTCGATGTTTGATACAATTGTTGACGATTGTAGGAAATTAATTAAATACTTTGAGGAATTGTTAATTGTTTTTATTCCTAGATCAGCCAATAGTGTTGCCCATTTGTTAGCAAATGGTGCATATTCTATATCAGGTTTACAAGGGTGGATTACTATCGCTCCTGATTTTCTCATTTGTAACCTTGATTTGGAAGCCTTTTGATTAATGCAAGTACATTTATTTCAAAAAAAAAAATCATTGTTCATCCTAATTTTTTATGAAATAATGTCCAAAATACACTACTTTTGCCTGACCCCTGCCCGAAATACCCATGTGCGCGAGGCATCGCCCAAAATACCCACAGCCTACGGATTCTGTGCATGCGTAGCCTGGGATACGCATGTTCAACATGCGTATCCCTAGTCACGCATTCGTAGAATGCGTGTTGACGTCATCATGACGTCATTATTTCGAAAGGCTGGTCGGCGTTCTCTGAGATAAAAATCGCCTCTCTGGTCATCTTCCCCGTTCATGACATTCCGACAACATCAAGTACTGATTATGGTATCAAAACGAAGCCCAAAGCTTCCTATGGATTTTAATCCTTCGATTTGTTTGCTTTTGGCCCCGCAGGGGCGTGCAAGAACTCATCGGAAAATAATGGGTTTGAATGGGGTTTTTAAATTCGGCAAATAAACTGGAAAACGATTTACACAGGGTTGTAAGGATGAAAAGACAATCAGTTTGGTATGTAGTATGAAATTGATCGATGCCGGAAATGCATGAACGAAATGGTCAAAAAATCGATGGAAAATTCCCCCGTCGTCGGTTGGGGGACGAAGGTGAACAGTGTCTTAAATACGCATGTTCAACATGCGTATTGCGAGACACGCATCTTGAACATGCGTGTTCAAGGTACTGTTTGCAGTTGGATATTTATTTTACATAGTATACGCAAGAGTAAAATGCGTGTAGGCTATACGCATCATCAAGATGCGTGGCCGGTGGGTAAAAAGGGCGGACGGTTCCGCCGGTGGGTATTTTTGGCAAGAGAAATTAATTGGTGGGTATTTTGGTTTTTCACCCGTTTTTTATTTAAAATATGGTAATTGATAAAAATTTACATTTGATTTTTTTTAAAGCATAATTATATCCTATATATAATTGGCGTAATGAGGTTTGGGTGGTCATCGTCTGGTCATCAGGGGTTAAAATGTAACTTCATTAAGCGCTAGAGTATTGGTTGACACACACAAATTTAAAAACAAACAAATTAAAATAGCAAAAACCATAATTAAAAATAAGTCACAAATTCATTATTTATATATACTCCCTCCGTCCCTCTCATTTCTTTACATTTTTTTTTCACTGCTTGACACGCATTTTAAGGCTTCTAAAAAGTATAGTTCTATAACTTATTTTTAAAATTTTCTTTTTTTGTATAAAAATAGAACAATTCTATTTTTATACAAAAAAAGAAAATTTTAAAAATAAGTTATGAAACTATCCGCAAAATGTACCTTAAAATCCGTGCCAGAATTACGTCCCCCAATGTATACAACCAAGGGGGACAGAGGGAGTAATAAACAAGTAAACAAAGTATACCAACAAAATTTCAATTCAAAACATAATTTTTTTAAAACAAGAATTTACATTTAATTCAAAACAAATTTTTTTTAAAGAAATATATGGTAAAACAAGATATTTAAAAAGTAATCAAAAAACATGACATAATTGTAAATAACACCAAAATTCAACAAAGTATAATTTACAAATAAACCCTAATTCAAAAAAATATATCTAAATGTAAAAAACTAAAATCAACAATAAACTTTGATATAATGCGCTTAAAACAAATACAAACCAAAACAAAATATAAAAGATAATACAAACTTTGTTTAAAAAATAAGTACAAACAAATGTATGTTCACACGTATATTAAATTATAATAAGTTCCCATTATATTCTAATAAATAGAAGAAAACACACCAAAAAAATATGAAACATTAAAATAAATGTTCGGTGAAACATTAAAATATAATTTATAACAAAATCGTTTACCTAATAATAGTGCTTTATGAAAAATATTATTTAATAAAAATCATTAAAAATTCTATTTTTAGGTTTGACAATAAATGTAATTCTAAAATTAACAAATAAGGACAAAATAGTAAAAAATTCATAAATAAAAAAGTCAAAAATTCATTATTTATATATAATAAACAATTAAACAAAGCATATTATCAGAATTTCAATTCAAAAAATAATTTTTAAAAAAATAATAATTTACCTTTAATTACAAAACAAAAAAAAGTCTTTAAGAAATTATTAACAAAATAATAATAAAATATGTCATAATTGGAAATGACCCCAAAAATCAACAAAATATAATCTAGAAAACAAACGCCAATTCAAAAAAAAAAATTTTAATTTAGAAAACTAAAATCAATAATAAAATTTAATATAATGCACTTAAAACAAATATAAATCAACAAAAAACATAAAAAAGATAGTACAAACTTTCTTTAAAAAAAGTATGTGTGTTCACAATTATATATATATATATAGAATAGTTAAACCAATAATTTCTCACATGTCTAAAATATAATTTACAAAAAAATCGTTTACCAAATAAAAGTGTTTTAAGAAAAAAAAATATTTTAATAAAAAACAGTAAAAAAATTTTTAGGTTTGATAATAAATATTGTTGTGGAACGAAAAGTAGGGTGTATTTATTGCGTATTGAATTCTAGGGTTAGGGAGAGCTTCGAGCTTTAATGGCTGATCAAGTGTTTCGTGACTTAATTCAGATCCTCACAAGATGCCTACGTATCTTGCAATATATCAAGAATCAAGCCAATAAAACGTAGTTCTGAATGTGAAGGAATAGGTCCTTATATAGGTGTTGAAAACCCTAGAATTAAAGTTGAAATAGGAGACTTGGTGGGCAAGTTATTCAGTTGGCCCAATTCTAGAGCCTTCCAAGAGATAAGGAGATAAGTATTGAAGGTGCATGCCTTGGGGGCTACTCCCAGTATGATTTAGTTTCCTTTTAAGACTCAATCTTGAAGATTGAAACTGGCTGATTTATTAATTACGAATTTATTATCATGAATAAGGTTTTGGGCCTCACTAAAGGGCTTTAACCTTGGACCAATCTAGGCTTATTAAATACCACATTAAATGTATTTTTAGGATTTACTTTTAGCCCATATCATTTGCCCCCTAACTTCAAGGAAAACTAATCAGGTTTTCCTTGAAGTTATTACGGCCTTGTTCGAGACTTAGGTCAGGGTTTATCTTTGATATCGTTTTGATGTAAAGCGTGGAGCGACCGACGCGTATACAACGACGTTAGATTATGCCAACGATATTGAACGGTGCTAGACGGCACTAAACGGCGATAAACAACCTTAAATGACGTTTAAACAATGTTAAGCGACATTAAACGGCGTTAAACGGCGCTAAACGGCACTAAACGGCACTAAACGGTGCTAAACAGCCTTAAACGACGTTTAAACGATGTTAAACGACGCTAAACGGCGTTAAACGGTGCTAAACGGCACTAAACGGCACTAAATATCACTAATTTGAAAACATTAAATTGCGCTTCGAGCATAAAATTATTTTTCCATATTTATGGAATTTCTTGGAATTTTATCTCCAACTTTTCTCGGATTTTTTTTTTTTGTCCGTTAATCAATTTAATCCTTTCATAGGATTAAACATTTTTGCTAGGATGATTTTATTGTAATTTTAGTGTGCCTATCGGACATTAAAAATATTTGTGCATATGCAAAATATTTTTCCTTGGACTTCAAGAAATTAATAATTACAATTTCTGATTTTTCCAACCATTTTGTAGAATTCCACATTTTTAAAGGAATTTATTTTGATTTTTGGTGTCAACAGACATTTGTAAAATATTTTTGAAAATTAATTCAAAATTTTTTTTTATGCAGACCGTGCATAAAATTATTTTTTTCTTGCTTTCAAGAATAATAAATATTATTCTCAGTTTTCCCGTTTTTGATCAATAATAATTCAAAAGAATAACCATTCCTCCTCCTTTTTTTTTTACCATCAAGCTTCAGTTGTATATACAACCCACTCGTGGTTCAACCACGAGCAGGAGACATCCTGTATCCCACGAGTTGAAACTTAAGACTTCACTTGTAGATGCATGCATGGTTATACAAACGAGCTACTCGTTGTAAAATAGCGAGCAGAAGACAATTTGCAGTCCACGAGGAGGAACATCACCTGCTACTCGTGAGCCTGTGCATAGGTAGATACAAAATTTCTTCTAAATCGCCAACTGATTGCGCGCAGCCTTCTTTGTGTCAACCTACTCGTTGTTTAACAACGAGCAAAATACATACTTTTTGCCACGAGGAGATGCACTACACTCATCAAGGGTTTCCTCACAAACATGGGCCTGGGCTTGGCTTCTAGTAATTTTTATACATAGTTTTGTTATACTCTTAAGTATAATTATATTTTAGCAAAAATAAATCCTGCCTCAATTTGAAAACACAAGCCACTCGTAGTTCAGCCACGAGCAGGAGACATGCAAAAAATCAACGAGCACCATTGCTGCTTTCCAGTATTGGATTTTCTCATTATTTGCATTGTACTGGTGGGTTAACCACGAGCAACCCGGCTCTTTTTGTAACACTTTTACTATCTCTTTTTATTGTACTTTCACGTATTCTTCTGGAAGATAATTAAATAATTAATTTCTTATTTTTTTACGAGGAATTTCTCCTCAGAACAAATGGGTTTCAGACCTTTTCCTGGAATTTTCTTTGGGCCAGGCCTTTACACCACATAGGTTTAGTTCTTTTAAGCCCACGAATCCCCTTTTTTATTAGGGTTTCTACCCTCATTATTTCACCAATAACATCTGATATTTGCTCAAAAATTAAAATTTCTAACATTAATATGATCGTTGGAAGCTTCTAGAATAAGTTTCTGACTTGGGCTGGCCCATAAACCAAAAATTTTTATGGGCTTTTCACTTTTTACCGCGTACAGGCAGTTACCAGGTGATATCAACCGGCTGTTTGCAGCTATATAATAGTGAGATGAGGCACTTGTTTTCTCACTTTTCTTCTCTCAAAAATTTTCTTTCTAAAATTTCTCTCATTCAAGTGAAGTTTAAAAGGTTCTTCCTTAGGGTTTCAAGAGCATTGTTCTAGGGTTCCACCCAAGGCGATCACCATCCACCGTGCTTTACCAGTTTCCGGTTGAAGATTTAAAGAATCTTCATCTTTTCCGTTTGCTCCTAATCAATTTCTGGGTCTCAAAGCTTCATCTTACCATTATCAATGGCAGATTCCGGCAATTCCCAGCAATCCGAGCAATCTCAACTCACCCCAACGGTGGCTCCAGCTAGGCCTCCAAGAGCTGCAAGAGGTAAAACCAAAATCTCTCTTGTTCATAGCAATGTCGTTACACTTAGGGACTTGTTAGAGGAATTTTCTACTGCTTTCCCCAATATCGCTCATCTTGATGCATACAATATCCCTAGCAAATATGATCAACCAAAAGTAGATTTAATATCCACACTTTTTGGTATTGTAAGCCCTTATAGGGTCGTAGCTGCTAGTCCATTTGATAGAGCCTGCAACCCTAAAGAGGGTGCCATTTGTCTATTTAAGGAGACATTTTATGCTGGGTTTAGGTTGCCTCCTCCACCCTTTATCTTTCGTCTCTTAGCTGAGGTAAAAGTTTGTCCAACTCAACTATATCCTAATGCTTGGAGATTCATATATTGCTATCTAGTTCAATGTCGTAAACACAAACTTGAGCCTAGTGTTTCCGTATTTAGATATCTCTTTAAATTCACGAATTCCCCAAACAACACGGGTTGGGTTCAGATCTCTCATAGGAGCCTTTCTCGCACTTGTTTCATCCCTGGTACTTCCCCAGATTCTCTTCCTAATTGGAAAAAAGAATTCCTTTACCTTTTCATGGATGGGGCAAATTGGGGAGACTTTTTTAGGCTTAACTTTTCTAAAGCCGTAGATGGGTCTATGCGAGACATTAAATTGGGTGTAGACGAGCGAGCTGCTATTGAGATCCTTACAGCTGATGGCACAAATCATTGTGCTCAATTAATTTCTGAGGGGTCCCTTCAAGCAGCAAAGCTAAGTGATTTGGGAGAACAGGGTAGACATGCTTTCCTTTAACTTAATTTTATACCTCTTTATTTTTGCTTGTGGTCTTATATATTTTCATGTTTATAACAGCCTTGGTTGCGCTTAATGCTGTTTTCCAAAAGAGGGAGAGGATGGCAGAACAGAGGTCAGGAGTGAACACACAGCGATCCAAGAAGGTCAAAACTGGCCTTACTACTGAGGCTGAGGGATCTGAAGTAGTTGTTCCTGCCTTTCTCACTCACTCTGAGAGGATTGATGTTTCTGAGGATCCCTCATCTTTCGAAGTTGGATGGGGACTTCGAAAGAAGGACACAGTTGTTGGTGATACTCATCGTGCGGCCGAATGGTCTCGAAGTATAGTTACTCCTCGTGACCGGGCTAATGTGGTGTAGTCTTCTGATGACCTCCAGGTTGAGAACCTCGGGGCTCATGGCATTGCGACGGTATTATTCTTCCTTTCCCTTCTCGTTGCCTTAAATTCTTTATTCTAATTATTTCTTACCACTTTGTTTTGTGTTATTTTTAGATTAACGCTTACTTCCAGGCTGGGCTTCATAACCTAAAAAAAGTTCGCCATGAGCTAACTATTGCAGAGAGGGACCATGATAGAAACAAAGCTGATGCAGATACTAACTTTGTGAGGTTTCGAGCTGTGGAGATGGAACTTGCTGCGGAGAAGGAGAAGTCTAGAAGATTGGAGCTGGAGCTTGCCAAGGGTAAGGAGCAAATTTTGAAGGAGTACCGTTCCTCTAGGGAGTTTGAAGAGCTCCTTAATGCTGAGTACGATGCTAACTTTCTAGCAACTTTTAACATGTGTTGGGAGAAAATCATTGAAGAGCTAGGACAAAAGATTTCTGGGGTCACCTTAGCAAAGTACCCCGCACCTGCCATTCCTGGTGCCTCCAGTTCTACCCAGGAGACTGTTTGTGAGACAGCTGCTCAGTTCTCTACTCAACTAGCCAGCGATTCCCAGCCCTTACCTTCCGAGGAAGGAGTTTCATCTCCTATGGTTGAAGACTTGGAAACTTTCCCTGTGGCGGATGACCCTGCTTTCACCCATTCCACTGATGTGGGTGACTCTCTTAAGGATCTCGATATCTAGATAGCCTTGCACGGCTTACTTTTGTACTTATTTATTTGAGAATTTTACCCTTCGGGGATTTTATCTTATCTTCAGCTTAGCTCTAGCTTATGCCTTGCATGGCTTATTTATGTATCGAACTAAACCTTCGGGGCTTTAATTTACAGTTTGTTTATCATGCTTTTTAGAGTTTTCTTAGTACTTGGCCTTATGGCTCACACACACACCCATGCTTTGGTACAACATTTGCTTTACGTGTTTATAATAACAAAACAAAAAGAATAACTTAATTGAAAACAAGAAACAAACTTCATTAATAGGTTTGACGAAAAATGTCAATAAATAGGGGTCAACCCTTACATAGATACTCTACTTCCTACTCGGAGTTTTTAAATTCTGATATGGTTTCATCGATCTTATTTCTAGTTACCTATGAGCTACGTCCTACTTAGGATAATTAAACATAATAGACCTTGAGATTCGATGCATGCCAAGTGCGAGGCGCCTCGTTTCCTTCCAAAGTCTCCAACTTGTATGATCCTCGTCCCAGCGTACTTTTGACCCGATATGGGCCTTCCCAATTCGGTGCCAACTTCCCCCTTTGTCCCACTCCGGATGCTTCAATCTTTCTGAGTACTAAGTCTCCCTGACGGAAAAACCTTTCCTTTACCCTTAGATTGTAATAGAAGGAAGCTTTCTTCTGATGTTCAGTATTCCTAGCATGGGCTTCATCCCTTACTTCATCGATCAAGTCGAGGGCTAGTCTCATTCCCTCCTCGTTGGTGTCTGGTTCGAAGGCTTCCACTCGTGGAGATGCATGCATAATTTCCACGGGTACCACAGCTTCAACCCCGTAAGCTAACATGAATGGAGTTTTTCCAGTAGTCACCTTGCATGTGGTTCGGTATGCCCAAAGTATGGGTAGTAACTCATCCACCCAAGTATTTCTGGAGCGTTCCACTCTTTTCTTCAGTCCATCAAGGATGATTCGGTTGGCAACCTCAGCTTGACCATTAGCTTGAGGGTGGGCAACTGAGGTGAATCGAAGCTCAATCCCATTCTCTTCACAATAGTCCTTGAATTCTTTGTTGTTAAATTGTAATCCATTGTTCGTAACGAGGATTCGTGGTATTCCGTATCTGCACATGACATTCTCCCAGAAGAATTGCATGATTTGCTTGGTTGTGATTTTAGCCAAAGGTTTGGCCTCAATCCACTTTGTGAAGTAGTCAATAGCTACAACTAGAAACTTCCTTTGAGCAGTGGCCACAGGAAAGGGCCCAAGAATGTCCATCCCCCACATAGCAAACGGGATGGGGGAGCTAACGGATGTCAACATCTCTGGTGGTTGTCTAACCACTGGTGCATGTTTCTGGCACCGATCACACTTTTTCACGTACTCTTTGGCATCAGCCATCATCTCAGGCCAATAGAATCCAAGCCTGACTATCTTGTGAGCTAGGGACCTGCCCCCCAAGTGTTGTCCGCAAATTCCCTCATGGACCTCCTCAATAGCTGATTTGGCCTCTTCGGGCCTCAAACACTTTAGATATGGAATCACAAAAGATTTCTTGTAGAGTATCCCTTCAATCAGAGCATACCTCAACGCTCTCACAGATAATTTTCGTGCCTCCGTGGCATTAGTCGGGAGCCAACCAGTCTCGAGGTGTGCTTTTATGGGATCCATCCAACATTCCCTCACCCCAATAGGTGCGACTAACTTTGAATCGATGGTAGGGGTTCTCAGAACTTGGAAGTAGACACTTCCAGAGTAATTTTCTATCTCAGAGGAGGCGAACTGGGATAAGGCATCAGCCTTGGTGTTTTCCTCCCTTGGAATGTGCTCAATGTAGCACTCATCAAATTGAGTCATTATTGCCTTCACAAGCCTTAAGTATTTAGCCATGGTTTCATCCCTTGCCTCAAACTCTCCATTGACTTGGGCCACAACTAGCCTTGAATCTCCACAAACTTTAAGGTTTTTGACCCTTAAGGCTCCTGCCAAGCCAAGTCTAGCTATCAGAGCTTCATATTCTGCTTCATTATTGGTTGTTGGAAAGTCTAGCTTCAAGGCGTATTCAATCATGAATCCATCGGGACTTTGTAAGACAAGGCATGCGCCACTTGTTTTCGTTTTTGATGCCCCATCAAAATAGAGCATCCAGAATTCCTTCTCCTCTATTATGGGTTCCTTGTCTTCCTTATTGCCATCCTGAGGTATCTCCTGCCCCCCGACTTCTTGGTTGTCAATGGTGCATTCAACCACGAAGTCAGCAAGTGCCTGAGCTTTGATGGCCATCCTTGGCTTATACTTAATATCGAATTCTCCCAACTCAATTGCCCACTTGATGAGCCTACCACTGGCTTTAGGGCTGTGCAAAATATTCCTCAATGGTTGTCCCGTAAGGACCTCAATCTTATGTGCTTGAAAATAGGGCCGTAGTTTCCTAGAGGCAGTTACCAATGCTAAGGCAAACTTCTCAATGGTGGAGTAGTTCAACTCTGCTCCGTGTAAAACTTTGCTCACATATTTCTGAACCTTGTTTTCCTCCTTTACCAGCACCTCACTCACAGCTTGACATGAAATTGCCAAGTAAAGATAGAGGATTTCTCCCGTACTTGGCTTGGCCAACAGCGGGGCCTCAGACATATACTTCTTCACCTGCTCAAAGGCCTCTTGGCTTTCTTCAGTCCACTCAAAGTTTTTTACCTTCTTCAAGGTTTTAAAGAACGGCAAACACTTGTCCCCGGATTTGGAGATGAACCTCCCTAACGCAGCAATCCTCCCGGTTAACTTCTGTACATCCCTTATAGAACGTGGTGGTACCATGTCCAAAATAGCCTTGATTTTGTCGGGGTTGGCCTCAATTCCCCGTTTTGAGACCATAAGACCCAAAAATTTCCCAGACCCAACACCAAAAGCACACTTGGCCGGATTCAACATCATCTTATGGTGCCTCAGCACTTCGAAAGCCTCGCCTAGGTGTTCGATGTGATCTGCCCTGTATAGGCTTTTCACCAGCATATCATCCACATAGACTTCCATAGTCTTTCCAATGAGATGAGCGAAAATCTTGTTTACCAACCTCTGGTATGTAGCTCCTGCATTTTTCAGCCCAAAAGCCATGACTAGGTAACAATACACATCGAAGTCAGTGATGAACGATACCTTAGGAATATCATCCTTATGCATCTTGATCTGATTATATCCACTAAAGCCATCCATGAAGCTTAACATCTCGTGCCCAGCCGTGGCATCTATCAACGTATCGATCCTTGGCAAGGGAAAACAGTCCTTTGGGCATGCGTCGTTCAGACCAGTGAAGTCTATACACATCCTCCACTTTCCATTAGCCTTCTTGACCATCACAGGATTGGCCAACCATTCCGGGAACTGGATTTCCTCAATGAACCCTGCCTCTAGGAGTTTGTCAACTTCCTGTTTTATGGCTTCTTGCCTCTCAGGTGCGAAATTTCTCTTCTTTTGTTTTACCGTCTTCCGGTTTGGATCCACATTCAGGCTGTGTGTTATCAATTGGGGATCTATCCCTGGCATGTCAGCCGCTGTCCACACGAAGACGTCACTATTGTCTTGCAGAAAGGAGATCAATTTGCTCTTCAAGGGGTCTTTCAAAGATGCCCCCATGTAAGTAACCTTCTCAGAATCTCCCAACTCCAAAGGTATGGGAAGCAAGTCCTCTGCTGGTTTTCCTCTCCGTTCTTCATTCTCCCGAACATCCATATCCTCGATTGGGAGGACCTGCCCCCCGGTTCCATCCGGCCTTAATGCGGCCACATAACAACTCCTTGCCATCTTTTGATCCCTTTTCTCTTCTCCTACTCCATTTCTGGTTGGGAACTTAACCTTTAGATGATAGGTAGAGGCAACCGCCTTGAAAGCATGTAGTCCTGTCCTACCTAGGATAGCATTGTATGTGGATGTAGCTTTGATAACCAAGAAATTTAACATCTGAGTTGCCTCCCGTGGCTCCTGCCCTATAGTCATGGGTAGCTGAATTGTTCCCTCAACTTTCGACTCCACTCCGTTGAACCCATATATGGGCATGTTTGACGGTGTCAACTGAGACTCAGTGTATCCCATTTTTAAAAAGGCATCGTGAAACAAAATGTCCACCGATGCTCCATTGTCAATCAAGACTCTCTTCACTTGGGAGTTGCCTATCACAGGTGAGATAACCAGGGGGTCATCATGGGGAAACTTCACCCCTTCAAGGTCCGAATCATCGAATCCAATTGAGACCTCCGTCTTTGCACGTTTTGGCGCTTCCCCTACAATGTGCATCACTTCTCGTGCATACGCCTTTCTGGAATTTCTACTTGTCACAGCCGTTGTCGGGCCACCGAAGATCATGTTGATCACCGGTCCCCGGGGCTGCTGATTGCGGTTACGATCCTCATCTTTTCTATCATAATCTCGCCTTGGATTTCCCCGATCCCCATCTTTATAGAATTTATTCAATTTTCCCTTGCGGATCAAAAACTCAATTTCATCTTTCAATTGTCTACAATCGTCGGTATCATGTCCCACATCTTTATGGAATCGGCAATACTGATTCTTATTTCTTTTCTCAGGATCAGTCCTTAGTGGCTTCGGCCATCTCACATCCCTGTCTTTTTCTATCTCCATCAGGATTTGACTTCTTGGAGTGTTCAGTCTTGCGTAATCCGTAAACCTTTGCCCGGGACTCCCCTTTTTAGGGGCTGAATCAGAATCCCTGCCCGTGCGCGGGTACTTATCTTTAGCATCATATTCCTGTTCCGACTTCCGTTTCTTAGAGTTATCACCGTTTCCGGTGTTCCCCGTCCCTGGATCTTTCTTCAGACTATCCTCCGCCTTGATGTACTTGCTCGCCCTTTGCTGGAGCTCAACCATATTTTCAGGGGGATGCTTAGCCAATGACATTTTGAAATAAACATTCGAAGTTCCATTCTGCAATGCCACCATGGCTACCTTGTTTTCCAGGTTTGTAATGTTGAGTGTTTCCTTTGTGAATCGCTTGAGATAGTCTCTGAGATTTTCATTCTTTCCTTGTATCACAGTCATGAGAGATGCAGAATCTTTCTCATGAATTCTTCCTCCTATGAACTGGCTGACAAAAGCATTGCTTAGTTCTTTGAAGGAGGCAATGGAGTTTGGTGGTAGGCGGCTGTACCAACGTTGTGCCATGCCAGCTAATGTTTGGGGAAACGCCCTACACTTCAAGGCATCACTGGCGGGTTGCAACAGCAATGCGTTAGAGAACGTCCTTACATGATTAGCGGGATCTCCCGTTCCATCGTAAACCTTTATGGTAGGCATCTTGAACTTCCGTGATATATGCGCATTCATTACCTCCTCAGTGAATGGAGGAGTTGGATCATCAGGATTTCCCAGTTGCATCAAGTCTTCAGGATTGCCTCTGGGAGTTTCAACCCTCGTGGTTCTACCTCTAGGGACTTCGGTCCTTCTCTCTCTCCTTGGGGTGCTTTCCAAATCAACAAAAGGAATGTCTTCTCCCGTCACTGGTGGGGGTCGATTTTGATTCTGTCTTCGCTGTTCCCTTTCTATGTCCTCCTTTAATTTTTGGATCTTGGCCTCGTGAGCCTTGATTTTTTCAGCAGCCGTTAAGGGAGGTCGGTCATGGGTTCTTCGGCGTCCAACAAGTTCCTTACTTGGACGACGTCTTCTCGGGGCTTCGTCCCTATCTTCTTCCGAGGATGAATCATCAGAGTACGGGCCTGAGTAGTCATAGTATTGCTGGCCTTGATTGGGTCCTAAACCCCTGATGTAAGGTGGATTGTACGGCTCGTGTATCTGGAGGGCGTGACCACTCGGTCCGGCCTGATACGGGGGATAATTAGGCAACCCATATAGCGGGTTCGTGCTTGCGGGGATCACTGTAGTAGAGATCTGAGCGGTGGGTGGAACGGACTGCCCTCCGAGAGGGGCGACCACCATCTGAAGGGGATTCGTCCCTTGGGTGGTGGGATTCGTGATCAGGGGTAACGACTCATGAGGTTGTGCTTCAGTTCCTTGTGGCCGAGTGACCAGCGGTTGAGAATTCGCCCTTGGGGGCACTTGTTCCCCAATCGGGGGTGTGGTGGTGTTAGTGATGGTTTCAGAAAGTGTTGGTGTTCCCCGGGTGGTAACCATGGTTGATATCCGAATTCCCACAGACGGCGCCAAATGTTGTGGAACGAAAAGTATGGTGTATTTATTGCGTATTGAATTCTAGGGTTAGGGAGAGCTTCGAGCTTTAATGGCTGATCAAGTGTTTCGTGACTTAATTCGGATCCTCACAAGATGCCTACGTATCTTGCAATATATCAAGAATCAAGCCAATAAAACGTAGTTCTGAATGTGAAGGAATAGGTCCTTATATAGGTGTTGAAAACCCTAGAATTAAAGTTGAAATAGGAGACTTGGTGGGCAAGTTATTCAGTTGGCCCAATTCTAGAGCCTTCCAAGAGATAAGGAGATAAGTATTGAAGGTGCATGCCTTGAGGGCTACTCCTAGTATGATTTAGTTTCCTTTTAAGACTCAATCTTGAAGATTGAAACTGGCTGATTTATTAATTACGAATTTATTATCATGAATAAGGTTTTGGGCCTCACTAAAGGGCTTTAACCTTGGACCAATCTAGGCTTATTAAATACCACATTAACTGTATTTTTAGGATTTACTTTTAGCCCATATCAAATATGTTTCTAAAATTTAAATTAAAAAATGTTAGCTCAAATCAACAAATAAGCAAATTCTTACTAAAAAAGTGAATACAAATCAATAAATGAAAATATTTTAAATTAAAAAACAATCAAAACCCCGATTACTCTAAGCAAAACATAATAAAAACCACACATGGCGAAAATATAAAGTTAACATGGAAACAAATTTCAATATTCAAGAAAAATAAAATTTTTTAATACCACGCATATTTCTAAAAAGATTTATAAAATACATTTAAAAATTAAAAACACCATAACAAAAGATCTAAATTTTTTAAAATAACCATTAAATTACATAATAAAAAAGATAAAAAAATTGTTACACGAATATAGTATCTATATGTATCTACATGTTCCAATTATATCATATGTATTCTAATAAAATAAAAAAACAAATATATTTATGAAATACTAAAAAATATGTTAGCCTAAATTTTGAAATATAAATTATAAAAAAATCATTTACAAGAAAAAAAATATATACTATAACCATATGTATACTACAAACCATATAATTTATGTATTATTATCATTAAAAGTAAAATAAATTATCCAAAAGGCTATAAAACTAATTTTGCAAAACAAAAATTAAAATAAAAAATATACTACAAAATATTATTAAAATTACCCGTGCATCACACGGGTATAAATCTAGTATTTTTTAAATGATTAAACTTGTTCTAAAAGTGGTATAAATTTGTTGAAAAATTAAATCTTCCTTTTGAAAAAGGATTTTTTAAATTAAATAATTTCTTAAAAATATTCATTATATATTGATGATAAACACTGCCGAAGTATATACATCTACTCCATTTTTCACATCTCTCTTTTTCACATCTCTCTCTCGTCTCTCTCGCCTAGGGTTTTAGTTGTAAGAAATTATTAGTATGACGCAGGCGGCTCCGGCCGTCGTCGCTGCCGCCGGTGGAGGTAGACAACCACAACAAGAAAGAATTATACTTACACATCTTGAGATCTCCAATCGCTTCTCTAAAGCCGAACTGTTGGTACTCCATCTCTTTTGACCCACACACTTCAATTTATGTAGTATGTTTAATTGTTAATTAATCGTTTAATTGTTAATTAATCGATTAATAGTCATCTAAATCTATTGGCGATCTTTATTATGCATATTTATACTAATTTTATGTTAATTTAATATTTCAGGAAACAATGAAGAACTTGCTCCAAAAAATATTCATCATTCATTTGTCTTGGATTCCAATCCAATAAAAATCCAAGGTACATAATTGTGTTTACTATTATGGCTTGTGCAGGTAATGTATGTTGTCGACAATATGTCACTGATATGTTGGCGGTGATCCGGAAATAGACCAAACATTTATTTTGTTTTTAAATTTTACGATCGTAGAAGATGTAAGGGAATTGGATAGTGAGTGACCAAATGCTTAGCAAAACATATTTAGTACTAGTAAAACTTGGATAAATTATGCCTAATGGACCATTTCAGATTTCTGAGTACAAGTTTAGTTGTAATTAGTAGGAAATTGAGAGTACTTATTATAAACCTTCGTAACACGGAATTAGGTTTAGGTAAAATTGGAAATAAGTAACTTATCTCCGAAAAAAATACTCGTTTTTCTAGTTTATTTCTTGATAAAGTATTTTTTTTTTGTAGAAATGAAAGCTTCAAAAGAGCCCAAAAAGATGATAACCAATGAGCGCAAACGATTCAAAGGTATGTTTCATTGGTATGTTAAATGTTTTATAAATCTATATTCTGTCGATTTTTATTCTGCATGTTTACTTGGTCACTGAGATCTTTCTTATATCAGGATGCAAATGGTGAAAAATTTGGGCTGATTGGTAATGATAAAGATTTAATTAAAGTGGTTAGATTTGTGTTGTGACAGGGAGTGAAGACCAAGGGTCTGTGCAGCAAGTTGCAGACTTACCAGGAGAGAATTCGAAGATCGAAAGCGCTAAGCCTGGTGTAAGAGCAGTTGTCATAGGACTACCGGCAGCCAGTCAAGTTAGTAGCGGTCGTCAGCCCAAACGATCGAAAGGGAGGGTTGATCCTGTGAAAGCAAGCAGCTCTAGTATGTTTCCGTAACAAAATACATTTTATTCAAGCTATTTAGTGATTATGAATCTGTAGTTTGTTTCAAAAGCTAGTTGAGCATTTGGTATGAGATCAAGGTAAGTCATGCAATAAGTTTCTTTCTTGTGTAGTTTGATTTTCTCTGTGTGTGTGTGTTTGTGAAATATATTGACAAGATATAAGCTCAAATCATACGAAAGGGCACACATTAGAAAAACCGATAAACTTATAAATCCAATCCCTCTTTTATCATTTCGTAGGACCAGTGGCAGGGAGTCAAGTTAGTAGCGGTCCTCAGCCCAAACGATCAAAAGGGAGGGTTGATCCTAAGAAAGCAAGCAGCTCTGGTATGTTTATTGGAAAAAATATGTTTTCCTTCCCATTTGTGAATAGTAAGTAGTATGTGTATTTGATACGATACGAAAACATTAACTCTCTTTTTCACATCTCTCTCTCGTCTCTCTCGCCTAGGGTTTTAGTTGTAAGAAATTATTAGTATGACGCAGGCGGCTCCGGCCGTCGTCGTCGCTGCTGCCGGTGGAGGTAGACAACCACAACAAAAAGGAGTTGGACGGACGCATCCTGAGATCTGCAATCGCTTCTCTAAAACCGAACTGTTGGTACTCCATCTCTTTTTACCCACACACTTCAATTTATGTAGTATGTTTAATTGTTAATTAATCGTTTAATTGTTAATCGATTAATAGTCATCTAAATCTATTGGCGATCTTTATTATGCATATTTATACTAATTTTATGTTAATTTAATATTTCAGGAAACAATGAAGAACTTGCTCCAAAAAATATTCATCATTCATTTGTCTTGGATTCCAATCCAATAAAAATCCAAGGTACATAATTGTGTTTACTATTATCGCTTGTGCAGGTAATGTATGTTGTCGACAATATGTCACTGATATGTTGGCGGTGATCCGGAAATAGACCAAACATTTATTTTGTTTTTAAATTTTACGATCGTAGAAGATGTAAGGGAATTGGATAGTGAGTGACCAAATGCTTAGCAAAACATATTTAATACTAGTAAAACTTGGATAAATTATGCCTAATGGACCATTTCAGATTTCGAGTACAAGTTTAGTTCTAATTAGTAGGAAATTGAGAGTACTTATTATAAACCTTCGTAACACGGAATTAGGTTTAGGTAAAATTGGAAAGTTATCGTGCATGTGCATGTAGTTTTCGATAATACATTACTGATATGTTGGCCATGATCCGGAAATAGAGTAGACATTTATTTTTCAATTAATTTGTACGATGGTAGAAAATGGAAGTAATTTGGATAGTGAATGACCGATACAGTGATTTGTATTAATTCTTTCCCACAGGAAATAGAGAACAAGAAGGATATTTAAACATTCTCACATGAAAACTACACTACAGAGAACAACAAGTATATTTAAACATTCTCACATGAAAACTACAGAGGCATACAAGTTCAACTTTATATTAATATTCATAACCACTAAAGTACTCAAGAAGCTCGTATTGTCATAAATATTAATTCTTTCCCACAGGAAGGATGAATACAGCCGGACAGTGGAGTATGAGCTCTTTCTGTTTTTATTTTTTCTCTTTTCATATAAACTTTCATTTATGCTGTCTTATTTGTTTCCTTAATCTCTTTTGCTAATTATGTAGCTCATCTGTTGTGGCTGCTGGTCTTCTTCGGGTTGTGGGAAAAGATCTTGCAGAACTCCCCTTTGCAGCTACAGCCATTTCCAATCAACGCAAGGTGAGTTTATGTCCTTTACTAAAAAGCAAGAGCACAAAAATGGTGCCTTCCACCCTCGTGTGGATTCTTGAGCATTCGGTGATTCACTATCCAAATCACTGTATCGGTCATAAATATTAATTCTTTCCCATAGGAAGGATGAATACAGCCGGATGTATTGTGTGGTTGTGACAGTGGAGTATGAGCTCTTTCTGTTTTTATTGTTTCTATTTTCATATAAACTTTATCATTTATGTTGTCTTATTTGTTTCCTTAATCTCTTTTGCTAATTATGTAGCTCATCTGTTGTGGCTGCTGGACTTCTTCGGGTTGTGGGAAAAGATCTTGCAGAACTCCCCTTTGCAGCTACAGCCATTGCCAATCAACGCAAGGTGAGTTTACGTCCTTTACTAAAAAGCTAGAGCACAAAAATGGTGCCTTCCACCCTCGTGTGGATTCTTGAGCATTTGGTGATTCAAGTGGTATGGAGGGGAACCAGCTCTAAGCCAATACTTTATATCTTAGATGTACTAGCTTATAACCCGTGCAAAGCACCGGCTACTTTTCATTTTTTTATAATTTACTTATGGTATAGTATAATATAATAAATATTAATTTTAATATGTTATTGGAAAAATACGAACCTTACATCTTTGTTAATAATAATTTTTAGTATTAAATATAAATTAATATGTTGTTGAAG
Source organism: Saposhnikovia divaricata (assembly GCA_036435485.1). Classification (NCBI taxonomy): domain Eukaryota; kingdom Viridiplantae; phylum Streptophyta; class Magnoliopsida; order Apiales; family Apiaceae; genus Saposhnikovia; species Saposhnikovia divaricata. Next base: position 205,129,478 of record CM071600.1, read on the forward strand.
GGAATCGAACCTTAGACCTCTGTATATAATATTGCATCTAACGATCATGATCTATTAGAGTTGAATATCTAACGGTTGTGAATGAGGGATAACAAAAAATGAGGGATAACCAAAAAAGGGGTAACCAACTACAAATTATACCCCTTTTGCTTATTATAATATAGTATAGATGTCTCCATCTTTTACTATCTTGTGATGGTAGAGGACCTTGAACTTGTATGCCTCTGTAGTTTTCATGTGAGAATGTTTAAATATCCTTGTTGTTCTCTATTTCCTAGTGCTTTGTGCATCTTTTGATATCTTTGCTTATTATTTATCGTACACATTTGCAAATGTGAAGAATTTCGAATGAGTTAATCTTCTTGATTATAAATCAGTAAGGAAACTACCTCCTTGTTAATGTGAAAACAGAATAGAAGTAATTAAAAGCTTCCCTTTTCCCGAAAAATTCTACGTAGGAAACTAACTCCTAATTTAAAAGGGCTAAAAATTTGAAACTTCCTTAAAGTTGGATTGTACTGCATGCCCAAGTTTCTATGCAATCTTCCAAATTTTGGCCTTAAAGAGTCGTTGGTAGAATATCTGCACACTGCTTCTGAGATTAAGAATTTTCCATCTTCTCTGCAGCAAAATGTATATCATAACATGCTTAGTGCTAAATAGTAGGAAATTGATAGTACTTATTGTAAATCTTCGTAACACGGAATTAGGTTTAGGTAAAATTGGAAAGTTGATAGTGCATGTGCATGTAGTTTTCGATAATACATTACTGATATGTTGGCCATGATCCTTTTATTTTAATTTTCACGGACATAGAAAACATAAGTGAATTGGATAGTGAGTGACCAAGTGCTTAGCAAAAAATATATGGATCTAGTGAAGTTGTAATTGGGATAAATTAGCATACATGAGACTCGCATGCCTTAGGGCTCATTTCATGCTCCGAGTACAAGTTTAGTGCTAATTAGTAGGAAATTAAGAATGATTATTGTAGTGATTCATAGTAAGGAATTAAATTTAGGTAAAATCGGAAGGTCAATAGTGCATGTGCTTGTTATTGTTGAATACGTCACTGCCTCACTGGTATGTTGGCCATGATTCGAAAATAGAGCATGCATTTATTTTTCCTTTAATTTGTATGAGGGTAGAAAATGGAAGTAAATTGGATAGTGAATGACCGATATAGTGGAACTGGGATAAATTAATATGCATTGGACTCACACATTTTTGGATGTAGTGAAACGGGGAGAAATTAATATACATTGGACTCGCATGCCTAATGGCCCATTTGATGTTCGAATACAAGTTTATTGCTAATTTGTAGGAAATTGAGATTTCTTATTTTGAAGATTTGTAATTCAGAATTAGATTCAAGTAAAATCGGAAAGTCTATTGTGCATGTGCATTTAGTTTTTAATTACATGTCAATGATATGTTGGCCATGATTCGGAAATAGACCAGGCATAATGGAACTGAGTTGGATAGTGAGTGGTCGAGTGCGTGCTTAACGACCCATTTTATGCTCTCCCTCGTAACTAAAGTTTTAAAATCCTAAAAATCACTAAAAACAAGTACAAACACCGGTTAAAACATCTTATACACAAGTATATACAAACATTTGCATAAACTGAAGCCTTAAATCGAGATTTCAAGGAGAAAATTATGTAATTAGAATGAAAAATGCCCTGGTTGTGATCGAGAGAGATGAAATGGAGCTTTTATCTAGGGTTTCATGTGTTTTTAGTTTTTATGTGTAGGTGTATATATATTAGAGAGAGAGAGAGAGCAGTGAGATATGTATAACATGGGAATGAAAATGAGGGCGTGTGCTATATTCTTGAAGACTCTGGACCGATTTGCCTAGCAAAACCGAACCGAAATAAAATGGATCGGTTTATTCGGTTCGGTTTACTATAAAACCGAAATTTTAAAATTGCCTATTTTACACCTGTTGCTACAGCCTTCTCATTTCTCAACAGAATAAAATGAAGCATTCAGTAGAATCGTTCTTTCCCATTAACAACTACAAAGTCAAGTACTGAAGTAGCTTTTACAAAACAAGCAAATGAAGTACCAAAATGAAATTACATTGTTGGAATTTGGAAGTTTGGAACAATAACAATTAAAAAAGTGATAATGACATGATTACATGAACTAAAATTAAAATTTCCATCCTTGAGTCCTTGACTGCTGGTCTGCTGCATCTGCAACATCAAGCAGTAACATGAGAAGTCCATTCCTGAAAATTATATTAAAAAACAGATCATGTATTGTAATGTTACAAAACATATCAGTTAGGAACCAATTTACCTGAGTACTTCAAAACATAGGTATGGTCCTTTATCAGAATCTAAAAGTACAGATCACTTACTTAGTTACTTGTTTACATCAGGGTGGTAATTCCTGGCAAGCTAAAAAAGATCAACACTAAATCAGTCAGATTGTAGCAAATCACAGTTCATTAGGTGGTTCATATAACCATGACTAACAATTTTAGTCAGTTGGGCATTTGTGGTTCTTAAGTTTTGTCTAAAATTTGTGATTTTTTAGGTCACGAGAGAATTCAACATGCTATTCGTTTTTGCTACTTGAGGTTTTTTTGCTAGTACTTGAGGTATATTTTATTTTCTTAAATATATTCCTCTTTTTGTTTAATGGTTAATCAGGTCAGGGTTCTGATGCTGCTATGGACCATGCTGACGCTGAAGGGATAAATCTGAAACGGAAAAGAAAACCTACTGGCTACTGCAAAGGTGCTGGAATTACAAGCAGAGAAAAACAAGAAGTCCATGCCAAAGGTGAAGCCATTTGGCAAATCAGGGAACAAAAACAAGCCAGAAAATGAGCAGGACAGTGATGTGTCCATATAATGAGAGTATCATTTCCCAACTGTGTAGCCAGGAGCTTGACTTGTCCTTTCAGTTAGTACTTGTCCCATCTTGTTTTTACATCCAAACACAACATAGATTTGCAATCAATATTTTGTAAGTCAATGCACTCTTTGAATTTGGCTACTTTAGCCGGAGATTGCCTCACAAATCTAACCGCCTTTCTAACTCTTACAACCGATGGATTTAGAGTTTAGATTTGAAAGGGATTTAAATATTTAATACATGTTTCGATGACTAAAGGCTTTAGAGTTTAGATTTGAAAGGGATTTAAATATTTAATGCTGTAAGGTCTTTTTTTATTTGTCTGTATGGTTTTTGTTGATGTGATTGTTATGTTTGTGTTAACATTAAGTATACACCATTTAAACTTGTTTAATGTATTTGTTTTATGTGCGAATGTGTGTGCTGTTATATGTTTGTATATTAGTTTATTTGTTTCTGCCTTTCCGGCATTTTTATTTTGTGTTGTTACTGTTTTTAAGCCTGATTTATGAGTACCTTTTTATTTTTATGGCTATTACTTGTTTATTTACATGTTCTAATTTTTATGTGTTTGTATTGTTTTTGCTTATACACCTGGACTTGGTTCATGTATTTTCTCATATAATGTTTTGTTTGAATAAATATGACATCTTTAGCTTCCAAAGGCTTTGCGTTCTTGTTTGATATATTCACTATATTATTGTGTTGTTATATTCCATATAGTATATAGGTTTGCGTTAGTTATCGGGCTGGAAGCGTTATCAACAATTTACAGTTATTGTTGTTTTTGTTTGTTAGATGTTTTGATAATAAAATACTTACAAGGTGATTATGTAATATTGGTTAGGGCCTTGAAGTTTTAAGGTGCATTTTATTTGTTTGTATTATTGTTGCATTTGTTACTTTTGGTTGTCAAGCATTTACAAAATGTTGATAGAAGAAAAATGATGCATCCAAAACACTTTGTACATTACGTTCTAAGAATTTTTACTTTAGTACATAATTTGTTTGTTCCTAAATTTCTTCTTCTATGCGTCGTTTGAAGTATCTCAAGTTTTTTTTGTTAAAGAATTTTATATAGGCAAGGATGATCAAAATATGAAGTGGTCCTTGTGTGCTGTATTGTGTTTTAATTGTGATAGTATTGCTAGGTTATATGTATGCAGGTTATACCAACTATTTGTGCAAATCAACATTGGTGTTATTTGTACCAATTGAGATTTTCTGTCATTTAACATGTTTTTTAAATGATAGGTATCAAAGAATATTGCCTCCGGAACTGTGTTCGGGCCAATTAAAAGATGAGTTCAAGAAGAGGGGGCAAATTTGGTGCGGAAGTACCTACTGCTGGTTCGACTGGCTTATTCAATGGGAAAACTGTCCTTCAAGTTTCTGATCGCTGGGCCGGTCAAGTGGCTTAGAATCCCAGTGTGGAAGTTTCAGGCAATCCCTGGGCAGGAGCTGAGGGGCCTTCTAATGCCTGGCCAGGAACTAAGCAGCCTGTCAGTGCCGGGGCAGGACGGGGTTCTGCCAATGCATTTGCAGCACTGGTAGGTGACTATAGAAGGCCCACTGGCAGAGGTTGGAACCCATCTTTCTCATAAGAGTGTGAGAACAAATCTGATCAACCAGCTGTTATTTCTCCTCCTCTTCAGCATGGGTGGCAATGGCGTAGTAACATGTCTCAGGCAGCAAAGGTGGGTAATATATCTGCTTCAAACCCTACCAACGCCACAGATGACAAAGAGGAAAGGAAATATGCTGATGAAGAGGATTTTGATACTGAAGATATTTATGACTCTGATGAGTATGACTTGGATGAAAGCCAACTGAGTCACGAGACTCCTGTGGGGAGTTCAGTACTTACAGGTTTTTTTAAAACCCTAGATGAGATGAAAGCAGAGGAATTCAATGAGCCTGACAGGCAGTGGCACTGCCCAGCATGTTATGGCAGGCCTGGTGCGATTGACTGGTATCGTGGACTGCAAGCCCTAATGACCCATGCTAAAACTAAAGGCAAAAGAAGGGCAAAGGGCCACAGGGTACTTGATCAACTGTTGGATGAGTAGCTGCGGAGGAAGGGAACTTCTCTAGTCCCTGCCAGTGAAGCCTTTGACAAGTGGAAAGGATTAAGCGAAAATTCTGTAAGACACAGGGAAATAGTATGGCGACCTATGGTGTTCATAATGAACATAGAACTTGACAAAGATGACAACGAAAAGGTAAATGTTCATTTGATATTCTATTAGATGTTGCACCCTTAATTTTTTGAGTGACAAATCTAAATTTTAACAGGAATATGATGATCAGCCTTTTTTTTGTATGTTCCTTGTGCCTTACTGTTTTTTGCTTACTATTGCATTTTCAGTGGGTTGGAATGGGAAGTAACGAACTTCTTGAGTACTTTAGTGGTTATGAAGCCGTGAAGGCACAACACTCCTGTGTCCTCAGCTGTTGGTTATTTCGAGGCTGACCGATTAAGCAAGCGTTTTGAGGATGAAGGAACGAACCGTGATGCTTGGGATCACAAGGCGCAGCGGTTTCTTCCTGGTGGGCAACGCCTGTTATATGGTTACATGGCAGAGAAAGGAGATATCGATATATTTAACCAGCACTCTAAAGGTCCACTATTTTGTAACCCTTACTTATGTCAAAAGTACGTGTTCCCTCATTTTCTTCTTTTTCTTCTTCTTTAGATTAAAATTTTCTTATCTTTGATTGGTTAGGCAAGTCCATAGTAAATTTTGAAATGAAATCGTACGAGGAGATGGTAGTTAACTCAATAAGGCAGATGAGTGAGGACAATGACAATGACAATGATATCCTCAGCTGTCACAAGAACATAGCTGTGAAGGAGAAAAAGTATGCAAAAACACTTGAAGATTTGTTTGGTTTGCCAAACGAGAAACTACGCAGGACCCAGTAAGAGAATCGTATAGTGCGACAAAGAACCAATATGCATCAGGAGCAACATAAGGAGGAGGTAATCACTGATCCTTTATGATAGATAGGGCAAATATGTTATGACTGTTACGGAAGTGTGTACGAGTTTATGTTGTCTCTGTTGCACAAATCACTTACAATCCGTGTCCCCTGTTTTTAGTAATTGTTTTCTGAATTGTAAAGTTTATACATTAAACCGGTAAGCCGTTTTACATTCTATTTAATATATACTTGTTTTTCACCTTCTATTTAGTATTTTGACAGTCTGGCCATTAAACTAACATTTTTTCTGTGCTTTTTATTATATTTGAGTACTTCAAGACACATGGCTACTTGTTCACTTTTCATATTGTAGTAGTAGTAGAACTTTTCTTTAAAAGTTTGGTTAGTCGGTCGGTACGGTACCTATTGATTTTACTTATTTACCCTTACTTAAACTAACTAATCAATTTCCTTCTTGAGTTTAAACATATTATCTTTTCTATTTTCAAGAACTAACTAATTTCCTAAAATACAATATCCTTTTATATTTTATCTAACTAAAATTTCTACTTTATTAATCAATTTCCTGTGGATGAAGCCAGGTTGCAGAAAGGCCAAATTGATGAATTTGTTCTTGTCGGTGGAAGTAGTAGGATTCCAAAGGTTCAACAACTCCTTAAGGAATACTTTGAAGGGAAAGAACCCAACAGGAGTGTGAACCCCGATGAAGCAGTTGCCTATGGCGCTGCCATACAAGGAGGAATCCATAGTGTGGAGGAGAGTGAGGAGGACATAAGGTTCAGGCCGTTCAGCCAAGAGGAACTTGACCAGTTGGTTAGTGAGGCGGTGTTAAGGATGGAGCGTGAGGCGGAGTCAAGTAGAAGATTAAGTGACAACCAGTCCTCAGAGAAAGAACACTCTGAACTCTGAAGAAAAGCATAAAAAGGTAGAAGATGCATGTAAGCCAATTATCACAGCAGTGTATCAAAGAGACCTCTAGTAACATCCCTTCTTCACATGTACTTGTTATCATTGAGCATTGAGGGGAAGATGCAGTTCATATTTTCTGGTAGATTATTATAAGACAAATGATTTTGCAATCCTCTGTTGTGGCTATAGAAGATGGCTTACTTTCACGTTTACTTTGCACGTGAATTAGTGCAATTTTGGGTAAAAAAATTTGCGACCATATATAATTTTTAATAGGTACTTAATAGTAACTTACTTAAAATTTGTAATTTGACTTGACAGAAAATTGTTATAATCATTCCCATGACCATATATAATTTTTAATATTTTTTTCACATTTTTTTAAATTTTTAATAATTTATACATTATTAATCAAACTATCCAAATACATAATAACTTATAAGTAAAAAAATTATCTTTTTTTTGCTAAGTAAAAAAAAAAATACTTTTACTTGTAAGATAACAAAATAACTTTAAATGATAAGTAACTTTAGTATTACACCATCTTAAAAAGGTTTCCATGAAAAAAAAATCTTTAAAATTTTAAACTACCCGGCACCCTCGGTCCAGAGACAAAAGAATGAATTTTGGATTTATTCAAATTAAGAATGTTTAATGGAAACGATTTGGAAAATAGCTTAGATGACACAAATAAAGTTACAAGTAAAAATATTTGGATTTCAATAAACTCCCAATTTATTTGGATTGTGTTAGTCTCTCCTTGTGAGAGTTTGATTTTTTTCTTTTGATTGAGTTTTTGGTGTTGTTCTATGACCGAGATTATAGATCGACAAGAGTTTCATGATTTTGATTCAAAGATGAAGGTTCTTATTGGATCGCATCCATGGTCGATAGCTCAAACATGATTAGATCCAGATGGAGGTCTCAATAAAGTTGTTCGATTCGACTATGATTTATCATTATATATTTTATTTTATTTTTAAAAGTAAAAATATGATATTAGAAGGACCGTAAACTTAAAATAATATATAACATCCATTACTCTTATTTTAAGGAAAGAACTTGCATAAAAAATTAAAATTTAATGACGTTAATGTTGGAAAACATTATTGAAGGACTTGCACAATAAAATATCAATAGTTTTTTTTTTGTGCCAAGAAGAAACGTTTTATTCATAAAAATCAAAGTACAAAACCCCTACATTGTTACGGAGGGATTTATGATGGTTTCTTTCATCCACAAACCACAAAAGCTTATTATCTAGTCGAAAAATATGGTCCTGTTTACTTCAAGAAAAGTTTTCCATTTTTTTATTTTCAAATATTCCAAAATTTTCTTAACTTTTATATTCTTAGAAAATTATAGAAAACTTAGAAAACATGTTCCGAACACGTATTTTGGTTGAACTATATTTTTTGCTTTTTTAAAAATAATTATCTACATGTTAGAATTTTTACCATCGGTAAATTTACACTCTTGTTTATTACTCTAATGCATATAATTTTATATTTTAAATTTTCTGAAATTTTTAATGGAACTTACAAATATTTCTAAAGTTATATAAATATTTTCCAAAAAACAATTTTTATCATATGTTTATCATAATATAAAATCCTATTTTTTAACAAGTAATATGTGAATAATACATTATTTTAAAATTATTAATTTATGAGTGTAAAATTTTCTATTAACTAATTAAATATGGGTAACATAATAATATGATTCCACATGGCTCATGAATAACATACACAGTAACAGTACAGTGTTTTTTAAAAAAATATTTTAGTACAAAAATACATAGTTAACTAATGTACAGTGTACACATGTATATGAAGCAGGATGGAGAGGTGCGGGGATTGAAGGCGGGTCTTTAATACAATTTTACAGTGTTTTTCATTTTTCCAAATTTGGAAAACAATCAATTGATGTTTTCCATAATTTTCCAAAATGTAGTTATAATTTAGAAAACTTGGTTTTTTAATTTTCCAGTTTTCTTTTCTAAAGATACTCAATTGGAACACAATTTTTTTTTTCTTAAAATTTTTTTCCAGAAAACAGGTAAAGTAAATCGGGGCTATGTTTAACCATGTACGTGTCGTAATCTAAATTACGACAAACTAGCTTATATACCGTGCGATGCACTGGTGACTTTTAATATTTGTTATTTTATTATATTTTTTTATATTTAATTTTATTTTAGAGATGCATTTGTCATAAAATTAGGTTTTTTAATAATTAGCCGGTTAAAATAGGTCTAAATAAGTAGGCCTATGGATTTGTTTGAATTTAATATGTTTTTATTAGGCTCGTTAAAGTAAGTTTTAATAAGCAGGTCCGTCAAAATAAATTTAAAAATATATATTCCCAAGATTTGTTAAAATTAGAATATTTAAATATTTAAAAGTTTGGTTAGTCGGTCGGTCGGTCGGTTGGTCAGTCGGTACGGTACCTATTGATTTTACTTATTTACCCTTACTTAAACTAACTAATCAATTTCCTTCTTGAGTTTAAACATATTATCTTTTCTATTTTCAAGAACTAACTAATTTCCTAAAATACAATATCCTTTTATATTTTATCTAACTAAAATTTATACTTTATTATTCAATTTCCTTTTTCAGGTTAGACATATTACCTTTTCTACTAACTAATCAATTTCTTTATTGAGGTTAAACATATTATCTTTTTTCTTTTTCAAAAACTAAATAATTTCCTTTTTCTGATAAAATATAATATCCCTTTATATTTTATCTAACTAACTAATTTCCTAAAATACAATATCCTTTTATATTTTATCTAACTAAAATTTCTCCTTTATTAATCAATTTCCTTTTTCATGTTAGACATATTATTTTTTCTACTAATTAATAAATTTCCTTCTTGAGGTTAAACATATTATTTTTTCTCTTTTTCAAAAACTAAATAATTTCCTTTTTCTGATAAAATATAATATCTCTTTATATTTTATCTAACTAAAATTTCTCCTTTATTAATCAATTCCTTTTTCAAGTTAGACATATTACCTTTTCTATTTTTAAATAACTAAACAATTTCCCTTTTCAAGTAAAATAGAATATCTTCCACATTTTATTTAACTAAAATATCTCTTTTAAAAATAGTACGAGCAGTTTTGTTTAATAAAATAACATAATTATATTATAATTACTATTAACTAATCAATTACCTTTTTCACCCAAAACACGTCACCTTTTCTTTTTTCTCTAATTAACATCTCTCTTTTTCCAATTATATCATGAACGATTACCTTTTTCAACCAAAAAACGGTACCTTTTTTCTTTTCTCTTATTAAAATCTCTCTTTTTCCAATTATATAACAGATGTTTCTATTTAATAGAATAAAATAATAATATTATAATACTAATAATTAACTGATTACCTTTTCAGCTAAAACATATCGTCTTTTCTATTTTTTTCTAATTAAACTCCCTTTTTTTCTAGAAATATCACGGGCAACATTAATTTCTCATTTTCTAAAAACTATGAGCAATTTTATTTAGTAAAATGACATAATTAAATTATAATTATATAAGCTAATCAATTACCTTTTTCACATAAATAATTTCATTTTTTTATTTTTCACGTTACCTTTCTATTTTCTCTAACTAAAATCTCTCTTTTTCCAATTATATCAAGGAAGGTTTTATTTAATAAAATAAATTAATAATATTTTAATATTAATAATTAACCGATTATCTTTTTCAACTAAAACGTATCATCTTTTCTATATTTTTTTAACTAAAATCCTTCTTTTAATAGAAATATAATGGACAATATTAATTTCTCCTTTTCTAAAAATATTTCGTGCAATTGTATTTGGTAAATAAGCTAATTAAATTATAATTGCTAAAAACTAATCAATTGAATTTTTCACCAATAACAAGTTTCCTTTTTAATTTTATCTAACTAAATCCTATCTTTTTCTAATCATATCACATGCATTCTATTTAATAAAAATAATAATTTACAAAAAAATCGTTTACCAGATAAAAGTGTTTTAAGAAAAAAAAAATATTTTAATAAAAAACAGTAAAAAAAATTTTAGGTTTGATAATAAATATTGTTGTGGAACGAAAAGTAGGGTGTATTTATTGCGTATTGAATTCTAGGGTTAGGGAGAGCTTCGAGCTTTAATGGCTGATTAAGTGTTTCGTGACTTAATTCGGATCCTCACAAGATGCCTACGTATCTTGCAATATATCAAGAATCAAGCCAATAAAACGTAGTTCTGAATGTGAAGGAATAGGTCCTTATATAGGTGTTGAAAACCCTAGAATTAAAGTTGAAATAGGAGACTTGGTGGGCAAGTTATTCAGTTGGCCCAATTCTAGAGCCTTCCAAGAGATAAGGAGATAAGTATTGAAGGTGCATGCCTTGGGGGCTACTCCTAGTATGATTTATTTTCCTTTTAAGACTCAATCTTGAAGATTGAAACTGGCTGATTTATTAATTACGAATTTATTATCATGAATAAGGTTTTGGGCCTCACTAAAGGGCTTTAACCTTGGACCAATCTAGGCTTATTAAATACCACATTAAATGTATTTTTAGGATTTACTTTTAGCCCATATCATTTGCCCCCTAACTTCAAGGAAAACTGATCAGGTTTTCCTTGAAGTTATTACGGCCTTGTTCGAGACTTAGGTCAGGGTTTATCTTTGATATCGTTTTGATGTAAAGCGTGGAGCGACCGACGCGTATACAACGACGTTAGATTATGCCAACGATATTGAACGGTGAACGGCGATAAACAACCTTAAATGACGTTTAAACAATGTTAAGCGACATTAAACGGCGTTAAACGGCGCTAAACGGCACTAAACGGCACTAAACGGTGCTAAACAGCCTTAAACGACGTTTAAACGACGCTAAACGGCGTTAAACGGTGCTAAACGGCACTAAACGGCACTAAATATCACTAATTTGAAAACATTAAATTGCGCTTCGAGCATAAAATTATTTTTCCATATTTATGGAATTTCTTGGAATTTTATCTCCAACTTTTCTCGGATTTTTTTTTTTTTTGTCCGTTAATCAATTTAATCCTTTCATAGGATTAAACATTTTTGCTAGGATGATTTTATTGTAATTTTAGTGTGCCTATCGGACATTAAAAATATTTGTGCATATGCAAAATATTTTTCCTTGGACTTCAAGAAATTAATAATTACAATTTCTGATTTTTCCAACCATTTTGTAGAATTCCACATTTTTAAAGGAATTTATTTTGATTTTTGGTGTCAACAGACATTTGTAAAATATTTTTGAAAATTAATTCAAAAATTTTATGTATGCAGACCGTGCATAAAATTATTTTTTTCTTGCTTTCAAGAATAATAAATATTAATCTCAGTTTTCCCGTTTTTGATCAATAATAATTCAAAAGAATAACCATTCCTCCTCCTTTTTTTTTTTTTTGCCATCAAGCTTCAGTTGTATATACAACCCACTCGTGGTTCAACCACGAGCAGGAGACATCCTGTATCCCACGAGTTGAAACTTAAGACTTCACTTGTAGATGCATGCATGGTTATACAAACGAGCTACTCGTTGTAAAATAGCGAGCAGAAGACAATTTGCAGTCCACGAGGAGGAACATCACCTGCTACTCGTGAGCCTGTGCATAGGTAGATACAAAATTTCTTCTAAATCGCCAACTGATTGCGCGCAGCCTTCTTTGTGTCAACCTACTCGTTGTTTAACAACGAGCAAAATACATACTTTTTGCCACGAGGAGATGCACTACACTCATCAAGGGTTTCCTCACAAACATGGGCCTGGGCTTGGCTTCTAGTAATTTTTATACATAGTTTTGTTATACTCTTAAGTATAATTATATTTTAGCAAAAATAAATCCTGCCTCAATTTGAAAACACAAGCCACCCGTAGTTCAGCCACGAGCAGGAGACATGCAAAAAATCAACGAGCACCATTGCTGCTTTCCAGTATTGGATTTTCTCATTATTTGCATTGTACTGGTGGGTTAACCACGAGCAACCCGGCTCTTTTTGTAACACTTTTACTATTTCTTTTTATTGTACTTTCACGTATTCTTCTGGAAGATAATTAAATAATTAATTTCTTATTTTTTTACGAGGAATTTCTCCTCAGAACAAATGGGTTTCAGACCTTTTCCTGGAATTTTCTTTGGGCCAGGCCTTTACACCACATAGGTTTAGTTCTTTTAAGCCCACGAATCCCCTTTTTTTATTAGGGTTTCTACCCTCATTATTTCACCAATAACATCTGATATTTGCTCAAAAATTAAAATTTCTAACATTAATATGATCGTTGGAAGCTTCTAGAATAAGTTTCTGACTTGGGCTGGCCCATAAACCTGAAATTTTTATGGGCTTTTCACTTTTTACCGCGTACAGGCAGTTACCAGGTGATATCAACCGGCTGTTTGCAGCTATATAATAGTGAGATGAGGCACTTGTTTTCTCACTTTTCTTCTCTCAAAAATTTTCTTTCTAAAATTTCTCTCATTCAAGTGAAGTTTAAAAGGTTCTTCCTTAGGGTTTCAAGAGCATTGTTCTAGGGTTCCACCCAAGGCGATCACCATCCACCGTGTTTTACCAGTTTCCGGTTGAAGATTTAAAGAATCTTCATCTTTTCCGTTTGCTCCTAATCAATTTCTGGGTCTCAAAGCTTCATCTTACCATTATCAATGGCAGATTCCGGCAATTCCCAGCAATCCGAGCAATCTCAACTCACCCCAACGGTGGCTCCAGCTAGGCCTCCAAGAGCTGCAAGAGGTAAAACCAAAATCTCTCTTGTTCATAGCAATGTCGTTACACTTAGGGACTTGTTAGAGGAATTTTCTACTGCTTTCCCCAATATCGCTCATCTTGATGCATACAATATCCCTAGCAAATATGATCAACCAAAAGTAGATTTAATATCCACGCTTTTTGGTATTGTAAGCCCTTATAGGGTCGTAGCTGCTAGTCCATTTGATAGAGCCTGCAACCCTAAAGAGGGTGCCATTTGTCTATTTAAGGAGACATTTTATGCTGGGTTTAGGTTGCCTCCTCCACCCTTTATCTTTCGTCTCTTAGCTGAGGTAAGAGTTTGTCCAACTCAACTATATCCTAATGCTTGGAGATTCATATATTGCTATCTAGTTCAATGTCGTAAACACAAACTTGAGCCTAGTGTTTCCGTATTTAGATATCTCTTTAAATTCACGAATTCCCCAAACACAGGTTGGGTTCAGATCTCTCATAGGAGCCTTTCTCGCACTTGTTTCATCCCTGGTACTTCCCCAGATTCTCTTCCTAATTGGAAAAAAGAATTCCTTTACCTTTTCATGGATGGGGCAAATTGGGGAGACTTTTTTAGGCTTAACTTTTCTAAATCCGTATATGGGTCTATGCGAGACATTAAATTGGGTGTAGACGAGCGAGCTGCTATTGAGATCCTTACAGCTGATGGCACAAATCATTGTGCTCAATTAATTTCTGAGGGGTCCCTTCAAGCAGTAAAGCTAAGTGATTTGGGAGAACAGGGTAGACATGCTTTCCTTTAACTTAATTTTATACCTCTTTATTTTTGCTTGTGGTCTTATATATTTTCATGTTTATAACAACCTTGGTTGCGCTTAATGCTGTTTTCCAAAAGAGGGAGAGGATGGCAGAACAGAGGTCAGGAGTGAACACACAGCGATCCAAGAAGGTCAAAACTGGCCTTACTACTGAGGCTGAGGGATCTGAAGTAGTTGTTCCTGCCTTTCTCACTCACTCTGAGAGGATTGATGTTTCTGAGGATCCCTCATCTTTCGAAGTTGGATGGGGACTTCGAAAGAAGGACACAGTTGTTGGTGATACTCATCGTGCGGCCGAATGGTCTCGAAGTATAGTTACTCCTCGTGACCGGGCTAATGTGGTGTAGTCTTCTGATGACCTCCGGGTTGAGAACCTCGGGGCTCATGGCATTGCGACGGTATTATTCTTCCTTTCCCTTCTCGTTGCCTTAAATTCTTTATTCTAATTATTTCTTACCACTTTGTTTTGTGTTATTTTTAGATTAACGCTTACTTCCAGGCTGGGCTTCATAACCTAAAAAAAGTTCGCCAGGAGCTAACTATTGCAGAGAGGGACCATGATAGAAACAAAGCTGATGCAGATACTAACTTTGTGAGGTTTCGATCTGTGGAGATGGAACTTGCTGCGGAGAAGGAGAAGTCTAGAAGATTGGAGCTGGAGCTTGCCAAGGGTAAGGAGCAAATTTTGAAGGAGTACCGTTCCTCTAGGGAGTTTGAAGAGCTCCTTAATGCTGAGTACGATGCTAACTTTCCAGCAACTTTTAACATGTGTTGGGAGAAAATCATTGAAGAGCTAGGACAAAAGATTTCTGGGGTCACCTTAGCAAAGTACCCCGCACCTGCCATTCCTGGTGCCTCCAGTTCTACCCAGGAGACTGTTTGTGAGACAGCTGCTCAGTTCTCTACTCAACTAGCCAGCGATTCCCAGCCCTTACCTTCCCAGGAAGGAGTTTCATCTCCTATTGTTGAAGACTTGGAAACTTTCCCTGTGGCGGATGACCCTGCTTTCACCCATTCCATTGATGTGGGTGACTCTCTTAAGGATCTCGATATATAGATAGCCTTGCACGGCTTACTTTTGTACTTATTTATTTGAGACTTTTACCCTTCGGGGATTTTATCTTATCTTCAGCTTAGCTCTAGCTTATGCCTTGCATGGCTTATTTATGTATCGAACTAAACCTTCGGGGCTTTAATTTACAGTTTGTTTATCATGCTTTTTAGAGTTTTCTTAGTACTTGGCCTTATGGCTCACACACACCCATGCTTTGGTACAACATTTGCTTTACGTGTTTATAATAACAAAACAAAAAGAATAACTTAATTGAAAACAAGAAACAAACTTCATTAATAGGTTTGACGAAAAATGTCAATAAATAGGGGTCAACCCTTACATAGATACTCTACTTCCTACTCGGAGTTTTTAAACTCTGATATGGTTTCATCGATCTTATTTCTAGTTACCTATGAGCTACGTCCTACTTAGGATAATTAAACATAATAGACCTTGAGATTCGATGCATGCCAAGTGCGAGGCGCCTCGTTTCCTTCCAAAGTCTCCAACTTGTATGATCCTCGTCCCAGCGTACTTTTGACCCGATATGGGCCTTCCCAATTCGGTGCCAACTTCCCCCTTTGTCCCACTCCGGATGCTTCAATCTTTCTGAGTACTAAGTCTCCCTGACGGAAAAACCTTTCCTTTACCCTTAGATTGTAATAGAAGGAAGCTTTCTTCTGATGTTCAGTATTCCTAGCATGGGCTTCATCCCTTACTTCATCGATCAAGTCGAGGGCTAGTCTCATTCCCTCCTCGTTGGTGTCTGGTTCGAAGGCTTCCACTCGTGGAGATGCATGCATAATTTCCACGGGTACCACAGCTTCAGCCCCGTAAGCTAACATGAATGGAGTTTTTCCAGTAGTCACCTTGCATGTGGTTCGGTATGCCCAGAGTATGGGTAGTAACTCATCCACCCAAGTATTTCTGGAGCGTTCCACTCTTTTCTTCAGTCCATCAAGGATGATTCGGTTGGCAACCTCAGCTTGACCATTAGCTTGAGGGTGGGCAACTGAGGTGAATCGAAGCTCAATCCCATTCTCTTCACAATAGTCCTTGAATTCTTTGTTGTTAAATTGTAATCCATTGTTCGTAACGAGGATTCGTGGTATTCCGTATCTGCACATGACATTCTCCCAGAAGAATTGCATGATTTGCTTGGTTGTGATTTTAGCCAAAGGTTTGGCCTCAATCCACTTTGTGAAGTAGTCAATAGCTACAACTAGAAACTTCCTTTGAGCAGTGGCCACAGGAAAGGGCCCAAGAATGTCCATCCCCCACATAGCAAACGGGATGGGGGAGCTAACGGATGTCAACATCTCTGGTGGTTGTCTAACCACTGGTGCATGTTTCTGGCACCGATCACACTTTTTCACGTACTCTTTGGCATCAGCCATCATCTCAGGCCAATAGAATCCAAGCCTGACTATCTTGTGAGCTAGGGACCTGCCCCCCAAGTGTTGTCCGCAAATTCCCTCATGGACCTCCTCAATAGCTGATTTGGCCTCTTCGGGCCTCAAACACTTTAGATATGGAATCACAAAAGATTTCTTGTAGAGTATCCCTTCAATCAGAGCATACCTCAACGCTCTCACAGATAATTTTCGTGCCTCCGTGGCATTAGTCGGGAGCCAACCAGTCTCGAGGTGTGCTTTTATGGGATCCATCCAACATTCCCTCACCCCAGTAGGTGCGACTAACTTTGAATCGATGGTAGGGGTTCTCAGAACTTGGAAGTAGACACTTCCAGAGTAATTTTCTATCTCAGAGGAGGCGAACTGGGATAAGGCATCAGCCTTGGTGTTTTCCTCCCTTGGAATGTGCTCAATGTAGCACTCATCAAATTGAGTCATTATTGCCTTCACAAGCCTTAAGTATTTAGCCATGGTTTCATCCCTTGCCTCAAACTCTCCATTGACTTGGGCCACAACTAGCCTTGAATCTCCACAAACTTTAAGGTTTTTGACCCTTAGGGCTCCTGCCAAGCCAAGTCTAGCTATCAGAGCTTCATATTCTGCTTCATTATTGGTTGTTGGAAAGTCTAACTTCAAGGCGTATTCAATCATGAATCCATCGGGACTTTGTAAGACAAGACATGCGCCACTTGTTTTCGTTTTTGATGCCCCATCAAAATAGAGCATCCAGAATTCCTTCTCCTCTATTATGGGTTCCTTGTCTTCCTTATTGCCATCCTGAGGTATCTCCTGCCCCCCGACTTCTTGGTTGTCAATGGTGCATTCAACCACGAAGTCAGCAAGTGCCTGAGCTTTGATGGCCATCCTTGGCTTATACTTAATATCGAATTCTCCCAACTCAATTGCCCACTTGATGAGCCTACCACTGGCTTTAGGGCTGTGCAAAATATTCCTCAATGGTTGTCCCGTAAGGACCTCAATCTTATGTGCTTGAAAATAGGGCCGTAGTTTCCTAGAGGCAGTTACCAATGCTAAGGCAAACTTCTCAATGGTGGAGTAGTTCAACTCTGCTCCGTGTAAAACTTTGCTCACATATTTCTGAACCTTGTTTTCCTCCTTTACCAGCACCTCACTCACAGCTTGACATGAAATTGCCAAGTAAAGATAGAGGATTTCTCCCGTACTTGGCTTGGCCAACAGCGGGGCCTCAGACATATACTTCTTCACCTGCTCAAAGGCCTCTTGGCTTTCTTCAGTCCACTCAAAGTTTTTTACCTTCTTCAAGGTTTTAAAGAACGGCAAACACTTGTCCCCGGATTTGGAGATGAATCTCCCTAACGCAGCAATCCTCCCGGTTAACTTCTGTACATCCCTTATAGAACGTGGTGGTACCATGTCCAAAATAGCCTTGATTTTGTCGGGGTTGGCCTCAATTCCCCGTTTTGAGACCATAAGACCCAAAAATTTCCCAGACCCAACACCAAAAGCACACTTGGCCGGATTCAACATCATCTTATGGTGCCTCAGCACTTCGAAAGCCTCGCCTAGGTGTTCGATGTGATCTGCCCTGTATAGGCTTTTCACCAGCATATCATCCACATAGACTTCCATAGTCTTTCCAATGATATGAGCGAAAATCTTGTTTACCAACCTCTGGTATGTAGCTCCTGCATTTTTCAGCCCAAAAGCCATGACTAGGTAACAATACACACCGAAGTCAGTGATGAACGATACCTTAGGAATATCATCCTTATGCATCTTGATCTGATTATATCCACTAAAGCCATCCATGAAGCTTAACATCTCGTGCCCAGCCGTGGCATCTATCAACGTATCGATCCTTGGCAAGGGAAAACAGTCCTTTGGGCATGCGTCGTTCAGACCAGTGAAGTCTATACACATCCTCCACTTTCCATTAGCCTTCTTGACCATCACAGGATTGGCCAACCATTCCGAAAACTGGATTTCCTCAATGAACCCTGCCTCTAGGAGTTTGTCAACTTCCTGTTTTATGGCTTCTTGCCTCTCAGGTGCGAAATTTCTCTTCTTTTGTTTTACCGTCTTCCGGTTTGGATCCACATTCAGGCTGTGTGTTATCAATTGGGGATCTATCCCTGGCATGTCAGCCGCTGTCCACGCGAAGACGTCACTATTGTCTTGCAGAAAGGAGATCAATTTGCTCTTCAAGGGGTCTTTCAAAGATGCCCCGATGTAAGTAACCTTCTCAGAATCTCCCAACTCCAAAGGTATGGGAAGCAAGTCCTCTGCTGGTTTTCCTCTCCGTTCTTCATTCTCCCGAACATCCATATCCTCGATTGGGAGGACCTGCCCCCCGGTTCCATCCGGCCTTAATGCGGCCACATAACAACTCCTTGCCATCTTTTGATCCCCTTTCTCTTCTCCTACTCCATTTCTGGTTGGGAACTTAACCTTTAGATGATAGGTAGAGGCAACCGCCTTGAAAGCATGTAGTCCTGTCCTACCTAGGATAGCATTGTATGTGGATGTAGCTTTGATAACCAAGAAATTTAACATCTGAGTTGCCTCCCGTGGCTCCTGCCCTATAGTCATGGGTAGCTGAATTGTTCCCTCAACTTTCGACTCCACTCCGTTGAACCCATATATGGGCATGTTTGACGGTGTCAACTGAGACTCAGTGTATCCCATTTTTAAAAAGGCATCGTGAAACAAAATGTCCACCGATGCTCCATTGTCAATCAAGACTCTCTTCACTTGGGAGTTGCCTATCACAGGTGAGATAACCAGAGGGTCATCATGGGGAAACTTCACCCCTTCAAGGTCCGAATCATCGAATCCAATTGAGACCTCCGTCTTTGCACGTTTTGGCGCTTCCCCTACAATGTGCATCACTTCTCGTGCATACGCCTTTCTGGAATTTCTACTTGTCACAGCCGTTGTCGGGCCACCGAAGATCATGTTGATCACCGGTCCCCGGGGCTGTTGATTGCGGTTACGATCCTCATCTTTTCTATCATAATCTCGCCTTGGATTTCCCCGATCCCCATCTTTATAGAATTTATTCAATTTTCCCTTGCGGATCAAAAACTCAATTTCATCTTTCAATTGTCTACAATCGTCGGTATCATGTCCCACATCTTTATGGAACCGGCAATACTGATTCTTATTTCTTTTCTCAGGATCAGTCCTTAGTGGCTTCGGCCATCTCACATCCCTGTCTTTTTCTATCTCCATCAGGATTTGACTTCTTGGAGTGTTCAGTCTTGCGTAATCCGTAAACCTTTGCCCGGGACTCCCCTTTTTAGGGGCTGAATCAGAATCCCTGCCCGTGCGCGGGTACTTATCTTTAGCATCATATTCCTGTTCCGACTTCCGTTTCTTAGAGTTATCACCGTTTCCGGTGTTCCCCGTCCCTGGATCTTTCTTCAGACTATCCTCCGCCTTGATGTACTTGCTCGCCCTTTGCTGGAGCTCAACCATATTTTCAGGGGGATGCTTAGCCAATGACATTTTGAAATAAACATTCGAAGTTCCATTCTGCAATGCCACCATGGCTACCTTGTTTTCCAGGTTTGTAATGTTGAGTGTTTCCTTTGTGAATCGCTTGAGATAGTCTCTGAGATTTTCATTCTTTCCTTGTATCACAGTCATGAGAGATGCAGAATCTTTCTCATGAATTCTTCCTCCTATGAACTGGCTGACAAAAGCATTGCTTAGTTCTTTGAAGGAGGCAATGGAGTTTGGTGGTAGGCGGCTGTACCAACGTTGTGCCATGCCAGCTAATGTTTGGGGAAACGCCCTACACTTCAAGGCATCACTGGCGGGTTGCAACAGCAATGCGTTAGAGAACGTCCTTACATGATTAGCGGGATCTCCCGTTCCATCGTAAACCTTTATGGTAGGCATCTTGAACTTCCGTGATATATGCGCATTCATTATCTCCTCAGTGAATGGAGGAGTTGGATCATCAGGATTTCCCAGTTGCATCAAGTCTTCAGGATTGCCTCTGGGAGTTTCGACCCTCGTGGTTCTACCTCTAGGGACTTCGGTCCTTCTCTCTCTCCTTGGGGTGCTTTCCAAATCAACAAAAGGAATGTCTTCTCCCGTCACTGGTGGGGGTCGATTTTGATTCTGTCTTCGCTGTTCCCTTTCTATGTCCTCCTTTAATTTTTGGATCTTGGCCTCGTGAGCCTTGATTTTTTCAGCAGCCGTTAAGGGAGGTCGGTCATGGGTTCTTCGGCGTCCAACAGGTTCCTTACTTGGACGACGTCTTCTCGGGGCTTCGTCCCTATCTTCTTCCGAGGATGAATCATCAGAGTACGGGCCTGAGTAGTCATAGTATTGCTGGCCTTGATTGGGTCCTAAACCCCTGATGTAAGGTGGATTGTACGGCTCGTGTATCTGGAGGGCGTGACCACTCGGTCCGGTCTGATACGGGGGATAATTAGGCAACCCATATAGCGGGTTCGTGCTTGCGGGGATCACTGTAGTAGAGATCTGAGCGGTGGGTGGAGCGGACTGCCCTCCGAGAGGGGCGACCACCATCTGAAGGGGATTCGTCCCTTGGGTGGTGGGATTCGTGATCAGGGGTAACGACTCATGAGGTTGTGCTTCAGTTCCTTGTGGCCGAGTGACCAGCGGTTGAGAATTCGCCCCTGGGGGCACTTGTTCCCCAATCGGGGGTGTGGTGGTGTTAGTGATGGTTTCAGAAAGTGTTGGTGTTCTCCGGGTGGTAACCATGGTTGATATTCGAATTCCCACAGACGGCGCCAAATGTTGTGGAACGAAAAGTATGGTGTATTTATTGCGTATTGAATTCTAGGGTTAGGGAGAGCTTCGAGCTTTAATGGCTGATCAAGTGTTTCGTGACTTAATTCGGATCCTCACAAGATGCGTACGTATCTTGCAATATATCAAGAATCAAGCCAATAAAACGTAGTTCTGAATGTGAAGGAATAGGTCCTTATATAGGTGTTGAAAACCCTAGAATTAAAGTTGAAATAGGAGACTTGGTGGGCAAGTTATTCAGTTGGCCCAATTCTAGAGCCTTCCAAGAGATAAGGAGATAAGTATTGAAGGTGCATGCCTTGGGGGCTACTCCTAGTATGATTTAGTTTCCTTTTAAGACTCAATCTTGAAGATTGAAACTGGCTGATTTATTAATTACGAATTTATTATCATGAATAAGGTTTTGGGCCTCACTAAAGGGCTTTAACCTTGGACCAATCTAGGCTTATTAAATACCACATTAAATGTATTTTTATGATTTACTTTTAGCCCATATCAAATATGTTTCTAAAATTTAAATTAAAAAATGTTAGCTCAAATCAACAAATAAGCAAATTCTTACTAAAAAAGTGAATACAAATCAATAAATGAAAATATTTTAAATTAAAAAACAATCAAAACCCCGATTACTCTAAACAAAACATAATAAAAAACCACACATGGCGAAAATATAAAGTTAACATGGAAACAAATTTCAATATTCAAGAAAAATAAAATTTTTTAATACCACGCATATTTATAAAAAGATTTATAAAATACATTTAAAAATTAAAAACACCATAACAAAAGATCTAAATTTTTTAAAATAACCATTAAATTACATAATAAAAAAGATAAAAAAATTGTTACACGAATATAGTATCTATATGTATCTACATGTTCCAATTATATCATATGTATTCTAATAAAATAAAAAAACAAATATATTTATGAAATACTAAAAAATATGTTAGCCTAAATTTTGAAATATAAATTATAAAAAAATCATTTACAAGAAAAAAAATATATACTATAACCATATGTATACTAAAAACCATATAATTTATATATTATTATCATTAAAAGTAAAATAAATTATCCAAAAGGCTATAAAACTAATTTTGCAAAACAAAAATTAAAATAAAAAATATACTACAAAATATTATTAAAATTACCCGTGCATCACACGGGTATAAATCTAATATTTTTTAAATGATTAAACTTGTTCTAAAAGTGGTATAAATTTGTTGAAAAATTAAATCTTCCTTTTGAAAAAGGATTTTTTAAATTAAATAATTTCTTAAAAATATTCATTATATATCGATGATAAACACTGCCGAAGTATATACATCTACTCCATTTTTCACATCTCTCTTTTTCACATCTCTCTCTCGTCTCTCTCGCCTAGGGTTTTAGTTGTAAGAAATTATTAGTATGACGCAGGCGGCTCCGGCCGTCGTCGCTGCCGCCGGTGGAGGTAGACAACCACAACAAGAAAGAATTATACTTACACATCTTGAGATCTCCAATCGCTTCTCTAAAGCCGAACTGTTGGTACTCCATCTCTTTTCACCCACACACTTCAATTTATGTAGTATGTTTAATTGTTAATTAATCGTTTAGTTGTTAATTAATCGATTAATAGTCATCTAAATCTATTGGCGATCTTTATTATGCATATTTATACTGATTTTATGTTAATTTAATATTTCAGGAAACAATGAAGAACTTGCTCCAAAAAATATTCATCATTCATTTGTCTTGGATTCCAATCCAATAAAAATCCAAGGTACATAATTGTGTTTACTATTATGGCTTGTGCAGGTAATGTATGTTGTCGACAATATGTCACTGATATGTTGGCGGTGATCCGGAAATAGACCAAACATTTATTTTGTTTTTAAATTTTACGATCGTAGAAGATGTAAGGGAATTGGATAGTGAGTGACCAAATGCTTAGCAAAACATATTTAATACTAGTAAAACTTGGATAAATTATGCCTAATGGACCATTTCAGATTTCTGAGTACAAGTTTAGTTCTAATTAGTAGGAAATTGAGAGTACTTATTATAAACCTTCGTAACACGGAATTAGGTTTAGGTAAAATTGGAAATAAGTAACTTATCTCCGAAAAAAATACTCGTTTTTCTAGTTTATTTCTTGATAAAGTATTTTTTTTTTTTGTAGAAATGAAAGCTTCAAAAGAGCCCAAAAAGATGATAACCAATGAGCGCAAACGATTCAAAGGTATGTTTCATTGGTATGTTAAATGTTTTATAAATCTATATTCTGTCGATTTTTATTCTGCATGTTTACTTGGTCACTGAGATCTTTCTTATATCAGGATGCAAATGGTGAAAAATTTGGGCTGATTGGTAATGATAAAGATTTAATTAAAGTGGTTAGATTTGTGTTGTGACAGGGAGTGAAGACCAAGGGTCTGTGCAGCAAGTTGCAGACTTACCAGGAGAGAATTCGAAGATCGAAAGCGCTAAGCCTGGTGTAAGAGCAGTTGTCATAGGACTACCGGCAGCCAGTCAAGTTAGTAGCGGTCGTCAGCCCAAACGATCGAAAGGGAGGGTTGATCCTGTGAAAGCAAGCAGCTCTAGTATGTTTCCGTAACAAAATACATATTATTCAAGCTATTTAGTGATTATGAATCTGTAGTTTGTTTCAAAAGCTAGTTGAGCATTTGGTATGAGATCAAGGTAAGTCATGCAATAAGTTTCTTTCTTGTGTAGTTTGATTTTCTCTGTGTGTGTGTGTTTGTGAAATATATTGACAAGATTGAAGCTCAAATCATACGAAAGGGCACACATTAGAAAAACCGATAAACTTATAAATCCAATCCCTCTTTTATCATTTCGTAGGACCAGTGGCAGGGAGTCAAGTTAGTAGCGGTCCTCAGCCCAAACGATCAAAAGGGAGGGTTGATCCTAAGAAAGCAAGCAGCTTTGGTATGTTTATTGGAAAAAATATGTTTTCCTTCCCATTTGTGAATAGTAAGTAGTATGTGTATTTGATACGATAGGAAAACATTAACTCTCTTTTTCACATCTCTCTCTCGTCTCTCTCGCCTAGGGTTTTAGTTGTAAGAAATTATTAGTATGACGCAGGCGGCTCCGGCCGTCGTCGTCGCTGCTGCCGGTGGAGGTAGACAACCACAACAAAAAGGAGTTGGACGGACGCATCCTGAGATCTGCAATCGCTTCTCTAAAACCGAACTGTTGGTACTCCATCTCTTTTTACCCACACACTTCAATTTATGTAGTATGTTTAA
The DNA here is from genome assembly GCA_036435485.1 of Saposhnikovia divaricata. Classification (NCBI taxonomy): domain Eukaryota; kingdom Viridiplantae; phylum Streptophyta; class Magnoliopsida; order Apiales; family Apiaceae; genus Saposhnikovia; species Saposhnikovia divaricata. The sequence continues at coordinate 205,154,266 of CM071600.1, forward strand.
TTGTTAATTAATCGTTTAATTGTTAATCGATTAATAGTCATCTAAATCTATTGGCGATCTTTATTATGCATATTTATACTAATTTTATGTTAATTTAATATTTCAGGAAACAATGAAGAACTTGCTCCAAAAAATATTCATCATTCATTTGTCTTGGATTCCAATCCAATAAAAATCCAAGGTACATAATTGTGTTTACTATTATCGCTTGTGCAGGTAATGTATGTTGTCGACAATATGTCACTGATATGTTGGCGGTGATCCGGAAATAGACCAAACATTTATTTTGTTTTTAAATTTTACGATCGTAGAAGATGTAAGGGAATTGGATAGTGAGTGACCAAATGCTTAGCAAAACATATTTAATACTAGTAAAACTTGGATAAATTATGCCTAATGGACCATTTCAGATTTCGAGTACAAGTTTAGTTCTAATTAGTAGGAAATTGAGAGTACTTATTATAAACCTTCGTAACACGGAATTAGGTTTAGGTAAAATTGGAAAGTTATCGTGCATGTGCATGTAGTTTTCGATAATACATTACTGATATGTTGGCCATGATCCGGAAATAGAGTAGACATTTATTTTTCAATTAATTTGTACGATGGTAGAAAATGGAAGTAATTTGGATAGTGAATGACCGATACAGTGATTTGTATTAATTCTTTCCCACAGGAAATAGAGAACAAGAAGGATATTTAAACATTCTCACATGAAAACTACACTACAGAGAACAACAAGGATATTTAAACATTCTCACATGAAAACTACAGAGGCATACAAGTTCAACTTTATATTAATATTCATAACCACTAAAGTACTCAAGAAGCTCGTATTGTCATAAATATTAATTCTTTCCCACAGGAAGGATGAATACAGCCGGACAGTGGAGTATGAGCTCTTTCTGTTTTTATTATTTCTCTTTTCATATAAACTTTCATTTATGCTGTCTTATTTGTTTCCTTAATCTCTTTTGCTAATTATGTAGCTCATCTGTTGTGGCTGCTGGTCTTCTTCGGGTTGTGGGAAAAGATCTTGCAGAACTCCCCTTTGCAGCTACAGCCATTTCCAATCAACGCAAGGTGAGTTTATGTCCTTTACTAAAAAGCAAGAGCACAAAAATGGTGCCTTCCACCCTCGTGTGGATTCTTGAGCATTCGGTGATTCACTATCCAAATCACTGTATCGGTCATAAATATTAATTCTTTCCCATAGGAAGGATGAATACAGCCGGATGTATTGTGTGGTTGTGACAGTGGAGTATGAGCTCTTTCTGTTTTTATTGTTTCTATTTTCATATAAACTTTATCATTTATGCTGTCTTATTTGTTTCCTTAATCTCTTTTGCTAATTATGTAGCTCATCTGTTGTGGCTGCTGGACTTCTTCGGGTTGTGGGAAAAGATCTTGCAGAACTCCCCTTTGCAGCTACAGCCATTGCCAATCAACGCAAGGTGAGTTTACGTCCTTTACTAAAAAGCTAGAGAACAAAAATGGTGCCTTCCACCCTCGTGTGGATTCTTGAGCATTTGGTGATTCAAGTGGTATGGAGGGGAACCAGCTCTAAGCCAATACTTTATATCTTAGATGTACTAGCTTATAACCCGTGCAAAGCACCGGCTACTTTTCAATTTTTTATAATTTACTTATGGTATAGTATAATATAATAAATATTAATTTTAATATGTTATTGGAAAAATACGAACCTTACATCTTTGTTAATAATAATTTTTAGTATTAAATATAAATTAATATGTTGTTGAAGGGAATCGAACCTTAGACCTCTGTATATAACAACTTTTAGTATTATTGCATCTAACGATCATGATCTATTAGAGTTGAATATCTAACGGTTGTGAATGAGGGATAACAAAAAATGAGGGATAACCAAAAAAGGGGTAACCAACTACAAATTATACCCCTTTTGCTTATTATAATATAGTATAGATGTCTCCATCTTTTACTATCTTGTGATGGTAGAGGACCTTGAACTTGTATGCCTCTGTAGTTTTCATGTGAGAATGTTTAAATATCCTTGTTGTTCTCTATTTCCTAGTGCTTTGTGCATCTTTTGATATCTTTGCTTATTATTTATCGTACACATTTGCAAATGTGAAGAATTTCGAATGAGTTAATCTTCTTGATTATAAATCAGTAAGGAAACTACCTCCTTGTTAATGTGAAAACAGAATAGAAGTAATTAAAAGCTTCCCTTTTCCCGAAAAATTCTACGTAGGAAACTAACTCCTAATTTAAAAGGGCTAAAAATTTGAAACTTCCTTAAAGTTGGATTGTACTGCATGCCCAAGTTTCTATGCAATCTTCCAAATTTTGGCCTTAAAGAGTCGTTGGTAGAATATCTGCACACTGCTTCTGAGATTAAGAATTTTCCATCTTCTCTGCAGCAAAATGTATATCATAACATGCTTAGTGCTAAATAGTAGGAAATTGATAGTACTTATTGTAAATCTTCGTAACACGGAATTAGGTTTAGGTAAAATTGGAAAGTTGATAGTGCATGTGCATGTAGTTTTCGATAATACATTACTGATATGTTGGCCATGATCCTTTTATTTTAATTTTCACGGACATAGAAAACATAAGTGAATTGGATAGTGAGTGACCAAGTGCTTAGCAAAAAATATATGGATCTAGTGAAGTTGTAATTGGGATAAATTAGCATACATGAGACTCGCATGCCTTAGGGCTCATTTCATGCTCCGAGTACAAGTTTAGTGCTAATTAGTAGGAAATTAAGAATGATTATTGTAGTGATTCATAGTAAGGAATTAAATTTAGGTAAAATCGGAAGGTCAATAGTGCATGTGCTTGTTATTGTTGAATACGTCACTGCCTCACTGGTATGTTGGCCATGATTCGAAAATAGAGCATGCATTTATTTTTCCTTTAATTTGTATGAGGGTAGAAAATGGAAGTAAATTGGATAGTGAATGACCGATATAGTGGAACTGGGATAAATTAATATGCATTGGACTCACACATTTTTGGATGTAGTGAAACGGGGAGAAATTAATATACATTGGACTCGCATGCCTAATGGCCCATTTGATGTTCGAATACAAGTTTACTGCTAATTTGTAGGAAATTGAGATTTCTTATTTTAAAGATTTGTAATTCAGAATTAGATTCAAGTAAAATCGGAAAGTCTATTGTGCATGTGCATTTAGTTTTTAATTACATGTCAATGATATGTTGGCCATGATTCGGAAATAGACCAGGCATAATGGAACTGAGTTGGATATGAGTGGTCGAGTGCGTGCTTAACGACCCATTTCATGCTCTCCCTCGTAACTAAAGTTTTAAAATCCTAAAAATCACTAAAAACAAGTACAAACACCGGTTAAAACATCTTATACACAAGTATATACAAACATTTGCATAAACTGAAGCCTTAAATCGAGATTTCAAGGAGAAAATTATGTAATTAGAATGAAAAATGCCCTGGTTGTGATCGAGAGAGATGAAATGGAGCTTTTAGCTAGGGTTTCATGTGTTTTTAGTTTTTATGTGTAGGTGTATATATATTAGAGAGAGAGAGAGAGAGAGAGAGAGAGCAGTGAGATATGTATAACATGGGAATGAAAATGAGGGCGTGTGCTATATTCTTGAAGACTCTGGACCGATTTGCCTAGCAAAACCGAACCGAAATAAAATGGATCGGTTTATTCGGTTCGGTTTACTATAAAACCGAAATTTTAAAATTGCCTATTTTACACCTGTTGCTACAGCCTTCTCATTTCTCAACAGAATAAAATGAAGCATTCAGTAGAATCGTTCTTTCCCATTAACAACTACAAAGTCAAGTACTGAAGTAGCTTTTACAAAACAAGCAAATGAAGTACCAAAATGAAATTACATTGTTGGAATTTGGAAGTTTGGAACAATAACAATTAAAAAAGTGATAATGACATGATTACATGAACTAAAATTAAAATTTCCATCCTTGAGTCCTTGACTGCTGGTCTGCTGCATCTGCAACATCAAGCAGTAACATGAGAAGTCCATTCCTGAAAATTATATTAAAAAACAGATCATGTATTGTAATGTTACAAAACATATCAGTTAGGAACCAATTTACCTGAGTACTTCAAAACATAGGTATGGTCCTTTATCAGAATCTAAAAGTACAGATCACTTACTTAGTTACTTGTTTACATCAGGGTGGTAATTCCTGGCAAGCTAAAAAAGATCAACACTAAATCAGTCAGATTGTAGCAAATCACAGTTCATTAGGTGGTTCATATAACCATGACTAACAATTTTAGTCAGTTGGGCATTTGTGGTTCTTAAGTTTTGTCTAAAATTTGTGATTTTTTAGGTCACGAGAGAATTCAACATGCTATTCGTTTTTGCTACTTGAGGTTTTTTTGCTAGTACTTGAGGTATATTTTATTTTCTTAAATATATTCCTCTTTTTGTTTAATGGTTAATCAGGTCAGGGTTCTGATGCTGCTATGGACCATGCTGACGCTGAAGGGATAAATCTGAAACGGAAAAGAAAACCTACTGGCTACTGCAAAGGTGCTGGAATTACAAGCAGAGAAAAACAAGAAGTCCATGCCAAAGGTGAAGCCATTTGGCAAATCAGGGAACAAAAACAAGCCAGAAAATGAGCAGGACAGTGATGTGTCCATATAATGAGAGTATCATTTCCCAACTACGTAGCCAGGAGCTTGACTTGTCCTTTCAGTTAGTACTTGTCCCATCTTGTTTTTACATCCAAACACAACATAGATTTGCAATCAATATTTTGTAAGTCAATGCACTCTTTGAATTTGGCTACTTTAGCCGGAGATTGCCTCACAAATCTAACCGCCTTTCTAACTCTTACAACCGATGGATTTAGAGTTTAGATTTGAAAGGGATTTAAATATTTAATACATGTTTCGATGACTAAAGGCTTTAGAGTTTAGATTTGAAAGGGATTTAAATATTTAATGCTGTAAGGTCTTTTTTTATTTGTCTGTATGGTTTTTGTTGATGTGATTGTTATGTTTGTGTTAACATTAAGTATACACCATTTAAACTTGTTTAATGTATCTGTTTTATGTGCGAATGTGTGTGCTGTTATATGTTTGTATATTAGTTTATTTGTTTCTGCCTTTCCGGCATTTTGATTTTGTGTTGTTACTGTTTTTAAGCCTGATTTATGAGTACCTTTTTATTTTTATGGCTATTACTTGTTTATTTACATGTTCTAATTTTTATGTGTTTGTATTGTTTTTGCTTATACACCTGGACTTGGTTCATGTATTTTCTCATATAATGTTTTGTTTGAATAAATATGACATCTTTAGCTTCCAAAGGCTTTGCGTTCTTGTTTGATATATTCACTATATTATTGTGTTGTTATATTTCATATAGTATATAGGTTTGCGTTAGTTATCGGGCTGGAAGCGTTATCAACAATTTACAGTTATTGTTGTTTTTGTTTGTTAGATGTTTTGATAATAAAATACTTACAAGGTGATTATGTAATATTGGTTAGGGCCTTGAAGTTTTAAGGTGCATTTTATTTGTTTGTATTATTGTTGCATTTGTTACTTTTGGTTGTCAAGCATTTACAAAATGTTGATAGAAGAAAAATGATGCATCCAAAACACTTTGTACATTACGTTCTAAGAATTTTTACTTTAGTACATAATTTGTTTGTTCCTAAATTTCTTCTTCTATGCGTCGTTTGAAGTATCTCAAGTTTTTTTTGTTAAAGAATTTTATATAGGCAAGGATGATCAAAATATGAAGTGGTCCTTGTGTGCTGTATTGTGTTTTAATTGTGATAGTATTGCTAGGTTATATGTATGCAGGTTATACCAACTATTTGTGCAAATCAACATTGGTGTTATTTGTACCAATTGAGATTTTCTGTCATTTAACATGTTTTTTTAATGATAGGTATCAAAGAATATTGCCTCCGGAACTGTGTTCGGGCCAATTAAAAGATGAGTTCAAGAAGAGGGGGCAAATTTGGTGCGGAAGTACCTACTGCTGGTTCGACTGGCTTATTCAATGGGAAAACTGTCCTTCAAGTTTCTGATCGCTGGGCCGGTCAAGTGGCTTAGAATCCCAGTGTGGAAGTTTCAGGCAATCCCTGAGCAGGAGCTGAGGGGCCTTCTAATGCCTGGCCAGGAACTAAGCAGCCTGTCAGTGCCGGGGCAGGACGGGGTTCTGCCAATGCATTTGCAGCACTGGTAGGTGACTATAGAAGGCCCACTGGCAGAGGTTGGAACCCATCTTTCTCATAAGAGTGTGAGAACAAATCTGATCAACCAGCTGTTATTTCTCCTCCTCTTCAGCATGGGTGGCAATGGCGTAGTAACATGTCTCAGGCAGCAAAGGTGGGTAATATATCTGCTTCAAACCCTACCAACGCCACAGATGACAAAGAGGAAAGGAAATATGCTGATGAAGAGGATTTTGATACTGAAGATATTTATGACTCTGATGAGTATGACTTGGATGAAAGCCAACTGAGTCACGAGACTCCTGTGGGGAGTTCAGTACTTACAGGTTTTTTTAAAACCCTAGATGAGATGAAAGCAGAGGAATTCAATGAGCCTGACAGGCAGTGGCACTGCCCAGCATGTTATGGCAGGCCTGGTGCGATTGACTGGTATCGTGGACTGCAAGCCCTAATGACCCATGCTAAAACTAAAGGCAAAAGAAGGGCAAAGGGCCACAGGGTACTTGATCAACTGTTGGATGAGTAGCTGCGGAGGAAGGGAACTTCTCTAGTCCCTGCCAGTGAAGCCTTTGACAAGTGGAAAGGATTAAGCGAAAATTCTGTAAGACACAGGGAAATAGTATGGCGACCTATGGTGTTCATAATGAACATAGAACTTGACAAAGATGACAACGAAAAGGTAAATGTTCATTTGATATTCTATTAGATGTTGCACCCTTAATTTTTTGAGTGACAAATCTAAATTTTAACAGGAATATGATGATCAGCCTTTTTTTTGTATGTTCCTTGTGCCTTACTGTTTTTTGCTTACTATTGCATTTTCAGTGGGTTGGAATGGGAAGTAACGAACTTCTTGAGTACTTTAGTGGTTATGAAGCCGTGAAGGCACAACACTCCTGTGTCCTCAGCTGTTGGTTATTTCGAGGCTGACCGATTAAGCAAGCGTTTTGAGGATGAAGGAACGAACCGTGATGCTTGGGATCACAAGGCGCAGCGGTTTCTTCCTGGTGGGCAACGCCTGTTATATGGTTACATGGCAGAGAAAGGAGATATCGATATATTTAACCAGCACTCTAAAGGTCCACTATTTTGTAACCCTTACTTATGTCAAAAGTACGTGTTCCCTCATTTTCTTCTTTTTCTTCTTCTTTAGATTAAAATTTTCTTATCTTTGATTGGTTAGGCAAGTCCATAGTAAATTTTGAAATGAAATCGTACGAGGAGATGGTAGTTAACTCAATAAGGCAGATGAGTGAGGACAATGACAATGACAATGATATCCTCAGCTGTCACAAGAACATAGCTGTGAAGGAGAAAAAGTATGCAAAAACACTTGAAGATTTGTTTGGTTTGCCAAACGAGAAACTACGCAGGACCCAGTAAGAGAATCGTATAGTGCGACAAAGAACCAATATGCATCAGGAGCAACATAAGGAGGAGGTAATCACTGATCCTTTATGATAGATAGGGCAAATATGTTATGACTGTTACGGAAGTGTGTACGAGTTTATGTTGTCTCTGTTGCACAAATCACTTACAATCCGTGTCCCCTGTTTTTAGTAATTGTTTTCTGAATTGTAAAGTTTATACATTAAACCGGTAAGCCGTTTTACATTCTATTTAATATATACTTGCTTTTCACCTTCTATTTAGTATTTTGACAGTCTGGCCATTAAACTAACATTTTTTCTGTGCTTTTTATTATATTTGAGTACTTCAAGACACATGGCTACTTGTTCACTTTTCATATTGTAGTAGTAGTAGAACTTTTCTTTAAAAGTTTGGTTAGTCGGTCGGTACGGTACCTATTGATTTTACTTATTTACCCTTACTTAAACTAACTAATCAATTTCCTTCTTGAGTTTAAACATATTATCTTTTCTATTTTCAAGAACTAACTAATTTCCTAAAATACAATATCCTTTTATATTTTATCTAACTAAAATTTCTACTTTATTAATCAATTTCCTGTGGATGAAGCCAGGTTGCAGAAAGGCCAAATTGATGAATTTGTTCTTGTCGGTGGAAGTAGTAGGATTCCAAAGGTTCAACAACTCCTTAAGGAATACTTTGAAGGGAAAGAACCCAACAGGAGTGTGAACCCCGATGAAGCAGTTGCCTATGGCGCTGCCATACAAGGAGGAATCCATAGTGTGGAGGAGAGTGAGGAGGACATAAGGTTCAGGCCGTTCAGCCAAGAGGAACTTGACCAGTTGGTTAGTGAGGCGGTGTTAAGGATGGAGCGTGAGGCGGAGTCAAGTAGAAGATTAAGTGACAACCAGTCCTCAGAGAAAGAACACTCTGAACTCTGAAGAAAAGCATAAAAAGGTAGAAGATGCATGTAAGCCAATTATCACAGCAGTGTATCAAAGAGACCTCTAGTAACATCCCTTCTTCACATGTACTTGTTATCATTGAGCATTGAGGGGAAGATGCAGTTCATATTTTCTGGTAGATTATTATAAGACAAATGATTTTGCAATCCTCTGTTGTGGCTATAGAAGATGGCTTACTTTCACGTTTACTTTGCACGTGAATTAGTGCAATTTTGGGTAAAAAAATTTGCGACCATATATAATTTTTAATAGGTACTTAATAGTAACTTACTTAAAATTTGTAATTTGACTTGACAGAAAATTGTTATAATCATTCCCATGACCATATATAATTTTTAATATTTTTTTCACATTTTTTTAAATTTTTAATAATTTATACATTATTAATCAAACTATCCAAATACATAATAACTTATAAGTAAAAAAATTATCTTTTTTTTGCTAAGTAAAAAAAAAAATACTTTTACTTGTAAGATAACAAAATAACTTTAAATGATAAGTAACTTTAGTATTACACCATCTTAAAAAGGTTTCCATGAAAAAAAAATCTTTAAAATTTTAAACTACTCGGCACCCGCGGTCCAGAGACAAAAGAATGAATTTTGGATTTATTCAAATTAAGAATGTTTAATGGAAACGATTTGGAAAATAGCTTAGATGACACAAATAAAGTTACAAGTAAAAATATTTGGATTTCAATAAACTTCCAATTTATTTGGATTGTGTTAGTCTCTCCTTGTCAGAGTTTGATTTTTTCTTTTGATTGAGTTTTTGGTGTTGTTCCATGACCGAGATTATAGATCGACAAGAGTTTCATGATTTTGATTCAAAGATGAAGGTTCTTATTGGATCGCATCCATGGTCAATAGCTCAAACATGATTAGATCCAGATGGAGGTCTCAATAAAGTTGTTCGATTCGACTATGATTTATCATTAATGAATTATATTTTATTTTTTAAAAAAAAAGTAAAAATATGATATTAGAAGGACCGTAAACTTAAAATAATATATAACACCCATTACTCTTATTTTAAGGAAAGAACTTGCATAAAAAATTAAAATTTAATGACGTTAATGTTGGAAAACATTATTGAAGGACTTGCACAATAAAATATCAATAGTTTTTTTTTTTGTGCCAAGAAGAAACGTTTTATTCATAAAAATCAAAGTACAAAACCCCTACAATGTTACGGAGGGATTTATGATGGTTTCTTTCATCCACAAATCACAAAAGCTTATTATCTAGTCGAAAAATATGGTCCTGTTTACTTCAAGAAAAGTTTTCCATTTTTCTATTTTCAAATTTTCCAAAATTTTCTTAACTTTTATATTCTTAGAAAATTATAGAAAACTTAGGAAACATGTTCCGAACATGTATTTTGGTTGAACTATATTTTTTTCTTTTTAAAAATAATTATCTACCTGTTAGAATTTTTACCATCGGTAAATTTACACTCTTGTTTATTACTCTAATGCATATAATTTTATATTTTAAATTTTTTGAAATTTTTAATGGAACTTACAAATATTTCTAAAGTTATATAAATATTTTCCAAAAATCAATTTTTATCATTTGTTTATCATAATATAAAATCCTATTTTTTAACAAGTAATATGTGAATAATACATTATTTTAAAATTATTAATTTATGAGTGTAAAATTTTCTATTAACTAATTAAATATGGGTAACATAATAATATGATTCCACATGGCTCATGAATAACATACACAGTACAGTGTTTTTTTAAAAAATATTTTAATACAAAAATACATAGTTAACTAATGTACAGTGTACACATGTACATGAAGCAGGATGTAGAGGTGCCGGGGATTGAAGGCGGGTCTTTAATACAATTTTACCGTGTTTTTCATTTTTCCAAATTTGGAAAACAATCAATTGATGTTTTCCATAATTTTCCAAAATGTAGTTATAATTTAGAAAACTTGGTTTTTTAATTTTCCAGTTTTCTTTTCTAAAAATACTCAATTGGAACACAATTTTTATTTTTATTTTCTTAAATTTTTTTCCAGAAAACAGGTAAAGTAAATCGGGGCTATGTTTAACCATGTACGTGTCGTAATCTAAATTACGACAAACTAGCTTATATACCGTGCGATGCACGGGTGACTTTTAATATTTGTTATTTTATTATATTTTTTTATATTTAATTTTATTTTAGAGATGCATTTGTCATAAAATTAGGTTTTTTAATAATTAGCCGGTTAAAATAGGTCTAAATAAGTAGGCCTGTGGATTTGTTTGAATTTAATATGTTTTTATTAGGCTCGTTAAAGTAAGTTTTAATAAGCAGGTCTGTCAAAATAAATTTAAAAATATATATTCCCAAGATTTGTTAAAATTAGAATATTTAAATATTTAAAAGTTTGGTTAGTCGGTCGGTCGGTCGGTTGGTCGGTCGGTACGGTACCTATTGATTTTACTTATTTACCCTTACTTAAACTAACTAATCAATTTCCTTCTTGAGTTTAAACATATTATCTTTTCTATTTTCAAGAACTAACTAATTTCCTAAAATACAATATCCTTTTATATTTTATCTAACTAAAATTTATACTTTATTAATCAATTTCCTTTTTCAGGTTAGACATATTACCTTTTCTACTAACTAATCAATTTCCTTATTGAGGTTAAACATATTATCTTTTCTCTTTTTCAAAAACTAAATAATTTCCTTTTTCTTATAAAATATAATATCCCTTTATATTTTATCTAACTAACTAATTTCCTAAAATACAATATCCTTTTATATTTTATCTAACTAAAATTTCTCCTTTATTAATCAATTTCCTTTTTCATGTTAGACATATTATTTTTTCTACTAATTAATAAATTTCCTTCTTGAGGTTAAACTTATTATCTTTTCTCTTTTTCAAAAACTAAATAATTTCCTTTTTCTGATAAAATATAATATCTCTTTATATTTTATCTAACTAAAATTTATCCTTTATTAATCAATTCCTTTTTCAAGTTAGACATATTACCTTTTCTATTTTTAAATAACTAAACAATTTCCCTTTTCAAGTAAAATAGAATATCTTCCACATTTTATTTAACTAAAATATCTCTTTTAAAAATAGTACGAGCAGTTTTGTTTAATAAAATAACATAATTATATTATAATTACTATTAACTAATCAATTACCTTTTTCACCCAAAACACGTCACCTTTTCTTTTTTCTCTAATTAACATCTCTCTTTTTCCAATTATATCATGAAGGATTACCTTTTTCAACCAAAAAACGGTACCTTTTTTCTTTTCTTTTATTAAAATCTCTCTTTTTCCAATTATATCACACATGTTTCTATTTAATAGAATAAAATAATAATATTATAATACTAATAATTAACTGATTACCTTTTCAGCTAAAACATATCGTCTTTTCTATTTTTTCTAATTAAACTCCCTTTTTTTCCTAGAAATATCACGGGCAACATTAATTTCTCATTTTCTAAAAACTATGAGCAATTTTATTTAGTAAAATGACATAATTAAATTATAATTATATAAGCTAATCAATTACCTTTTTCACATAAATAATTTCATTTTTTTAATTTTCACGTTACCTTTCTATTTTCTCTAACTAAAATCTCTCTTTTTCCAATTATATCAAGGAAGGTTTTATTTAATAAAATAAATTAATAATATTTTAATATTAATAATTAACCGATTATCTTTTTCAACTAAAACGTATCATCTTTTCTATATTTTTTTTTTAACTAAAATCCTTCTTTTAATAAAAATATCATGGACAATATTAATTTCTCCTTTTCTAAAAATATTTCGTGCAATTGTATTTGGTAAATAAGGTAATTAAATTATAATTGCTAAAAACTAATCAATTGAATTTTTCACCAATAACATGTTTCCTTTTTAATTTTATCTAACTAAATCCTATCTTTTTCTAATCATATCACATGCATTCTATTTAATAAAAATAATAATTTTATAATTACCAATAATTAATCAATTACCTTTTTCAAGTAAAACCTATCATCTTTTCTATATTTTCTAACTAAAATCCTTCCATTTCTAGAAATATCACGGATAACATTTGTATAATTATTATCAAATCATCTCATATAATAATGTAAGCTTCCAAAATTCATCTTTTAAAATATTATTTTAAATAAATGAAAAAAATTATATAATATTAAAATAAAAAAATCCGTGCATCGCACGGGTTTTAAGCTAGTAATTAGAATAGAGTAGTCCCGTTAAAATAGGTTTTAAAATAAAGATGCTCGTAAATCGGCCCAAATACCGATCGACAACCGACCAAATCTTTTAATGTTTGGTTTGGTTTACTTTAATAGTACAATCTTATAACCCGTGCGATGCACCGGTTATTTTTAATATATTTTTATTAAAATAGGTTTGTAAAATAGTTAGACCCGTTTAAATAAGAAAGTCCATACAACTTTTGCAGGGGTTGGTTTTTTGTATGTTTACGATAATTTAGGCTTTATGAGTATTTAATTTAGGCTTATAATTGTGAGTATGATAAGTCTATTATGGGTTTACAATAATTTAGGGTTTATGAGTATTTTTAACAGGGCAACATATACACATATATCTTTTGATATGGACTAAAAATAAGCCCTAAAAACACAATTAATGATACAGTAATTAGACCTAGCCTGGTCCAAATATGAGACCTATTAATGAGGCCTGAAATCCTAATTAAATATTAATTCGTAATTAATATTGATGTCTCATTTTCATGTTGTTTAAGGAAGTTGATAGCAACCCACCACGGGTGTCCCAGTTGGTTGAATCGTGACTTTAATGGCTTACCACCCCAAGGTCATTTTGTCATATGAAACAAAATGACAAAGTTGGATCGTGCTTTTTTTATCCTTATTTTCTTTTTCAAACTATTTTTTCATTAAACAGAGGCCAATATATATTGCTGACTTGCACATGGATTGATCCTTACTTTCTTTTGTTTTTTATGCTCATGAATGAAGTGAGCATGGATTGATCTTTTTTAGTTTATAGGGTGTGTGGCAAGAGTTGATAGTGGTCGCTTTATTCGAGCAAGAAGCAACAAGCTACAGGCTGGGTGCCAACCACGAATTGCTGAGGCTATTAGCTTCTCTCCTAGACAAAGGAATGGAGATCGAGTAAGTGTGTGTTTGAAACGGATGCTAAGACTCTAGTGGATGCAATCAACACAGCAAGGGAGAACCAAGGGTGTTCGATGTTTGATACAATTGTTGACAATTGTAGGAAATTAATTAAATACTTTGAGGAATTGTTAATTGTTTTTATTCCTAGATCAGCCAATAGTGTTGCCCATTTGTTAGCAAAGGGTGCATCTTCTATATCAGGTTTACAAGGGTGGATTACTATCGCTCTTGATTTTCTCATTTGTAACCTTGATTTGGAAGCCTTTTGATTAATGCAGGTACATTTATTTAAAAAAAAAATCATTGTTATCCTAATTTTTTATGAAATAATGCCCAAAATACACTACTTTTGCCTGACCCCTGCCCGAAATACCCATGTGCGCGAGGCATCGCCCAAAATACCCACAACCTACGGATTCTGTGCATGCGTAGCCTGGGATACGCATGTTGAACATGCGTATCCCTAGTCACACATTCGTAGAATGCGTGTTGACGTCATCATGACGTCATTATTTCGAAAGGCTGGTCGGCGTTCTATGAGATAAAAATCGCCTCTCTGGTCATCTCCCCCGTTCATGACATTCCGGCAACATCAAGTACTGATTATGGTATCAAAACGAAGCCCAAAGCTTCCTATGGATTTTAATCCTTCGATTTGTTTAATTTTGGTCCCGTAGGGGCGTGCAAGAACTCATCGGAAAACAAATCGGAAAATAATGGGTTTGAATGGGGTTTTTAAATTCGGCAAATAAACTGGAAAACGATTTACACAGGGTTGTAAGGATGAAAAGACAATCAGTTTGGTATGTAGTATGGAATTGATCGATGCCGGAAATGCATGAACGAAATGGTCAAAAAATCGATGGAAAATTCCCCCGGCGTCGGTTGGGGGACGAAGGTGAACAGTGTCTTGAATACGCATGTTCAACATGCGTATTGCGAGACACGCATCTTGAACATGCGTGTTCAAGGTACTGTTTGCAGTTGGATATTTTATTTTACATAGTATACGCACGAGTAAAATGCGTGTAGGCCATACGCATCATCAAGATGCGTGGTCGGTGGGTAAAAAGGGCGGACAGTTCCGCCAGTGGGTATTTTTGGCAAGAGAAATTAATTGGTGGGTATTTTGGTTTTTCACCCATTTTTTATTTAAAATATGGTAATTGATAAAAATTTACATTTGATTTTTTTTAAAGCATAATTATATCCTATATATAATTGGCGTAATGAGGTTTGGGTGGTCGTCGTCTGGTCATCAGGGTTAAAATGTAACTTCATTAAGCGCTAGAGTATTGGTTGACACACACAAATTTAAAAACAAACAAATTAAAATAGCAAAAACCATAATTAAAAATAAGTCACAAATTCATTATTTATATATAATAAACAAGTAAACAAAGTATACCAATAAAATTTCAATTCAAAACATAATTTTTTTAAAACAAGAATTTATATTTAATTCAAAACAAATTTTTTTAAAGAAATATATGGTAAAACAAGATATTTAAAAAGTAATCAAAAAACATGACATAATTGTAAATAACACCAAAATTCAACAAAGTATAATTTACAAATAAACCCTAATTCAAAAAAATATATCTAAATGTAAAAAACTAAAATCAACAATAAACTTTGATATAATGCACTTAAAACAAATACAAACCAAAACAAAATATAAAAGATAATACAAACTTTCTTTAAAAAATAAGTACAAACAAATGTATGTTCACACGTATATTAAATTATAATAAGTTCCCATTATATTCTAATAAATAGAAGAAAACACATCAAAAAATATGAAACATTAAAATATATGTTCGGTGAAACATTAAAATATAATTTATAACAAAATCGTTTACCTAATAATAGTGCTTTATGATAAATATTATTTTAATAAAAATCATTATAAATTCTATTTTTAGGTTTGACAATAAATGTAATTCTAAAATTAACAAATAAGGACAAAATAGTAAAAAATTCATAAATAAAAAAGTCACAAATTCATTATTTATATATAATAAACAATTAAACAAAGCATATTATCAGAATTTCAATTCAAAAAATAATTTTTAAAAAAAATACTAATTTACCTTTAATTACAAAACAAAAAAAAAGTCTTTAAGAAATTATTAACAAAATAATAATAAAATATGTCATAATTGGAAATGACCCCAAAAATCAACAAAATATAATCTAGAAAACAAACGCCAATTCAAAAAAAATAATCTAAATTTTGAAAACTAAAATCAATAATAAAATTTAATATAATGCACTTAAAACAAATATAAATCAACAAAAAACATAAAAAAGATAGTACAAACTTTCTTTAAAAAAAGTATGTGTGTTCACAATTATATATATACTAGCTTATAACCCGTGCAATGCACGGGTTTCTTGTATTATATTATAATTTTTATTTAATATTATAATTATATTTTTGCATAATCATTATTTTTAATAATTTTTTAATTTTTTATTTAATATAATTTAATATACTCATGTTTACAGATTATATTCATGTTTCATTATTATAAACAATGTATACGATTTTTAATATATTTTATTAATAATTGAGAAATATGATGTGATATTTTCATGAGTATATTAATGATTGTAAGATTTTTTGTAAATTAAAAAGGTAACGTAAAAATATTAATGATTGAAAGATATGATAAAATTGATGTTTTTAAGTGTTTATAAAAGGTAATATGTTCAACTAAAAGTAAATGTGAAAAAGGCAATCACTAATTACCATTAATTTTATTATATTAATTTGAAAAAGACAATCGACTACTTACCATTAATTTTATTATCTTAATCGACTAAATCATTAATTATAACGTGTTTTAATTGGAATGAAAATATTAATGATGGAAAGATATGATACGATTGATGTTTTTAGGTGTTTATAAAAGGCATTATCTCGACTAATTACCATTAATTATATTATGTTATTATTTATTTTAGGTGTATTTATGTTTCTTTATAATGAAGGGTATATAAGTAAATTAACTAAGTACCAAAAAACAGGTACCATAACTTTTAATATTTCGGAATTTATAAAATAGTATAGATATATATAGAATAGTTAAACCAATAATTTCTCACATGTCTAAAATATAATTTACAAAAAAATCGTTTACCAAATAAAAGTGTTTTAAGAAAAAAAATATTTTAATAAAAAACAGTAAAAAAAATTTGTAGGTTTGATAATAAATATGTTTCTAAAATTTAAATTAAAAAATGTTAGCACAAATCAACAAATAAGCAAATTCTTACTAAAAAAGTGAATACAAATCAATAAATGAAAATATTTTAAATTAAAAAACAATCAAAACCCCGATTACTCTAAACAAAACATAATAAAAACCACACATGGCGAAATATAAAGTTAACATGGAAACAAATTTCAATATTCAAGAAAAATAAAATTTTTTAATACCACGCATATTTCTAAAAAGATTTATAAAATACATTTAAAAATTAAAAACACCATAACAAAAGATCTAAATTTTTTAAAATAACCATTAAATTACATAATAAAAAAGATAAAAAAAAATTGTTACACGAATATAGTATCTATATGTATCTACATGTTCCAATTATATCATATGTATTCTAATAAAATAAAAAAACAAATGTATTTATGAAATACTAAAAAATATGTTAGCCTAAATTTTGAAATATAAATTATAAAAAAATCATTTACAAGAAAAAAAATATATACTATAACCATATGTATACTACAAACCATATAATTTATGTATTATTATCATTAAAAGTAAAATAAATTATCCAAAAGGCTATAAAACTAATTTTGCAAAACAAAGATTATAATAAAAAATATACTACAAAATATTATTAAAATTACCCATGCATCACACGGGTATAAATCTAGTATTTTTTAAATGATTAAACTTGTTCTAAAAGTGGTATAAATTTGTTGAAAAATTAAATCTTCCTTTTGAAAAAGGATTTTTTAAATTAAATAATTTCTTAAAAATATTTATTATATATTGATGATAAACGCTGCCGAAGTATATACATCTACTCCATTTTTCACGTCTCTCTTTTTCACATCTCTCTCTCGTCTCTCTCGCCTAGGGTTTTAGTTGTAAGAAATTATTAGTATGACGCAGGCGGCTCCGGCCGTCGTCGCTGCCGCCGGTGGAGGTAGACAACCACAACAAGAAAGAATTATACTTACACATCTTGAGATCTCCAATCGCTTCTCTAAAGCCGAACTGTTGGTACTCCATCTCTTTTTACCCACACACTTCAATTTATGTAGTATGTTTAATTGTTAATTAATCGTTTAATTGTTAATTAATCGATTAATAGTCATCTAAATCTATTGGCGATCTTTATTATGCATATTTATACTAATTTTATGTTAATTTAATATTTCAGGAAACAATGAAGAACTTGCTCCAAAAAATATTCATCATTCATTTGTCTTGGATTCCAATCCAATAAAAATCCAAGGTACATAATTGTGTTTACTATTATGGCTTGTGCAGGTAATGTATGTTGTCGACAATATGTCACTGATATGTTGGCGGTGATCCGGAAATAGACCAAACATTTATTTTGTTTTTAAATTTTACGATCGTAGAGGATGTAAGGGAATTGGATAGTGAGTGACCAAATGCTTAGCAAAACATATTTAATACTAGTAAAACTTGGATAAATTATGCCTAATGGACCATTTCAGATTTCGAGTACAAGTTTAGTTCTAATTAGTAGGAAATTGAGAGTACTTATTATAAACCTTCGTAACACGGAATTAGGTTTAGGTAAAATTGGAAATAAGTAACTTATCTCCGAAAAAAATACTCGTTTTTCTAGTTTATTTCTTGATAAAGTATTTTTTTTTTTGTAGAAATGAAAGCTTCAAAAGAGCCCAAAAAGATGATAACCAATGAGCGCAAACGATTCAAAGGTATGTTTCATTGGTATGTTAAATGTTTTATAAATCTATATTCTGTCGATTTTTATTCTGCATGTTTACTTGGTCACTGAGATCTTTCTTATATCAGGATGCAAATGGTGAAAAATTTGGGCTGATTGGTAATGATAAAGATTTAATTAAAGTGGTTAGATTTGTGTTGTGACAGGGAGTGAAGACCAAGGGTCTGTGCAGCAAGTTGCAGACTTACCAGGAGAGAATTCGAAGATCGAAAGCGCTAAGCCTGGTGCAAGAGAAGTTGTCATAGGACTACCGGCAGCCAGTCAAGTTAGTAGCGGTCGTCAGCCCAAACGATCGAAAGGGAGGGTTGATCCTGTGAAAGCAAGCAGCTCTAGTATGTTTCCGTAACAAAATACATTTTATTCAAGCTATTTAGTGATTATGAATCTGTAGTTTGTTTCAAAAGCTAGTTGAGCATTTGGTATGAGATCAAGGTAAGTCATGCAATAAGTTTCTTTCTTGTGTAGTTTGATTTTCTCTGTGTGTGTGTGTTTGTGAAATATATTGACAAGATTGAAGCTCAAATCATACGAAAGGGCACACATTAGAAAAACCGATAAACTTATAAATCCAATCCCTCTTTTATCATTTCGTAGGACCAGTGGCAGGGAGTCAAGTTAGTAGCGGTCCTCAGCCCAAACGTTCAAAAGGGAGGGTTGATCCTAAGAAAGCAAGCAGCTCTGGTATGTTTATTGGAAAAAATATGTTTTCCTTCCCATTTGTGAATAGTAAGTAGTATGTGTATTTGATACGATACGAAAACATTAACTCTCTTTTTCACATCTCTCTCTCGTCTCTCTCGCCTAGGGTTTTAGTTGTAAGAAATTATTAGTATGACGCAGGCGGCTCCGGCCGTCGTCGTCGCTGCTGCCGGTGGAGGTAGACAACCACAACAAAAAGGAGTTGGACGGACGCATCCTGAGATCTGCAATCGCTTCTCTAAAACCGAACTGTTGGTACTCCATCTCTTTTTACCCACACACTTCAATTTATGTAGTATGTTTAATTGTTAATTAATAGTTTAATTGTTAATTAATCGATTAATAGTCATCTAAATCTATTGGCGACCTTTATTATGCATATTTATACTAATTTTATGTTAATTTAATATTTCAGGAAACAATGAAGAACTTGCTCCAAAAAATATTCATCATTCATTTGTCTTGGATTCCAATCCAATAAAAATCCAAGGTACATAATTGTGTTTACTATTATCGCTTGTGCAGGTAATGTATGTTGTCGACAATATGTCACTGATATGTTGGCGGTGATCCGGAAATAGACCAAACATTTATTTTGTTTTTAAATTTTACGATCGTAGAAGATGTAAGGGAATTGGATAGTGAGTGACCAAATGCTTAGCAAAGCATATTTAATACTAGTAAAACTTGGATAAATTATGCCTAATGGACCATTTCAGATTTCGAGTACAAGTTTAGTTCTAATTAGTAGGAAATTGAGAGTACTTATTATAAACCTTCGTAACGCGGAATTAGGTTTAGGTAAAATTGGAAAGTTATCGTGCATGTGCATGTAGTTTTCGATAATACATTACTGATATGTTGGCCATGATCCGGAAATAGAGTAGACATTTATTTTTCAATTAATTTGTATGATGGTAGAAAATGGAAGTAATTTGGATAGTGAATGACCGATACAGTGATTTGTATTAATTCTTTCCCACAGGAAATAGAGAACAAGAAGGATATTTAAACATTCTCACATGAAAACTACAGAGAACAACAAGGATATTTAAACATTCTCACATGAAAACTACAGAGGCATACAAGTTCAACTTTATATTAATATTCATAACCACTAAAGTACTCAAGAAGCTCGTATTGTCATAAATATTAATTCTTTCCCACAGGAAGGATGAATACAGCCGGACAGTGGAGTATGAGCTCTTTCTGTTTTTATTGTTTCTCTTTTCATATAAACTTTCATTTATGCTGTCTTATTTGTTTCCTTAATCTCTTTTGCTAATTATGTAGCTCATCTGTTGTGGCTGCTGGTCTTCTTCGGGTTGTGGGAAAAGATCTTGCAGAACTCCCCTTTGCAGCTACAGCCATTTCCAATCAACGCAAGGTGAGTTTATGTCCTTTACTAAAAAGCAAGAGCACAAAAATGGTGCCTTCCACCCTCGTGTGGATTCTTGAGCATTTGGTGATTCACTATCCAAATCACTGTATCGGTCATAAATATTAATTCTTTCCCATAGGAAGGATGAATACAGCCGGATGTATTGTGTGGTTGTGACAGTGGAGTATGAGCTCTTTCTGTTTTTATTGTTTCTATTTTCATATAAAATTTATCATTTATGCTGTCTTATTTGTTTCCTTAATCTCTTTTGCTAATTATGTAGCTCATCTGTTGTGGCTGCTGGACTTCTTCGAGTTGTGGGAAAAGATCTTGCAGAACTCCCCTTTGCAGCTACAGCCATTGCCAATCAACGCAAGGTGAGTTTACGTCCTTTACTAAAAAGCTAGAGCACAAAAATGGTGCCTTCCACCCTCGTGTGGATTCTTGAGCATTTGGTGATTCAAGTGGTATGGAGGGGAACCAGCTCTAAGCCAATACTTTATATCTTAGATGTACTAGCTTATAACCCGTGCAAAGCACGGGCTACTTTTCAATTTTTTATAATTTACTTATGGTATAGTATAATATAATAAATATTAATTTTAATATGTTATTGGAAAAATACGAACCTTACATCTTTGTTAATAATAATTTTTAGTATTAAATATAAATTAATATGTTGTTGAAGGGAATCGAACCTTAAACCTCTGTATATAACAACTTTTAGTATTATTGCATCTAACGATCATGATCTATTAGAGTTGAAGATCTAACGGTTGTGAATGAGGGATAACAAAAAATGAGGGATAACCAAAAAAGGGGTAACCAACTACAAATTATACCCCCTTTTGCTTATTATAATATAGTATAGATGTCTCCATCTTTTACTATCTTGTGATGGTAGAGGACCTTGAACTTGTATGCCTCTGTAGTTTTCATGTGAGAATGTTTAAATATCCTTGTTGTTCTCTATTTCCTAGTGCTTTGTGCATCTTTTGATATCTTTGCTTATTATTTATCGTACACATTTGCAAATGTGAAGAATTTCGAATGAGTTAATCTTCTTGATTATAAATCAGTAAGGAAACTACCTCCTTGTTAATGTGAAAACAGAATAGAAGTAATTAAAAGCTTCCCTTTTCCCGAAAAATTCTACGTAGGAAACTAACTCCTAATTTAAAAGGGCTAAAAATTTGAAACTTCCTTAAAGTTGGATTGTACTGCATGCCCAAGTTTCTATGCAATCTTCCAAATTTTGGCCTTAAAGAGTCGTTGGTAGAATATCTGCACACTGCTTCTGAGATTAAGAATTTTCCATCTTCTCTGCAGCAAAATGTATATCATAACATGCTTAGTGCTAAATAGTAGGAAATTGATAGTACTTATTGTAAATCTTCGTAACACGGAATTAGGGTTAGGTAAAATTGGAAAGTTGATAGTGCATGTGCATGTAGTTTTCGATAATACATTACTGATATGTTGGCCATGATCCTTTTATTTTAATTTTCACGGACATAGAAAACATAAGTGAATTGGATAGTGAGTGACCAAGTGCTTAGCAAAAAATATATGGATCTAGTGAAGTTGTAATTGGGATAAATTAGCATACATGAGACTCGCATGCCTTAGGGCTCATTTCATGCTCCGAGTACAAGTTTAGTGCTAATTAGTAGGAAATTAAGAATGATTATTGTAGTGATTCATAGTAAGGAATTAAATTTAGGTAAAATCGGAAGGTCAATAGTGCATGTGCTTGTTATTGTTGAATACGTCACTGCCTCACTGGTATGTTGGCCATGATTCGAAAATAGAGCATGCATTTATTTTTCCTTTAATTTGTATGAGGGTAGAAAATGGAAGTAAATTGGATAGTGAATGACCGATATAGTGGAACTGGGATAAATTAATATGCATTGGACTCACACATTTTTGGATGTAGTGAAACGGGGAGAAATTAATATACATTGGACTCGCATGCCTAATGGCCCATTTGATGTTCGAATACAAGTTTACTGCTAATTTGTAGGAAATTGAGATTTCTTATTTTAAAGATTTGTAATTCAGAATTAGATTCAAGTAAAATCGGAAAGTCTATTGTGCATGTGCATTTAGTTTTTAATTACATGTCAATGATATGTTGGCCATGATTCGGAAATAGACCAGGCATAATGGAACTGAGTTGGATAGTGAGTGGTCGAGTGCGTGCTTAACGACCCATTTCATGCTCTCCCTCGTAACTAAAGTTTTAAAATCCTAAAAATCACTAAAAACAAGTACAAAAACCGGTTAAAACATCTTATACACAAGTATATACAAACATTTGCATAAACTGAAGCCTTAAATCGAGATTTCAAGGAGAAAATTATGTAATTAGAATGAAAAATGCCCTGGTTGTGGTTGTGATCGAGAGAGATGAAATGGAGCTTTTAGCTAGGGTTTCATGTGTTTTTAGTTTTTATGTGTAGGTGTATATATATTAGAGAGAGAGAGAGAGAGAGAGAGAGAGAGAGAGAGAGCAGTGAGATATGTATAACATGGGAATGAAAATGAGGGCGTGTGCTATATTCTTGAAGACTCTGGACCGATTTGCCTAGCAAAACCGAACCGAAATAAAATGGATCGGTTTATTCGGTTCGGTTTACTATAAAACCGAAATTTTAAAATTGCCTATTTTACACCTGTTGCTACAGCCTTCTCATTTCTCAACAGAATAAAATGAAGCATTCAGTAGAATCGTTCTTTCCCATTAACAACTACAAAGTCAAGTACTGAAGTAGCTTTTGCAAAACAAGCAAATGAAGTACCAAAATGAAATTACATTGTTGGAATTTGGAAGTTTGGAACAATAACAATTAAAAAAGTGATAATGACATGATTACATGAACTAAAATTAAAATTTCCATCCTTGAGTCCTTGACTGCTGGTCTGCTGCATCTCCAACATCAAGCAGTAACATGAGAAGTCCATTCCTGAAAATTATATTAAAAAACAGATCATGTATTGTAATGTTACAAAACATATCAGTTAGGAACCAATTTACCTGAGTACTTCAAAACATAGGTATGGTCCTTTATCAGAATCTAAAAGTACAGATCACTTACTTAGTTACTTGTTTACATCAGGGTGGTAATTCCTGGCAAGCTAAAAAAGATCAACACTAAATCAGTCAGATTGTAGCAAATCACAGTTCATTAGGTGGATCATATAACCATGACTAACAATTTTAGTCAGTTGGGCATTTGTGGTTCTTAAGTTTTGTCTAAAATTTGTGATTTTTTAGGTCACGAGAGAATTCAACATGCTATTCGTTTTTGCTACTTGAGGTTTTTTTGCTAGTACTTGAGGTATATTTTATTTTCTTAAATATATTCCTCTTTTTGTTTAATGGTTAATCAGGTCAGGGTTCTGATGCTGCTATGGACCATGCTGACGCTGAAGGGATAAATCTGAAACGGAAAAGAAAACCTACTGGCTACTGCAAAGGTGCTGGAATTACAAGCAGAGAAAAATAAGAAGTCCATGCCAAAGGTGAACCCATTTGGCAAATCAGGGAACAAAAACAAGCCAGAAAATGAGCAGGACAGTGATGTGTCCATATAATGAGAGTATCATTTCCCAACTGTGTAGCCAGGAGCTTGACTTGTCCTTTCAGTTAGTACTTGTCCCATCTTGTTTTTACATCCAAACACAACATAGATTTGCAATCAATATTTTGTAAGTCAATGCACTCTTTGAATTTGGCTACTTTAGCCGGAGATTGCCTCACAAATCTAACCGCCTTTCTAACTCTTACAACCGATGGATTTAGAGTTTAGATTTGAAAGGGATTTAAATATTTAATACATGTTTCGATGACTAAAGGCTTTAGAGTTTAGATTTGAAAGGGATTTAAATATTTAATGCTGTAAGGTCTTTTTTTATTTGTCTGTATGGTTTTTGTTGATGTGATTGTTATGTTTGTGTTAACATTAAGTATACACCATTTAAACTTGTTTAATGTATTTGTTTTATGTGCGAATGTGTGTGCTGTTATATGTTTGTATATTAGTTTATTTGTTTATGCCTTTCCGGCATTTTGATTTTGTGTTGTTACGGTTTTTAAGCCTGATTTATGAGTACCTTTTTATTTTTATGGCTATTACTTGTTTATTTACATGTTCTAATTTTTATGTGTTTGTATTGTTTTTGCTTATACACCTGGACTTGGTTCATGTATTTTCTCATATAATGTTTTGTTTGAATAAATATGACATCTTTAGCTTCCAAAGGCTTTGCGTTCTTGTTTGATATATTCACTATATTATTGTGTTGTTATATTCCATATAGTATATAGGTTTGCGTTAGTTATCGGGCTGGAAGCGTTATCAACAATTTACAGTTATTGTTGTTTTTGTTTGTTAGATGTTTTGATAATAAAATACTTACAAGGTGATTATGTAATATTGGTTAGGGCCTTGAAGTTGTAAGGTGCATTTTATTTGTTTGTATTATTGTTGCATTTGTTACTTTTGGTTGTCAAGCATTTACAAAATGTTGATAGAAGAAAAATGATGCATCCAAAACACTTTGTACATTACGTTCTAAGAATTTTTACTCTAGTACATAATTTGTTTGTTCCTAAATTTCTTCTTCTATGCGTCGTTTGAAGTATCTCAAGTTTTTTTTGTTAAAGAATTTTATATAGGCAAGGATGATCAAAATATGAAGTGGTCCTTGTGTGCTGTATTGTGTTTTAATTGTGATAGTATTGCTAGGTTATATGTATGCAGGTTATACCAACTATTTGTGCAAATCAACATTGGTGTTATTTGTACCAATTGAGATTTTCTGTCATTTAACATGTTTTTTTAATGATAGGTATCAAAGAATATTGCCTCCGGAACTGTGTTCGGGCCAATTAAAAGATGAGTTCAAGAAGAGGGGGCAAATTTGGTGCGGAAGTACCTACTGCTGGTTCGACTGGCTTATTCAATGAGAAAACTGTCCTTCAAGTTTCTGATCGCTGGGCCGGTCAAGTGGCTTTGAATCCCAGTGTGGAAGTTTCAGGCAATCCCTGGGCAGGAGCTGAGGGGCCTTCTAATGCCTGGCCAGGAACTAAGCAGCCTGTCAGTGCCGGGGCAGGACGGGGTTCTGCCAATGCATTTGCAGCACTGGTAGGTGACTATAGAAGGCCCACTGGCAGAGGTTGGAACCCATCTTTCTCATAAGAGTGTGAGAACAAATCTGATCAACCAGCTGTTATTTCTCCTCCTCTTCAGCATGGGTGGCAATGGCGTAGTAACATGTCTCAGGCAGCAAAGGTGGGTAATATATCTGCTTCAAACCCTACCAACGCCACAGATGACAAAGAGGAAAGGAAATATGCTGATGAAGAGGATTTTGATACTGAAGATATTTATGACTCTGATGAGTATGACTTGGATGAAAGCCAACTGAGTCACGAGACTCCTGTGGGGAGTTCAGTACTTACAGGTTTTTTTAAAACCCTAGATGAGATGAAAGCAGAGGAATTCAATGAGCCTGACAGGCAGTGGCACTGCCCAGCATGTTATGGCAGGCCTGGTGCGATTGACTGGTATCGTGGACTGCAAGCCCTAATGACCCATGCTAAAACTAAAGGCAAAAGAAGGGCAAAGGGCCACAGGGTACTTGATCAACTGTTGGATGAGTAGCTGCGGAGGAAGGGAACTTCTCTAGTCCCTGCCAGTGAAGCCTTTGACAAGTGGAAAGGATTAAGCGAAAATTCTGTAAGACACAGGGAAATAGTATGGCGACCTATGGTGTTCATAATGAACATAGAACTTGACAAAGATGACAACGAAAAGGTAAATGTTCATTTGATATTCTATTAGATGTTGCACCCTTAATTTTTTGAGTGACAAATCTAAATTTTAACAGGAATATGATGATCAGCCTTTTTTTTGTATGTTCCTTGTGCCTTGCTGTTTTTTGCTTACTATTGCATTTTCAGTGGGTTGGAATGGGAAGTAACGAACTTCTTGAGTACTTTAGTGGTTATGAAGCCGTGAAGGCACAACACTCCTGTGTCCTCAGCTGTTGGTTATTTCGAGGCTGACCGATTAAGCAAGCGTTTTGAGGATGAAGGAACGAACCGTGATGCTTGGGATCACAAGGCGCAGCGGTTTCTTCCTGGTGGGCAACGCCTGTTATATGGTTACATGGCAGAGAAAGGAGATATCGATATATTTAACCAGCACTCTAAAGGTCCACTATTTTGTAACCCTTACTTATGTCAAAAGTACGTGTTCCCTCATTTTCTTCTTTTTCTTCTTCTTTAGATTAAAATTTTCTTATCTTTGATTGGTTAGGCAAGTCCATAGTAAATTTTGAAATGAAATCGTACGAGGAGATGGTAGTTAACTCAATAAGGCAGATGAGTGAGGACAATGACAATGATATCCTCAGCTGTCACAAGAACATAGCTGTGAAGGAGAAAAAGTATGCAAAAACACTTGAAGATTTGTTTGGTTTGCCAAACGAGAAACTACGCAGGACCCAGTAAGAGAATCGTATAGTGCGACAAAGAACCAATATGCATCAGGAGCAACATAAGGAGGAGGTAATCACTGATCCTTTATGATAGATAGGGCAAATATGTTATGACTGTTACGGAAGTGTGTACGAGTTTATGTTGTCTCTGTTGCACAAATCACTTACAATCCGTGTCCCCTGTTTTTAGTAATTGTTTTCTGAATTGTAAAGTTTATACATTAAACCGGTAAGCCGTTTTACATTCTATTTATTATATACTTGTTTTTCACCTTCTATTTAGTATTTTGACAGTCTGGCCATTAAACTAACATTTTTTCTGTGCTTTTTATTATATTTGAGTACTTCAAGACACATGGCTACTTGTTCACTTTTCATATTGTAGTAGTAGTACAACTTTTCTTTAAAAGTTTGGTTAGTCATTCCCATTTTTAAAATTTTATTTAAAATTTGTAATTTAAAATTTTCTTTAAAATTTTATTTAAAATTTGTAATTTGACTTAACAGAAAATTGTTATAATCATTCCCATGACCATATATAATTTTTAATATTTTTTTCACATTTTTTTAAATTTTTAATAATTTATACATTATTAATCAAACTATCCAAATACATAATAACTTATAAGTAAAAAAATTATCTTTTTTTTTTGCTAAGTAAAAAAAAAATACTTTTACTTGTAAGATAACAAAATAACTTTAAATGATAAGTAACTTTAGTATTAAACCATCTTAAAAAGGTTTCCATGAAAAAAAAAATCTTTAAAATTTTAAACTACCCGGCACCCGCGGTCCAGAGACAAAAGAATGAATTTTGGATTTATTCAAATTAAGAATGTTTAATGGAAACAATTTGGAAAATAGCTTAGATGACACAAATAAAGTTACAAGTAAAAATATTTGGATTTCAATAAACTCCCAATTTATTTGGATTGTGTTAGTCTCTCCTTGGGAGAGTTTGATTTTTTCTTTTGATTGAGTTTTTGGTGTTGTTCCATGACCGAGATTATAGATCGACAAGAGTTTCATGATTTTGATTCAAAGATGAAGGTTCTTATTGGATCGCATCCATGGTCGATAGCTCAAACATGATTAGATCCAGATGGAGGTCTCAATAAAGTTGTTCGATTCGACTATGATTTATCATTAATGAATTATATTTTATTTTTTTAAAAAAAAGTAAAAATATGATATTAGAAGGACCGTAAACTTAAAATAATATATAACACCCATTACTCTTATTTTAAGGAAAGAACTTGCATAAAAAATTAAAATTTAATGACGTTAATGTTGGAAAACATTATTGAAGGACTTGCACAATAAAATATCAATAGTTTTTTTTTTTGTGCCAAGAAGAAACGTTTTATTCATAAAAATCAAAGTACAAAACCCCTACAATGTTACGGAGGGATTTATGATGGTTTCTTTCATCCACAAATCACAAAAGCTTATTATCTAGTCGAAAAATATGGTCCTGTTTACTTCAAGAAAAGTTTTCCATTTTTCTATTTTCAAATTTTCCAAAATTTTCTTAACTTTTATATTCTTAGAAAATTATAGAAAACTTAGGAAACATGTTCCGAACATGTATTTTGGTTGAACTATATTTTTTTCTTTTTAAAAATAATTATCTACCTGTTAGAATTTTTACCATCGGTAAATTTACACTCTTGTTTATTACTCTAATGCATATAATTTTATATTTTAAATTTTTTGAAATTTTTAATGGAACTTACAAATATTTCTAAAGTTATATAAATATTTTCCAAAAATCAATTTTTATCATATGTTTATCATAATATAAAATCCTATTTTTTAACAAGTAATATGTGAATAATACATTATTTTAAAATTATTAATTTATGAGTGTAAAATTTTCTATTAACTAATTAAATATGGGTAACATAATAATATGATTCCACATGGCTCGTGAATAACATACACATTACAGTGTTTTTTTAAAAAATATTTTAATACAAAAATACATAGTTAACTAATGTACAGTGTACACATGTATATGAAGCAGGATGTAGAGGTGCGGGGATTGAAGGCGGGTCTTTAATATAATTTTACCGTGTTTTTCATTTTTCCAAATTTGGAAAACAATCAATTGATGTTTTCCATAATTTTCCAAAATGTAGTTATAATTTAGAAAACTTGGTTTTTTAATTTTCCAGTTTTCTTTTCTAAAAATACTCAATTGGAACACAATTTTTATTTTTATTTTCTTAAAATTTTTTTCCAGAAAACAGGTAAAGTAAATCGGGGCTATGTTTAACCATGTACGTGTCGTAATCTAAATTACGACAAACTAGCTTATATACCGTGCGATGCACGGGTGACTTTTAATATTTGTTATTTTATTATATTTTTTTATATTTAATTTTATTTTAGAGATGCATTTGTCATAAAATTAGGTTTTTTAATAATTAGCCGGTTAAAATAGGTCTAAATAAGTAGGCCTATGGATTTGTTTGAATTTAATATGTTTTTATTAGGCTCGTTAAAGTAAGTTTTAATAAGCAGGTCCGTCAAAATAAATTTAAAAATACATATTCCCAAGATTTGTTAAAATTAGAATATTTAAATATTTAAAAGTTTGGTTAGTCGGTCGGTCGGTCGGTTGGTCGGACGGTACGGTACCTATTGATTTTACTTATTTACCCTTACTTAAACTAACTAATCAATTTCCTTCTTGAGTTTTAAACATATTATCTTTTCTATTTTCAAGAACTAACTAATTTCCTAAAATACAATATCCTTTTATATTTTATCTAACTAAAATTTATACTTTATTAATCAATTTCCTTTTTCAGGTTAGACATATTACCTTTTTTACTAACTAATCAATTTCCTTATTGAGGTTAAACATATTATTTTTTCTCTTTTTCAAAAACTAAATAATTTCCTTTTTCTGATAAAATATAATATCCCTTTATATTTTATCTAACTAACTAATTTCCTAAAATACAATATCCTTTTATATTTTATCTAACTAAAATTTCTCCTTTATTAATCAATTTCCTTTTTCATGTTAGACATATTATTTTTTCTACTAATTAATAAATTTCCTTCTTGAGGTTAAACATATTATCTTTTCTCTTTTTCAAAAACTAAATAATTTCCTTTTTCTGATAAAATATAATATCTCTTTATATTTTATCTAACTAAAATTTATCCTTTATTAATCAATTCCTTTTTCAAGTTAGACATATTACCTTTATTATTTTTAAATAACTAAACAATTTCCCTTTTCAAGTAAAATAGAATATCTTCCACATTTTATTTAACTAAAATATCTCTTTTAAAAATAGTACGAGCAGTTTTGTTTAATAAAATAACATAATTATATTATAATTACTATTAACTAATCAATTACCTTTTTCACCCAAAACACGTCACCTTTTCTTTTTTCTCTAATTAACATCTCTCTTTTTCCAATTATATCATGAACGATTACCTTTTTCAACCAAAAAATGGTACCTTTTTTCTTTTCTCTTATTAAAATCTCTCTTTTTCCAATTATATCACACATGTTTCTATTTAATAGATTAAAATAATAATATTATAATACTAATAATTAACTGATTACCTTTTCAGCTAAAACATATCGTCTTTTCTATTTTTTCTAATTAAACTCCCATTTTTTTTAGAAATATCACGGGCAACATTAATTTCTCATTTTCTAAAAACTATGAGCAATTTTATTTAGTAAAATGACATAATTAAATTATAATTATATAAGCTAATCAATTACCTCTTTCACATAAATAATTTCATTTTTTTAATTTTCACGTTACCTTTTCTATTTTCTCTAACTAAAATCTCTCTTTTTCCAATTATATCAAGGAAGGTTTTATTTAATAAAATAAATTAATAATATTTTAATATTAATAATTAACCGATTATCTTTTTCAACTAAAACGTATCATCTTTTCTATATTTTTTTTTAACTAAAATCCTTCTTTTAATAGAAATATCATGGACAATATTAATTTCTCCTTTTCTAAAAATATTTCGTACAATTGTATTTGGTAAATAAGGTAATTAAATTATAATTGCTAAAAACTAATCAATTGAATTTTTCACCAATAACATGTTTCCTTTTTAATTTTATCTAACTAAATCCTATCTTTTTCTAATCATATCACATGCATTCTATTTAATAAAAATAATAATTTTATAATTACCAATAATTAATCGATTACCTTTTTCAACTAAAACCTATCATCTTTTCTATATTTTCTAACTAAAATCCTTCCATTTCTAGAAATATCACGGATAACATTTGTATAATTATTATCAAATCATCTCATATAATAATGTAAGCTTCCAAAATTCATCTTTTAAAAAATTAATTTAAATAAATGAAAAAAATTATATAATATTAAAATAAAAAAATCCGTGCATCGCACGGGTTTTAAGCTAGTAATTAGAATAGAGTAGTCCCGTTAAAATAGGTTTTAAAATAAAGATGCTCGTAAATCGGCCCAAATACCGATCGACAACCGACCAAATCTTTTAATGTTTGGTTTGGTTTACTTTAATAGTACAATCTTATAACCCGTGCGATGCACCGATTATTTTTAATATATTTTTATTAAAATAGGTTTGTAAAATAGTTAGACCCGTTTAAATAAGAAAGTCCATACAACTTTTGCAGGGGTTGGTTTTTTGTATGTTTACGATAATTTAGGCTTTATGAGTATTTAATTTAGGCTTATAATTGTGAGTATGATAAGTCTATTATGGGTTTACAATAATTTAGGGTTTATGAGTATTTTTAACAGGGCAACATATACACATATATCTTTTGATATGGACTAAAAATAAGCCCTAAAAACACAATTAATGATACAGTAATTAGACCTAGCCTGGTCCAAATATGAGACCTATTAATGAGGCCTGAAATCCTAATTAAATATTAATTCGTAATTAATATTGATGTCGCATTTTCATGTTGTTTAAGGAAGTTGATAGCAACCCACCACGGGTGTCCCAGTTGGTTGAATCGTGACTTTAATGGCTTACCACCCCAAGGTTATTTTGTCATATGAAACAAAATGACAAAGTTGGATCGTGATTTTTTTATCCTTATTTTCTTTTTCAAACTATTTTTTCATTAAACAGAGGCCAATATATATTGCTGACTTGCACATGGATTGATCCTTACTTTCTTTTGTTTTTTATGCTCATGAATGAAGTGAGCATGGATTGATCTTTTTTAGTTTATAGGGTGTGTGGCAAGAGTTGATAGTGGTCGTTTTATTCGAGCAAGAAGCAACGAGCTACAGGCTGGGTGCCAACCACGAATTGCTGAGGCTATTAGCTTCTCTCCTGGACAAAGGAATGGAGATCGAGTAAGTGTGTGTTTGAAACGGATGCTAAGACTCTAGTGGATGCAATCAACACAGCAAGGGAGAACCAAGGGTGTTCGATGTTTGATACAATCGTTGACGATTGTAGGAAATTAATTAAATATTTTGAGGAATTGTTAATTGTTTTTATTCCTAGATCAGCCAATAGTGTTGCCCATTTGTTAGCAAAGGGTGCATATTCTATATCAGGTTTACAAGGGTGGATTACTATCGCTCTTGATTTTCTCATTTGTAACCTTGATTTGGAAGCCTTTTGATTAATGCAAGTACATTTATTTAAAAAAAAAATCATTGTTCATCCTAATTTTTTATGAAATAATGCCCAAAATACACTACTTTTGCCTGACCCCTACCCGAAATACCCATGTGCGCGAGGCATCGCCCAAAATACTCACAGCCTACGGATTCTGTGCATGCGTAGCCTGGGATACGCATGTTTAACATGCGTAGCCTGGGATACGCATGTTCAACATGCGTATCCCTAGTCACACATTCGTAGAATGCGTGTTGACGTCATCATGACGTCATTATTTTGAAAGGCTGGTCGGCGTTCTATGAGATAAAAATCGCCTCTCTGGTCATCTCCCCCGTTCATGACATTCCGGCAACATCAAGTACTGATTATGGTATCAAAACGAAGCCCAAAGCTTCCTATGGATTTTAATCCTTCGATTTGTTTAATTTTGGTCCCGTAGGGGCGTGCAAGAACTCATCGGAAAACAAAGCGGAAAATAATGGGTTTGAATGGGGTTTTTAAATTCGGCAAATAAACTGGAAAACGATTTACACAGGGTTGTAAGGATGAAAAGACAATCAGTTTGGTATGTAGTATGGAATTGATCGATGCCCGAAATGCATGAACGAAATGGTCAAAAAAGCGATGGAAAATTCCCCCGGCGTCGGTTGGGGGACGAAGGTGAACAGTGTCTTGAATACGCATGTTCAACATGCGTATTGCGAGACACGCATCTTGAACATGCGTGTTCAAGGTACTGTTTGCAGTTGGATATTTTATTTTACATAGTATACGCACGAGTAAAATGCGTGTAGGCCATACGCATCATCAAGATGCGTGGCCGGTGGGTAAAAAGGGCGGACGGTTCCGCCAGTGGGTATTTTTGGCAAGAGAAATTAATTGGTGGGTATTTTGGTTTTTCACCCATTTTTTATTTAAAATATGGTAATTGATAAAAATTTACATTTGATTTTTTTTAAAGCATAATTATATCCTATATATAATTGGCGTAATGAGGTTTGGGTGGTCGTCGTCTAGTCATCACGGGTTAAAATGTAACTTCATTAAGCGCTAGAGTATTGGTTGACACACACAAATTTAAAAACAAACAAATTAATAGCAAAAACCATAATTAAAAATAAGTCACAAATTCATTATTTATATATAATAAACAAGTAAACAAAGTATACCAACAAAATTTCAATTCAAAACATAATTTTTTTAAAACAAGAATTTATATTTAATTCAAAACAATTTTTTTTAAAGAAATATATGGTAAAACAAGATAATTAAAAAGTAATCAAAAAACATGACATAATTGTAAATAACACTAAAATTCAACAAAGTATAATTTACAAATAAACCCTAATTCAAAAAAATATATCTAAATGTAAAAAACTAAAATCAACAATAAACTTTGATATAATGCACTTAAAACAAATACAAACCAAAACAAAATATAAAAGATAATACAAACTTTCTTTAAAAAATAAGTACAAACAAATGTATGTTCACACGTATATTAAATTATAATAAGTTCTCATTATATTCTAATAAATAGAAGAAAACACACCAAAAAAATATGAAACATTAAAATATATGTTCGGTGAAACATTAAAATATAATTTATAACAAAATCGTTTACCTAATAATAGTGCTTTGTGAAAAATATTATTTTAATAAAAATCATTAAAAATTCTATTTTTAGGTTTGACAATAAATGTAATTCTAAAATTAACAAATAAGGACAAAATAGTAAAAAAATTCATAAATAAAAAAGTCACAAATTCATTATTTATATATAATAAACAATTAAACAAAGCATATTATCAGAATTTCAATTCAAAAAATAATTTTTAAAAAAATACTAATTTACCTTTAATTACTAAACAAAAAAAAAGTCTTTAAGAAATTATTAACAAAATAATAATAAAATATATCATAATTGGAAATGACCCCAAAAATCAACAAAATATAATCTAGAAAACAAACGCCAATTCAAAAAAAAAAATCTAAATTTAGAAAACTAAAATCAATAATAAAATTTAATATAATACACTTAAAACAAATATAAATCAACAAAAAACATAAAAAAGATAGTACAAACTTTCTTTAAAAAAAGTATGTGTGTTCACAATTATATATATACTAGCTTATAACCCGTGCAATGCACGGGTTTCTTGTATTATATTATAATTTTTATGTAATATTATAATTATGTTTTTGCATAATCATTATTTTTAATAATATTTTAAATTTTTATTTAATATAATTTAATATACTCATGTTTACAGATTATATTCATGTTTCATTATTATAAACAATGTATACGATTTTTAATATATTTTATTAATAATTGAGAAATATGATGTGATATTTTCATGAGTATATTAATGATTGTAAGATTTTTTGTAAATTAAAAAGGTAACGTAAAAATATTAATGATTGAAAGATATGATAAAATTTATGTTTTTAGGTGTTTATAAAAGGTAATATGTTCAACTAAAAGTAAATGTGAAAAAGGCAATCACTAATTACCATTAATTTTATTATATT
The DNA here is from genome assembly GCA_036435485.1 of Saposhnikovia divaricata. Taxonomy (NCBI): domain Eukaryota; kingdom Viridiplantae; phylum Streptophyta; class Magnoliopsida; order Apiales; family Apiaceae; genus Saposhnikovia; species Saposhnikovia divaricata. The sequence goes on from CM071600.1 coordinate 205,189,694, forward strand.
AATTTGAAAAAGACAATCGACTACTTACCATTAATTTTATTATCTTAATCGACTAAATCATTAATTATAACGTGTTTTAATTGGAATGAAAATATTAATGATGGAAAGATATGATACGATTGATGTTTTTAGGTGTTTATTAAAGGCATTATCTCGACTAATTACCATTAATTATATTATGTTATTATTTATTTTAGGTGTATTTATGTTTCTTTATAATGAAGGGTATATAAGTAAATTCACTAAGTACCAAAAAACAGGTACCAAAACTTTTAATGTTTCGGAATTTACATAATAGTATAGATATATATAGAATAGTTAAACCAATAATTTCTCACATGTCTAAAATATAATTTATAAAAAAATCGTTTACCAAATAAAAGTGTTTTAAGAAAAAAAATATTTTAATAAAAAACAGTAAATTTTTTTTTTAGGTTTGATAATAAATATGTTTCTAAAATTTAAATTAAAAAATGTTAGCTCAAATCAACAAATAAGCAAATTCTTACTAAAAAAGTGAATACAAATCGATAAATGAAAATATTTTAAATTAAAAAACAATCAAAACCCCGATTACTCTAAACAAAACATAATAAAAACCACACATGGCGAAATATAAAGTTAACATGGAAACAAATTTCAATATTCAAGAAAAATAAAAATTTTTAATAACACGCATATTTCTAAAAAGATTTATAAAATACATTTAAAAATTAAAACACCATAACAAAAGATCTAAATGTTTTAAAATAACCATTAAATTACATAATAAAAAAGATAAAAAAAAATTGTTACACGAATATAGTATCTATATGTATCTACATGTTCCAATTATATTATATGTATTCTAATAAAATAAAAAAACAAATGTATTTATGAAATACTAAAAAATATGTTAGCCTAAATTTTGAAATATAAATTATAAAAAAATCATTTACAAGAAAAAAATATATACTATAACCATATGTATACTACAAACCATATAATTTATGTATTATTATCATTAAAAGTAAAATAAATTATCCAAAAGGCTATAAAACTAATTTTGCAAAACAAAGATTATAATAAAAAATATACTATAAAATATTATTAAAATTACCCGTGCATCACACGGGTATAAATCTAGTATTTTTTAAATGATTAAACATGTTTTAAAAGTGGTATAAATTTGTTGAAAAATTAAATCTTCCTTTTGAAAAAGGATTTTTTAAATTAAATAATTTCTTAAAAATATTTATTATATATTGATGATAAACGCTGCCGAAGTATATACATCTACTCCATTTTTCACATCTCTCTTTTTCACATCTCTCTCTCGTCTCTCTCGCCTAGGGTTTTAGTTGTAAGAAATTATTAGTATGACGCAGGCGGCTCCGGCCGTCGTCGCTGCCGCCGGTGGAGGTAGACAACCACAACAAGAAAGAATTATACTTACACATCTTGAGATCTCCAATCGCTTCTCTAAAGCCGAACTGTTGGTACTCCATCTCTTTTTACCCACACACTTCAATTTATGTAGTATGTTTAATTGTTAATTATTCGTTTAATTGTTAATTAATCGATTAATAGTCATCTAAATCTATTGGCGATCTTTATTATGCATATTTATACTAATTTTATGTTAATTTAATATTTCAGGAAACAATGAAGAACTTGCTCCAAAAAATATTCATCATTCATTTGTCTTGGATTCCAATCCAATAAAAATCCAAGGTACATAATTGTGTTTACTATTATGGCTTGTGCAGGTAATGTATGTTGTTGTCACTGATATGTTGGCGGTGATCCGGAAATAGACCAAACATTTATTTTGTTTTTAAATTTTACGATCGTAGAAGATGTAAGGGAATTGGATAGTGAGTGACCAAATGCTTAGCAAAACATATTTAATACTAGTAAAACTTGGATAAATTATGCCTAATGGACCATTTCAGATTTCGAGTACAAGTTTAGTTCTAATTAGTAGGAAATTGAGAGTACTTATTATAAACCTTCGTAACACGGAATTAGGTTTAGGTAAAATTGGAAATAAGTAACTTATCTCCGAAAAAAATACTCGTTTTTCTAGTTTATTTCTTGATAAAGTAATTTTTTTTTTGTAGAAATGAAAGCTTCAAAAGAGCCCAAAAAGATGATAACCAATGAGCGCAAACGATTCAAAGGTATGTTTCATTGGTATGTTAAATGTTTTATAAATCTATATTCTGTCGATTTTTATTCTGCATGTTTACTTGGTCACTGAGATCTTTCTTATATCAGGATGCAAATGGTGAAAAATTTGGGCTGATTGGTAATGATAAAGATTTAATTAAAGTGGTTAGATTTGTGTTGTGACAGGGAGTGAAGACCAAGGGTCTGTGCAGCAAGTTGCAGACTTACCAGGAGAGAATTCGAAGATCGAAAGCGCTAAGCCTGGTGTAAGAGCAGTTGTCATAGGACTACCGGCAGCCAGTCAAGTTAGTAGCGGTCGTCAGCCCAAACGATCGAAAGGGAGGGTTGATCCTGAGAAAGCAAGCAGCTCTAGTATGTTTCCGTAACAAAATACATTTTATTCAAGCTATTTAGTGATTATGAATCTGTAGTTTGTTTCAAAAGCTAGTTGAGCATTTGGTATGAGATCAAGGTAAGTCATGCAATAAGTTTCTTTCTTGTGTAGTTTGATTTTCTCTGTGTGTGTGTGTTTGTGAAATATATTGACAAGATTGAAGCTCAAATCATACGAAAGGGCACACATTAGAAAAACCGATAAACTTATAAATCCAATCCCTCTTTTATCATTTCGTAGGACCAGTGGCAGGGAGTCAAGTTAGTAGCGGTCCTCAGCCCAAACGTTCAAAAGGGAGGTTGATCCTAAGAAAGCAAGCAGCTCTGGTATGTTTATTGGAAAAAATATGTTTTCCTTCCCATTTGTGAATAGTAAGTAGTATGTGTATTTGATACGATACGAAAACATTAACTCTCTTTTTCACATCTCTCTCTCGTCTCTCTCGCCTAGGGTTTTAGTTGTAAGAAATTATTAGTATGACGCAGGCGGCTCCGGCCGTCGTCGTCGCTGCTGCCGGTGGAGGTAGACAACCACAACAAAAAGGAGTTGGACGGACGCATCCTGAGATCTGCAATCGCTTCTCTAAAACCGAACTGTTGGTACTCCATCTCTTTTTACCCACACACTTCAATTTATGTAGTATGTTTAATTGCTAATTAATCGTTTAATTGTTAGTTAATCGATTAATAGTCATCTAAATCTATTGGCGATCTTTATTATGCATATTTATACTAATATTATATTAATTTAATATTTCAGGAAACAATGAAGAACTTGCTCCAAAAAATATTCATCATTCATTTGTCTTGGATTCCAATCCAATAAAAATCCAAGGTACATAATTGTGTTTACTATTATCGCTTGTGCAGGTAATGTATGTTGTCGACAATATGTCACTGATATGTTGGCGGTGATCCGGAAATAGACCAAACATTTATTTTGTTTTTAAATTTTACGATCGTAGAAGATGTAAGGGAATTGGATAGTGAGTGACCAAATGCTTAGCAAAACATATTTAATACTAGTAAAACTTGGATAAATTATGCCTAATGGACCATTTCAGATTTCGAGTACAAGTTTAGTTCTAATTAGTAGGAAATTGAGAGTACTTATTATAAACCTTCGTAACACGGAATTAGGTTTAGGTAAAATTGGAAAGTTATCGTGCATGTGCATGTAGTTTTCGATAATACATTACTGATATGTTGGCCATGATCCGGAAATAGAGTAGACATTTATTTTTCAATTAATTTGTATGATGGTAGAAAATGGAAGTAATTTGGATAGTGAATGACCGATACAGTGATTTGTATTAATTCTTTCCCACAGGAAATAGAGAACAAGAAGGATATTTAAACATTCTCACATGAAAACTACAGAGAACAACAAGGATATTTAAACATTCTCACATGAAAACTACAGAGGCATACAAGTTCAACTTTATATTAATATTCATAACCACTAAAGTACTCAAGAAGCTCGTATTGTCATAAATATTAATTCTTTCCCACAGGAAGGATGAATACAGCCGGACAGTGGAGTATGAGCTCTTTCTGTTTTTATTGTTTCTCTTTTCATATAAACTTTCATTTATGCTGTCTTATTTGTTTCCTTAATCTCTTTTGCTAATTATGTAGCTCATCTGTTGTGGCTGCTGGTCTTTTTCGGGTTGTGGGAAAAGATCTTGCAGAACTCCCCTTTGCAGCTACAGCCATTTCCAATCAACGCAAGGTGAGTTTATGTCCTTTACTAAAAAGCAAGAGCACAAAAATGGTGCCTTCCACCCTCGTGTGGATTCTTGAGCATTTGGTGATTCACTATCCAAATCACTGTATCGGTCATAAATATTAATTCTTTCCCATAGGAAGGATGAATACAGCCGGATGTATTGTGTGGTTGTGACAGTGGAGTATGAGCTCTTTCTGTTTTTATTGTTTCTATTTTCATATAAACTTTATCATTTATGCTGTCTTATTTGTTTCCTTAATCTCTTTTGCTAATTATGTAGCTCATCTGTTGTGGCTGCTGGACTTCTTCGGGTTGTGGGAAAAGATCTTGCAGAACTCCCCTTTGCAGCTACAGCCATTGCCAATCAACGCAAGGTGAGTTTACGTCCTTTACTAAAAAGCTAGAGCACAAAAATGGTGCCTTCCACCGTCGTGTGGATTCTTGAGCATTTGGTGATTCAAGTGGTATGGAGGGGAACCAGCTCTAAGCCAATACTTTATATCTTAGATGTACTAGCTTATAACCCGTGCAAAGCACCGGCTACTTTTCAATTTTTTATAATTTACTTATGGTATAGTATAATATAATAAATATTAATTTTAATATGTTATTGGAAAAATACGAACCTTACATCTTTGTTAATAATAATTTTTAGTATTAAATATAAATTAATATGTTGTTGAAGGGAATCGAACCTTAAACCTCTGTATATAACAACTTTTAGTATTATTGCATCTAACGATCATGATCTATTAGAGTTGAAGATCTAACGGTTGTGAATGAGGGATAACAAAAAATGAGGGATAACTAAAAAAGGGGTAACCAACTACAAATTATACCCCCTTTTGCTTATTATAATATAGTATAGATGTCTCCATCTTTTACTATCTTGTGATGGTAGAGGACCTTGAACTTGTATGCCTCTGTAGTTTTCATGTGAGAATGTTTAAATATCCTTGTTGTTCTCTATTTCCTAGTGCTTTGTGCATCTTTTGATATCTTTGCTTATTATTTATCGTACACATTTGCAAATGTGAAGAATTTCGAATGAGTTAATCTTCTTGATTATAAATCAGTAAGGAAACTACCTCCTTGTTAATGTGAAAACAGAATAGAAGTAATTAAAAGCTTCCCTTTTCCCGAAAAATTCTACGTAGGAAACTAACTCCTAATTTAAAAGGGCTAAAAATTTGAAACTTCCTTAAAGTTGGATTGTACTGCATGCCCAAGTTTCTATGCAATCTTCCAAATTTTGGCCTTAAAGAGTCGTTGGTAGAATATCTGCACACTGCTTCTGAGATTAAGAATTTTCCATCTTCTCTGCAGCAAAATGTATATCATAACATGCTTAGTGCTAAATACTAGGAAATTGATAGTACTTATTGTAAATCTTCGTAACACGGAATTAGGGTTAGGTAAAATTGGAAAGTTGATAGTGCATGTGCATGTAGTTTTCGATAATACATTACTGATATGTTGGCCATGATCCTTTTATTTTAATTTTCACGGACATAGAAAACATAAGTGAATTGGATAGTGAGTGACCAAGTGCTTAGCAAAAAATATATGGATCTAGTGAAGTTGTAATTGGGATAAATTAGCATACATGAGACTCGCATGCCTTAGGGCTCATTTCATGCTCCGAGTACAAGTTTAGTGCTAATTAGTAGGAAATTAAGAATGATTATTGTAGTGATTCATAGTAAGGAATTAAATTTAGGTAAAATCGGAAGGTCAATAGTGCATGTGCTTGTTATTGTTGAATACGTCACTGCCTCACTGGTATGTTGGCCATGATTCGAAAATAGAGCATGCATTTATTTTTCCTTTAATTTGTATGAGGGTAGAAAATGGAAGTAAATTGGATAGTGAATGACCGATATAGTGGAACTGGGATAAATTAATATGCATTGGACTCGCACATTTTTGGATGTAGTGAAACGGGGAGAAATTAATATACATTGGACTCGCATGCCTAATGGCCCATTTGATGTTCGAATACAAGTTTACTGCTAATTTGTAGGAAATTGAGATTTCTTATTTTAAAGATTTGTAATTCAGAATTAGATTCAAGTAAAATCGGAAAGTCTATTGTGCATGTGCATTTAGTTTTTAATTACATGTCAATGATATGTTGGCCATGATTCGGAAATAGACCAGGCATAATGGAACTGAGTTGGATAGTGAGTGGTCGAGTGCGTGCTTAACGACCCATTTCATGCTCTCCCTCGTAACTAAAGTTTTAAAATCCTAAAAATCACTAAAAACAAGTACAAAAACCGGTTAAAACATCTTATACACAAGTATATACAAACATTTGCATAAACTGAAGCCTTAAATCGAGATTTCAAGGAGAAAATTATGTAATTAGAATGAAAAATGCCCTGGTTGTGGTTGTGATCGAGAGAGATGAAATGGAGCTTTTAGCTAGGGTTTCATGTGTTTTTAGTTTTTATGTGTAGGTGTATATATATTAGAGAGAGAGAGAGAGAGCAGTGAGATATGTATAACATGGGAATGAAAATGAGGGCGTGTGCTATATTCTTGAAGACTCTGGACCGATTTGCCTAGCAAAACCGAACCGAAATAAAATGGATCGGTTTATTCGGTTCGGTTTACTATAAAACCGAAATTTTAAAATTGCCTATTTTACACCTGTTGCTACAGCCTTCTCATTTCTCAACAGAATAAAATGAAGCATTCAGTAGAATCGTTCTTTCCCATTAACAACTACAAAGTCAAGTACTGAAGTAGCTTTTGCAAAACAAGCAAATGAAGTACCAAAATGAAATTACATTGTTGGAATTTGGAAGTTTGGAACAATAACAATTAAAAAAGTGATAATGACATGATTACATGAACTAAAATTAAAATTTCCATCCTTGAGTCCTTGACTGCTGGTCTGCTGCATCTCCAACATCAAGCAGTAACATGAGAAGTCCATTCCTGAAAATTATATTAAAAAACAGATCATGTATTGTAATGTTACAAAACATATCAGTTAGGAACCAATTTACCTGAGTACTTCAAAACATAGGTATGGTCCTTTATCAGAATCTAAAAGTACAGATCACTTACTTAGTTACTTGTTTACATCAGGGTGGTAATTCCTGGCAAGCTAAAAAAGATCAACACTAAATCAGTCAGATTGTAGCAAATCACAGTTCATTAGGTGGATCATATAACCATGACTAACAATTTTAGTCAGTTGGGCATTTGTGGTTCTTAAGTTTTGTCTAAAATTTGTGATTTTTTAGGTCACGAGAGAATTCAACATGCTATTCGTTTTTGCTACTTGAGGTTTTTTTGCTAGTACTTGAGGTATATTTTATTTTCTTAAATATATTCCTCTTTTTGTTTAATGGTTAATCAGGTCAGGGTTCTGATGCTGCTATGGACCATGCTGACGCTGAAGGGATAAATCTGAAACGGAAAAGAAAACCTACTGGCTACTGCAAAGGTGCTGGAATTACAAGCAGAGAAAAACAAGAAGTCCATGCCAAAGGTGAAGCCATTTGGCAAATCAGGGAACAAAAACAAGCCAGAAAATGAGCAGGACAGTGATGTGTCCATATAATGAGAGTATCATTGATTCATTTCCCAACTGTGTAGCCAGGAGCTTGACTTGTCCTTTCAGTTAGTACTTGTCCCATCTTGTTTTTACATCCAAACACAACATAGATTTGCAATCAATATTTTGTAAGTCAATGCACTCTTTGAATTTGGCTACTTTAGCCGGAGATTGCCTCACAAATCTAACCGCCTTTCTAACTCTTACAACCGATGGATTTAGAGTTTAGATTTGAAAGGGATTTAAATATTTAATACATGTTTCGATGACTAAAGGCTTTAGAGTTTAGATTTGAAAGGGATTTAAATATTTAATGCTGTAAGGTCTTTTTTTATTTGTCTGTATGGTTTTTGTTGATGTGATTGTTATGTTTGTGTTAACATTAAGTATACACCATTTAAACTTGTTTAATGTATTTGTTTTATGTGCGAATGTGTGTGCTGTTATATGTTTGTATATTAGTTTATTTGTTTATGCCTTTCCGGCATTTTGATTTTGTGTTGTTACGGTTTTTAAACCTGATTTATGAGTACCTTTTTATTTTTATGGCTATTACTTGTTTATTTACATGTTCTAATTTTTATGTGTTTGTATTGTTTTTGCTTATACACCTGGACTTGGTTCATGTATTTTCTCATATAATGTTTTGTTTGAATAAATATGACATCTTTAGCTTCCAAAGGCTTTGCGTTCTTGTTTGATATATTCACTATATTATTGTGTTGTTATATTCCATATAGTATATAGGTTTGCGTTAGTTATCGGGCTGGAAGCGTTATCAACAATTTACAGTTATTGTTGTTTTTGTTTGTTAGATGTTTTGATAATAAAATACTTACAAGGTGATTATGTAATATTGGTTAGGGCCTTGAAGTTGTAAGGTGCATTTTATTTGTTTGTATTATTGTTGCATTTGTTACTTTTGGTTGTCAAGCATTTACAAAATGTTGATAGAAGAAAAATGATGCATCCAAAACACTTTGTACATTACGTTCTAAGAATTTTTACTTTAGTACATAATTTGTTTGTTCCTAAATTTCTTCTTCTATGCGTCGTTTGAAGTATCTCAAGTTTTTTTTGTTAAAGAATTTTATATAGGCAAGGATGATCAAAATATGAAGTGGTCCTTGTGTGCTGTATTGTGTTTTAATTGTGATAGTATTGCTAGGTTATATGTATGCAGGTTATACCAACTATTTGTGCAAATCAACATGGTGTTATTTGTACCAATTGAGATTTTCTGTCATTTAACATGTTTTTTTAATGATAGGTATCAAAGAATATTGCCTCCGGAACTGTGTTCGGGCCAATTAAAAGATGAGTTCAAGAAGAGGGGGCAAATTTGGTGCGGAAGTACCTACTGCTGGTTCGACTGGCTTATTCAATGAGAAAACTGTCCTTCAAGTTTCTGATCGCTGGGCCGGTCAAGTGGCTTAGAATCCCAGTGTGGAAGTTTCAGGCAATCCCTGGGCAGGAGCTGAGGGGCCTTCTAATGCCTGGCCAGGAACTAAACAGCCTGTCAGTGCCGGGGCAGGACGGGGTTCTGCCAATGCATTTGCAGCACTGGTAGGTGACTATAGAAGGCCCACTGGCAGAGGTTGGAACCCATCTTTCTCATAAGAGTGTGAGAACAAATCTGATCAACCAGCTGTTATTTCTCCTCCTCTTCAGCATGGGTGGCAATGGCGTAGTAACATGTCTCAGGCAGCAAAGGTGGGTAATATATCTGCTTCAAACCCTACCGACGCCACAGATGACAAAGAGGAAAGGAAATATGCTGATGAAGAGGATTTTGATACTGAAGATATTTATGACTCTGATGAGTATGACTTGGATGAAAGCTAACTGAGTCACGAGACTCCTGTGGGGAGTTCAGTACTTACAGGTTTTTTTAAAACCCTAGATGAGATGAAAGCAGAGGAATTCAATGAGCCTGACAGGCAGTGGCACTGCCCAGCATGTTATGGCAGGCCTGGTGCGATTGACTGGTATCGTGGACTGCAAGCCCTAATGACCCATGCTAAAACTAAAGGCAAAAGAAGGGCAAAGGGCCACAGGGTACTTGATCAACTGTTGGATGAGTAGCTGCGGAGGAAGGGAACTTCTCTAGTCCCTGCCAGTGAAGCCTTTGACAAGTGGAAAGGATTAAGCGAAAATTCTGTAAGACACAGGGAAATAGTATGGCGACCTATGGTGTTCATAATGAACATAGAACTTGACAAAGATGACAACGAAAAGGTAAATGTTCATTTGATATTCTATTAGATGTTGCACCCTTAATTTTTTGAGTGACAAATCTAAATTTTAACAGGAATATGATGATCAGCCTTTTTTTGTATGTTCCTTGTGCCTTGCTGTTTTTTGCTTACTATTGCATTTTCAGTGGGTTGGAATGGGAAGTAACGAACTTCTTGAGTACTTTAGTGGTTATGAAGCCGTGAAGGCACAACACTCCTGTGTCCTCAGCTGTTGGTTATTTCGAGGCTGACCGATTAAGCAAGCGTTTTGAGGATGAAGGAACGAACCGTGATGCTTGGGATCACAAGGCGCAGCGGTTTCTTCCTGGTGGGCAACGCCTGTTATATGGTTACATGGCAGAGAAAGGAGATATCGATATATTTAACCAGCACTCTAAAGGTCCACTATTTTGTAACCCTTACTTATGTCAAAAGTACGTGTTCCCTCATTTTCTTCTTTTTCTTCTTCTTTAGATTAAAATTTTCTTATCTTTGATTGGTTAGGCAAGTCCATAGTAAATTTTGAAATGAAATCGTACGAGGAGATGGTAGTTAACTCAATAAGGCAGATGAGTGAGGACAATGACAATGATATCCTCAGCTGTCACAAGAACATAGCTGTGAAGGAGAAAAAGTATGCAAAAACACTTGAAGATTTGTTTGGTTTGCCAAACGAGAAACTACGCAAGACCCAGTAAGAGAATCGTATAGTGCGACAAAGAACCAATATGCATCAGGAGCAACATAAGGAGGAGGTAATCACTGATCCTTTATGATAGATAGGGCAAATATGTTATGACTGTTACGGAAGTGTGTACGAGTTTATGTTGTCTCTGTTGCACAAATCACTTACAATCCGTGTCCCCTGTTTTTAGTAATTGTTTTCTGAATTGTAAAGTTTATACATTAAACCGGTAAGCCGTTTTACATTCTATTTAATATATACTTGTTTTTCACCTTCTATTTAGTATTTTGACAGTCTGGCCATTAAACTATCATTTTTTCTGTGCTTTTTATTATATTTGAGTACTTCAAGACACATGGCTACTTGTTCACTTTTCATATTGTAGTAGTAGTACAACTTTTCTTTAGTATTTGATTTATGGAAAATGTTTACCACAGGCCTAAGGGTTGTTGTTAAACATTAAATATTTTAATATTTTCAACATTTATTCCTAGGTATTTAATTGTTTTTAGATTTTCAATATACCTTTGCAACACTAATTTAATTTTCCAAGTAATAATAGTAGACCTCCCTGCATTCACATTAATTTGCACCCTTAAATATATCCCAAAATGTTAAATAATCGTATTGAGATCCGTGCAAAATTGATGTATTAAATGCATTTAGTCATATACATTAATTTTCAACCATAGTCCTGAGGGTTGTGGTTAACACAGGACCCTTGATTTATTTATAGCTTTTCGGTGCATTATAATTGATGGTGGGATTTGTATTTTTCTGTAGATGGACTCCCAAGAAGAATTTTGTAGAGTGAAATGAGAGAGAAGAGAATTTCGAGAAGATACAGCAAGAGAAGCGGGAAAATATGATATATTATTATTTTGTTCATAACATTAACGTATATAAATTGAATGTTCTTAATAAGTTTGTTTACGTACAAATGAAAGATCGCTGGTTGAAAGGAGACAAATGTGAGTACTTGAGAGCCCACTGATTTTGGATTTTATTTACTGTTTATGGGCTGTATGTACATGTTTTTTTTTTTTTTTGACAAAGAAGGAATTGTATTAATTTGCATCAACCAAGAACCCAGCCAGGACAAACCCCTGACACTACAATCTGAATAGAAACAAATAAACGAGTTAACCAAATAGTCGCTTATGTTTACAGACTGTTTTACATCATGAATAACAATATTATCTGAAATAAAAAAGATTAGAGTAGCTTTCCGATCAATCCAATCTGCACCAATCCTGAAATCGGTAATATTGCAAACGACCTTCACATACGCACCACCTGTAGCCCAATATTCAGAAACACCCCAGCTATCTACATGCCGAAAACCAGCTATAGACATGTCGAAAATAAAATATCTCATAGGATGAACAAATTCTAGTTGTGAAAAGTAAGCTCTTGCAATATCCAACACCAGTCCAAAATCAATGCATAAATTACAGATCTCCCACCAAACCACAAAAATCCTTTTCAAAGTAGCCCGGAACAAAACCCAAACCAACATACAATCAAAACTCGCCAACAGACGAGACGAAAAACACGCCAAAAGACGAGACGAAGATCCAAAATCAAAGTCCTCGAAATAACACCAAATTTTGGTATGATGTTAAGGAGGAGAAATGGAATCTCAAGGTAATTTTTATTTTAGAAGACGGACTCAAAACCAAGATAGATCTGAGAAATAAATTCTAAAAATTTTGGTTTTGGTTTGATTTTTATTGAAAATTGAAAAAAATAAAAGGCAGAAAATTGGGGGAGGATCGGAGAATGAATTGATGGGTGAAGCGGAGATGGAGAGAACGAAGAAGAGGGCGGTAGTTTCCCCGGCCGACTCTCATGTGCGCGAGGGAGTATACTTATGTTTGGGAGTAGCTTGTGAAGAGGGAACAGGAGTACAAGTTGTCGTGTTTGTAGTGGGTTAACGTGGTTCGACCAAGGAAAAGACAAAATAAAGGTGTGGGTTCAGCTTTTTGGAAAATTTGATTTTGGTGAAAGCGATTTTGGAGTCACAGGAGTAGCATAAAGAAACAAGGAATTGTTTCAAAACTGAACTTTTTCAATACTGAAAAAAATATATAAAAAAAAAATTCACAAGACATCAAAAATTGTTATGCAGTTTATCAAAGATCAGATAAAAATCAATACAACAGATAGTTTTGTAAACAGCAATCATCCAAACACAGAGCAGAATGACCACTTTCAATTTCATTTTTTTGGGTAAAAAAGTTGGAAAAACAGAATTCGAGATTTAGCTATAAAGACATGAGAAACACATTTGAACTTTGCTAAAGAGACTTGACTCGCAATTTGAGGATTGAATCTTCGTTTAAATAATGGAACTATGAGAAATTTTTATGAATCACTAGGCAATTACGCAATTGATAGGAGAATGCGAATTTAAGATCAATTTTGTTTGAAATCTAAGTATTGAAAAGGGGAAAATTTCTGTAGCGAAGCGACTATGTTTTTCGTTTCTTTCTTGTTTGTCATGCTATGTTTTTCATTTCTGATTTTCACATTTTTAGGTGTTTTTCATATTTATATAATTAGCGTAAAAAGACGTGTATGCCCGTTAATATATCGAAATAATTTATTGCATGAATCTGTACATGCGTTGAAATTATTTCATATATAGAAACATGATAAAAAAAACAATATTTCGACTTTATCTTATATACTAACTCAGAACCCGTGCAATGCACATATTTTTTTGATATTATATAATTTTTTTACTAATTTGTATTGATTATTTTAACATACGAAATTTATAGATTCAAAATTTTTAAATGATATAGTGAAACATTAGAAGTTAGAAGGATATAATAGTAGTATATAATTATGATTTAGAAAATATTATTAAAAAATTCTACACATGACAAATTGTTTATCATACTGAACATATCAACTGATTATCATACTGAACATATCAATTCAGTTATGACTTGTGTATATCTAATGAACATAATCAATTCGACTAAAATGTGAAAATTGGAAAATTTATAATAATATAGTATAGAAGGATATAATATAGAGAAATTATCGTATTTACTAATTTTTTAATTTTTTTTTTTGCAATAATATGATCTTTCAAAATTCATTGCAATCATATTATATTTATTGCAATTATGAGTTATTTTTCTTTTTTTTTTCTTCTACAGTGTTCCCCTTTCTTTCCTTCATTTTCTCATCTTTCCATCTTATCTCTCTCTTCTTTGTTCACTCTTCTATGTACAAATACTCACATATCCCTTATTTATACACACATCTATGTATATATAAACACATATTTTGCATACATACAATCACATATGCTTTTTTTGCCCTTCCCCACCATCACGACCACCTCCTCCGATTCCGATCTAATGACGGTCCCGTCGGGGAGTATCGAGTTTCTCTGGAAAGAGATTTAATTGCTTTGAGTTGCTTTCGGATTTGGAAGTTTTGTTTTAGATTTTGGTTGATTTTGGATGATTATGTTTGGTGGATTTTGGTGCCTTTAGGAGTTGCGTTTGCTTGATTTTGATGGCTTTATTTGTTGCGTTTGATTGATTTGGACTGCTTTCAGATTTACTAAATTATCAAAAAAAAGTTGCATCTGGTAGATTTTAGTTGCATCCCGTATTTTACAATCTCGTATTTTAGCAACTGATGTTAAATATACGATATTTTATCCAATATTTCTAATAGCAAAAGACAATCTCTCTTTGTGTTATTGCTGACTTGCATGAATGCAAATTTGCTATACTTGCATTCCTAGATAACATTTATTAGGAATCAAAACCCTTTGTTTTTATCCCAAAATGATTCAGAAATTATGCAAGCTTTTAGTCCTCCATTAAGTACTATCTTCTCAATACAAACATTTGTTCTTTAATCCGACATTTGTTGTGAAATTGTTTGTGGAAGGTAATTTCCTACAGTTAATTGTAGGAGCATTTTTCTCAATATTTATTTAAATTATAAAAGCTGATCGTGTTTTGACATTAGAATTACTAAACTACCCAATGCTTTTTTCCGTATTTACAGTATATTGCCATTATATTTACTACACTTTATACGGTCAAAATATTACATACATACATCATCTACTTTCTTCTCTTATCTTTCTCTCTGATCCCATTTTCCAATGCAAAGCTTCTCTTACACACCTTCATTTCTCTTCCATTTATGTTAGAAATACAAAATTTAAATTCCCCGCTTCTTTTTCAAAATTCCTCTACTTGCCTTTACCGAAAATTGATTTGCTCTGAATTGTTAAGCCTTCTCAAATCTCTCTTCCCATCTTTCAGCTATTGGTTGTTCGAATTGAGGAGGTAATATCCATTATTACTGTTAGACTTCTCAAATCTGTCAATTGTTGTAAGTTAACTGAAGTCGTAGGTATGGGTTCTAAGACAACTTAAGCCGGAGGTATGGGTTCTTCATCGTGGAAGCATTCGAGTGGACCTTTATTATCTAATGTTTGTAAGTGATTGAAACAAACAGTAAATAGTTTGTGTGTTATGTTTAGCATCTTGGTTGGTTGCTTACTAAGTACTGTAGTTAACTATGATGTTGGAATGATGAAGGAACATTCTGATCGTCGGAATAAGGTTACTCGAAGTAGTAAGCAGTTGTATGTTAGGATTAAGGCGTCCTTTTCTTTTAACATATCCTTAATTTTGCAGAATGTTTGTTTGGATGAAAATGTTGTATCGATCAAAGGCTCAAGCGATCTTCAATTCTCAGAGACTGCTTGTGAAAATGTTTGTGAGAATAAAATCAACATTTCCATTTTTTGTATAACGGTTGTTTGTCACTGTAATAATTGTTTACATGATTTTTTGATATGGTAGTTAATCAACATTTACTGGATAGAAAGAAAAGCAAAAAGACAGAGGATAACAAAACAGGACTTGCCGAACCTTCTCTGTTATTTAATGTTTGTGAGTAACTCAAATTACTTAATAGAGATTCCTCTTTCATTTTATAACAATTTGATAAGTACGTAATTTATTTTATATAGTTAATTATTATGATCTTGGGATGATGGAAGAAAGTGTTAATCGCAAGATGAAGAAAATATCTCCGGAAGAAATGATGTGTGTAGAGGAAACATCGATGCGAAAGCCTACAAAATGTCGGTAATTTTGGTTATAGGTTAATTTTTCAAAATGATGTTTGGTAATTTCTGCAAAATTACTACATTTCTGCATTAGGTCATTTCATATGTTTTTGTTTTGGAATATATTAACTGATTAACTCTGTATTATTATGATGTTGTAGGTGACAGAAGATCAAGTGAAGGGAAGGAAAATGTGCACGTAAATTTCAAACAAAAGATACGGAAAAACGTAACTCCCCTTACTCCACGATCTACTATCACTTACAAATCCATTTGTAAGTAATATCTACTCATTATGTGTTGAGTTGTGTACTTTTGAAGATGATTGTTACTCTTACCTTTTTTTTTGTAGTTAATTCCAACAAAAAGGGATTGGCTTTGGAACATAACGCAATGTTTGGAGACACTGCTCACACTTTACAGAGTTTGACATGGATACAGAGTCTGGAAAGAATGATACATTAAGTTCTCTTCCCCGCAATCCCCTGTCGACTTTATCAAATCTTTGTAAGTATACATTTCTTAAAAGTTCTTATCTTTTGTAATATATTAATTATTTTTAATTAATTAGGTCTATATTATTATGTGAAACAAGGTGAGAGAAGATCAAGTAAAGGGAAGGAAAATGTGCACTTTAAACAATAAACTTTGATATAATGCACTTAAAACAAATACAAACCAAAACAAAATATAAAAGATAATACAAACTTTCTTTAAAAAATAAGTACAAACAAATGTATGTTCACACGTATATTAAATTATAATAAGTTCCCATTATATTCTAATAAATAGAAGAAAACACACAAAAAAAATATGAAACATTAAAATATATGTTCGGTGAAACATTAAATTATAATTTATAACAAAATCGTTTACCTAATAATAGTGCTTTATGAAAAATATTATTTTAATAAAAATCATTAAAAATTCTATTTTTAGGTTTGACAATAAATGTAATTCTAAAATTAACAAATAAGGACAAAATAGTAAAAAATCCATAAATAAAAAAGTCACAAATTCATTATTTATATATAATAAACAATTAAACAAAGCTTATTATCAGAATTTCAATTCAAAAAATAATTTTTAAAAAAAATAATAATTTTCCTTTAATTACAAAACAAAAAAAAAGGTCTTTAAGAAATTATTAACAAAATAATAATAAAATAAGTCATAATTGAAAATGACCCCAAAAATCAACAAAATATAATCTAGAAAACAAACGCCAATTCAAAAAAATAATCTAAATTTAGAAAACTAAAATCAATAATAAAATTTAATATAATGTACTTAAAACAAATATAAATCAACAAAAAACATAAAAAAGATTGTACAAACTTTCTTTAAAAAAAGTATGTGTGTTCACAATTATATATATATATATATATATATATATATATATATATATATATATATATATATATAGAATAGTTAAACCAATAATTTCTCACATGTCTAAAATATAATTTACAAAAAAATCGTTTACCAAATAAAAGTGTTTTAAGAAAAAAAATATTTTAATAAAAAACAGTATTTTTTTTTAGGTTTGATAATAAATATGTTTCTAAAATTTAAATTAAAAAATGTTAGCTCAAATCAACAAATAAGCAAATTCTTACTAAAAAAGTGAATACAAATCAATAAATGAAAATATTTTAAATTAAAAAACAATCAAAACCCCGATTACTCTAAACAAAACATAATAAAAACCACACATGGCGAAAATATAAAGTTAACATGGAAACAAATTTCAATATTCAAGAAAAATAAAATTTTTTAATACCACGCATATTTCTAAAAAGATTTATAAAATACATTTAAAAATTAAAAACACCATAACAAAAGATCTAAATTTTTTAAAATAACCATTAAATTACATAATAAAAAAGATAAAAAAATTGTTACACGAATATAGTATTTATATGTATCTACATGTTCCAATTATATCATATGTATTCTAATAAAAAAAAACAAATATATTTATGAAATACTAAAAAATATGTTAGCCTAAATTTTGAAATATAAATTATAAAAAAATCATTTACAAGAAAAAAAATATATACCATAACCATATGTATACTACAAACCATATAATTTATGTATTATTATCATTAAAAGTAAAATAAATTATCCAAAAGGCTATAAAACTAATTTTGCAAAACAAAAACTAAAATAAAAAATATACTACAAAATATTATTAAAATTACCCGTGCATCACACGGGTATAAATCTAGTATTTTTTAAATGATTAAACTTGTTCTACAAGTGGTATAAATTTGTTGAAAAATTAAATCTTCCTTTTGAAAAAGGATTTTTTTAATTAAATAATTTCTTAAAAATATTCATTATATATTGATGATAAACACTGCCGAAGTATATACATCTACTCCATTTTTCACATCTCTCTCTCGTCTCTCTCGCCTAGGGTTTTAGTTGTAAGAAATTATTAGTATGACGCAGGCGGCTCCGGCCGTCGTCGCTGCCGCCGGTGGAGGTAGACAACCACAACAAAAAGGAGTTGGACGGACGCATCCTGAGATCTGCAATCGCTTCTCTAAAACCGAACTGTTGGTACTCCATCTCTTTTTACCCACACACTTCAATTTATGTAGTATGTTTAATTGTTAATTAATCGTTTAATTGTTAATTAATCGATTAATAGTCATCTAAATCTATTGGCGATCTTTATTATGCATATTTATACTAATTTTATGTTAATTTAATATTTCAGGAAACAATGAAGAACTTGCTCCAAAAAATATTCATCATTCATTTGTCTTGGATTCCAATCCAATAAAAATCCAAGGTACATAATTGTGTTTACTATTATGGCTTGTGCAGGTAATGTATGTTGTTGTCACTGATATGTTGGCGGTGATCCGGAAATAGACCAAACATTTATTTTGTTTTTAAATTTTACGATCGTAGAAGATGTAAGGGAATTGGATAGTGAGTGACCAAATGCTTAGCAAAACATATTTAATACTAGTAAAACTTGGATAAATTATGCCTAATGGACCATTTCAGATTTCTGAGTACAAGTTTAGTTCTAATTAGTAGGAAATTGAGAGTACTTATTATAAACCTTCGTAACACGGAATTAGGTTTAGGTAAAATTGGAAATAAGTAACTTATCTCCGAAAAAAATACTCGTTTTTCTAGTTTATTTCTTGATAAAGTATTTTTTTTTGTAGAAATGAAAGCTTCAAAAGAGCCCAAAAAGATGATAACCAATGAGCGCAAACGATTCAAAGGTATGTTTCATTGGTATGTTAAATGTTTTATAAATCTATATTCTGTCGATTTTTATTCTGCATGTTTACTTGGTCACTGAGATCTTTCTTATATCAGGATGCAAATGGTGAAAAATTTGGGCTGATTGGTAATGATAAAGATTTAATTAAAGTGGTTAGATTTGTGTTGTGACAGGGAGTGAAGACCAAGGGTCTGTGCAGCAAGTTGCAGACTTACCAGGAGAGAATTCGAAGATCGAAAGCGCTAAGCCTGGTGTAAGAGCAGTTGTCATAGGACTACCGGCAGCCAGTCAAGTTAGTAGCGGTCGTCAGCCCAAACGATCGAAAGGGAGGGTTGATCCTGTGAAAGCAAGCAGCTCTAGTATGTTTCCGTAACAAAATACATTTTATTCAAGCTATTTAGTGATTATGAATCTGTAGTTTGTTTCAAAAGCTAGTTGAGCATTTGGTATGAGATCAAGGTAAGTCATGCAATAAGTTTCTTTCTTGTGTAGTTTGATTTTCTCTGTGTGTGTGTGTTTGTGAAATATATTGACAAGATTGAAGCTCAAATCATACGAAAGGGCACACATTAGAAAAACCGATAAACTTATAAATCCAATCCCTCTTTTATCATTTCGTAGGACCAGTGGCAGGGAGTCAAGTTAGTAGCGGTCCTCAGCCCAAACGATCAAAAGGGAGGGTTGATCCTAAGAAAGCAAGCAGCTCTGGTATGTTTATTGGAAAAAATATGTTTTCCTTCCCATTTGTGAATAGTAAGTAGTATGTGTATTTGATACGATACGAAAACATTAACTCTCTTTTTCACATCTCTCTCTCGTCTCTCTCGCCTAGGGTTTTAGTTGTAAGAAATTATTAGTATGACGCAGGCGGCTCCGGCCGTCGTCGTCGCTGCTGCCGGTGGAGGTAGACAACCACAACAAAAAGGAGTTGGACGGACGCATCCTGAGATCTGCAATCGCTTCTCTAAAACCGAACTGTTGGTACTCCATCTCTTTTTACCCACACACTTCAATTTATGTAGTATGTTTAATTGTTAATTAATCGTTTAATTGTTAATCGATTAATAGTCATCTAAATCTATTGGCGATATTTATTATGCATATTTATACTAATTTTATGTTAATTTAATATTTCAGGAAACAATGAAGAACTTGCTCCAAAAAATATTCATCATTCATTTGTCTTGGATTCCAATCCAATAAAAATCCAAGGTACATAATTGTGTTTACTATTATCGCTTGTGCAGGTAATGTATGTTGTCGACAATATGTCACTGATATGTTGGCGGTGATCCGGAAATAGACCAAACATTTATTTTGTTTTTAAATTTTACGATCGTAGAAGATGTAAGGGAATTGGATAGTGAGTGACCAAATGCTTAGCAAAACATATTTAATACTAGTAAAACTTGGATAAATTATGCCTAATGGACCATTTCAGATTTCGAGTACAAGTTTAGTTCTAATTAGTAGGAAATTGAGAGTACTTATTATAAACCTTCGTAACACGGAATTAGGTTTAGGTAAAATTGGAAAGTTATCGTGCATGTGCATGTAGTTTTCGATAATACATTACTGATATGTTGGCCATGATCCGGAAATAGAGTAGACATTTATTTTTCAATTAATTTGTACGATGGTAGAAAATGGAAGTAATTTGGATAGTGAATGACCGATACAATGATTTGTATTAATTCTTTCCCACAGGAAATAGAGAACAAGAAGGATATTTAAACATTCTCACATGAAAACTACACTACAGAGAACAACAAGGATATTTAAACATTCTCACATGAAAACTACAGAGGCATACAAGTTCAACTTTATATTAATATTCATAACCACTAAAGTACTCAAGAAGCTCGTATTGTCATAAATATTAATTCTTTCCCACAGGAAGGATGAATACAGCCGGACAGTGGAGTATGAGCTCTTTCTGTTTTTATTATTTCTCTTTTCATATAAACTTTCATTTATGCTGTCTTATTTGTTTCCTTAATCTCTTTTGCTAATTATGTAGCTCATCTGTTGTGGCTGCTGGTCTTCTTCGGGTTGTGGGAAAAGATCTTGCAGAACTCCCCTTTGCAGCTACAGCCATTTCCAATCAACGCAAGGTGAGTTTATGTCCTTTACTAAAAAGCAAGAGCACAAAAATGGTGCCTTCCACCCTCGTGTGGATTCTTGAGCATTCGGTGATTCACTATCCAAATCACTGTATCGGTCATAAATATTAATTCTTTCCCATAGGAAGGATGAATACAGCCGGATGTATTGTGTGGTTGTGACAGTGGAGTATGAGCTCTTTCTGTTTTTATTGTTTCTATTTTCATATAAACTTTATCATTTATGCTGTCTTATTTGTTTCCTTAATCTCTTTTGCTAATTATGTAGCTCATCTGTTGTGGCTGCTGGACTTCTTCGGGTTGTGGGAAAAGATCTTGCAGAACTCCCCTTTGCAGCTACAGCCATTGCCAATCAACGCAAGGTGAGTTTACGTCCTTTACTAAAAAGCTAGAGCACAAAAATGGTGCCTTCCACCCTCGTGTGGATTCTTGAGCA
The DNA here is from genome assembly GCA_036435485.1 of Saposhnikovia divaricata. Lineage (NCBI taxonomy): Eukaryota > Viridiplantae > Streptophyta > Magnoliopsida > Apiales > Apiaceae > Saposhnikovia > Saposhnikovia divaricata. The sequence goes on from CM071600.1 coordinate 205,211,394, forward strand.
TTTGGTGATTCAAGTGGTATGGAGGGGAACCAGCTCTAAGCCAATACTTTATATCTTAGATGTACTAGCTTATAACCCGTGCAAAGCACCGGCTACTTTTCAATTTTTTATAATTTACTTATGGTATAGTATAATATAATAAATATTAATTTTAATATGTTATTGGAAAAATACGAACCTTACATCTTTGTTAATAATAATTTTTAGTATTAAATATAAATTAATATGTTGTTGAAGGGAATCGAACCTTAGACCTCTGTATATAACAACTTTTAGTATTATTGCATCTAACGATCATGATCTATTAGAGTTGAATATCTAACGGTTGTGAATGAGGGATAACAAAAAATGAGGGATAACCAAAAAAGGGGTAACCAACTACAAATTATACCCCTTTTGCTTATTATAATATAGTATAGATGTCTCCATCTTTTACTATCTTGTGATGGTAGAGGACCTTGAACTTGTATGCCTCTGTAGTTTTCATGTGAGAATGTTTAAATATCCTTGTTCTCTATTTCCTAGTGCTTTGTGCATCTTTTGATATCTTTGCTTATTATTTATCGTACACATTTGCAAATGTGAAGAATTTCGAATGAGTTAATCTTCTTGATTATAAATCAGTAAGGAAACTACCTCCTTGTTAATGTGAAAACAGAATAGAAGTAATTAAAAGCTTCCCTTTTCCCGAAAAATTCTACGTAGGAAACTAACTCCTAATTTAAAAGGGCTAAAAATTTGAAACTTCCTTAAAGTTGGATTGTACTGCATGCCCAAGTTTCTATGCAATCTTCCAAATTTTGGCCTTAAAGAGTCGTTGGTAGAATATCTGCACACTGCTTCTGAGATTAAGAATTTTCCATCTTCTCTGCAGCAAAATGTATATCATAACATGCTTAGTGCTAAATAGTAGGAAATTGATAGTACTTATTGTAAATCTTCGTAACACGGAATTAGGTTTAGGTAAAATTGGAAAGTTGATAGTGCATGTGCATGTAGTTTTCGATAATACATTACTGATATGTTGGCCATGATCCTTTTATTTTAATTTTCACGGACATAGAAAACATAAGTGAATTGGATAGTGAGTGACCAAGTGCTTAGCAAAAAATATATGGATCTAGTGAAGTTGTAATTGGGATAAATTAGCATACATGAGACTCGCATGCCTTAGGGCTCATTTCATGCTCCGAGTACAAGTTTAGTGTTAATTAGTAGGAAATTAAGAATGATTATTGTAGTGATTCATAGTAAGGAATTAAATTTAGGTAAAATCGGAAGGTCAATAGTGCATGTGCTTGTTATTGTTGAATACGTCACTGCCTCACTGGTATGTTGGCCATGATTCGAAAATAGAGCATGCATTTATTTTTCCTTTAATTTGTATGAGGGTAGAAAATGGAAGTAAATTGGATAGTGAATGACCGATATAGTGGAACTGGGATAAATTAATATGCATTGGACTCACACATTTTTGGATGTAGTGAAACGGGGAGAAATTAATATACATTGGACTCGCATGCCTAATGGCCCATTTGATGTTCGAATACAAGTTTACTGCTAATTTGTAGGAAATTGAGATTTCTTATTTTAAAGATTTGTAATTCAGAATTAGATTCAAGTAAAATCGGAAAGTCTATTGTGCATGTGCATTTAGTTTTTAATTACATGTCAATGATATGTTGGCCATGATTCGGAAATAGACCAGGCATAATGGAACTGAGTTGGATAGTGAGTGGTCGAGTGCGTGCTTAACGACCCATTTCATGCTCTCCCTCGTAACTAAAGTTTTAAAATCCTAAAAATCACTAAAAACAAGTACAAACACCGGTTAAAACATCTTATACACAAGTATATACAAACATTTGCATAACTGAAGCCTTAAATCGAGATTTCAAGGAGAAAATTATGTAATTAGAATGAAAAATGCCCTGGTTGTGATCGAGAGGGATGAAATGGAGCTTTTAGCTAGGGTTTCATGTGTTTTTAGTTTTTATGTGTAGGTGTATATATATTAGAGAGAGAGAGAGAGAGAGAGAGAGAGCAGTGAGATATGTATAACATGGGAATGAAAATGAGGGCGTGTGCTATATTCTTGAAGACTCTGGACCGATTTGCCTAGCAAAACCGAACCGAAATAAAATGGATCGGTTTATTCGGTTCGGTTTACTATAAAACCGAAATTTTAAAATTGCCTATTTTACACCTGTTGCTACAGCCTTCTCATTTCTCAACAGAATAAAATGAAGCATTCAGTAGAATCGTTCTTTCCCATTAACAACTACAAAGTCAAGTACTGAAGTAGCTTTTACAAAACAAGAAAATGAAGTACCAAAATGAAATTACATTGTTGGAATTTGGAAGTTTGGAACAATAACAATTAAAAAAGTGATAATGACATGATTACATGAACTAAAATTAAAATTTCCATCCTTGAGTCCTTGACTGCTGGTCTGCTGCATCTGCAACATCAAGCAGTAACATGAGAAGTCCATTCCTGAAAATTATATTAAAAAACAGATCATGTATTGTAATGTTACAAAACATATCAGTTAGGAACCAATTTACCTGAGTACTTCAAAACATAGGTATGGTCCTTTATCAGAATCTAAAAGTACAGATCACTTACTTAGTTACTTGTTTACATCAGGGTGGTAATTCCTGGCAAGCTAAAAAAGATCAACACTAAATCAGTCAGATTGTAGCAAATCACAGTTCATTAGGTGGTTCATATAACCATGAGTAACAATTTTAGTCAGTTGGGCATTTGTGGTTCTTAAGTTTTGTCTAAAATTTGTGATTTTTTAGGTCACGAGAGAATTCAACATGCTATTCGTTTTTGCTACTTGAGGTTTTTTTGCTAGTACTTGAGGTATATTTTATTTTCTTAAATATATTCCTCTTTTTGTTTAATGGTTAATCAGGTCAGGGTTCTGATGCTGCTATGGACCATGCTGACGCTGAAGGGATAAATCTGAAACGGAAAAGAAAACCTACTGGCTACTGCAAAGGTGCTGGAATTACAAGCAGAGAAAAACAAGAAGTCCATGCCAAAGGTGAACCCATTTGGCAAATCAGGGAACAAAAACAAGCCAGAAAATGAGCAGGACAGTGATGTGTCCATATAATGAGAGTATCATTTCCCAACTGTGTAGCCAGGAGCTTGACTTGTCCTTTCAGTTAGTACTTGTCCCATCTTGTTTTTACATCCAAACACAACATAGATTTGCAATCAATATTTTGTAAGTCAATGCACTCTTTGAATTTGGCTACTTTAGCCGGAGATTGCCTCACAAATCTAACCGCCTTTCTAACTCTTACAACCGATGGATTTAGAGTTTAGATTTGAAAGGGATTTAAATATTTAATACATGTTTCGATGACTAAAGGCTTTAGAGTTTAGATTTGAAAGGGATTTAAATATTTAATGCTGTAAGGTCTTTTTTTATTTGTCTGTATGGTTTTTGTTGATGTGATTGTTATGTTTGTGTTAACATTAAGTATACACCATTTAAACTTGTTTAATGTATTTGTTTTATGTGCGAATGTGTGTGCTGTTATATGTTTGTATATTAGTTTATTTGTTTCTGCCTTTCCGGCATTTTGATTTTGTGTTGTTACTGTTTTTAAGCCTGATTTATGAGTACCTTTTTATTTTTATTTTTATTTTTATGAAGTATCTCAAGTTTTTTTTGTTAAAGAATTTTATATAGGCAAGGATGATCAAAATATGAAGTGGTCCTTGTGTGCTGTATTGTGTTTTAATTGTGATAGTATTGCTAGGTTATATGTATGCAGGTTATACCAACTATTTGTGCAAATCAACATTGGTGTTATTTGTACCAATTGAGATTTTCTGTCATTTAACATGTTTTTTTAATGATAGGTATCAAAGAATATTGCCTCCGGAACTGTGTTCGGGCCAATTAAAAGATGAGTTCAAGAAGAGGGGGCAAATTTGGTGCGGAAGTACCTACTGCTGGTTCGACTGGCTTATTCAATGGGAAAACTGTCCTTCAAGTTTCTGATCGCTGGGCCGGTCAAGTGGCTTAGAATCCCAGTGTGGAAGTTTCAGGCAATCCCTGGGCAGGAGCTGAGGGGCCTTCTAATGCCTGGCCAGGAACTAAGCAGCCTGTCAGTGCCGGGGCAGGACGGGGTTCTGCCAATGCATTTGCAGCACTGGTAGGTGACTATAGAAGGCCCACTGGCAGAGGTTGGAACCCATCTTTCTCATAAGAGTGTGAGAACAAATCTGATCAACCAGCTGTTATTTCTCCTCCTCTTCAGCATGGGTGGCAATGGCGTAGTAACATGTCTCAGGCAGCAAAGGTGGGTAATATATCTGCTTCAAACCCTACCAACGCCACAGATGACAAAGAGGAAAGGAAATATGCTGATGAAGAGGATTTTGATACTGAAGATATTTATGACTCTGATGAGTATGACTTGGATGAAAGCCAACTGAGTCACGAGACTCCTGTGGGGAGTTCAGTACTTACAGGTTTTTTTAAAACCCTAGATGAGATGAAAGCAGAGGAATTCAATGAGCCTGACAGGCAGTGGCACTGCCCAGCATGTTATGGCAGGCCTGGTGCGATTGACTGGTATCGTGGACTGCAAGCCCTAATGACCCATGCTAAAACTAAAGGCAAAAGAAGGGCAAAGGGCCACAGGGTACTTGATCAACTGTTGGATGAGTAGCTGCGGAGGAAGGGAACTTCTCTAGTCCCTGCCAGTGAAGCCTTTGACAAGTGGAAAGGATTAAGCGAAAATTCTGTAAGACACAGGGAAATAGTATGGCGACCTATGGTGTTCATAATGAACATAGAACTTGACAAAGATGACAACGAAAAGGTAAATGTTCATTTGATATTCTATTAGATGTTGCACCCTTAATTTTTTGAGTGACAAATCTAAATTTTAACAGGAATATGATGATCAGCCTTTTTTTTGTATGTTCCTTGTGCCTTACTGTTTTTTGCTTACTATTGCATTTTCAGTGGGTTGGAATGGGAAGTAACGAACTTCTTGAGTACTTTAGTGGTTATGAAGCCGTGAAGGCACAACACTCCTGTGTCCTCAGCTGTTGGTTATTTCGAGGCTGACCGATTAAGCAAGCGTTTTGAGGATGAAGGAACGAACCGTGATGCTTGGGATCACAAGGCGCAGCGGTTTCTTCCTGGTGGGCAACGCCTGTTATATGGTTACATGGCAGAGAAAGGAGATATCGATATATTTAACCAGCACTCTAAAGGTCCACTATTTTGTAACCCTTACTTATGTCAAAAGTACGTGTTCCCTCATTTTCTTCTTTTTCTTCTTCTTTAGATTAAAATTTTCTTATCTTTGATTGGTTAGGCAAGTCCATAGTAAATTTTGAAATGAAATCGTACGAGGAGATGGTAGTTAACTCAATAAGGCAGATGAGTGAGGACAATGACAATGACAATGATATCCTCAGCTGTCACAAGAACATAGCTGTGAAGGAGAAAAAGTATGCAAAAACACTTGAAGATTTGTTTGGTTTGCCAAACGAGAAACTACGCAGGACCCAGTAAGAGAATCGTATAGTGCGACAAAGAACCAATATGCATCAGGAGCAACATAAGGAGGAGGTAATCACTGATCCTTTATGATAGATAGGGCAAATATGTTATGACTGTTACGGAAGTGTGTACGAGTTTATGTTGTCTCTGTTGCACAAATCACTTACAATCCGTGTCCCCTGTTTTTAGTAATTGTTTTCTGAATTGTAAAGTTTATACATTAAACCGGTAAGCCGTTTTACATTCTATTTAATATATACTTGTTTTTCACCTTCTATTTAGTATTTTGACAGTCTGGCCATTAAACTAACATTTTTTCTGTGCTTTTTATTATATTTGAGTACTTCAAGACACATGGCTACTTGTTCACTTTTCATATTGTAGTAGTAGTACAACTTTTCTTTAAAAGTTTGGTTAGTCGGTCGGTACGGTACCTATTGATTTTACTTATTTACCCTTACTTAAACTAACTAATCAATTTCCTTCTTGAGTTTAAACATATTATCTTTTCTATTTTCAAGAACTAACTAATTTCCTAAAATACAATATCCTTTTATATTTTATCTAACTAAAATTTCTACTTTATTAATCAATTTCCTGTGGATGAAGCCAGGTTGCAGAAAGGCCAAATTGATGAATTTGTTCTTGTCGGTGGAAGTAGTAGGATTCCAAAGGTTCAACAACTCCTTAAGGAATACTTTGAAGGGAAAGAACCCAACAGGAGTGTGAACCCCGATGAAGCAGTTGCCTATGGCGCTGCCATACAAGGAGGAATCCATAGTGTGGAGGAGAGTGAGGAGGACATAAGGTTCAGGCCGTTCAGCCAAGAGGAACTTGACCAGTTGGTTAGTGAGGCGGTGTTAAGGATGGAGCGTGAGGCGGAGTCAAGTAGAAGATTAAGTGACAACCAGTCCTCAGAGAAAGAACACTCTGAACTCTGAAGAAAAGCATAAAAAGGTAGAAGATGCATGTAAGCCAATTATCACAGCAGTGTATCAAAGAGACCTCTAGTAACATCCCTTCTTCACATGTACTTGTTATCATTGAGCATTGAGGGGAAGATGCAGTTCATATTTTCTGGTAGATTATTATAAGACAAATGATTTTGCAATCCTCTGTTGTGGCTATAGAAGATGGCTTACTTTCACGTTTACTTTGCACGTGAATTAGTGCAATTTTGGGTAAAAAAATTTGCGACCATATATAATTTTTAATAGGTACTTAATAGTAACTTACTTAAAATTTGTAATTTGACTTGACAGAAAATTGTTATAATCATTCCCATGACCATATATAATTTTTAATATTTTTTTCACATTTTTTTAAATTTTTAATAATTTATACATTATTAATCAAACTATCCAAATACATAATAACTTATAAGTAAAAAAATTATCTTTTTTTTGCTAAGTAAAAAAAAAATACTTTTACTTGTAAGATAACAAAATAACTTTAAATGATAAGTAACTTTAGTATTACACCATCTTAAAAAGGTTTCCATGAAAAAAAAATCTTTAAAAATTTAAACTACCCGGCCTCGGTCCAGAGACAAAAGAATGAATTTTGGATTTATTCAAATTAAGAATGTTTAATGGAAACAATTTGGAAAATAGCTTAGATGACACAAATAAAGTTACAAGTAAAAATATTTGGATTTCAATAAACTCCCAATTTATTTGGATTGTGTTAGTCTCTCCTTGTGAGAGTTTGATTTTTTCTTTTGATTGAGTTTTTGGTGTTGTTCTATGACCGAGATTATAGATCGACAAGAGTTTCATGATTTTGATTCAAAGATGAAGGTTCTTATTGGATCGCATCCATGGTCGATAGCTCAAACATGATTAGATCCAGATGGAGGTCTCAATAAAGTTGTTCGATTCGACTATGATTTATCATTATATATTTTATTTTATTTTTAAAAGTAAAAATATGATATTAGAAGGACCGTAAACTTAAAATAATATATAACATCCATTACTCTTATTTTAAGGAAAGAACTTGCATAAAAAATTAAAATTTAATGACGTTAATGTTGGAAAACATTATTGAAGGACTTGCACAATAAAATATCAATAGTTTTTTTTTTTTGTGCCAAGAAGAAACGTTTTATTCATAAAAATCAAAGTACAAAACCCCTACATTGTTACGGAGGGATTTATGATGGTTTCTTTCATCCACAAACCACAAAAGCTTATCATCTAGTCGAAAAATATGGTCCTGTTTACTTCAAGAAAAGTTTTCCATTTTTCTATTTTCAAATTTTCCAAAATTTTCTTAACTTTTATATTCTTAGAAAATTATAGAAAACTTAGAAAACATGTTCCGAACACGTATTTTGGTTGAACTATATTTTTTGCTTTTTAAAAATAATTATCTACATGTTAGAATTTTTACCATCGGTAAATTTACACTCTTGTTTATTACTCTAATGCATATAATTTTATATTTTAAATTTTCTGAAATTTTTAATGGAACTTACAAATATTTCTAAAGTTATATAAATATTTTCCAAAAAACAATTTTTATCATATGTTTATCATAATATAAAATCCTATTTTTAACAAGTAATATGTGAATAATACATTATTTTAAAATTATTAATTTATGAGTGTAAAATTTTCTATTAACTAATTAAATATGGGTAACATAATAATATGATTCCACATGGCTCATGAATAACATACACGGTACAGTGTTTTTTTAAAAAATATTTTAGTACAAAAATACATAGTTAACTAATGTACAGTGTACACATGTATATGAAGCAGGATGTAGATGTGCCGGGGATTGAAGGCGGGTCTTTAATACAATTTTAGCGTGTTTTTCATTTTTCCAAATTTGGAAAACAATCAATTGATGTTTTCCATAATTTTCCAAAATGTAGTTATAATTTAGAAAACTTGGTTTTTTAATTTTCCAGTTTTCTTTTCTAAAAATACTCAATTGAAACACAATTTTTTTTTTCTTAAAATTTTTTTCCAGAAAACAGGTAAAGTAAATCGGGGCTATGTTTAACCATGTACGTGTCGTAATCTAAATTACGACAAAATAGCTTATATACCGTGCGATGCACTGGTGACTTTTAATATTTGTTATTTTATTATATTTTTTTATATTTAATTTTATTTTAGAGATGCATTTGTCATAAAATTAGGTTTTTTAATAATTAGCCGGTTAAAATAGGTCTAAATAAGTAGGCCTATGGATTTGTTTGAATTTAATATGTTTTTATTAGGCTCGTTAAAGTAAGTTTTAATAAGCAGGTCCGTCAAAATAAATTTAAAAATATATATTCCCAAGATTTGTTAAAATTAGAATATTTAAATATTTAAAAGTTTGGTTAGTCGGTCGGTCGGTCGGTTGGTCAGTCGGTACGGTACCTATTGATTTTACTTATTTACCCTTACTTAAACTAACTAATCAATTTCCTTCTTGAGTTTAAACATATTATCTTTTCTATTTTCAAGAACTAACTAATTTCCTAAAATACAATATCCTTTTATATTTTATCTAACTAAAATTTATACTTTATTATTCAATTTCCTTTTTCAGGTTAGACATATTACCTTTTCTACTAACTAATCAATTTCTTTATTGAGGTTAAACATATTATCTTTTTTCTTTTTCAAAAACTAAATAATTTCCTTTTTCTGATAAAATATAATATCCCTTTATATTTTATCTAACTAACTAATTTCCTAAAATACAATATCCTTTTATATTTTATCTAACTAAAATTTCTCCTTTATTAATCAATTTCCTTTTTCATGTTAGACATATTATTTTTTCTACTAATTAATAAATTTCCTTCTTGAGGTTAAACATATTATTTTTTCTCTTTTTCAAAAACTAAATAATTTCCTTTTTCTGATAAAATATAATCTATACTATAATATAAATTCCGAAACATTGAAAGTTTTGGTACCTGTTTTTTGGTACTAAGTAAATTTACTTATTTACCCTTCATTATAAAGAAAAATATATATGATATCTATACTATTAAAATTCCTAAAATAAATAATAACATAATATGATTAATGGTAAGTAGTCGATTGCTTTTTTCACAATAAATTTAGTTGAATATATTACCTTTTATAAACACTTACTAATCTTACAATCACAAATATTTATACTATTATATAAAAGCCGAAACAATAAAAGAGTTTTGGTATTTATTTTTTGTTACTAAGTGAATTTATTTATTTACCTTTCATTATAAAGAAAAATATATATGATATCTATATTATTAAAACTCCTAAAATAAATAATAACATAATATAATTAATGGTAAGTAGTCGATTGCCTTTTTTATATTTACTTTTAATTGAAGATATTACATTTTACACCTACTAATCTTATAATCATTAATATATACCCGAAAATATCACATCATATTTTTCAATTATTAATAAAATATATTAAAAATCTGTATACGTTGTTTATAAAAACATCAATCGTATCATATCTTACAATCATTAATATTTCCTTTCAAATTACAACATGTTACCTTTTTAATTTAAAACTAATCTTACAATCATTAATATATACCCGAAAATATTACATCATATTTTTCAATTATTAGTAAAAATATATTAAAAATCTGTATACGTTGTTTATAATAAGGAAACATTAGTATAATCCGTAAACATGAGTATATTAAATTATACTAAATTAAAATTCATTAATTAAAATAATGGTAAGTAGTCGATTGCCTTAATTAAATTATAATTATTATAAACTAATCAATTACCTTTTTCACATAAATTGTATAATCTTTTTAATTTTCACGTTACCTTTCTATTTCTGTAGCTAAAATATTTTTTTTCCAATTATATCACGGGAGGTTCTATTTAATAAAAGAAACTAATAATATTCTAATATTAATAATTAACTGATTTTCTTTTTCAGCTAAAACGTATCATCTTTTATATATTTTCTAACTAAAATCCATTTTTTAATAGAAATATCACGTACAATATTAATTTCTTCTTTTCAAAAACCATTACGAGCAATTGTATTTAGTAAAATAACGTAATTAAATTATAAATATTAAAAACTAATCAATTACCTTTTTCACCTAAAACATGTTACCTTTTTAATTTTATTTAACTAAATCCTCTCTTATTCTAATCATTACACGGGCATTATATTTAATAAAATAAAAGAATTATTTTATAATTACTAATAATTAAACAATTATTTTTTTCAACTAAAACCTATCATCTTTCTACATTTTCTGACGAAAATCTCTCCATTTTTAGAAATATCATGGATAACATTTATACAACTATTATCAAATCATCTCATATAAAAATTTAAACCTCCAAAATAAATATTTCAAAAAATAATTTAAATTAATACAAAAAAATTTATATAATATTTTAAAAAATCCGTGCATCGTACGGGTTTTAAGCTAGTATCTCTTTATATTTTATCTAACTAAAATTTCTCCTTTATTAATCAATTCCTTTTTCAAGTTAGACATATTACCTTTTCTATTTTTAAATAACTAAACAATTTCCCTTTTCAAGTAAAATAGAATATCTTCCACATTTTATTTAACTAAAATATCTCTTTTAAAAATAGTACGAGCAGTTTTGTTTAATAAAATAACATAATTATATTATAATTACTATTAACTAATCAATTACCTTTTTCACCCAAAACACGTCACCTTTTCTTTTTTCTCTAATTAACATCTCTCTTTTTCCAATTAGATCATGAACGATTACCTTTTTCAACCAAAAAACGGTACCTTTTTTCTTTTCTCTTATTAAAATCTCTCTTTTTCCAATTATATCACAAATGTTTCTATTTAATAGAATAAAATAATAATATTATAATACTAATAATTAACTGATTACCTTTTCAGCTAAAACATATCGTCTTTTCTATTTTTTTCTAATTAAACTCCCTTTTTTTCTAGAAATATCACGGGCAACATTAATTTCTCATTTTCTAAAAACTATGAGCAATTTTATTTAGTAAAATGACATAATTAAATTATAATTATATAAGCAAATCAATTACCTTTTTCACATAAATAATTTCATTTTTTTAATTTTCACGTTACCTTTCTATTTTCTCTAACTAAAATCTCTCTTTTTCCAATTATATCAAGGAAGGTTTTATTTAATAAAATAAATTAATAATATTTTAATATTAATAATTAACCGATTATCTTTTTCAACTAAAACGTATCATCTTTTCTATATTTTTTTAACTAAAATCCTTCTTTTAATAGAAATATAATGGACAATATTAATTTCTCCTTTTCTAAAAATATTTCGTGCAATTGTATTTGGTAAATAAGCTAATTAAATTATAATTGCTAAAAACTAATCAATTGAATTTTTCACCAATAACATGTTTCCTTTTTAATTTTATCTAACTAAATCCTATCTTTTTCTAATCATATCACATGCATTCTATTTAATAAAAATAATAATTTTATAATTACCAATAATTAATCGATTACCTTTTTCAACTAAAACCTATCATCTTTTCTATATTTTCTAACTAAAATCCTTCCATTTCTAGAAATATCACGGATAACATTTGTATAATTATTATCAAATCATCTCATATAATAATGTAAGCTTCCAAAATTCATCTTTTAAAAAATTAATTTAAATAAATGAAAAAAATTATATAATCTTAAAATAAAAAAATCCGTGCATCGCACGGATTTTAAGCTAGTAATTAGAATAGAGTAGTCCCGTTAAAATAGGTTTTAAAATAAAGATGCTCGTAAATCGGCCCAAATACCGATCGACAACCGACCAAATCTTTTAATGTTTGGTTTGGTTTACTTTAATAGTACAATATTATAACCCGTGCGATGCACCGGTTATTTTTAATATATTTTTATTAAAATAGGTTTGTAAAATAGTTAGACCCGTTTAAATAAGAAAGTCCATACTTAGACCCGTTTAAATAAGAAAGTCCATATAACTTTTGCAGGGGTTGGTTTTTTGTATGTTTACGATAATTTAGGCTTTATGAGTATTTAATTTAGGCTTATAACTGTGAGTATGATAAGTCTATTATGGGTTTACAATAATTTAGGGTTTATGAGTATTTTTAACAGAGCAACATATACACATATATCTTTTGATATGGACTAAAAATAAGCCCTAAAAACACAATTAATGATACAATAATTAGACCTAGCCTGGTCCAAATATGAGACCTATTAATGAGGCCTGAAATCCTAATTAAATATTAATTCGTAATTAATATTGATGTCGCATTTTCATGTTGTTTAAGGAAGTTGATAGCAACCCACCACGGGTGTCCCAGTTGGTTGAATCGTGACTTTAATGGCTTACCACCCCAAGGTCATTTTGTCATATGAAACAAAATGACAAAGTTGGAGCGTGCTTTTTTTATCCTTATTTTCTTTTTCAAACTATTTTTTCATTAAACAGAGGCCAATATATATTGCTGACTTGCACATGGATTGATCCTTACTTTCTTTTGTTTTTTATGCTCATGAATGAAGTGAGCATGGATTGATCTTTTTTAGTTTATTGGGTGTGTGGCAAGAGTTGATAGTGGTCGTTTTATTCGAGCAAGAAGCAACAAGCTACAGGCTGGGTGCCAACCACGAATTGCTGAGGCTATTAGCTTCTCTCCTGGACAAAGGAGTGGAGATCGAGTAAGTGTGTGTTTGAAACGGATGCTAAGACTCTAGTGGATGCAATCAACACAGCAAGGGAGAACCAATGATGTTCGATGTTTGATACAATTGTTGACGATTGTAGGAAATTAATTAAATACTTTGAGGAATTGTTAATTGTTTTTATTCCTAGATCAGCCAATAGTGTTGCCCATTTGTTAGCAAAGGGTGCATATTCTATATCAGGTTTACAAGGGTGGATTACTATCGCTCTTGATTTTCTCATTTGTAACCTTAATTTGGAAGCCTTTTGATTAATGCAAGTACATTTATTTAAAAAAAAAATCATTGTTCATCCTAATTTTTTATGAAATAATGCCCAAAATACACTACTTTTGCCTGACCCCTGCCCGAAATACCCATGTGCGCGAGGCATCGCCAAAAATACCCACAGCCTACGGATTCTGTACATGCGTAGCCTGGGATACGCCACACATTCGTAGAATGCGTGTTGACGTCATCATGACGTCATTATTTCGAAAGGCTGGTCGGCATTCTCTGAGATAAAAATCGCCTCTCTGGTCATCTCCCCCGTTCATGACATTCCAACAACATCAAGTACTGATTATGGTATCAAAACGAAGTCCAAAGCTTCCTATGGATTTTAATCCTTCGATTTGTTTAATTTTGGCCCCGTAGGGGCGTGCAAGAACTCATCGGAAAACAAATCGAAAAATAATGGGTTTGAATGGGGTTTTTAAATTCGGCAAATAAACTGGAAAACGATTTACACAGGGTTGTAAGGATGAAAAGACAATCAGTTTGGTATGTAGTATGGAACTGATCGATGCCGGAAATGCATGAACGAAATGGTCAAAAAATCGATGGAAAATTCCCCCGGCGTCGGTTGGGGGACGAAGGTGAACAGTGTCTTGAATACGCATGTTCAACATGCGTATTGCGAGACACGCATCTTGAACATGCGTGTTCAAGGTACTGTTTGCAGTTGGATATTTTATTTTACATAGTATACGCACGAGTAAAATGCGTGTAGGCCATACGCATCATCAAGATGCGTGGCCGGTGGGTAAAAAGGGCGGACGGTTCCGCCAGTGGGTATTTTTGGCAAGAGAAATTAATTGGTGGGTATTTTGGTTTTTCACCCATTTTTTATTTAAAATATGGTAATTGATAAAAATTTACATTTGATTTTTTTTAAAGCATAATTATATCCTATATATAATTGGCATAATGAGGTTTGGGTGGTCGTCGTCTGGTCATCAGGGGTTAAAATGTAACTTCATTAAGCGCTAGAGTATTGGTTGACACACACAAATTTAAAAACAAACAAATTAAAATAGCAAAAACCATAATTAAAAATAAGTCGCAAATTCATTATTTATATATAATAAACAAGTAAACAAAGTATACCAACAAAATTTCAATTCAAAACATAATTTTTTTAAAACAAGAATTTATATTTAATTCAAACCATTTTTTTAAAAGAAATATATGGTAAAACAAGATATTTAAAAAGTAATCAAAAAACATGACATAATTGTAAATAACACCAAAATTCAACAAAGTATAATTTACAAATAAACCCTAATTCAAAAAAATATATCTAAATGTAAAAAACTAAAATCAACAATAAACTTTGATATAATGCACTTAAAACAAATACAAACCAAAACAAAATATAAAAGATAATACAAACTTTCTTTAAAAAATAAGTACAAACAAATGTATGTTCACACGTATATTAAATTATAATAAGTTCCCATTATATTCTAATAAATAGAAGAAAACACACCAAAAAAATATGAAACATTAAAATATATGTTCGGTAAAACATTAAAATATAATTTATAACAAAATCGTTTACCTAATAATAGTGCTTTATGGAAAATATTATTTTAATAAAAATCATTAAAAATTCTATTTTTAGGTTTGACAATAAATGTAATTCTAAAATTAACAAATAAGGACAAAATAGTAAAAAATTCATAAATAAAAAAGTCACAAATTCATTATTTATATATAATAAACAATTAAACAAAGCATATTATCAGAATTTCAATTTAAAAAATAATTTTTTTTAAAAAAATACTAATTTACCTTTAATTACAAAACAAAAAAAAGTCTTTAAGAAATTATTAACAAAATAATAATAAAATATGTCATAATTGGAAATGACCCCAAAAATCAAAAAAATATAATCTAGAAAACAAACGCCAATTCAAAAAAAAAATAATCTAAATTTAGAAAACTAAAATCAATAATAAAATTTAATATAATGCACTTAAAACAAATATAAATCAACAAAAAACATAAAAAAGATAGTACAAACTTTCTTTAAAAAAAGTATGTGTGTTCAAAATTATATATATACTAGCTTATAACCCGTGCAATGCACGGGTTTCTTGTATTATATTATAATTTTTATTTAATATTATAATTATGTTTTTGCATAATCATTACTTTTAATAATTTTTAAAATTTTTATTTAATATAATTTAATATACTCATGTTTACAGATTATATTCATGTTTTATTATTATAAACAAGTATACGATTTTTAATATATTTTATTAATAATTGAGAAATATGATGTGATATTTTCATGTGTATATTAATGATTGTAAGATTTTTTGTAAATTAAAAAGGTAACGTAAAAATATTAATGATTGAAAGATATGATAAAATTGATGTTTTTAGGTGTTTATAAATGGTAATATGTTCAACTAAAAGTAAATGTGAAAAAGGCAATCACTAATTACCATTAATTTTATTATATTAATTTGAAAAAGACAATCGACTACTTACCATTAATTTTATTATCTTAATCGACTAAATCATTAATTATAACGTGTTTTAATTGGAATGAAAATAGATACGATTGATGTTTTTAGGTGTTTATAAAAGGCATTATCTCGACTAATTACCATTAATTATATTATGTTATTATTTATTTTAGGTGTATTTATGTTTCTTTATAATGAAGGGTATATAAGTAAATTCACTAAGTACCAAAAAACAGGTACCTAAACTTTTAATGTTTCGGAATTTATATAATAGTATAGATATACATAGAATAGTTAAACCAATAATTTCTCACATGTCTAAAATATAATTTACAAAAAAATCGTTTACCAAATAAAAGTGTTTTTTTAAAAAAATATTTTAATAAAAAACAGTAAAAAAATTTTAGGTTTGATAATAAATATGTTTCTAAAATTTAAATTAAAAAATGTTAGCTCAAATCAACAAATAAGCAAATTCTTACTAAAAAAGTGAATACAAATCAATAAATGAAAATATTTTAAATTAAAAAACAATCAAAACCCCGATTACTCTAAACAAAACATAATAAAAACCACGCATGGCGAAAATATAAAGTTAACATGGAAATAAATTTCAATATTCAAGAAAAATAAAATTTTTTAATACCACGCATATTTCTAAAAAGATTTATAAAATACATTTAAAAATTAAAAACACCATAACAAAAGATCTAAATTTTTTAAAATAACCATTAAATTACATAATAAAAAAGATAAAAAAAATTGTTACACGAATATAGTATCTATATGTATCTACATGTTCCAATTATATCATATGTATTCTAATAAAATAAAAAAACAAATATATTTATGAAATACTAAAAAATATGTTAGCCTAAATTTTGAAATATAAATTATAAAAAAATCATTTACAAGAAAAAAAATATATACTATAACCATATGTATACTACAAACCATATAATTTATGTATTATTATCATTAAAAGTAAAATAAATTATCCAAAAGGCTATAAAACTAATTTTGCAAAACAAAAATTAAAATAAAAAATATACTACAAAATATTATTAAAATTACCCATGCATCACACGGGTATAAATCTAGTATTTTTTAAATGATTAAACTTGTTCTAAAAGTGGTATAAATTTGTTGAAAAATTAAATCTTCCTTTTGAAAAAGGATTTTTTAAATTAAATAATTTCTTAAAAATATTCATTATATATTGATGATAAACACTGCCGAAGTATATACATCTACTCCATTTTTCACATCTCTCTTTTTCACATCTCTCTCTCGTCTCTCTCGCCTAGGGTTTTAGTTGTAAGAAATTATTAGTATGACGCAGGCGGCTCCGGCCGTCGTCGCTGCCGCCGGTGGAGGTAGACAACCACAACAAGAAAGAATTATACTTACACATCTTGAGATCTCCAATCGCTTCTCTAAAGCCGAACTGTTGGTACTCCATCTCTTTTGACCCACACACTTCAATTTATGTAGTATGTTTAATTGTTAATTAATCGTTTAATTGTTAATTAATCGATTAATAGTCATCTAAATCTATTGGCGATCTTTATTATGCATATTTATACTAATTTTATGTTAATTTAATATTTCAGGAAACAATGAAGAACTTGCTCCAAAAAATATTCATCATTCATTTGTCTTGGATTCCAATCCAATAAAAATCCAAGGTACATAATTGTGTTTACTATTATGGCTTGTGCAGGTAATGTATGTTGTCGACAATATGTCACTGATATGTTGGCGGTGATCCGGAAATAGACCAAACATTTATTTTGTTTTTAAATTTTACGATCGTAGAAGATGTAAGGGAATTGGATAGTGAGTGACCAAATGCTTAGCAAAACATATTTAATACTAGTAAAACTTGGATAATTTATGCCTAATGGACCATTTCAGATTTCGAGTACAAGTTTAGTTCTAATTAGTAGGAAATTGAGAGTACTTATTATAAACCTTCGTAACACGGAATTAGGTTTAGGTAAAATTGGAAATAAGTAACTTATCTCCGAAAAAAATACTCGTTTTTCTAGTTTATTTCTTGATAAAGTATTTTTTTTTTTGTAGAAATGAAAGCTTCAAAAGAGCCCAAAAAGATGATAACCAATGAGCGCAAACGATTCAAAGGTATGTTTCATTGGTATGTTAAATGTTTTATAAATCTATATTCTGTCGATTTTTATTCTGCATGTTTACTTGGTCACTGAGATCTTTCTTATATCAGGATGCAAATGGTGAAAAATTTGGGCTGATTGGTAATGATAAAGATTTAATTAAAGTGGTTAGATTTGTGTTGTGACAGGGAGTGAAGACCAAGGGTCTGTGCAGCAAGTTGCAGACTTACCAGGAGAGAATTCGAAGATCGAAAGCGCTAATCCTGGTGTAAGAGCAGTTGTCATAGGACTACCGGCAGCCAGTCAAGTTAGTAGCGGTCGTCAGCCCAAACGATCGAAAGGGAGGGTTGATCCTGTGAAAGCAAGCAGCTCTAGTATGTTTCCGTAACAAAATACATATTATTCAAGCTATTTAGTGATTATGAATCTGTAGTTTGTTTCAAAAGCTAGTTGAGCATTTGGTATGAGATCAAGGTAAGTCATGCAATAAGTTTCTTTCTTGTGTAGTTTGATTTTCTCTGTGTGTGTGTGTTTGTGAAATATATTGACAAGATTGAAGCTCAAATCATACGAAAGGGCACACATTAGAAAAACCGATAACTTTTAAATCCAATCCCTCTTTTATCATTTCGTAGGACCAGTGGCAGGGAGTCAAGTTAGTAGCGGTCCTCAGCCCAAACGTTCAAAAGGGAGGGTTGATCCTAAGAAAGCAAGCAGCTCTGGTATGTTTATTGGAAAAAATATGTTTTCCTTCCCATTTGTGAATAGTAAGTAGTATGTGTATTTGATACGATACGAAAACATTAACTCTCTTTCTCACATCTCTCTCTCGTCTCTCTCGCCTAGGGTTTTAGTTGTAAGAAATTATTAGTATGACGCAGGCGGCTCCGGCCGTCGTCGTCGCTGCTGCCGGTGGAGGTAGACAACCACAACAAAAAGGAGTTGGACGGACGCATCCTGAGATCTGCAATCGCTTCTCTAAAACCGAACTGTTGGTACTCCATCTCTTTTTACCCACACACTTCAATTTATGTAGTATGTTTAATTGTTAATTAATCGTTTAATTGTTAATTAATCGATTAATAGTCATCTAAATCTATTGGCGATCTTTATTATGCATATTTATACTAATTTTATGTTAATTTAATATTTCAGGAAACAATGAAGAACTTGCTCCAAAAAATATTCATCATTCATTTGTCTTGGATTCCAATCCAATAAAAATCCAAGGTACATAATTGTGTTTACTATTATGGCTTGTGCAGGTAATGTATGTTGTCGACAATATGTCACTGATATGTTGGCGGTGATCCGGAAATAGACCAAACATTTATTTTGTTTTTAAATTTTACGATCGTAGAAGATGTAAGGGAATTGGATAGTGAGTGACCAAATGCTTAGCAAAACATATTTAATACTAGTAAAACTTGGATAAATTATGCCTAATGGACCATTTCAGATTTCTGAGTACAAGTTTAGTTCTAATTAGTAGGAAATTGAGAGTACTTATTATAAACCTTCGTAACACGGAATTAGGTTTAGGTAAAATTGGAAATAAGTAACTTATCTCCGAAAAAAATACTCGTTTTTCTAGTTTATTTCTTGATAAAGTATTTTTTTTTTGTAGAAATGAAAGCTTCAAAAGAGCCCAAAAAGATGATAACCAATGAGCGCAAACGATTCAAAGGTATGTTTCATTGGTATGTTAAATGTTTTATAAATCTATATTCTATCGATTTTTATTCTGCATGTTTACTTGGTCACTGAGATCTTTCTTATATCAGGATGCAAATGGTGAAAAATTTGGGCTGATTGGTAATGATAAAGATTTAATTAAAGTGGTTAGATTTGTGTTGTGACAGGGAGTGAAGACCAAGGGTCTGTGCAGCAAGTTGCAGACTTACCAGGAGAGAATTCGAAGATCGAAAGCGCTAAGCCTGGTGTAAGAGCAGTTGTCATAGGACTACCGGCAGCCAGTCAAGTTAGTAGCGGTCGTCAGCCCAAACGATCGAAAGGGAGGGTTGATCCTGTGAAAGCAAGCAGCTCTAGTATGTTTCCGTAACAAAATACATATTATTCAAGCTATTTAGTGATTATGAATCTGTAGTTTGTTTCAAAAGCTAGTTGAGCATTTGGTATGAGATCAAGGTAAGTCATGCAATAAGTTTCTTTCTTGTGTAGTTTGATTTTCTCTGTGTGTGTGTGTTTGTGAAATATATTGACAAGATTGAAGCTCAAATCATACGAACGGGCACACATTAGAAAAACCGATAAACTTTTAAATCCAATCCCTCTTTTATCATTTCGTAGGACCAGTGGCAGGGAGTCAAGTTAGTAGCGGTCCTCAGCCCAAACGTTCAAAAGGGAGGGTTGATCCTAAGAAAGCAAGCAGCTCTGGTATGTTTATTGGAAAAAATATGTTTTCCTTCCCATTTGTGAATAGTAAGTATATGTGTATTTGATACGATACGAAAACATTAACTCTCTTTTTCACATCTCTCTCTCGTCTCTCTCGCCTAGGGTTTTAGTTGTAAGAAATTATTAGTATGACGCAGGCGGCTCCGGCCGTCGTCGTCGCTGCTGCCGGTGGAGGTAGACAACCACAACAAAAAGGAGTTGGACGGACGCATCCTGAGATCTGCAATCGCTTCTCTAAAACCGAACTGTTGGTACTCCATCTCTTTTTACCCACACACTTCAATTTATGTAGTATGTTTAATTGTTAATTAATCGTTTAATTGTTAATTAATCGATTAATAGTCATCTAAATCTATTGGCGATCTTTATTATGCATATTTATACTAATTTTATGTTAATTTAATATTTCAGGAAACAATGAAGAACTTGCTCCAAAAAAATATTCATCATTCATTTGTCTTGGATTCCAATCCAATAAAAATCCAAGGTACATAATTGTGTTTACTATTATCGCTTGTGCAGGTAATGTATGTTGTCGACAATATGTCACTGATATGTTTGGCGGTGATCCGGAAATAGACCAAACATTTATTTTGTTTTTAAATTTTACGATCGTAGAAGATGTAAGGGAATTGGATAGTGAGTGACCAAATGCTTAGCAAAACATATTTAATACTAGTAAAACTTGGATAAATTATGCCTAATGGACCATTTCAGATTTCGAGTACAAGTTTAGTTCTAATTAGTAGGAAATTGAGAGTACTTATTATAAACCTTCGTAACACGGAATTAGGTTTAGGTAAAATTGGAAAGTTATCGTGCATGTGCATGTAGTTTTCGATAATACATTACTGATATGTTGGCCATGATCCGGAAATAGAGTAGACATTTATTTTTCAATTAATTTGTATGATGGTAGAAAATGGAAGTAATTTGGATAGTGAATGACCGATACAGTGATTTGTATTAATTCTTTCCCACATGAAATAGAGAACAAGAAGGATATTTAAACATTCTCACATGAAAACTACAGAGAACAACAAGGATATTTAAACATTCTCACATGAAAACTACAGAGGCATACAAGTTCAACTTTATATTAATATTCATAACCACTAAAGTACTCAAGAAGCTCGTATTGTCATAAATATTAATTCTTTCCCACAGGAAGGATGAATACAGGCGGACAGTGGAGTATGAGCTCTTTCTGTTTTTATTGTTTCTCTTTTCATATAAACTTTCATTTATGCTGTCTTATTTGTTTCCTTAATCTCTTTTGCTAATTATGTAGCTCATCTGTTGTGGCTGCTGGTCTTCTTCGGGTTGTGGGAAAAGATCTTGCAGAACTCCCCTTTGCAGCTACAGCCATTTCCAATCAACGCAAGGTGAGTTTATGTCCTTTACTAAAAAGCAAGAGCACAAAAATGGTGCCTTCCACCCTCGTGTGGATTCTTGAGCATTTGGTGATTCACTATCCAAATCACTGTATCGGTCATAAATATTAATTCTTTCCCATAGGAAGGATGAATACAGCCGGATGTATTGTGTGGTTGTGACAGTGGAGTATGAGCTCTTTCTGTTTTTATTGTTTCTATTTTCATATAAACTTTATCATTTATGCTGTCTTATTTGTTTCCTTAATCTCTTTTGCTAATTATGTAGCTCATCTGTTGTGGCTGCTGGACTTCTTCGGGTTGTGGGAAAAGATCTTGCAGAACTCCCCTTTGCAGCTACAGCCATTGCCAATCAACGCAAGGTGAGTTTACGTCCTTTACTAAAAAGCTAGAGCACAAAAATGGTGCCTTCCACCCTCGTGTGGATTCTTGAGCATTTGGTGATTCAAGTGGTATGGAGGGGAACCAGCTCTAAGCCAATACTTTATATCTTAGATGTACTAGCTTATAACCCGTGCAAAGCACCGGCTACTTTTCAATTTTTTATAATTTACTTATGGTATAGTATAATATAATAAATATTAATTTTAATATGTTATTGGAAAAATACGAACCTTACATCTTTGTTAATAATAATTTTTAGTATTAAATATAAATTAATATGTTGTTGAAGGGAATCGAACCTTAGACCTCTGTATATAACAACTTTTAGTATTATTGCATCTAACGATCATGATCTATTAGAGTTGAATATCTAACGGTTGTGAATGAGGGATAACAAAAAATGAGGGATAACCAAAAAAGGGGTAACCAACTACAAATTATACCCCTTTTGCTTATTATAATATAGTATAGATGTCTCCATCTTTTACTATCTTGTGATGGTAGAGGACCTTGAACTTGTATGCCTCTGTAGTTTTCATGTGAGAATGTTTAAATATCCTTGTTGTTCTCTATTTCCTAGTGCTTTGTGCATCTTTTGATATCTTTGCTTATTATTTATCGTACACATTTGCAAATGTGAAGAATTTCGAATGAGTTAATCTTCTTGATTATAAATCAGTAAGGAAACTACCTCCTTGTTAATGTGAAAACAGAATAGAAGTAATTAAAAGCTTCCCTTTTCCCGAAAAATTCTACGTAGGAAACTAACTCCTAATTTAAAAGGGCTAAAAATTTGAAACTTCCTTAAAGTTGGATTGTACTGCATGCCCAAGTTTCTATGCAATCTTCCAAATTTTGGCCTTAAAGAGTCGTTGGTAGAATATCTGCACACTGCTTCTGAGATTAAGAATTTTCCATCTTCTCTGCAGCAAAATGTATATCATAACATGCTTAGTGCTAAATAGTAGGAAATTGATAGTACTTATTGTAAATCTTCGTAACACGGAATTAGGTTTAGGTAAAATTGGAAAGTTGATAGTGCATGTGCATGTAGTTTTCGATAATACATTACTGATATGTTGGCCATGATCCTTTTATTTTAATTTTCACGGACATAGAAAACATAAGTGAATTGGATAGTGAGTGACCAAGTGCTTAGCAAAAAATATATGGATCTAGTGAAGTTGTAATTGGGATAAATTAGCATACATGAGACTCGCATGCCTTAGGGCTCATTTCATGCTCCGAGTACAAGTTTAGTGTTAATTAGTAGGAAATTAAGAATGATTATTGTAGTGATTCATAGTAAGGAATTAAATTTAGGTAAAATCGGAAGGTCAATAGTGCATGTGCTTGTTATTGTTGAATACGTCACTGCCTCACTGGTATGTTGGCCATGATTCGAAAATAGAGCATGCATTTATTTTTCCTTTAATTTGTATGAGGGTAGAAAATGGAAGTAAATTGGATAGTGAATGACCGATATAGTGGAACTGGGATAAATTAATATGCATTGGACTCACATTTTTGGATGTAGTGAAACGGGGAGAAATTAATATACATTGGACTCGCATGCCTAATGGCCCATTTGATGTTCGAATACAAGTTTACTGCTAATTTGTAGGAAATTGAGATTTCTTATTTTAAAGATTTGTAATTCAGAATTAGATTCAAGTAAAATCGGAAAGTCTATTGTGCATGTGCATTTAGTTTTTAATTACATGTCAATGATATGTTGGCCATGATTCGGAAATAGACCAGGCATAATGGAACTGAGTTGGATAGTGAGTGGTCGAGTGCGTGCTTAACGACCCATTTCATGCTCTCCCTCGTAACTAAAGTTTTAAAATCCTAAAAATCACTAAAAACAAGTACAAACACCGGTTAAAACATCTTATACACAAGTATATACAAACATTTGCATAAACTGAAGCCTTAAATCGAGATTTCAAGGAGAAAATTATGTAATTAGAATGAAAAATGCCCTGGTTGTGATCGAGAGAGATGAAATGGAGCTTTTAGCTAGGGTTTCATGTGTTTTTAGTTTTTATGTGTAGGTGTATATATATTAGAGAGAGAGAGAGAGAGAGAGAGAGAGCAGTGAGATATGTATAACATGGGAATGAAAATGAGGGCGTGTGCTATATTCTTGAAGACTCTGGACCGATTTGCCTAGCAAAACCGAACCGAAATAAAATGGATCGGTTTATTCGGTTCGGTTTACTATAATGTTTTGTTTGAATAAATATGACATCTTTAGCTTCCAAAGGCTTTGCGTTCTTGTTTGATATATTCACTATATTATTGTGTTGTTATATTCCATATAGTATATAGGTTTGCGTTAGTTATCGGGCTGGAAGCGTTATCAACAATTTACAGTTATTGTTGTTTTTGTTTGTTAGATGTTTTGATAATAAAATACTTACAAGGTGATTATGTAATATTGGTTAGGGCCTTGAAGTTGTAAGGTGCATTTTATTTGTTTGTATTATTGTTGCATTTGTTACTTTTGGTTGTCAAGCATTTACAAAATGTTGATAGAAGAAAAATGATGCATCCAAAACACTTTGTACATTACGTTCTAAGAATTTTTACTTTAGTACATAATTTGTTTGTTCCTAAATTTCTTCTTCTATGCGTCGTTTGAAGTATCTCAAGTTTTTTTTGTTAAAGAATTTTATATAGGCAAGGATGATCAAAATATGAAGTGGTCCTTGTGTGCTGTATTGTGTTTTAATTGTGATAGTATTGCTAGGTTATATGTATGCAGGTTATACCAACTATTTGTGCAAATCAACATTGGTGTTATTTGTACCAATTGAGATTTTCTGTCATTTAACATGTTTTTTTAATGATAGGTATCAAAGAATATTGCCTCCGGAACTGTGTTCGGGCCAATTAAAAGATGAGTTCAAGAAGAGGGGGCAAATTTGGTGCGGAAGTACCTACTGCTGGTTCGACTGGCTTATTCAATGGGAAAACTGTCCTTCAAGTTTCTGATCGCTGGGCCGGTCAAGTGGCTTAGAATCCCAGTGTGGAAGTTTCAGGCAATCCCTGGGCAGGAGCTGAGGGGCCTTCTAATGCCTGGCCAGGAACTAAGCAGCCTGTCAGTGCCGGGGCAGGACGGGGTTCTGCCAATGCATTTGCAGCACTGGTAGGTGACTATAGAAGGCCCACTGGCAGAGGTTGGAACCCATCTTTCTCATAAGAGTGTGAGAACAAATCTGATCAACCAGCTGTTATTTCTCCTCCTCTTCAGCATGGGTGGCAATGGCGTAGTAACATGTCTCAGGCAGCAAAGGTGGGTAATATATCTGCTTCAAACCCTACCAACGCCACAGATGACAAAGAGGAAAGGAAATATGCTGATGAAGAGGATTTTGATACTGAAGATATTTATGACTCTGATGAGTATGACTTGGATGAAAGCCAACTGAGTCACGAGACTCCTGTGGGGAGTTCAGTACTTACAGGTTTTTTTAAAACCCTAGATGAGATGAAAGCAGAGGAATTCAATGAGCCTGACAGGCAGTGGCACTGCCCAGCATGTTATGGCAGGCCTGGTGCGATTGACTGGTATCGTGGACTGCAAGCCCTAATGACCCATGCTAAAACTAAAGGCAAAAGAAGGGCAAAGGGCCACAGGGTACTTGATCAACTGTTGGATGAGTAGCTGCGGAGGAAGGGAACTTCTCTAGTCCCTGCCAGTGAAGCCTTTGACAAGTGGAAAGGATTAAGCGAAAATTCTGTAAGACACAGGGAAATAGTATGGCGACCTATGGTGTTCATAATGAACATAGAACTTGACAAAGATGACAACGAAAAGGTAAATGTTCATTTGATATTCTATTAGATGTTGCACCCTTAATTTTTTGAGTGACAAATCTAAATTTTAACAGGAATATGATGATCAGCCTTTTTTTTGTATGTTCCTTGTGCCTTACTGTTTTTTGCTTACTATTGCATTTTCAGTGGGTTGGAATGGGAAGTAACGAACTTCTTGAGTACTTTAGTGGTTATGAAGCCGTGAAGGCACAACACTCCTGTGTCCTCAGCTGTTGGTTATTTCGAGGCTGACCGATTAAGCAAGCGTTTTGAGGATGAAGGAACGAACCGTGATGCTTGGGATCACAAGGCGCAGCGGTTTCTTCCTGGTGGGCAACGCCTGTTATATGGTTACATGGCAGAGAAAGGAGATATCGATATATTTAACCAGCACTCTAAAGGTCCACTATTTTGTAACCCTTACTTATGTCAAAAGTACGTGTTCCCTCATTTTCTTCTTTTTCTTCTTCTTTAGATTAAAATTTTCTTATCTTTGATTGGTTAGGCAAGTCCATAGTAAATTTTGAAATGAAATCGTACGAGGAGATGGTAGTTAACTCAATAAGGCAGATGAGTGAGGACAATGACAATGACAATGATATCCTCAGCTGTCACAAGAACATAGCTGTGAAGGAGAAAAAGTATGCAAAAACACTTGAAGATTTGTTTGGTTTGCCAAACGAGAAACTACGCAGGACCCAGTAAGAGAATCGTATAGTGCGACAAAGAACCAATATGCATCAGGAGCAACATAAGGAGGAGGTAATCACTGATCCTTTATGATAGATAGGGCAAATATGTTATGACTGTTACGGAAGTGTGTACGAGTTTATGTTGTCTCTGTTGCACAAATCACTTACAATCCGTGACCCCTGTTTTTAGTAATTGTTTTCTGAATTGTAAAGTTTATACATTAAACCGGTAAGCCGTTTTACATTCTATTTAATATATACTTGTTTTTCACCTTCTATTTAGTATTTTGACAGTCTGGCCATTAAACTATCATTTTTTCTGTGCTTTTTATTATATTTGAGTACTTCAAGACACATGGCTACTTGTTCACTTTTCATATTGTAGTAGTAGTACAACTTTTCTTTAGTATTTGATTTATGGAAAATGTTAACCACAGGCCTAAGGGTTGTTGTTAAACATTAAATATTTTAATATTTTCAACATTTATTCCTAGGTATTTAATTGTTTTTAGATTTTCAATATACCTTTGCAACACTAATTTAATTTTCCAAGTAATAATAGTAGACCTCCCTGCATTCACATTAATTTGCACCCTTAAATATATCCCAAAATGTTAAATAATCATATTGAGATCCGTGCAAAATTGATGTATTAAATGCAAAATTGATGTATTAAATGCATTTAGCCATATACATTAATTTTCAACCATAGTCCTGAGGGTTGTGGTTAACACAGGACCCTTGATTTATTTATAGCTTTTCGGTGCATTATAATTGATGGTGGGATTTGTATTTTTCTGTAGATGGACTCCCAAGAAGAATTTTGTAGAGTGAAATGAGAGAGAAGAGAATTTCGAGAAGATACAGCAAGAGAAGCGGGAGAATATGATATATTATTATTTTGTTCATAACATTAACGTATATAAATTGAATGTTCTTAATAAGTTTGTTTACGTACAAATGAAAGATCGCTGGTTGAAAGGAGACAAATGTGAGAGTACTTGAGAACCCACTGATTTTGGATTTTATTTACTGTTTATGGGCCGTATGTACATGTTTTTTTTTTTTTTTTTTTTTTTGACAGAAGGAATTGTATTAATTTGCCTCAACCAAGAACCAGCCAGGACAAACCCCTGAACTGACACTACAATCTGAATAGAAACAAATAAACGAGTTAACCAAATAGTCGCTTATGTTTACAGACTGTTTTACATCATGAATAACAATATTCTCTGAAATAAAAAAGATTAGAGTAGCTTTCCGATCAATCCAATCTGCACCAATCCTGAAACCGGTAATATCGCAAACGACCTTCACATACGCACCACCTGTAGCCCAATGTTCAGAAATACCCCAGCTATCTACATGCCGAAAACCAGCTATAGACATGGCGAACACCAGCTACAGACATGCCGAAAATAAAATTTCTCATAGGATGAACAAATTCTAGTTTGAAAAGTAAGCTCTTGCAATATCCAACACCAGTCCAAAATCAATGCATAAATTACAAATCTCCCACCAAACCACAAAAATTCTTTTCAAAGTAGCCCGGAACAAAACCCAAACCAACATACAAACAAAACTCGCCAACAGACGAGACGAAAAGCACGCCAAAAGATGAGACGAAGATCCAAAATCAAAGTCCTCGGAATAATACCAAATTTTGGTATGATGTTAAGGAGGAGAAATTGAATTTCAAGGTAATTTTTATTTTAGAAGACGGACTCAAAACCAAGATAGATCTGAGAAATAAATTCTAAAAATTTTGGTTTTGGTTTGATTTTTATTGAAAATTGAAAAAAATAAAAGGCAGAAGATTGGGGGAGGATCGGAGAATGGATTGATGGGTGAAGCGGAAATGGAGAGAATGAAGAAGAGGGCGGTAGTTTCAGTGGCTGACTCTCATGTGCGCCAGGGAGTATACTTATGTTTGGGAGTAGCTTGTAAAGAGGGAACAGGAGTACAAGTTGTCGTGTTTGTAGTGGGTTAACGTGGTTCGACCAAGGAAAAGACAAAATAAAGGTGTGGGTTCAGCTTTTTGGAAAATTTGATTTTGGTGAAAGCGATTTTGGAGTCACAGG
This sequence comes from Saposhnikovia divaricata, assembly GCA_036435485.1. Classification (NCBI taxonomy): domain Eukaryota; kingdom Viridiplantae; phylum Streptophyta; class Magnoliopsida; order Apiales; family Apiaceae; genus Saposhnikovia; species Saposhnikovia divaricata. The sequence continues at coordinate 205,240,291 of CM071600.1, forward strand.
AGTAGCATAAAGAAACAAGGAATTGTTTCAAAACTGAACTTTTTCAATACTGAAAAAAATATATAAAAAAAATTCACAAGACATCAAAAATTGTTATGCAGTTTATCAAAGATCAGATAAAAATCAATACAACAGATAGTTTTGTAAACAGCAATCATCCAAACACAGAGCAGAATGACCACTTTCAATTTCATTTTTTTGGGTAAAAAAGTTCGAAAAATAGAATTCGAGATTTAGCTATAAAGACATGAGAAACACATTTGAACTTTGCTAAAGAGACTTGACTCGCAATTTGAGGATTGAATCTTCGTTTAAATGATGGAACTATGAGAAATTTTTTATGAATCACTAGGCAATTCCGCAATTGATAGGAGAATGCGAATTTAAGATCAATTTTGTTTGAAATCTAAGTATTGAAAAGGGGAAATTTTCTGTAGCGACTATGTTTTTCGTTTCTTTCTTGTTTGTCAGGCTACGTTTTTCATTTCTGATTTTCACATTTTTAGGTGTTTTTCATATTTATATAATTAGCGTAAAAAGACGTGTATGCCCGTTAATATATCGAAATAATTTATTGCATGAATCTGTACATGCGTTGAAATTATTTCATATATAGAAACATGATAAAAAAAACAATATTTCGACTTCAATATATATATATAAAGGAGGATAGCGGGAGTTTAGGTGGCGCTCTAAGATCGTCTCAATCTATTTTTCTAATTTTCTAGAATTTTAGAATTTTAAATATTAATAAATATAAAAATATCAATTAACATATTAAAAGTAGAATAGGTGTTCGAATTTATAAAGGAGAAGAATTCGAATTTATAGGGAAGACATATGATTTGAAGTTCTATTGAAAGTATAATAAGTATTTATAAGGCATACGATTAAAAGTTCTATTGGAAGTAGAATAGGAGTTCGAATTTATAGAGAATAAGAGTTCGAATTTATAGAAAATATCAATATATATATATAGGAGGATATGCGGGCGTTTAGGTGGCGCTCTAAGATCGTTTCAATCTATTTTTTTAATTTTTTTAGAATTTTAGGATTTTAAACACTAATAAATCTAAAAATATCTTTTAACATATTAGAATGAGAATAGGTGTTCGAATTTATAGAAGAGAAGAGTTCGAATTTTTAGGAAAGTCATATAATTAGAAATTTTATTGGAAGTAGAATAAGTTATAAGGCATATGATTAAAAATTCTATTGGAACTAGAATAGGAGTTCGAATCTATAGAAAACAAGAATTCGAATTTATAGTAAAAGCATATAATTAAAAGTTTTATTTGAAGTAGAATAGGTATTTGAATATAAAAATGAGACATATAATTAAATATCAATCATCAATATCTATATATAGAAGAGAATATACTCTTTATTTTTTGTTTGGTTCAATGCTGTGCTTTTATGGATGTTTTAATAATTTTATTGATTTTTTCTCTGTTTCGTATTGCAAGGTACAACCAATTATTTCACTAATACTCACGTCTGATGAATCAAAGATTACTGTTTTGGTTAGCATGACATCTGCACATAGGGTATAGTATATCCAGTTAGCAAATCATAATTAGATTATTGGACTCGTTTGATAAATTTTATTTCTCAGAAATAATTTATTCATTCTGGAAAAAAGTACGTAAATGTGTACTTTTTTTATGAAATAATTAACTTATTTTTGCAAAATAACGAATATTAAATTTTCCATACACATTTTTTTCTAAAAAAAATATATGTAAATACGATTTTTTTTCCGAAATAAGTAACTTATAATTTGGAATTAACAATAATAAAAATTTATTTTTTAATTTTCTAGAATTTTAGAATTTTAAACACTAATAAATATGAAAATATCATTTAACATATTAAAAGTGGAATAGGTGTTCGAATTTATAGAGGAGAAGAGTTCGAATTTGTTTGGAAAACATATGATTAGAAGTTATATTGGAAGTAGAATAAGTATTTATAAGGTGTATGATTAAAAGTTTTATTAGAAGTAGAATAAGAGTTCAAATTAATAGAGAATAAGAGTTCGAATTTATAGAAAAAAACATATAAATTAAAATTCTATTAGAAGTAAAATAGGTGTTTGAATATATAGAGCAGACATATAATTAAATATTTTATAGAAAGTACTATCTTCTTAAATTATATATTTTTTATATAAGTTAATTATACTTTTATCAGGAAAATTTATTCATAAATCCAAAACCATTATCATAAAAAAAGTCATCGTATTTAAACAGAAATGTGTTTAACGGGAAACCGGCTCATTATAAAAGATTGTATTAGCTATTAAAATAAATTTTATTTAGTTTTAGGATTTTATTTTTAAGGATAAACATTAGCATACAAGTGGTATATGTAAAAAGTTAGGTTTTTGGTCTTAACGAGAGAGCGGATCAATAGTAATAATCGTGTTTAACAAGAAATCGGTTCATTAGAAGACCGTATAAAAGAAGTTTGAATATATAAGGAATACATAAATATAATGTTTTATTGGAAGTAGAATATGAGGACGGTGGAGACGTCTTATACGATTTTTTAAAATTATATATCTTTTTTCCTAGAAATCCTTTATTTTAACTTTTTAATTCAAGTTAATTATATTTCCATTAGAAAAATATATCCATAAATTTAATATTATTCCCGTAACAAAAAGTTTTTATATTTTTTCTGATATGTTAACATAACAGAAAGACATTCCCATGCGAAAGCTGTAAATAAGTACAAGAATATCTATAATATACATAAAATATAAGATGTATTTTCATCTTTTAAAACTCCATAAATATTAGAAAGTTTAAAGAATATAAAAATAGGAATTTACACTCTTTATATAATGAAGTTAGAATTTCGGTTCTAAATAAGAGCGGCTCGAAACGTATTTAACGGGAAGACGGCTCAATAGAAAAACTGTATTAGCTATTAGAATTTGACACTGATGTCATAATTTTTTTTTTATTTCTACGGTTCGATTTTATGGATAAAAATTATTATATAAGTCTTTATTATATATTTTAAAGTTGGGATTTTGGTTTTAACGAGAGAGCAGCTCAATCGGAAGAATCGTGTTTAACAATAAATCAATTCATTAGAGAAGATTATTTAATTAATAAAATTTAATATTAATATTATAATATAACGTAAATGTATTGAATTTTTTTAAAAATATTGTAACGCCGCCGCGAAGCGCGGCTTTATCGACTAGTTATCTTATATACTAACTCAGAACCCGTGCAATGCACAGTTTTTTTTTGATATTATATAATTTGTTTATGAATTTGTATTGATTATTTTAAGATACGAATTTTATAGATTCAAAATTTTTAAATGATGTAGTGAAACATTAGAAGTTAGAAGGATATAATAGTAGTATATAATTATGATTTAGAAAATATTATTAAAAAATTCTACACATGACAAATTGATTATCATACTGAACATATCAACTGATTATCATACTGAACATATCAATTCACTTATGACTTGTGTATATCTAATGAACATAATCAATTCGACTAAAATGTGAAAATTGGAAAATTTATAATAATATAGTATAGAAGGATATAATATAGAAAAATTATCTTATTTACTAATATTTTTATTTTTTTTTTTTGCAATAATACGATCTTTCAAAATTCATTGCAATCATATTATATTTATTGCAATTATAAGTTTTTTTTTTCTCTTCTACAGTGTTCTCCTTTCTTTCCTTCATTTTCTCATCTTTCCATCTTATCTCACTCTAGGGATGGCAATTTGTACCGAATCGATTGAAACCCGATCCGTTCCGACCCGATCGGTTCTAACCGAACCCGAACTCGAAGTATTTGGTTCGAGTTTGATTTTTTTTAGACCCGAAGTAGTTTCGGTTCGGGTTTGGTTTTTAGCCTAACCGACCCGGACCCGAAACCCGAAACCCGAATCGAACCCGGACCCGGACCCGAAACCCGTTTAGACCCGAAAAAATATAACCAATATAATAATTTCATATGTATATTAATAATATATTAATATATGTATTAGTATTAGTATTTAGTAGAGTTGGGCCATGACCCATAAACCATAGCTAACTTCTTAGGATAATATGCAAAATGTAATCCACGAGCCACGGCCAATGGTCCAGTCCATTTTTATTCGGAATTTTGGATGAATGAATAAGAAATTTTGATGCTTTATGATTTAGCTTGCTAGCAGAGTTTATATAAGGTAAGGTTTTTGAAATGCCAATGTTTGCATATCTGTTTTTTCCAAAATTTTCGGGTCCGCTTGACAAAAAAAAAAAAAAAAAAAATCGGGTCCGGGTCAGACCTGAACCGAACCGAAACCCGACGGTTCGGGTTCGGTTTTAACCATTCGGGTCCAAACCGGGTCCGGTTTTTCTAAAATATTTCGGGTCCGGTTCTGGTTTTTCTAAAACCCGAACCGACCGACCCGATTGCCATCCCTATCTCTCTCTTCTTTGTTCACTCTTCTATGTACAAATACTCACATATCCCTTATTTATACACACATCTATGTATATATATACACATATTTTGCATACATACAATCACATATGCTTTTTTTGCCCTTCCCCACCATCACGACCACCTCCTCCGATTCCGATCTAATGACGGTCCCGTCGGGGAGTATCGAGTTTCTCTGGAAAGAGATTTAATTGCTTTGAGTTGCTTTCGGATTTGGAAGTTTTGTTTTAGATTTTGGTTGATTTTGGATGATTATGTTCGGTGGATTTTGGTGCCTTTAGGAGTTGCGTTTGCTTGATTTTGATGGCTTTATTTGTTGCGTTTGATTGATTTGGATTGCTTTCAGATTTACTAAATTATCAAAAAAGTTGCATCTGGTAGATTTTAGTTGCATCCCGTATTTTATAATCTCGTATTTTAGCAACTGATGTTAAATATACGATATTTTATCAAATATTTCTAGTAGCAAAAGACAATCTCTCTTTGTGTTATTGCTGACTTGCATGAATGCAAATTTGTTATACTTGCATTCCTAGATAACATTTATTAGGAATCAAAACCCTTTGTTTTTATCCCAAAATGATTCAGAAATTATGCAAGCTTTTAGTCCTCCATTAAGTACTATCTTCTCAATACAAACATTTGTTCTTTAATCCGACATTTGTTGTGAAATTGTTTGTGGAAGGTAATTTCTAAAACGGAATGGAAGAATGTGTGTATTTTTGCAATTTTTAAAAAGAAATTGGTATATTTGCAATTAAGATGATAAATTTGCAAATAATGTTTCTTAAAAAAGGTGAAATTGCAAAAAATTAATTTTAGCAATATATTAATAAAAAAACCTCTATAATATATATGAGCTTAATGATCATATAGTTAACTATAGGTAATATCATAGTTAAGTCATATTTCAATACAAAAATAAGGGTATTTTTGTAAATACAGGGGCAAATTCTATTATTAAAAAAATGCCATCTAACTTTTGTATATAAAATACAAATAATTTTAGGTAATTTTCCTACGGTTAATTGTAGGAGCATTTTTCTCAATATTTATTTAAATTATAAAAGCTGATCGTGTTTTGACATTAGAATTACTAAACTACCCAATGCTTTTTTCCGTATTTACAGTATATTGCCATTATATTTACTACACTTTATACGGTCAAAATATTACATACATACATCATCTACTTTCTTCTCTTATCTATCTCTCTGATCCCATTTTCCAATGCAAAGCTTCTCTTACACACCTTCATTTCTCTTCCAATTATGTTAGAAATACAAAATTTAAATTCCCCGTTTCTTTTTCAAAATTCCTCTACTTGCCTTTACCGAAAATTGCTTTGCTCTGAATTGTTAAGCCTTCTCAAATCTCTCTTCCTGTCTTTCAACTATTGGTTGTTCGAATTGAGGAGGTAATATCCATTATTACTCTTAGACTTCTCAAATCTGTCAATTGTTGTAAGTTAACTGAAGTCGTAGGTATGGGTTCTAAGACAACTCAAGCCGGAGGTATGGGTTCTTCATCGTGGAAGCATTCGAGTGGACCTTTATTATCTAATGTTTGTAAGTGATTGAAACAAACAGTAAATAGTTTGTGTGTTATGTTTAGCATCTTGGTTGGTTGCTTACTAAGTACTGTAGTTAACTATGATGTTGGAATGATGAAGGAACATTCTGATCGTCGGAATAAGGTTACTCGAAGTAGTAAGCAGTTGTATGTTAGGATTAAGGCGTCCTTTTCTTTTAACATATCCTTAATTTTGCAGAATGTTTGTTTGGATGAAAATGTTGTATCGATCAAAGGCTCAAGCGATCTTCAATTCTCAGAGAGTGTTTGTGAAAATGTTTGTGAGTATAAAATCAACATTTCCATTTTTTGTATAACGATTGTTTGTCACTGTAATTATTGTTTACATGATCTTTTGATATGGTAGTTAATCAACATTTCCTGGATAGAAAGAAAAGAAAAAAGACAGAGGATAACAAAACAGGACTTGCCGAACCTTCTCTGTTATTTAATGTTTGTGAGTAACTCAAATTACTTAACAGAGATTCCTCTTTCATTTTATAACAATTTGATAAGTACGTAATTTATTTTATATAGTTAATTATGATCTTCGGATGATGGAAGAAAGTGTTAATCGCAAGATGAAGAAAATATCTCCAGAAGAAATGATTTGTGTAGAGGAAACATCGATGCGAAAGCCTACAAAATGTCGGTAATTTTGGTTATAGGTTAATTTTTCAAAATGATGTTTGGTAATTTCTGCAAAATTACTACATATCTGCAAAATTACTACATTTCTGCATTAGGTCATTTCATATGTTTCTGTTTCGGAATATATTAACTGATTAACTCTGTATTATTATGATGTTGTAGGTGACAGAAGATCAAGTAAAGGGAAGGAAAATGTGCACGTAAATTTCCAACAAAAGATACGGAAAAGCGTAACTCCCCTTACTCCACGATCTACTCTCACTTACAAATCCATTTGTAAGTAATATCTACTCATTATGTGTTGAGTTGTGTACTTACTTTTGAAGATGATTGTTACTCTTACCTTTTTTTTTTGTAGTTAATTCCAACAAAAAGGGATTGGCTTTGGAACATAACGCAATGTTTGGAGACACTGCTCACACTTTACAGTTTGACATGGATACAGAGTCTGGAAAGAATGATACATTAAGTTCTCTTCCCCGCACTCCCCTATCGACTTTATCAAATCTTTGTAAGTATACATTTCTTAAAAGTTCTTATCTCTTGTAATATATTAATTATTTTTAATTAATTAGGTCTATATTATTATGTGAAACAAGGTGAGAGAAGATCAAGTAAAGGGAAGGAAAATGTGCATGTAAATTGGCAACAAAAATACAGAAAAACGTAAATCGCGATACTCAACGATCTACTCTCACTTCTATCCATAAGTAATATGCATTCATTATGTCTTGATTTGTGTACTTACTTTAAAAAATGATTGTTAGTCTCACCTTTATTTTATTTGTAGTTAATTCGGAAAAAAAGGTAAGAGTAAGGAACATAACACAATGTTTGGAGAGACTGCTCAGACTTTACAGTTTGACATGGATACAAATAAAGGAAAAAATGTTCGGAATGTGGATGAAGAAGGTATGTTCTGGATACCATATGCCATTTTGACATGGATAGTAAGATGTAATCTACATAAGTTGATTTTATTATTTTTTGCAGATTATGCACGAATAGTTGGTTTTGAAGTTCAAGAACCTGATTTATACTCCGATGATGGTTTAAAAAATCCCAACAACTTTGTCTATCTGTCTTGAATAAGAAACTCATTTATGTAAGACTGACTTACAATAATTAACTACATTTTGTAGAGGATTTAAATGATACAAAGTCACTCAATTGTTGGTCAGCTGAGAATCAGAATAAACTTCCAAAAGGTAGTGAGTTTTGATAATCAGAATAAATCCTTTTGATAATGTCATAATTTATACTTGCTTCAAATGTGCAGTGCCCACTGAATACGCGACACTTGGGTCTCCTAATGTTAAGTGTAGTAAATATGAATCATGGATGTGGAAAGAAGAACGTGTAAACAAAAATGTCAAGCATGGGACTCCGTTATTTTTGTTATGTTGTGCTAAAGGTCAGATAAAACTTCCTAAGGAAAAACCTATACCTTCATACCTATGACAACTATACAATGACAAAAGCAAGGGACCTAAATTTAAAGAAGGGATTCGACTATATAATAGCATGTTCGCATTTACTTCAACTGGTGGTAGGGTTGATCACTCCATCAACTGTGGTGGTGCTCCTTATATTTATCGAATAAATGGACAAAATCATCATCTTTTCGGTTCTCTTATTCCCGATGATGGTGATGATCCAAAGTTTTGTCAGTTGTACATTTATGATACCGAGAATGAACTCCAAAACAGGATAAAATGGATAAATGTTCATGATGGTCAAATTGTTGATGCCGAAATTGTGGAAGGCTTATTGCAGATGTTGGATGAAACAAATGAACTGGTGAAAGAATTCAGAACACAACGAGGCAGTTTTGAAAATGCTGAAGTGACAGACTTGGAAATAACTCTTAAGAGAGCTGAGGATGGGCGGGAGAATCATGTTGGTCCTTCCGATGAACTTGTAGGTATCATGCATGGTAGGTGATCTGGATGACAAATGTTGTTATCGGGATATTGTTATTCATTCTAAAGAAGATGGGTTGCAGCGCATATATGATATTCAACCAAAAGTCATGGCTTTGCAATATCCCCTCACATTCCCACATGGTGATGATGGATTTCATGTTCATCTATCATATGGGGATCCACAAAATAAGCCATCCAAGAAAAGAGGATTGATATCACAGAAGGAGTTTTACTCATATAAGTTACAAGTTAGACATAATGAAGGTGTATGTTATAATTTAATCTATTACTTCGTTTTTCTTACCTTTTTATGTTTAATAATATTTATTTCTTATAATAAATAAATTAACAGTTACTCAGAAGGTAGTACACTTGCTATTGATATTACTTCATTTCATATTAATATATTTTCTTGCATTTGTTTTGCATCAGGTATGACTCCACGATTAAGTGGTCGTCTGTTCCAACAATACGTGGTTGATGCATTTTGTACCATAGAGCAACGTCTATGGTGGTTTCGTACCCATCAGACGAGATTGCGAAATGAACTTTATACACAAATATGTGATTCTCTACAATCTGGCAATGTCAACTCCTCGAATGTTGGAAAAAGTTTTATTCTTCCAGCAAGCTTTATTGGATCGGATTAGTTAACATGCAAATACCTATTCCAAGAGATTACATATAAATCTACTAAAACTAACCATTTCATCAGATGAGCAATCATCATTGCTAAGAAATTTGACAAATTGGGGAATAATCGGTGATCAAGCCATCTACATGCATATAAAATAAAGAAGCAAGAAATAAAAAAGAAATTAAACAAATGTAAAACTCACAATAGATTCAAAGATAAGAAACAAAAGATTCCCAAATTGGGAAATAGAACTTGGAATGGATTTCTTTTTTTTTTTTTTACATGGAATGGATTACTTAATTTGCCAAAAATACAAACTTACTTGATTTGGGGAAAAATAAAGCAAACAATTCTTTCCTTTTAGTTGATAGAAACTTTGTTTATTCCTTTACATATAACCGTTAAAAGGTAGAAAAGGGTTAGTACCAAAAACAGCTGTCACCCAATAAATTTAAGTCCATGCCCTCATTTACTCGCTAAAACCCGTGCATATATTCACATCCTTTATTTTTATTACTAAAAAAATCTTTTTTTTTTACGGTCTTGCGCAGCGGGCAAACATACTTATATAATTATGATTTAGAAAATATTATTAACAAATTCTACACATGACAAATTGATTATCATACTAAACATATCAATTGATTAATCATGCTGAACATATCAATTCAGTTCTACCTTGTATATATCTAATAAACATAATCAATTCGATTAATATGTGAACATGTTCATACTGAACATGTTTTTGTTCGATCAATTCGATTTCACCTTTTATATGAATTTTATTATACCTTTTTGGTAGCAAACCGTAGTATTCTTCAACCAAAATATAAGTTGGGTCTTCAATTTGATAGTACGGGGCCAAACGGAGATTCTTGTAAATTTTATTGTATATAACTATATGTGTTTATTTATTAATTTTATTGTACAATTGAACCGATAGCTTGAGAATATTGAGTCTTGTCAATGTTACGAGAATATGTTTAGTTAAGTAATTGAACCTACAACTCAACTAATAAACAATACTTGGATTATTTAGAAGCATACCCAGTATAAAAATTTCTACCAATTTCTTTTCGATTTAGAAAATTTGTACATTGATTTCTTTGTAAAATTTTATATATTTTTTTGCTAAAAGAAAAGAAAAAAGAAGCAACTCAAATAACATTATAGCTGCACATGCATAGCATATATATCTTAAGTTAGAGCTAGGACAAGATAGGAATCCATAAATTATTCTAATGACAAAATGCTTTAAGTTTATCTGATTGGATGGTTTCTTTGCTGGCCAGCAAAACCTGATCTCATCATTCCACTTACAATCTTCTTCTTTGTAACATTGTTTAAATTTTTCCCAGCTTTTCCCTAAGATTACCTATAATTTGACAACATCTAACTATTTATATATTTTTTAGGGTATATATTACGAAATATCATATCGGGGACGAATTTAAAGGTCTTCATGCTATGGTGGTGATCGCCATCAACTTAAATGAGGACTATTTTGAAAAGGTTTTTGTCCTAAATTCAATCAAATATGATGAGTTAGGAAGAACTTTCATGTAATCTTATTTGATTTTATTAATAAAAGACTTGTTTGTTTTTATTACGGGCTTTATCTATTTAAAGTGTTTTAAATAAGATGTTCCATAGTTTAGAGTAAAGCTTCTAGAATTATAATGAGATTATAATAATGAGATCTAGAAGATGATAACACTAAACTTAAACTGTTCCTGATCATAGGATAACTAATTGGAAGTTAGTCAATCCGTAAAGATCGGTACATACTATACTTACTCCTTCTGAAGGATGTTTGTTCTCATAGGCATTTGTGTGGTGACACTATAGTTAGTATGTAGGTGCTCATTGGGGAATGAGTTCACCGAACATGACTCGATCACTTGAACAATTAATAGAGTTTACTCACGTGTCAGTAATTGTTCATATAGTGATGGTTGTACAAGTATCCTTAGACTTGAGATTGTTAGAGTCATCTTGTATATAATGAACAATGCTTTGGTTTAGTCCTTAGTCTCAAGGGCAATTAATAAGTTCTATTATGGGCATTGGAATTTATATATGGAGATATTTAATGATCAATAATGGATCTACCCCTTCTAGTAAAGGAAGAGAATGTCCTATGCTATCCTTAATATGGTAGTTCAGGAATCTCTGGCTAGAGTGAATGAAATTAGAAATTAGTTTCTAATTTGCATTAACATGAACTATACATAAAGAATAAGAAAACATATGATTAAATTAGATAGGCTTGACACGAGATCTATGCCTAGTATTTAATCGAGATATTGTTAGGGTAGAAGGAATTTATTGTACGATAACCAGTCACTGAATAGGTTCTATATTCCTAGCAATGAATTCATATTATCTGGATAGTTGCGATATATTGAGAAGTATCACTCACGATGTAGAATGAATTTAATTATTGAGATAATTATTTTTAACGAATTAAAAGTAATTCGTATAAATAATAATAAATAGTTTATTATTATTTGTTTCTACTACCAGCATAATATTGAACCTAAAGGGTCACACCATAAAAGAGTTTGAAGATGAAGGAAATTATTTATTGGCTAATGATTATTTATTTGAGAAATAAATAAATAATTTTATAATTAATTAAATATGATTTAATTATTTATAAAATACAAAATATTAAGAAAAGTTCTTAATATTATAATTATATATTTAATCTGAGATATTAAATATATATATATATATAGAGAATTGTTTTGGAATTAATAATAAACATGTTTTAATCATTAAAAAAGAGTTTTAATGATTAATGAATTAATTAATAAAGATTAATTCAAGCAAGCAACCTTATGGTCAAGTAAATCCTCTCCTCTCAACGGTCATATTTTCTGACTTCCTACTGGCCGGCGAATCGCCGGAGATTTCAATATTATAATTCAGTCAAGCATACTTACAAAAATTACAGGGAGAGCATCAAGAATTATTACTCAGATCCATTCTCGCACTTGAACTATACATTCACACACTTCCTCCCCCTTGTATCGATTCACACCCGCCCATTTCAGTGCTCACCGGAGGTCTTTTTCCGGCAAATCGGAATTGGGGGTAGTCTTGATTTTACCATATTATTTAGCATATAATATATATTAATTGTGTTATCTAAGTGTTTAAGTATATTGATTGCTCAGATCTGTCTTGAACTTGATTGCTAGCATTATTTGTTCCATATAACTCGTTACACATAAAGTAATAGACTGTAGTCACCAACTGTACTGGCCATTCCTGACCGGCGTATCGCCGGAAGAATACTTTTTAACACCACCATCATTTTAGGTTCTTTTAACTAACAATAAACTAGTAGATATTTGTGGGTTTTACCGTTTTTGCAGGTTTAGCTTATCAGAATATCAAGCTCATCCGAAGTTGCATTCGAAGTCTGGTATCATTTCATTTTTCTATAATTTGAAAAAAAAGATATATTATTGTTGTCAATCATTTATTTATTATTTACTGCGGAACCACCTCTTTTACTACCTGCATATAAATTGTGATCTAAATTTTACCTTCATTTAGGTTGGTATTGTGTTTGTTTTTGCACGTTTGTTTTGACGATGTCACATAGTTTGCGTGTTGGCAGTTTGAATTTAGGTACCTTAACGGGCAAATTTTCGGAGTTAGTGGACGTGCTGAAGAAGCGAAAAGTGGATGTGGCTTGTATTCAAGAGACTAAGTGGAAGGGGGCTCAGTCTAGAGAAGCGAACGGGTATAAATTGTGGTACTCAGGTCTTGCCAACTCGAGGAACGGAGTGGGTATCCTTTTGGCGAAGGATCTAAAAGACAACGTCGTGGAAGTGAAGAGGTGCAACGATAGGATCATGTCCGTCAGAGTTGTGGTTGGGGAGAAGGTGGTGAACGTGGTGTGTGCGTATGCCCCTCAAGTCAGTTTGGGCGATTCTGAGAAGAAGGCTTTCTGGGTCTGTTTAGATGAGTTAGTCGGAAGTATTCCTGACTACCAATTTTTAGTGTTGGGTGGCGATTTCAATGGTCACATTGGTGAGAGGGCAGATGGCTATCACAGCGCTCATGGGGGTTTCGGCTTTGGGGTCATGAATGTTAGTGGGTCCGCGTTGTTGGAGTTTGCTACTGCCCAGGAGTTGGTAATTGTGAATTCTGTATTTCAGAAGAGGGTTGAGCACCTCATCACCTTTAGCAGTGGGGGGCACAACACTCAAATCGATTACCTACTTATGCGCAGACGTGATGTTAGGGCGTGCGTGGATTGCAAGGTGTTCCGGAGTGAGGCGTGTGCTTCCCAACACCGTCTGTTGGCCATGGATCTATCCATGGGGGGTCGAATTATTCGTAGGACGAGAGAGTCTAGACCTAGAATCCTTTGGAAAGATTTGAAAGGTGAGAAGGCGGCCGAATTCAGGGAGTCTCTACTCAACGAAGGTTGTTTTGCGCGTGGTGGAGATGTTAACTTTAGGTGGACCAACATGGCGAAGGCTATTCGGTGTGGGGGCGAGAAGGTGGTAGGGGTTTCCTCAGGAAAGTGCAGTGGTCTTAAGGATTCATGGTGGTGGAACGAGGAGGTTCAAAAGAAAGTAAAGGCTAAACTTGCGCTCTTTAAAGAGTTTTTGTCGACTTGTGCAAGGGCGGAGAGGAGTCTGAAGATGGAAGCGTACAAGGTGGCGAGACGAGAGGCAAAAAAGGCTGTGGTGAAAGCCAAAGATGAAGCCTATGAGGGGCTGTACAAGCGCCTAGATACTAAGGAAGGAGCAAACACTATGTTTAAACTAGCTAACGCTAGGGAGAGAGGGCGGCGCGACCTGGGTTCTGTTAAGTTTGTTAAGGATGATTCAGGCCAAGTGTTAGTGAATGAAGATGCTATTAAGGAGAGGTGGAGTTCGTATTTTCATAATCTCTTCAATGAGGCTAGGAGGAGTGGTGCCGGTGTGGAGCAAGAGGTCTCTCTTTCGTCTGTTTGTTCTTTCGGTTCCTGTGAGCGTATCAGCAAGGATGAAGTCAAGGGTGCCCTTAAAAAGATGGCTAGAGGGAAGACGGTTGGTCCGGATTAGATCCCAATCGAGGTGTGGCTTTGTCTTAGTGAGGTAGGCGTGCAATGGCTAATAGATCTGTTCAATGTTCTCCTCTTGGGTGCTAAGATGCCAGTTGAATGGAGGCGTAGTATTGTGGTCCCTTTTTTCAAGAACAAAGGCGATGCTCAGAGTTGTAGTAACTATCGGGGTATTAAATTACTCAGTCATACTATGAAACTTTGGGAGAGAGTGGTTGAATGTGTGATTAGAAGAGAAGTTGAAATCTCAAAGAATTAATTTGGTTTTATGCTTGGGAGATCGACGACCGAGGCAATTCATCTCGTCAGACGCCTTATGGAGAAGTTCAAGGAACGTCGCAAAGACCTCCATACGGTGTTCATTGATCTTGAGAAGGCTTATGATAGTATCCCCCGTGAAGCTATTTGGAAGAGCCTTGAGGAGAGGAGAGTGTCGTCATCGTACGTGAGAGTGATTCAAGACATGTACTCCCAAGCTAGTTCCTGCGTCCGGACCCCAGTTGGTGACTCCCATTTTTTCCCTGTTGAGATTGGGCTACACCAGGGTTCCGCCCTAAGTCCTCTTCTTTTCGCCCTTATCCTAGATGTCATGTCTCGAGGGATTCAAGATGTCGTCCCTTGGTGCATGCTCTTCGCTGATGATATCGTGTTAGTGGCGGAGTCGAGGGGGGAGGTGAACGAGAAGTTGGAGTTATGGAGATCTACTTTGGAGCCCCTAGGCTTGCGTGTGAGCCGGTCTAAAATCGAGTATCTCTGGTGTAACTTCAGCGATGAGGCCAACGAGGAAGGGGTGGAGGTTAGGATTGAAGATCAGATCGTCCCTCGTACAGATAAGTTCAAGTATTTGGGTTCGATCATCCAGAAGGAAGGTGAGATCGAAGATGATGTCACGCATCGTATCAAGGCTGGGTGGTTAAGGTGGAGGGCAGCGTCAGGGGTGATGTGCGACAAGAAAGTCCCGTTAAAGTTGAAAGGGAAATTCTATAGAGCGGCTATCCGTCCTGCGATGTTATATGGTTCGGAGTGTTGGGCGGCGAAGAAGGCCCTCGAGAGCAAGTTGGAAGCGGTTTAAATGAGGATGTTGCGGTGGTCTTGTGGGCGCACGATGTTGGATAGAATCCCGAATATGGTATTTAGGAGCGAGCTTGAGGTTGCGCCTTTTTCCGCAAAAGTTAGGGAATGGAGGTTGAGATGGTTCGGCCACGTCCGTAGGAGGCTGGCTGAAGCCCCAGTGAGGAGGGTCGAGAGTCTTTCGGTTGTTAGGGTGAGGAGGAGAGGCAGACCGAGGAGGTCATGGGAAGAGCAGCTTAGGTTGGATTTGAAAGCCTTAAACTTAAATGAGACCATGACCGCTGATAAGTGTTCTTGGAGGCGCAAGATCAGAGTGGTGGATTCTCTTTTAGGGAGCGGTTCTGTAGTTGAGAGCCTCAGAGTTGGGTTGTCTCGGTTAGCTCTATCTTAGAAGTTCGGCTTTTTCGTTCTCATTTTTCATTTTTTTATTGTCTTCTGTTTTCAGGTTTTGCAGTTTCATGGAGCTTGGCGAGGTGTCATCTTAGATCTGAGGGTTTTGCAGAGCGGAGTAGTCAATCCCCCGGTAGGTAAGCCCCATGTGTTCAAAGCCATGGGCTCAGGTATGCCGATGAACCTTTTTAAAATCTTAGACAACCCATGTGATTATCACTCACTATTATATTTTTGTGCACTTAGCCGGGGGTCTTCACGGAAACAGCCTCCCTACCGTTAAAAGCAGGGGCATGGTCTGCGTACATCTCACCCCCCCAGACCCTGCTCTGAGCGGGAAATACTGGGTATGTTTGGTTTGGTTTTTAACCTTATGGTCAAGTATGATCAGCTGGGTTTTGTTATAAATAGCAGGCTGCATCAAGGTTCTAAGGACGCACCAAAATATTTTTACAAAGTTTAGAATTTTGTAAAAACAATATTAGCCAAAATTCTCTCTAGTTTCTTCTTCTTTCAATTCTCTTGGTAGATACCAGTGGAGCACTCCACACACTGAGGAGTGATTGCAAGGTGAATAACAAGAACTGGTTCTGCTAATTTTAAAGCTCTCAAGGTAATTTTTCTTATTTTCTTGAACTATATGCATGCTTAATTAGGATTTTTATGCAAATAAATGTTATATATATGTTCCGCATGTATAAGAATTCCTTCAATGGTATCAGAGCCTTAGGTTTGATGCATATAGATCATAGAAAAAATTTGAGAATTTTTGAAGCATGTATGGATTTATTATGAATTTTTGAAGCTCATGGAGGCTATAATCAAATTAATTATGAATTAGTTCGAAATTAATTTTTTATATTATATTCACTCTGGAAATAAATTCTTCAAGTGTTGTAGAACGTGGGGATATTTTTATTATATTATTTGAGCTTACATATTATTTATTATGAATTTTTAAAGAGTTTTGAATTTATAAATAATAATCTGTAATAAATAATATATATAAAAGTTTTCAAAAAGGTGGGCTATATAAATTCAATTTTGTGGGCTGACGGCTTGAAAAACTCTCAAGTGGGCTGGTCTTATTATATGTTCAAAAGTTGCGGCCCGTATTTGAATTCAAACAATCGTCCAACGACTGTAATGTTGGAAAGGAGGCTGGCGGCTGAAGGCCTGTAACGCATATCAGGAATGCATTACAGGGTATGTAACGCATGATGGAATAGCGCAACAGCCTGTAATGCATTTCAAGAATGCGTTACAGGGCGTCTTGTCTGACAGAACCTTTATCTGGTGTGTGAGGGCGCGTGGCACTTCCTTTCGGAGCGTGGTTGGTGCCGTTGGATTCGTATCGACGAGTAGATTCGAATGGAGGGGTCATATATTTTATAAAAAGTAATTTTGAAATGATTATAGCTTCCGGAAGTGTTTTTAAGGCCTGTTTTGACTGTTTAACGACTTTTAAACACAACCAATGATCCATACATAAATTTAAAACTGTACTACATGATCTAACATACCTACCTATGTGTTATTGAATGAATATATAGATGATATATGTCTAGGTTGAACATGAGATACTAGATTTAGGCTGATTCTTTAACATACTTAGTATGTTAGACATCTAGGTTATAATGAAAGTGTTTTCATAACCTTAATATGATTAAAATCCCTCTTTTAAATATCAAGTTAACAAATGGTCAAAGACACAACGGGCTTGTGTCGATCATAGCCTTCCAACATGGTAGAAAGTAGTTCTTATTTTTAAATCATTGTCGTTTCGTGCTACAGCCGAGGGCTTTGATTTTGAAATTAGAAATACTTGTCTATTACATAGAGATGTGTACAATAAATTAGAATCTAATGGTCGTTACGTGCTACAGCCGTGGGCCATTGGAGACTGATTCAATTGTACGGCATGTTGGGTCAGACTTGACTTAGAATATTGAGTTTGTCGTGCCACAGCCGTGACTCAATGATTCAAGAGGCTAAAGTTTTACTAGGGAATAACATGAGATGTAATTTACAAGAGTTGTCTGCCTGTGGAACATCACATGGCGTTTTGTGCCACAGCCGAGGTTATGTGATGGAAAGTAGGATCCCTATTCTCACTAACATTGTGAATGTTCAGTTATACATATAGAGGGTTGTATAAATTAGATAAACTAGTGGGAGCCACTTATGAATAAAGACCCAATTCATATAGTGTTTTTAAACTGAAATCGAATATTTGCTAAGTATTGTTATGTGATTATCATTTACAGATTTACTATATATATCATGTCTTCTGCACTATCACTCCGTAGCATTCTTGATGCTAACAAGTTGACTGGTCCCAACTTTGCTGATTGGCTTCGAAACTTGAGAATTGTTCTCAAGTCAGAGAAGTTGGATTACGTGCTAAACTCACCATTGCCTAAAGCCCCTGAAGAAGATGCGTCTTATCAAGAGCATCGAGAATACCAAACTTGGATGGATGAGGCAAATGTTGCCCAATGTATAATGTTGGCATCTATGAACTCTGAGCTTCAGAGGCAACATGAGAAAATGGATGCTTACACTATGCTTTCGCATCTACAAGAGTTGTATGATGTAGAGGGGAGGATAGCTCGATATGAGATATAAAAAGAGTTGTTCCGTTGTAAGATGGTAGAAGGGACACCTGTGAATGACCATGTGCTCAAGATGATAAATTTGATTGAACAGTTGGAGCAACTTGGTTTTCTCATGGATGGGGAGCTATGTCAAGATTTGATCTTGCAATCGCTTCCAGATTCATTCTCGCAGTTTGTTGTGAACTTTCATATGAATAAAATGAATGTCAGCTTGCCTGAACTTCATAACATGCTGAATAATGAGTGGATATTTTATTCACTTAAAACGTTTCCATTTGGCTTAAAACGAATGCTTGTACTCGTGTTGTGGTATTTTTGATCTCTTTTAAGTGTATTGTGCAGGAATATCAATCACAGGTGTTAAAGGAATGAAGCGGAGCAATCGGAGCGCAAATCGGAGTTATAACGAAGAAAAGGAAAAATTCAATTTTGCTGGATAGAAGGCACGGCGCGGCATCGCCGTGTTAGAGCTTACGGATGGCGCGGCAGCGCTGGGTGGAGGACGCAATTCTGTGGCGCGGCAGCACCGTCTTCCTACACAGAAGTGGCGCGGCAGCGCCGTATGGTCTGACGAAAATTCCTGTTAGATTATGATTTGCTGATTTTTCGAGTTGAAGTCAAAATAAAAATTCATTACGAATTTCTTGCACCTGGAGGCCTATATAAAGGAAGAAAAAACCCTAGAATAGAGAGAGACCACGTATTTATCTACGAAGTCTTGAAGCACGAAGAATGAGAAAGAGGATAGATTTTAATTTATTCTTGTATTTTTCTAGTTGTGGATGCTTGGTTCGGGTGTATTCTTTAGAACCCTTGATATTTATTTCAGTTATTATTCGTTTTCTTCTATCATGTTTACATTGGAACCCATGGTGACGATTAGTTTGATTATGAACTAATTCGTTGTCATGGGGTTTTAGCGGATTTATTCATGAAATCTATTTGTTAAATCTTCTCGATGCCTATAGTGTGATTGATGTGATATCCTATCATGGTTGATTTAATTCATTATAGGAGAGTAGCTAACTCCTGTAATTGTGTGTTAATTTTTATTGAAGCGAAAGTGGATATAAGGGTTTAGAACTTGCCATGCTAGCATAGGTTTATGCGTGAGAATATCATTCATAATTAGTGTCATAACTCTAACCGTTTTATGACGACTATGTGATCAATTGAATGCTTGTACTTCAACCATTATGTTTCAATATTTATAGACATATAGGGATTAAGCATAGTTGGGAGACTAAGTGATTTCTATCTTTATTGTGGATATTATTTAGGATGGTATCTGTGCAACGAAGGTTGGCTTATATCAGTTTTGTGTGTTCGATCAGGTATTAATAAATCACATGAAAAGGCTAGAGAATTGGAGACTATAGATGGATTGTATAATGAAGTTAAAATCCCATGCTTTATTTGCATATGTAATCCGACATAATTCTCAGTTCAAGTAGTTGATAATTAGTTATAAATCTTAGAGTAATTGTAGTGATAAACAAAAATCCAATTGTTAATCTGTCGTAGCATCGAATAATAATCATACATCGGTGAGTGAATTAACTAGACAATACAACGAGTCCCTGTATGTTAGATATAATTGATGTGATTTAATGTCAGTGTTTAAGTGTTACAGGTAAAGAGAGTTTAACTTGTTAATGAAAGCAGTTGTAACAGAGTTTGAGTATACGCTGATTGCTGGAAGCGCAAACGCTGACAGAGGAAAGCGTAAACACTGATAGCTGAATACATGGAAGCGCAAACACTGTTAGCATGGAGAGAACAGAGTTTGCTAAAGTCTGTCTACTGGGAGCGTCTACAAGTCAACAGAGTTTGAAGATTAATTTAATATTAATATGGAAGCAATATCTTTGAAGATTGGATAGCTATCAAAGAGATTGAGTTGACTTAGAAGACGTGTAGCAATCGTAATTGATATCAATTGTATAGCTTAATTTTAGGAGAATCAATTTACGATTGTATGTAGCTGTATATCTTATAAATACAGTTAGGTTAACCCTAGAAGGGTATCCATCGTGAACGAATAACATTCTTGTAACCTAAGCAGCTCTCTGTGATACTTTACATCACCGAGAGAGGAATTATCTATTCCAAACAGTTTTAAGAGTTAAAACGTGTGTTCTTGTTACTTATTCATACAATACTTGATTATATATTGTGTATTCGACCTAACAAGTGGTATCAGTAAGAGATAATTATGAACTTGGTGAAACAGAAATTGATGAAATTTATGGACTACTCAAAACCCATGAATTGGAATTGGAGCAAAGAAACAAAAGATCTAGTAGAAAGTCAAAGTCTGTTGCTCTTAAGGCTGAGGAGAAACCATCAAAGAAGGAAGCATCAAGAAGAAAGGCAAAAGGAAAAGCTTTAGTCATTCATTCAGAGAATGAGTCATCAAACACTGATGTTGACTCAAACACAGATGAATCATCTGATTCTGAAGATGATGAGGAGATGATGCAAATGGCTGCATTGATGGTAAAGACCTTCAAGAAGATGGGATACAAGAACTTCAAGAAGGGAAAGAGATTCTCCAAGGACTACTCAAAGTTTGACAAGAAGAATTTCAAGAAATCTGAGGGAAAGGACTTCAAATCTGGTAAGAAAGATAAGTCTGAGATTCAATGCTACAAATGTAAGGAGATGGGTCACTATGCTCCTGAGTGCAAGAAGGGTAAAACTGAAAAGGCACTCTACACCAAAGGCAGAGATTGGGCAGACACTTCAGATTCAGATGAGGAAGTCAACTATGCTCTCATGGCTACTACTAAGACTGAAAATGATGATCTCAAGGTACCTCCAACTACCTATGCTTATAACACTGATGATATAACTGAATTGAGAATTTATCTTAAAGCATTGCATATCAGTTATAGGGATCAGACTTTAGAAAATGAGAGGATAAAGTCTGAGTGTTCTCAACTCAAAGAAAGAAATAAACTTGTTGAGGAACAGCTAGAGAACATGAATAAAATTCAAAAAGAGAGAGATGATGCAGTGTTTATTGAACAGGAGTTGCTAGGTAAGTATAAGCAACTAGAATCTGAATTGGAGGATACTAAACACATCATTAAAACATGGACACACTCTGGTAAAGACACTCAAGAAGTGTTTCAGTCAGATACAGTAGGTCTAGGTTACTCTGTAGGAGATGAACTTAGATTTGAAAATCAGGTAAAGGTTAGACCACATTGTTCATCTGAGGGTAATGTCATGGGAACAGGTGGACCTAAGACTGAAGCACAGAAAAAGGCTGTTAAAGAGTCATATGCTAAAACTTTTGTTAAAGAGGCTAACATTGGTTTAATGACAGATAAACAACTCAAGCATAAGCTTAAGGAGATAAAATCTGTCAACAAACAGAGATTGCCTAAGAAAAACAGAAATGGTAAGGTAGGCATAACATCAGGAATAAAGCCAATGCTTGCTTCATTAGCTCCTAGGAAAACATGCTTTAACTGTGGTAGCACTAATCATCTTGCTAATTTCTGCAGTAAGAATAAAAACATTAATTCTTTGCCCTCTAAAACTGCAGTAAAGAGTGATTATGTGAGAACAAGACCACAGACTTTATGCAAACACTGTGGAAGTACTTGGCACTCTATTTACACTTGCAGAGATTATCATGCTATTTACTATAATTACTATGAACCCAAACCAAATTTGAAATGGGTTAAAGTAAACTCTGCAAATGTAAACTCTGAAAAAGTTAGCTTAAACTCTGTTAATGTGAATTCCGCTGCAAAAGCTAACAGAATTAAGCAAGCCAAAGGATCCAAGCAAGTCTGGATCCTTAAAACTAATAATCAGTGATTGTTTGTGATTGCAGGGCACCAGGGTCAGTACCCTAGTCGTGGACAGTGGATGTTCAGGACACATGACTGGAAATAAAGCCCTGCTATCAGAGTATGAGGAGAAGGCTGGCCCAGAAGTTTCCTATGGAGATGGCAACATAGGACATACACTGGGATATGGCAATATTAATCTTGGAAATGTCATCATCACAAATGTAGCTCTGGTTCCAGGACTCAAGCATGATTTGCTATCTGTGAGTCAAATCTGTGACAGAGGATATCATGTAGATTTTCAGCCTGAATATTGTCAAGTGATCAGTAAATCTACAGGGAAAGTTGCTCTAGTTGGAAACAGACACAACAACATCTATGAAATAAAATTGTCAACCAACTCAGATGGAAAAGCAGTGTGTCTGTCTACAAGAATGTCCAGTGAAGAGAGTTGGAAATGGCACAAGAAACTCTCTCATTTGAACCTGAACAACATCAATGAGCTAATCAAGAATGATCTTGTAAGAGGTCTACCAAAGTCCTTGTTGAATGTAGAAGGACTGTGTGATTCTTGTCAAAAGGCTAAACAGAGAAAAGTCTCCTTCAAAAGCAAATCTGAGTCTTCAATTGTTGATCCTTATCATCTACTACATGTTGATCTTTTTGGTCCAGTGAATGTGATGTCTCTTGGAAAGAAGAAATATGCATTAGTCATTGTTGATGAATATACCAGATTCACATGGGTATATTTTCTTGCAAAGAAGGATGAAACATCATTAACACTGACAGAACATATAATCCAACTGGACAAAGGGTCAGAGCATCAAGTGAAGATAATCAGAAGTGACAATGGAACTGAGTTCAGAAATTCATCTATGGAAGAATTTTGCAAGAGTAAAGGGATCAAACAAGAGTTTTCTGCACCTGGCACTCCACAACAAAATGGTGTAGTGGAGAGGAAGAACAGAACTTTGATAGAAGCTGCTAGAACCATGCTAGATGAAGCAAAGTTGCCAACTTATTTCTGGGCAGAAGCAGTTCAAACTGCTTGTTTTACTCAAAATGCAACACTGATCAACAAGCATGGTAAAACACCATATGAAATGGTGAAGAAGAAGAAGCCAAATCTAAAATACTTTCATATTTTTGGATGCAAGTGCTTTGTGTTGAAGACTCATCCTGAACAGTTGACCAAATTTGACCTAAAGGCAGATGAAGGAATTTTTGTTGGCTATCCACTGTCAACAAAGGCATTCAGAGTTTATAATCTGAGAACCAGAGTGATCATGGAGTCTATTCATGTGTCATTTGATGACAAGAAAATAACTGGACTTGAAGATGTTAATGAGCATGATCAATTGCACTTTGAAAATGAAGATTTATTAAACTCGGATGATACAGATCTGACAAACACCGTTGAGGTCAATTCTGAACCTCTACTGGTATACACTGAAGAAACTTTTCAATCAGAAACAAGGGAAGAACCAGTTGAGGGGGAGCATGAAGAGTCACATCAAAGTGATAATTCAAACACTGATAGTGACTCAATTAATAACTCTGAATCAAACACTGTTGATTCAAACTCTGAACATTCAAATTCTGAGCAGTCACATTTAGGGGGAGCATCAGAAAGTGAAGAAAGGCACCAAGAAAATCAGGAGAGCATGGATCAAGGGGGAGGATCACATGATGACAGAAGCAATCTGCCTTCTGCAAGAAAATGGACTAAGTCACATACACCTGATTTAATTATTGGTGATCCAGATGCTAGAGTAAGGACAAGAAGTGCAACAACAAATGAATGTCTGTTTCATGCATTCTTGTCACAAACTGAGCCAAAGAAAGTAGAAGAAGCTCTGAAAGATGCTGACTGGATAACAGCAATGCAAGAAGAGCTAAATGAATTTGAGAGAAATGAGGTGTGGACCCTTGTACCAAGGCCAAAGAACAGATCCATTGTTGGTACTAAATGGGTTTTCAGAAATAAAACTGACAGTGATGGTGTGATCACAAGGAACAAAGCAAGACTGGTAGCTAAAGGCTATTCACAGCAGGAAGGAATAGATTATGATGAGACTTTTGCACCAGTTGCCAGGTTGGAGGCAATAAGGATGTTTCTTGCCTATGCTTCTCACAAGAAATTCAAGGTTTTTCAAATGGATGTGAAAAGTGCTTTTCTGAATGGAAAACTTGAAGAAGAAGTATTTGTTGAACAACCACCTGGTTTTGTAGATCCAAAATATCCAGATCATGTCTACAGGTTAGACAAAGCACTCTATGGACTCAAACAGGCACCTAGGGCATGGTACGAAACACTTGCTAAATTTCTACTAGAAAGTGGGTTTCACAGAGGTACTATTGACAAAACTCTGTTTTACTTTCAATATGGTAATGACCTGCTCTTAGTTCAGATATATGTAGATGATATCATTTTTGGATCTACTAATGATAAACTCTGTAAGAAATTTGCCAAGCTCATGCAGTCTAGATATCAAATGAGTATGATGGGAGAGTTAAGCTATTTTCTAGGCTTACAGGTGAAGCAAACAGATGATGGAATTTTCATTAATCAAGCAAAATATACCAGAAATCTTCTCAAGAAATTTGGTATGCTTGACTGTTCGTCTGCAACAAATCCCATGGCAACTGCAACAAAACTGGACAAAGATACAGGTTCATCAGTGGATATGACAAGTTACAGAGGGATGATTGGTTCTCTACTCTATTTAACAGCTAGTAGACCTGATATCATGTATGCCACCTGTCTGTGTGCAAGGTTTCAGGCAGATCCAAGGGAACCACATTTAACAGCTGTGAAGAGGATTTTCAAATATCTCAAGGGAACTGTAACCTTAGGACTGTGGTACCCAAGAGAATCAGATTTTAAGCTACTTGGTTACTCTGATGCAGATTTTGCTGGCTGTAAGATTGACAGAAAAAGCACAAGTGGAAGTTGTCAATTTCTTGGTGACAGACTAGTGTCTTGGTACAGCAAGAAACAGAAGTCAATATCTACATCTACAGCTGAAGCAGAGTATATTGCTGCTGGTAGCTGTTGTGCACAGATTTTATGGATGAAGAATCAACTACTGGATTATGGGTTGAGGTATAGTAAAATACCTATTTTCTGTGATAATCAAAGTGCTATTGCAATGACAGGTAATCCAGTACAACACTCAATGACCAAGCACATCAGCATAAGGTATCACTTTATCAGAGAGCATGTAGAGGAAGGCAATATTGAGCTTCACTTTGTGCCTACAGATCAACAACTTGCAGATGTTTTCACAAAGCCTCTAAGTGAAGCAACATTTACAAGATTGGTCAATGAACTAGGGATGGTATCTGGTTTTGACTAAACATGTTGGTTAGACTCAAACTCTTTCAAATAAAATGTGTTGCTCATATTTCTGTAAATTGCTAAAGTGCTATGTGAACCTTATTAATTAAATTCTGTCAGCATGATTGTTGGTCATACACTGTTAATATGTTTGTTAAACTCTGTGAATTCTGAGTTGATTTTTGTCTGAATGAAAATACCGATGAAGAAAAATGTATAGAGCATGATTTTCAGTGAATCAAGATTCTTTTTGAGTCACTGTAATCTAATCAGAAACTGCACAGTAAGTTAACACAGCATGATACTGTTTCATATTTAGAGCATCTCTTAGTTTATTTGATCCTAAACTCTGAATCTATGAATACTGCATGCATTGCATCTCATGAATAACTCTGATATTGATGAACTCTAAACTCTGATTAGTGACACTCTGTTTTCAAGTCATACTTGATTCTTGATGATTCTTTGTTTGCACTTGTGAAAATTTTAAAACTTGAGATGTGTCATTGTTTATTTTGGTGAGAAACAGTTCATGTCTGAACCCTGTGAGATTTTGAGCTGAATAAGTGATTGATACATTTTATATCAATCAGACTTTATTGTTGTGTGATGTTCATCAGTAAGTATGTTGCTCTAGAACTTGCATTAAACCATTTTGGGACTACATGATATATGTGTGCATGAAGATGATAAAGGCATTAGGATTAACCATCTTTCTTCAAATACTGTTCAAAACATCTTTGAACACTGATCATAAACACTGTTCATAAAACACTACCCTTAGTAAACCCCTTTGAGCCAAATTAACTGCTCATTTTTCTTGAATACTGAAGTATTAAGAGCAGTTATATTCGTTTGTTAAATCAAATTCAAGCAGGTGAGTATTTCTTAAGAAAAGATATCTTACTCAGTGTATATATATATATAAAAAAAGGGGGTATATATACTGATCATCTTGTACAAATAAGTACTAATCATTTGACTGAATATTTTGATCAAATAAATTGTTCAGTTAGAAATTCTCATCTCTTCTCATCTGTTTGATTTCACTCAATTATAACCCTGAACAAAGTCCTTTTGATTTGTGCATAAATATAAGCGAAGTGGTGTAGATTTGGTGGACATTCAAGCTTATGGTAGCATATGCCTTTACTGAATGAATCTGAGAGTAAACACTTCACCTAAACACTTGTGTGATGTGAGAGTTTGTGAAACAATCCTTGACATGTAACTCACTGAATGATGCTTTGATGTTTATCTCTTGTTATTTTTGTCTATAGTGACTGTGTGCTTACTTGGATAATCATGAACATAAACTGGAACAGGGATATTCAGATTTCTGTAATTAAGGAACTACAGAGTTTAGCATTCATCATATACTCTGTGTTTAATATGAGAGTTTGTGCATTCAGTGTTTATTGTTTTGATTTATGGATTTTATGAAATATTAGATGCTATAAAAATTGATTTGGTAAACTCTGCTACTCACACACGAAAATCACGTCTGTGCATTTTTGAAAGGGTTTTTGTGATAAAGATTGAGTATTGGACAAACACTGATTGATTGTGTTATGTACTCTAAGGTAAATTTTCATTAAGATAATTTGAAAATTTTGGAGTAAATGGAGTAAGTGACAACTGTTAATTGGTGTACTTAGTGGTAACGTGTCTTGATAAACGGAACGACAGCGGTAATAATGGCTTTTACTGCGCATGTATTAAGTGAACCGTTGCATGTGTGGCACGTGTCCCACTCAAACACTTTTCACGTGAACAGTTGTGTGTTTTCAAGTAAAATCTTTTGAGTTTAGTTTTTAATTAAAACTCAAATTACTTTTTCTCACAATCACTTTTACCCACTCGTATTCACTTTACCAAAACAGAAAACATCCTTGTTCTTCACTTTGGCATTCTCACAAACACCTTTCTTGCAAAACATTTTCACAGTTGCTTCTTGCTTATTTCTTGATTCAATGGCAACTAAACCTTTCACTCTCTTTGGTCTACGTTTTGTGCCTAACAATTATGCAGCTTTACTTGAGAACGGCCGGGCTCCAGAGGCGTTCCATCTGATGCAAAATTTTCTTCGAAATTCTGAGATTGGGCAAGCGCTGGTTGAACCGGCTACTCTATCTGCTTCCCAAGTTGTTAGTTTCTGGCAAAATTCAAGATATATAGAAGGAGGAGCGAGTGAAACTCCGTCTATCATCTTCTCTCATGAAGACCAAGAGTTTGTGATTACTCCACAAACTGTTCGTGATGTCATGGATTTCGACACACACACTTCATATGAAATTGTCTCTGACGAAAATCTGAGGGAAATGCTAACAGAGATTGGGTACATGGAATCACTTGCCAAGCTGGGCAGTGTGAAGAGGCCAAACTTGAGAAAAGAGTGGAATTTTTTCTTTGATTGTATCACCAGGACATTCCAAAAGAAGATCACCAACTGGGATGCTATTCCAATGGACAGTCTGCAAATTGGGTATTCTCTACTCTATGGCAGTAATTTTGATTTTGGTAGATATGTTTTAATGAATTTGGGTGATAAGTTGTCAGAGTCTACTACAGTTTACTTTGCTAGATTTTGTCAACTTCTGTTCAATGCATGTGTTTCTGGGTTAACTATTGATGAAGCTGATAAAATTCAACCTTTTCGAGTCACTAAGAGAATATTCTCTGATATGACTAACAAAGATGTTGGAAAAGACATACCTCCTTTAGTATTGCCACTTGCTTTACAGAACTTTGTCAATCAACCACAAGATTCTTCATCATCAAACCATGACTCACATGAACCACATCAACCAGAACCACAATCTATGCCTGAAACTTTAGCCACTGATCGTACAGAAAACATCCCATCTCAACCTACTAAATCACCTGAGCCGATACCAACAACCACTGATCAACCTATATCACCTCAAACACAAACAGAACCTCAACAACAATCTGACCACATGACTACTGAACCAACAAACCCTGTCACTACCACTCATCCACAATCATCACAAAAGCCAAAAAGAAAAATACATACTGCAATCAACACCAAACATGCTAGAAGATTCAAACAAAGGGCAAACAAAGCTAAGAGGAGAAGGCTTATTTTAACTGATTCTGATGATGAGCATGTTGAAGAGGCTCAAGAGAAAATCTCTGTTGATATTCCTACTGGTGAGCCAGAGGTTATCATAGAATCTATAATACCAGAATCTGAAGTCAAGCTTTCTGAACCAAAAGTTGTTAAGGTTCAAGAAAATGAAGCTGTTAGAGATGTTTTGTCTCCAATGGAAAAGGTTGCTGAAACTCCACTTTCTTTTAATCATGAAGCATCTACTCCACCACTCATGGAGGTTACACTTTCTATCGATACTGGTGTTGCTGATGGGCCTACTGTTGTTTTTGAAGACACTGTGATTGCATCACATACTGAGTTGAACTCTGATGCTAATCATGGTTCTGCTCATAATGAGGAGGTTGATAAACCAGAAAAGGTTCTTTCTTCAGAGCAAATTCCAGTTGATAAAGGAAAACAGGTTGCTCAAGAACCTATTTCTGCTCAAGAACCTATTGCTTCTGTTGCCTCTGCTAGTGAGTCAATCAGTGATTCAGTTGAAGCTAAGAGTACAGGAGTTGCACAACCACAAAATCAGACTGATGGTCAGAAAACAGGAGAAAAACCAGATTTTGCTGGTCCTTCTAATAATGAAATTGATGCTGGTTATTTGGCCAAGCAAACTGCTGATTGGTACAAGTCAGAGTGTATTTTTCCTCCTGGAAGGGCAGAAAAGTTTCTAGAAGTCAATTCTAAGAAGATTAAAAATCCAGAAATTTTCACTTGTTTGCAAGGCACAGTGATTCAAATCAAAACTTTGAATAATAGATTTGATGATACTCAGAAATCTATTATTGATCTTCGAACAGAAGTTGCTACTCATGAAGAGAAAGCTCAACTAGCTAATGCTAAACTCTTTCAACAATTTGCCAAAGCTCAAGCAACTATAAATGACAGACTGAGCACAGTTGAAAAGAATCAGATTTTACTAAATGAGAAGGTTGATTCAATTGCAAACTCTCTTGAATTAATCACCTCAATTCTGATTCAAGATGATGATGATGATGTCAAAAAGGGGGAGAGAATTGCTAAAACCAAGTGTAAGCAAACTCAAACTCTGCCAAAGAAAGATCATCTTGATGATGAAGGTACCAATGCTGAGAAGGGCTTAAGAAATGCAAATTCTAGACAAGGACATGGGAGGTCTACAAGGTCAAAGCCTAATTTGGTGATAGATACAAATGCTCAGAGTACTTCTGGTTCAAAGCCAAAGGATTTGTCATTCTCTGACAATCCACAAACAGATGAAGAATTGGCTGTGAAACTATTTCGTGAAGAGAATGCTGAAGCTACACTTGAGGATATTCAAGCTGAAGAAAAGCTGTTGCAGAAAGAACATTTAAAAGCTCAAAAGTCCAAGAAAGTGAATAAAGTTGTTAAAGCTTCAAAGTCTTCAAGGCATGAAATGAAAGGAATTGAGATCAAAGAGAGATTATCTGATAGTCAAGAAGAAGAAGAAGAAGAAGAGGATAAAGGAAAGCTGATTAGAAAGTCTTCTATTGATGCCAAGCTGAAGTTAAAAGGAGTGATGGGTGAAGAGAGCAGGAATAAAATGATAATTACAACCTCTGTTGGTACACATGTTGTACAGAAGAATAAAGACACAACCTCTGTTGCTACACAAGTTGTGACTACACCGATATTGTCTTCTCAGTTGAAATCAAGATTTCGAAAAGGTGCTCTTCATGATTCGAGTCTTGCAGCTACAGCTCCAGCTACATTTTCAATGGATTTTACTGATGGTAGAGCTTTATCTGGTAAAATTGCATATAACAAAGGAGGCATTGGCTCACATAGAGATAAAAGACAGAATGTTGCTCCCAGAGATCCTTCTTCATTGTCTGTTCCAGGTCGTGGTGTCACTCAAGAGAGTTTAGACAGACTGGAGTCAGTACAGCTTGTTCATCAGAAAAGTTTAGGGAAGGATTTCTTGTTATACTTCATGGCTGATGGAACGGTGTTCAAGATTGCTGAGAATGATATTGATTTAAAATTCTGGGAAGAACTAGAGTATGTTCTGTACATTTTCAGAGTAAGAAATCAAAGAGCTCAATCAGTTGCAAATGTGCTCAGACAAAAGATGATACAGAATCTTGCAAATAGACATATGAAATACAGCAAGTATGTTCCAAAGTACAGAGACTGGAATGGGAATTTGATTGAAATGCAGAAGGGAACTACAAAGCTGAAGACTGATCTTGGGATTACTGTTCTAGATTTTAATGTAAAGTCTGAAGAAGTGAAGTTTATCAGATTGGGAAATGAAATGAGAAGAAACAAGATCTATGATCTCAGAGCTGCTATTTTTCAAACTGATGAGAATGATCCAGATTTAAGAGAGATCAAGGTAGCTATGGAGATTGAACTTGAGAATGCTGAGAGGAGGTTGTTGATTGATTATCTCAGAACAACTCCAGATCTTGAGGAGGTTAGGTAGACAGAATCTGTAAGTAATTCAAATTTTCTGTAAATTTTGCTAAGTCAAGTTTAAACTCTGATTATATGTTAAACACTGTGTTTTTATTTGTTAGTTTTGACATCATCAATTATTATGAACTTGTACATTTTTCTAATGAACAAGTTGGGGGAGATTGTTAGATATAATTGATGTGATTTAATGTCAGTGTTTAAGTGTTACAGGTAAAGAGAGTTTAACTTGTTAATGAAAGCAGTTGTAACAGAGTTTGAGTATACGCTGATTGCTGGAAGCGCAAACGCTGACAGAGGAAAGCGTAAACACTGATAGCTGAATACATGGAAGCGCAAACACTGTTAGCATGGAGAGAACAGAGTTTGCTAAAGTCTGTCTACTGGGAGCGTCTACAAGTCAACAAAGTTTGAAGATTAATTTAATATTAATATGGAAGCAATATCTTTGAAGATTGGATAGCTATCAAAGAGATTGAGTTGACTTAGAAGACGTGTAGCAATCGTAATTGATATCAATTGTATAGCTTAATTTTAGGAGAATCAATTTACGATTGTATGTAGCTGTATATCTTATAAATACAGTTAGGTTAACCCTAGAAGGGTATCCATCGTGAACGAATAACATTCTTGTAACCTAAGCAGCTCTCTGTGATACTTTACATCACCGAGAGAGGAATTATCTATTCCAAACAGTTTTAAGAGTTAAAACGTGTGTTCTTGTTACTTATTCATACAATACTTGATTATATATTGTGTATTCGACCTAACACTGTAGGAACGAATCTTATTTGCTATCTGTATTACTTGAGATCACGTGCACTTGCGTGTTGAGTTTGGTCCTAACAAGTTTTTGGCGCCGCTGCCGGGGACGCTGTTTTGTTTGTTTAGTTTCAGTATTTGCCATCAGTGGTCATTAAAGTTCGGTGACTAGGACGTTTCTCACCAAATTTCTTGTTGGTGAATTTCAGGTACTTTTTCAGAGTGTATGCGTACACGAGCTCAAGCACGTAGAGAAGAACTAGCAAGGAGAAAACTTGACTTTGAGAACATCGGTTTAGAAGACGATCTTGAATCAATAGAAGAAATGGCAGATCAAGCACAACCAGCGAAGGCTTTGAGTGAATTCTCTCAGCCAAAAGTGGAGGATATTCATACCAGTATTGTTCGCCCAGCTATTGGGGCTAATAATTTCGAGCTTAAGCCAAACATCATTCAGATGATTCAAAATACAGTACAGTTTGGGGGTAGTCCTGCTGAAGATCCCAATGCTCATATTAGGGACTTCCTTGAGATCTGTGACACCTTTAAATTCAACGGAGTTACAGATGACGCAATCAGATTGAGACTATTTCCCTTCTCTCTTAGGGATAAAGCCAAGAGTTGGTTACATTCTATGCCATCAGGCTCTATTAAAACATGGGCAGACTGTGCTTAAAAGTTCTTGACGAAGTATTTCTCCATGGCGAAGACAACAGCTTATCGGAATTCTATTTCTCAGTTTGCTCAGCAACCTCAGGAATCTTTGGGGGAAGCTTGGGAAAGGTACAAGGAGATATTGGCACGTTGTCCTCATCATGGGATGCCGGATTGGATGATAATCAGCAATTTCTATAACGGGTTGGGAGCTCAGTCCAGGCCTATGTTAGATGCAGCTTCTGGAGGTGCGCTATGGGCAAAAAGCTATGATGATGCCTATAATCTTATTGAAATGATGGCGGCCAATGAGTTTCAGAATCCTACTCAACGCTTGCCACCAGCTAAAGTGGTTAGAGTTCTTGACTTGGATGCAGCTACTGCTATTGCTGCTCAACTCAAGGCGTTGACAATGAAGGTAGATTCCATTTCTAATCATGGGACTAACCAGGTTGCTATGGTGTGTGAATTGTGTGCAGGGCTCATGACACGAATCTGTGTGCTATCTCAGCTAAATCCGCACAATTTGTTAGTAATTTTCAAAGAGCTCAGCAACCAGTGCCTAATGTTTATCATCCCAACAATCGGAATCATCCTAATTTCAGTTGGAGCAACAATCAGGGTGGTGTTCAGCAACCCCAAAATCAGCAGTTCAATGCAAGGCCATATAATCAGAACTATCAACCACCACCTTATGCTCCAAGGCAACCATTCAATCCACCGGGATTTCAACCATCTCAAGGGAATTCATTGAATCAGTCTGAGAAGTCTGAATTGGAAGAGCTTCGAATGATGTACAAGAGTCAGGCAGTGTCATTGAAAACTTTAGAGAATCAAATTGGCCAACTTGCCAATGCATTGTTGAACCGTCAACCAGGAACACTTCCGAGTGACACAGAGATGAATCCAGGTAAGAAAGATCACAAGGAACAGGTCCAGGCAGTAACATTACGATCAGGAAGAATTCTACAAGGTCAGAACGAAGAAAAATCAACCGAGGAAAAAAGTGAAAAATTTGAACAGACTGCACGGCGCGGCAGCGCCGCTTCCCAGTATAATACTGACGCGGCAGCGCCGCAGCTTCTGGAAGAAAAAATTGATTTTGATGCTGGGGTCGAATCTTGTCCTAAATTGCTACCTAATGCTACTCTCTCGACTCCTATAACTTATAAGAATGATAATTCTCAGAAAGAAGTAGAAGATAAGGTGTTTCCACCTCCTCCATACCCAAAACGAATTCAAAGGCAAAAGTTCGACAAGCAATTTGCTAAGTTCTTGGATGTCTTCAAGAAGCTTCAGATTAACATACCATTTGCAGAGGTTCTTGAGCAAATGCCGAGCTATGCGAAGTTTATGAAGGGCATTCTCTCGAAGAAATTGAAACTTGAGGAGCTAGAGACCGTTGCCTTGACGGAGGAATGTAGTGCCATCTTGCAACAAAAGTTGCCGCCTAAGTTGAAGGACCCCGGGAGCTTTACCATTCCATGTACTATTGGAGATCACTCATTCAGCAAATGCTTATGTGATTTGGGTGCAAGTATTAATCTCATGCCCTTATCAGTTTTCATGCAACTTGGTCTTCCAGAACCAAAGCCAACTACCATGACTCTACAACTTGCGGACCGTTCAGTTACTTATCCTCGAGGGATAGTTGAGGATGTTTTGGTGAAGGTCGACAAGCTTATCTTTCCAGCCGACTTTGTTATTCTTGACTTCGAGGAAGACAAGAAGATTCCTATTATCTTGGGATGACCATTCTTGGCTACGGGCCGAACTCTTATTGATGTCCAAAAGGGAGAACTCACTATGAGGGTGCACGATCAGAATGTCACTTTTAATGTTTTCAACGCAATGAAGCTTCCAACTGACGATGAAGAGTGTCTCAAAATTGATATGGTCGACAAGGTGGTTAACTCCGCGACTCAACACTTGATAAAAGCTGATGTGTTGGAAAGAGTTCTTGCTAATGACTTGGAGGTTGAGAACGAAGAGGATAAAGAACACTTGCAATATCTTAATGCATCTCCATGGAAGAAGTTTGGGATTCCATTTGAATCATTGGGGTTGTCAGAATTGAAGAAGTCTCATGTTAGACTTAAACCATCCATCGAGGAAGCACCTACCTTGGAACTTAAGCCATTGCCTGAACATCTAAGGTATGCCTATCTTGGTGATTCTTTTACCTTACCTGTTATTATATCATCTAAGCTTTCAGGCATAGAAGAGGAAAAACTATTAAGAATCTTAAGGGAATTCAAATCAGCCATTGGGTGGACTATAGCAGACATCAAGGGTATTAGTCCTTCTTATTGCATACACAAAATTCCTTTGGAAGAGGGAGCTAAACCTACAGTCGATAATCAAAGGAAACTGAATCCTGTTATGAAAGAAGTTGTGAAGAAGGAAATTCTTAAATGGCTTGACGCGGGCATTATCTATCCGATTTCTGATAGCTCTTGGGTGAGTCCGGTGCAATGTGTGCCTAAGAAAGGAGGCATGACAGTGGTTACTAATGAGAAGAATGAGCTCATTCCTACGCGAACAGTTGCTGGTTGGAGAATTTGCATGGATTATCGAAAGTTGAACAAGGCCACTCGGAAAGATCATTTTCCACTCCCGTTCATTGATCAGATGCTTGACAGATTGGCTGGACGTCAGTACTATTGTTTGCTTGATGGGTATTCTGGTTACAATCCAATTTGCATAGCACCCGAGGATCAGGAGAAGACTACATTCACTTGTCCATTTGGTACATTTGCATTCAGACGTGTTTCTTTTGGGTTGTGTGGTGCACCAGCTACTTTTCAGAGGTGTATGGTGGCCATGTTCTCTGACATGATTGGAATTAATGTGGAAGTATTCATGGACGATTTCTCAGTCTTTGGGGATTCTTTTGTTGAGTGCTTGGAAAACTTGAGTTTGGTTTTAAAACGTTGTGTGGAGACAAATCTTGTTCTTAATTGGGAAAAGTGCCACTTCATGGTACAAGAAGGTGTCATTCTGGGACACAAGGTTTCGAGTAAGGGCTTGGAAGTTGACAAGGCAAAGGTGGAGACTATTGAGAATCTTCCTGCCCCTATCTCAGTCAAGGGTATTCGCAGCTTTCTTGGTCATGCAGGGTTCTACAGGCGCTTCATAAAGGATTTCTCAAAAATTTCTAAGCCGCTTTGCAATCTCTTGGAAAAAGATGTGCCATTCAATTTTGATGAGGCTTGTTTACATGCGTTCAAGATCTTGAAGAAGAAACTAATTTCTGCTCCAGTTATTACAGCTCCTGATTGGAGCCAACCATTTGCTTTGATGTGCGATACTAGTGATTATGCACTTGGGGCCGTTCTAGGCCAAAGGAAAGAAAAAACGTTCCATGTTATTTACTATGCAAGCAAAACTCTCAATGATGCTCAGTTGAATTACAACACCACTGAGAAGGAACTACTTGCTATTGTCTATGGGTTTGAAAAGTTTCGCTCTTATCTGCTTGGTACTAAGGTGACAGTTTATACGGATGCTGCTGCTATTCGCTACCTCCTTGCAAAGAAAGATGCTAAGCCAAGGTTGATTCGTTGGGTTCTTCTGTTGCAAGAATTTGATGTGGAAATCAAGGATAGAAAGGGGACGGAGAATCAGGTAGCTGACCATCTCTCTAGATTGGAAGATCATGGAAAGTCACCTAAGGACAACTAGAGCCGGCAATTTTGTACATGACACGAAAACACGACACGAAAACGACACAAAAATTATGGGTTTCGGTTGACCTTTGTAGTACACGAACACGAAAGTACACGAACACGAAATTACACAGATGAATTTAGTGTCGGTTTTGGGTTTACCCTTGGGTACACGACACGAAACGAAAATACACGAAATAAGTAATTATTTAAATAATTTTATTAAAATAATATGAATACATATTTTAAAATAATATTTTATATATAATTTTTACATAAGATAAATAGAAAATAGTTTCAAATTTTAGTTTCACAATACTTGAGCACACTTAATTATTTATGACATATTGACTTAAGACTCGAGTAGTAAAAATTTAATATTTAAATATTTTTATTTTTATTCAAAAATTACACGAAACACGACACGAAATGTACACAAAATGAAGGTACACGAATACGAAACGAAACGAATCCTTAACGAGTCGGTTTTGGATTTGGCATTACGTACACGAAACACGAAAGTATACGAACGAAACGAATTGCCAGGTCTAAGGACAACACGGTTATTAATGAGTTTTTTCTTGATGAGCAACTATTCAGAGTGCAAGATGATGAACCATGGTTTGCCGACATTGTGAATTATCTAGTAAGCAACATCATTCCACCTGAGCTCTCTTATGCTCAAAGGAAGAAATTCTTGCATGATGTCAAGCAGTATATTTGGGATGAACCGTTTTTGTTCAAGCAAGGAGCTGATCAGATTATTAGACGTTGTGTTCCTTAGAGTGAGACCGAGGCTATTCTTAGTGATTTTCATGCTACAGCTTATGGAGGCCACTATGCGGGTGAAAAGACAGCCACACGTATTCTTCAAGCAGGTTTTTATTGGCCGACTCTATTCAAGGATGCTCATCAGTTTATGTTGAGATGTGATCGATGTCAACAAGTTGGTAATATTTCTCGTAGGGACGAGATGCCTCTTAATGTCATGTTGGAGGTAGAGATCTTTGACGTGTGGGGAATTGACTTCATGGGACCGTTCATTCCGTCATGTGGTAATCAGTATATTCTTGTAGCCGTGGATTATGTGTCTAAGTGGGTGGAGGTAAAAGCACTTCCAACGAATGATGCTAAGGTGGTACTTAATTTTCTTCACAAGAATATTTTTACTCGGTTTGGAACTCCACGGGTGATCATCAGTGATGAAGGTACGCACTTTTGCAATCGAAAGTTTACATCTCTTATGGCACGCTACAACATCAATCATCGAGTTGCTACAGCTTATCATCCTCAAACCAATGGGCAAGCCGAAGTGTCTAATCGGGAAATTAAACGGATTCTTGAGAAGGTAGTTAGTCCTTCTAGGAAGGATTGGGCATTGAAGCTTGATGAAGCAGTGTGGGCTTATCGGACAGCCTATAAAACACCTTTGGGAATGTCACCATTTCAGCTAGTGTATGGGAAAGCATGCCATCTTCCAGCTGAGTTAGAACACAAGGCTTATTGGGCGTTGAAGAAGCTGAATTTTGATCTTACAGCAGCAGGTGAGAAGCGTATGGTTCAGTTGAATGAAATGGACGAGTTTCGATTGCAAGCTTATGAGAACAACAAGCTATACAAAGAGAAAGTAAAAAGGTGGCATGATCGTCGGTTGGTTCTTAAGACGTTTGAGCCCGGGCAATTGGTGTTGTTGTACAACTCTCGACTTCGGTTATTTCCTGGAAAGTTGAAGTCACGTTGGTCAGGTCCATTCACAGTCAAAACAGTTTTTCAGCATGGGGCAGTAGAGATTTTCGACAAGTTACCGGATCAGTCGTTCAAGGTCAATGGTCAGCGGTTAAAGCCATATTTTGGAGAGAAGTTGAATCGCGAAGTTGAGACCGCGGTTCTAATTTACGCAACGTAAGGAAATGGAGCTACGTCAAGCTAATGACGTAAAAAGAGCGCTTCGTGGGAGGCAACCCACTTGGATTGTATTTGTAAAAAAAAAAACTTTGCAACAGTAGCCACGGCGCGGCAGCGCCGTTTCCAAGCGTATTTCTGGCGCGGCAGCGCCGCACGGTCTGCTGAGAAAAAAAAAATTCAGAAAATTTTAAAACATAAAAATAGTTTTTGTTATTAGTTGACCCACTACCCAAGCCCACTACTCACACCCACTAACCCTAAATTCTCCTATATATACTTACCCTTACACAATCCTACCTATACATACACAACTTACAAATCTCAAAATTCTTAAACACTCTAAACACTTCTTCCAATCAATTCAATGGCATCCAAGCGACAAAGGGTTGTTGTTGGTGGTAGTGAGGGTGCTGGTGGTAGTGGGGCTGGTGGGAGGAACCCTCGTTCTTCATCTTCATCTGATTCTGAGGGACGCAATGGTGGACCTCAATTTATTAATAATGGGGCTCGTGAGGAGTATAATCGATTGGGGTTAAATCTCAAAGTGCTCATTGAAGTGGAGGGCTGATATCAAATTGCTCACTCTAGTTATCGACATCTCATTTGAATCATTAAAGTCATAATAAATATCAAATGGATACCTTTAAAATATACTCGAAAAATAAAAATAATTTTTCATTGATTTCTACATATTTTTCTTGAATGCTTCCATAACCAAACGAAAGGTTAATAATTCTAGTATTTCTGATAATATATTTAGATTTTTAAAAATTCACTTACTATTTATTTTTAATTTTATTGTCATTTTCCTTGTTTTAATTAAAAATAAATAGCAAATAAACTTTTTAAATTCTAAATATATTATCAAAAATACTAGAATTATTAACCTTTCGTTTGGTTATATAACCATTCAAGAAAAATGTGTAGAAATCAATGAAAAATTATTTTTATTTTTTTAGTATATTTTAAAGGTATCCATTTGATATTTATTACGAATTTAATGATTCAAATGAGATGCCGATAACTAGGGTGAGTAATTTGATACTAGCCCTCCACTTCAGTGAGCAATTTGAGATTTAACCCTAATCGATTGTTGGGGTGTCCTATTGCCCGTGAGAGGGGTCTTTTGCCTACTGCATCGGATGGGCACATGTGGATGAATATTCAGGATAGAGGTTGGGAGCAAATTTGTGAGGTTCCGGAACCTGTTCCGATGACTGTGGTTCGCGAGTTCTATGCGAACGCTAGTGTGGAAAGGAATGGGATTAGCCAGGTTCGTGGGTTTCGTGTGGATTATCAGCCGCGTGCTATTCATCGTGTTCTTGGGCTTCCGGCTCCTAGGAGGGGTCAAGAGGATTGGTCGGGGAAGACTCGCGATGTTGTGGATCTTCAGTTGATTATTCAGCGGTTGTGTGTTCCAGGTACAGAGTGGCGTTTGAGGAGAGGCACTACTGAGCCCACCTCGTTCAGTAGGCATTCTTGTTCATTTGTGCCAACCTTATCCCTACTAGGCATTCGAATGAGGTGACAGTTGAGAGGGCTATCCTGTTGTATGCTATATGCAGCAGAGAATTTGTGGATGTGGGAAATTTGATCCATCAGGGGATTATGCGTTTTATGCAAGGTAGTACCACTGCGGCGATGCCTTATGGTTCAGTCATTGCTAGGTTGGCTAGGGATTGTGGTGCTCGTTGGTCAGTAGAGGAGGTTGTGCAGCAGCCACAGGAAGCGCTGGATCATCAGAGTATACGGAGGCTGGCTGAGTGGGATGGAGGTGAGCCGGATTGGTGGGGTCTTGGTTATGTAGTAGAGCAGCAGC
Source organism: Saposhnikovia divaricata (assembly GCA_036435485.1). Lineage (NCBI taxonomy): Eukaryota > Viridiplantae > Streptophyta > Magnoliopsida > Apiales > Apiaceae > Saposhnikovia > Saposhnikovia divaricata. The sequence continues at coordinate 205,280,200 of CM071600.1, forward strand.
AGCAGGAGGAGCCTCAGGGAGGAGGTTCTTTTATTAGTCAGCGACAGTATAGGCGTTTGACGAGGCGTATCGATGCGGTGCACGATATGCAGGCAGGTTTTGCAGCAGATTTTAGTCAGTTTGCACAGGCTTTGAGCACGGCTTTTCGTGCGAGTGGAGTGGACGTAACTTTTCCGTCCTTTGGAGCAGGAGCTGGCGCTGTCTATCCGCCACCGGACACTCCCGATGGGAATGGCTCGGGCGACGAGTAGGTATGCCTTGCACACTTTTTATTCTTACCTTCAATGGGGGCATTGAAAATTTTAAGTTGGGGGTGGGGATACAAGGTGCACTTGTATAATAGGTGTGTGCATGTTAGGAGCATATTTGTATGTTAGTTATGAGCATGTTAGTTAGAGCATTTTGTTTTTTTATGTATGCCATATAGGACATTCTGTTATTGTGATATTTATGTTCATATAGTTGCATGAGCATGGCATGCATTTTCATGATCCCTTAGAACTTGCTAATTCTGACTGGTAGGTAGGTGTCTAGTTGAGTGTGGTGATGATGAGTAGAGGGTTGAATTATAGTGCCTATGAAATTGACTTGCGTGTTTCAGAAACAAAACTTTTACACAGACTCATTGGGTGCTTTTGGGCTAGGTTAGGGTCATGCTTGTTGGATGTTTAGAGATTTAATCGCTTGATTACATTTAGAATTTTTGTTATTCCCTTGATGACGTAGGAGCACTAAAGTCTAAGTTTGGGGGAAACCAGGGATTTCATGCTAGTCGTAAATATTTGTTAATAATAGCTAGGTGTCAAATGGCTAGTAGCCGGCTCATATTTATATGAGTAGTCTAGGGTTGGAAATGAGAAAGGCTCATTCCAGATTGCATATAAAGAAAAAAAAAGAAAAAAAAAGAAAAAAAAGAGTTAAATGCAAAATTAACCAGAGTGAGCTCTTTAATACTCGAGTAATTAAGTCTGAGGGGACTTAGTCCTAGTGACCTAAGGCTTTTATAGTCTGGGATCCACTGACCCAACACTCGCTACATGGGTATTATTGTATAAGCCTTTTGGGGTCTCATTCATTGCACGGTTAAATAAGCATGCGTATTGTTTGCACTAAATCACGCAAGCGTACGTGGTCACAAGTAATATAGATATAAGTCAAGTTCGTTCCCACAGAGATCTGGTTATGGTTCTATTTAGTAAATATACCTATGCAACAATGTATGGTTTTAATCCACTGCTAAGACAAATAACAATTTGAGGTTTTTAATTATCTAAATTAAACTAAGCTGCAAATTATTAAACTAAGAATTACTTAACTAATGAGAATTAAAATCTAATTACTTATGCAAGATAAACCATGGAATCCTAACTTCATTAAATACTTCGCTTAGATCTGACGCCTTTAATCACTATGTGCAATGGTTATGATATCTGATCGGATAACACGAAACAAGTACACGCCACCTGTCAGCATACGTATACCAAACTAAACATACATCCACAAAACAGATAGAAGATGAATAGACACCAATTATGCTTAGACCCTATATCTCTATAGAATTTGAAAACATAACGGTTGAAGAACAAGTCATCCATATTGATCACATAGGGCAATATAAGTATTTTCATCTCATACTACGAATCATGTTGATAAACAATCATGAACCTATGCTAGCATGGAAAATTCTAAATCTGAAGATCCACTTTCACTTCACAAGAGATTAATAGATTAGATGTTAGCTACGCATCTAACAATTAAGCATAACCATACGAGGATATCAAATATACATCACACACAGATCTTTAAAGCAATGAAGATACTAAAGCTCCATAAATAAATCAGTTAGAATCCCATGACAACGATTAGTTCATAATCGAACCTCTCGTCATCATGGGATCTGATGAAACCATGATAAAAACAAAGTATGAAAAGATACAAATAAAACTAAGTAATTGATATGTAATGGTGTGTGTTTTTTCTGTCCCCCAAGATGTGTATTTATAGCCCCAATTTGCCTCTCCATCAAGCAATTGCCGTTTTAGAGTTGGAATAGGAGTATGGCAATTTCCGTTCTTGAATGAGAATATAATTACAAATTCCATGTGTAGATCTGATTCTAGAATGTTCTAGCCGCCCAGAGCAATTACCATACTTATTAGAAGTAGGAATTCTGGCAATTTTCTGTTTAGAATTGAATTCTGGCAATTTTTGTTGATTCTGTTTTGAAGGAAAATTCTATTCAATAATTCTGGACTCCGGACCACCTTAGAATGATAGAAAATTCCGTTATCTTCGCGTGGGCAGTTGAATCGTCCAAAACGGACTTGTAGAACTCAAGATATTGCCAAAACAAAATCAGAAATTCTAGCTGATTTTTCAACCGCTGACTGCTACTGTTCATGCGCGTCCGTTACTATTCATGCGCGTCCAGTATTGTTCATTTCGCTGATTTTGCTGATTTTGCTCTATTTTCTTCGTTTTAACTCCGATTTTCATTCCGTTTCTTCCGGCTCTCTCGCAATTTGATGTACTATTATTCTTTAAGCTCAAAACCCACCATTTAAGCATGGAAAACATCATCCCACATCCGACTCTTATTCATGCACAAATTCACTAAAAATACATCAAAAACACCACATACTTGAGTTCAAGTCATCAATTCAAGTCGATACGAAGCATTCCAAGTGGATATAACATCCACTTATCACACCCCCAAACTTAAACCGATGCTTGTCCTCAAGCATAACAATTATAACTATATACAACTAACTAGTACCACTTCCGTAGGTGATCACGGTTGCATTTGGCATATGCAACAAGCCCTTTAAACCCCTATGCAGCCCTAGTGGACGAGTAAGGTCTCGTGAGGGCCTATATCGAATGTACCCACAAAATCCAATGCAATGCATGAATGCAACTAATATGAAAATGCAATTAATCTAATACTAATATCCTACCATACCTTCAAATCCTCTCATGCTGAAAGGCAGAGTGTGTAAACTTGTAACACTATAACTAATGTAACTCAAACTAAAGGAAAAGATACTTAACCAGAAGACAATCAAGAACAAGAAGTCACAAGAAATCAACACTAAATGAAGACAAGGTAATTGATACAATTCAACATGTTAACTATGATCAATCCAAGAAGAAATCATTGAGAGAAGTTCAAGTCAAAGTTGTTCATGCCTCAGTGATTTGAAAAGCCAAGAATCAAGATCATAACTATCAGTATCAATAAGACCAATTGATTTCAAGTGAACAAGAAGGAAAGCAAATATTGGAAAGCCACATTACTAATTGGATATGGTAATTTATTCAAGAAGCAAAAACCCTATCAAGACTAGTCACTTATGAACCAGACCGTTGCATCAAGTGTCAGGACATTGATAGCAAGTTTATGTCAGTAATAAAGATCCATATTCAAGAGCTTAGTGAAAAACAAAGAAGACATGAAGATATCACAAGTTCAAGATGTGCATTGAAGTTTCAAGTTGAAGACCAAAATATTTTCTAAGTACTAAATATTCTAGATGACCAAGTAGAAGTTTCTAAGTAGAAGTTCTACTTAGAAATTCGAGATGGCTAAGTAGAAATTCTCAAGTAGAAGTTCTACTTAGAGTGCAGCTTCAACATGACACATGGCATCTTCTGATTGGCAGATTTCCAAGCTTTCAAGATAAGGCAAGATTTATGTGGACATCATTGGGCCACGTATATCTTAGTCTTTGAAGTCTACAGGACATAGATTACATGTAGTATAAATAGAAGTACTTGTGTAATGTTTTAGTTAGAGAGCAATAGTTGAGAGAAACACAAGAAAAAGAGAGAGAGTGCATTCACAGAGCTTAGTATCATTCACTTCTCTCTGAACTTCTGTTATACTTTGTAATGAATGTTGTAGCAACCATTTCAAGTTATATATAAGACATATATTCCTTGAATCTGTGTGTTCATTTATTGCATCGTATTTATTGCTTCTCATATTCGAAAAGTTGTATTCACCCCCCCCTCTACAACACATTTGGACCTAACAATTGGTATCAAAGCTATATGTTTAACATACAAAACATAGATCCATGTGTTGAGTAGAAGAATCGTGAGTTTTCATTTTCTAGATCTACTTTTCATTTTCTTGAAAAGTGTGCTTTAAATCGTTTGTATTGAAAACTCATCTGAAAAATTATTTAAATACTCCAGGTGTGATTATTTAGCTTGGATGTATTTTAATTAATTTTTGTGAATTAATCTGGGTACTTTCATATTTGGTGTTCTTGAGTGTTCATCATCTGTTCTTATCAAAGAAGACAACCCAACAACTTTTTGATCTCCTTTTCAAACAGATAAATAGTAAAAGAATAAAAAGGTGTTTTTGGACTTTGTGATTTGCATTATTCACGGCCGAAAGTGAAACAAGACATACTCATTACCTAGCACGTGGGTTAGGTGAGTAAAGCATTCAAAGTCAAAAGGTGTTAAAGAGATAATATTGTTTATTCAATATTAAAGTAACCTGCAGAAAAATTATTCTAAGGACAAAAGTTCTACATAGAATTTCTACTTGAGAATTTCTACATAGAATTTCGACTTGGACAATTTCTACTTGGTGAATTTCGACTTGAGCAAAATTTCTACTTAGAGAAATTTCGACTTAGGCAAAAGTTCTACATAAATATTCTACATAGCCTAGTCTTGGGTACTTAGAAACTTTTAGTGACCAGAATTGAAATGGCTCCTAAAAATGCATTCAAGATCCCAATGTTCAACCGAGATCACTATGAAGAATGGGTTTTCAGAATGAGAATATATTTAGAGACTGTTAACCCTGAATATCTGGAAGTCCTTGACAAGGGTAAATTTGTTCCTATGGTGGTTATTCCTGCACATACGGAAGGAGGGGTGGTTATAGCACCTCGGTCTGAGCCCAAAAAGGCAGCGGACTTTTCGGATGCTGACAAGGAACAAATAGCTTGTGATACTGCCATTCGACAAACCTTGATGGAATCTCTTGATCATGAAATGTTCAACATAGTCAAAGGTCTGACTACAGCGAAGAAGATTTGGGACAAGATAGAAGTTGTCATGGAAGGATCTGCAGAGGTTAGAAGTAACAAGACACTCATACTCAAGATGGAGTATGACACCTTTAGAATACGAAAAGGGGAAGGCATAACAGACGTCTACCTACGATTCAGTCAGTTGGTATTGGATTTGAATCTGAGAGGTGTAACTCTCCCCATGGTTGAGACCAATACGAGATATCTGAGGAACCAGCCAAAGAGCATTGAGCATAGGGTCTACGCAATCAGAGAAACCAGAGATTTGCATACAACTTCTCTGGAAGAGTATTATGGAATATTAAAGACCTATGAGCTGGAAACGCTTCAAGATCAAGCATGGGACAACGATTCAAAGGGAAAAGAAACTGCATCAGGATTAGTTGCTGATGAGGAAGAGTCTAAGAAGGCAATGGTTGCAGCAAAGCCTAAATCATCACTTGCACCACATCAAGTTGATAATGATGACGAGTGCACATCAAACAGTGATGATGACTACTACACCCAAGAAGAGCTGGACAACATGGACGATAGTGTCGTGGCATACATGGCAAGGAAGTTCAGCAACTTGAGATTCAGAAAGAGCAACCGACCACAGAGAAATTCTTCATCTTTCTATCGGGCTGCTAAGGGTGGTGGTAGTTCGTCAGGCTACCAAGGTAAAGGCAAGAATACCAGCTACAAATCTCCATTGGATTTCAAAATGAAGTTCAAATGCTATAATTGTGGTGAAGCTGGACATTTTGCCTCGGACTGCAAAAAGCCTAAACAGACTTATCCAAAAGAGACATATGAAGCCCTCAAAAGCAAGTATGAAGCACTGGTGAAGGAAAGACATGGAAAATGAGCTTTATTGGTGACAGAAGGAAGAGCTTGGGATGATTCAGATGAGGAAGATTTTACTCATGTAGCAAACTTTGCCCTCATGGCTGAGACATCAGAGGAACCAGAGGTACCAGTTCTGACTCTTAAAGTAGAAATGTCTATTGATGATTATAAGGAACAGAACGGGGCTCTTAGTGAAGAGATCTATATGTTGTGCAAAAGCCTAGACTCTTCTCAAAAGGAACAGAAAACACTTGTTGCCAAATGCAGAATGCTTGAGGCAAAAGTGGAAGAGCTAGAGGCTGCTTGCACTGTAGATACTTCCCTAAGAGACTTTATTAAATCTCTAGAACACAAGCTCGTCCTTAAGGAAGAAGTAGAAGCATGTCTTAGGAACAATCTAGCTGAGTTAGAAACTAAATGCGAAGCTTACAAACTAGCTGCTAGTAAAGTGTATGTAGTAATGACACATTTAAGAGGATAACTGGAGTAGGTGTAGGACTTGATTATTCTGACCTTCCTAAGAAAGAAGGAAAGAGACCTATTGATCCTAGTTCCAGTGACCCTAAAAAGGAAACACCTAGCATTCTTAAATCAGCTGTCAAACCTATGTACAAACACCTTGTTCCTAGAATAGAAGAAGAAGAGACTGAATTGATAGCTAGATATGAGATTGAGATGGAAGATCGCCAGAAAGCACAACCTATAACTCCTATCAAACAAGTTAAAATCAATTTCCCTAGAGATGAATCTAGACTAGGATTAGGAGCTAAGGCTGTTAAACAACAAGGAAAGAGAGAGAAAGGCATAAAAGAGGTTAAGGCTGAACGAATAAAGAAAGCATGTTATCATTGTAAATCTACTGAACATCTTTCTTATGCATGCAAAGCTAACATGAATGTTCATACTGCACATGCCATGCCTACCACACATACAATGAATAATCTGCATCAGAATCATGCACAGTGTGGTCAACCTAATTGTATGCCATGCACTTTTAACGTCATGCAAACTTTTGTGAATTTAATGAATGCATCTAGCCAGTCATGTTTAAATACTGCTGCTAGTTCAAACATCAAGAAAAAGCATGTGAGAGCCAAGACTGTCAGTCCTCCTAAAGTTAGGAGTGACAAACCTTCTCCTAAGACTGACAAATCTGAGAAAGGAAAGGAGATAGTCGAAAGCTCTAGTAATGTTAAGAAAAGTGCATCTCCTGTTGTTAAATCTGTTGATTCTCGATCTTATCGAAAAGCCGGGCCCAATCAAAGTTGGGTTCCGAAGAATGTCTAACCAATCTGTCATTGCAGGGCGTTAAGCAGAATCGAAATAAAGTTATATGGGTGCTAGACAGTGGAGCATCTAGGCATATGACTGGAAACAAGTCCCTGCTTACAGAGTTGGTTATGAAGGCTGGCCCTTATGTTACCTTTGGAGATGACAGCATAGGTGTGACAAAGGGATATGGCAAACTGAAAACTGGCAATGTCATCATAGAAGATATTTCCTATGTTGAGGGACTGAAGCACAATCTGTTGAGTATCAGTCAATTCTGTGACAAAGGTTACGAAATTGTCTTCAACAAGAAGGGTGTATCAATCACTCACATCAAGGAAGGCTCATTAGCTTTGAGAGGAGTTCGAAAGGCAGATCTTTTTGTTGCAGATATGGATTCAGCAAATCAGAATGAGGTCACCTGTTTCTACAGCAAAGCCTCGGATGATGAAAGCTGGTTATGGCACAAAAAACTATCTCACTTAAACTTCAAAACGATGAATGCTCTCGCGAGGCGAGAATTGGTGAGAGATCTACCTCAAATGGAGTTCGCTCCGAAAGGACTCTGTGAAGCTTGTGAAATGGGAAAGTCGAAGCGAGCATCGCATAAAAGCAAAGAAATTTCTAGTATTACTGAGCCTCTACAACTTCTTCATATGGATTTGTTTGGCCCAGTGAATGTCCTATCTTTGTCTAGGAAAAGATATGCTTTGGTAATCGTGGATGACTTCTCCAAGTATACATGGGTATTGTTCGCAATGACAAAAGACGAAGTACCTTTCTTAATCATTGATCATATCACTCAAATTGAGAATGTTTCAACACTTACTGTGAAGACGATTAGATCAGACAATGGCACTGAATTCAAAAACGCAGTGCTAAATGACTTCTGTGTATCTAAAGGAATACGTCGTCAATATTCAGCCCCGAGAACTCCACAGCAAAATGGAGTAGTTGAAAGGAAGAATAGAACTTTGGTTGAAGCAGCAAGAACTTTGTTGTATGATTCAAAACTTCCTTTGTACTTCTGGGCCGAAGCAGTGAGTACCGCTTGTTACACTCAAAATAGAACCTTGATCATAAAAGATAAAGAAAAGACACCATGTGAGCTAATGAACAACAGAAGACCAACAATCAAATACTTTCATGTCTTCGGAGCAAAATGCTATGTGCTTATAGATGATGAAAATCTAGGCAAGTTTGCAGCAAAAGCTCGTGAAGGAATCTTTGTTGGTTACTCTACAGACGTGGTGGCAGCTTATAGAGTGTTCTTAGTGAATGATCGAAAAGTGACTGAAAGTTACAACATCAGATTCGACGATACCAAACTCTCATCAATTTCAAGAGATTCTAGTGAACCTGAGTCCCTAAAATTTCAGAATCTGGACTTAGAAGATCTTGAAGATGAACCTGAGTTGGTAGTTCCATTAAATGTTCCAAGTGTACATGAAGAACCTGAGTCTAGTGAACAAGCTAATTCTACAAGATCAGGAGAGACTTCTTCAGTACGAACCGGCAACAACTCAGGGGGAGTAAATAGCAGCTCAAGGACTACTGTTCAAGGCTCGAGTCGAGTTGACTCTAGTTCTGTAGGAGCTGTCACTAACTCAGGGGGAGTTAGTGAAAATAATCAAAGTAGTCAGCATCCTAACTCAGAAAGTCAAGCTGAATCATCAAGACAATTTCCAGGTGAACGGGTATGGAATAGAGACCATCCGTTTGAGTTAATTATTGGTGATCCAGATGCTGGTGTGACTACTAGAAGAACTGCAAGAGCTGACATGGCTAATATCTCCTTATATTCTGGGTTCTTATCCAAGCTTGAACCCAAAGAAATAGAAGAAGCTCTTGGCGATGCTGATTGGGTGATTGCAATGCAAGAGGAACTCAATCAGTTTGAAAGACAGAAAGTTTGGAAACTGGTACCCCGACCAAAGAACATATCAGTAATTGGAGCTAGGTGGGTATTCAGAAATAAACTGGATGAAAACGGACTTGTAACACGAAACAAGGCTCGTTTGGTTGCAAAAGGTTATTCTCAGCGAGAAGGAATTGATTATGATGAAACCTATGCACCAGTTGCAAGACTTGAGGCAGTCAGGATGTTCTTGGCATTTGCAGCACATAAGAACTTCAAGGTTTTCCAAATGGATGTGAAAAGTGCCTTCCTGAACGGAGAGTTAGAAGAAGAAGTGTATCTGGAACAGCCGCCTGGCTTCGTTGATCCAGAACATGCAGATTTTGTGTATCTTCTCTTCAAATCTGTCTATGGCCTCAAGCAATCCCCAAGGCGATGGTATGAAACCCTATCCTTATTCTTAATTGAAAATGGCTTTGTTAGGGGAGTAATTGATAAAACATTGTTCTATAAAATTGTAAGAAATGACTTAATACTTGTTCAAGTCTATGTGGATGATATTATTTTTGGGTCATCAAATGAGCGCTTGTGCGAGAAATTTGCCAAGCTAATGCATGAAAAATATGAGATGAGCATGATGGGAGAGCTGTCCTTCTTCCTTGGATTACAGATCAGTCAGAGAAAAGATGGTATCTTTATCTGTCAATCCAAGTACGTCAGAGATTTACTCAAGAAGTATAATCTAGAAGATGCATCAGCAGCTAAGACTCCCATGGCAACAGCCACGAAGCTTGATGAAGACAAATCAGGTAAATCAGTTGACATCACAAGCTATCGAGGTATGATTGGCTCACTCTTCTATTTAACTGCAAGTAGACCCGATATAATGTTCGCAACTTGTTTATGTGCAAGGTTCCAAGCGGATCCTAGAGAATCACATCTCGTAGCCGTCAAAAGAATTTTTAGGTATCTCAAGGGCACACCAAATCTAGGAATTTGGTACCCAAGAGATACAGGTTTTAATCTTATTGGCTATTCGGATTCAGACTATGCAGGTTGCAGGATTGATAGGAAAAGCACATCTGGTGCTTGCCAATTTCTTGGCAGAAGATTGGTGTCCTGGAAAAGTAAAAAGCAACATACAGTATCTACTTCTACTGCTGAAGCTGAGTACATTGCTGCTGGAAGCTGTGTAGCTCAAATACTGTGGATGAGGAACCAATTGAAGGATTATGGCATGGAGCACAAGAAAATTCCAATCATGTGTGACAACACAAGTGCCATTGCCATAACCAACAATCCTGTAGATCACTCAAGAACCAAGCACATCGACATCAGGTATCACTTCATAAGAGAACATGTCGAGGAGGGGACTGTGGAGCTACATTTTGTGCCCACAATGCAACAAATTGCAGATATATTCACCAAACCTCTTGATGAAGTAACATTCAATAGATTGGTTGGTGAATTGGGAATGCTTAACACAAGTTAGTAAAGCCTTCTATCTGTAAAATCCATGTTTATGTTTGTATGTGCAAGCTACTCAATCATTATGTGCTTAGACTTTAAAATGCCTAATTAATGATTGTTATAGGTTGCATATAGTGTGTTTTTGCATAAATTCCTCGTGTTTTAAGTGTCTTTTATAGCACAAATCTGTGAATTTATGCTTGTTAGATTGCATGATCATAGGGGGAGTTAAATTCATAATATTCTAAATATTGCATGAGTTTTAGATGAATTTACCTATGAGTTTCATGTAATTAGAGGCCTTAGAATTTAAAATCTTCAAAATTTCGAGTTAGGTTCTATCTCGAAACTCATCTAGAAATTCGACTTGAATTTCGACTTAAGCTGTCAGAGTGAAGTTTTTGAAAATTCTAAGTCTGGGAAGAATTTCGAGTTGGCCATCTCAAAATTCATCTCGAAATTCGACTTCGAGTTCGAATTCGAGTTACCAGTGTGCCTAGTTCTATCTTCAAAATATTCGAGATAAAGTCTATCTTGAATTTTATCTCAAAGGTTGAGATGAGGTTTCCATTAAGGGAATATTTTGAAAAGAACTGAGAATTAACTTCGAGTTAGTCTATCTCGAAACTCAACTCGAATTTCGAGTTGATGTTCGAGATAGAGTTCTCAGTTAAGCTAAAGGGAATTTTTCGAGTTACACTCATAACTCGAAACATATCTTGAATTACCCTGTACTTTTTGCTTCAAGGGGGTATTTTGGAAAGAATTTGAGATTAACTTCGAGTTAGTCTATCTCGAAACTCAACTCGAATTTCGACTTGATGTTCGAGATAGAGTTCTTAGTCTATCTCGAAACTCAACTCGAATTTCGACTTGATGTTCGAGATAGACTTCTAACTCGAAAAGTATCTTGAATTTCCCTATTTTTCTTAGAGGGGAATTTTCCAAGTTTACTACAAATCAATAATGTTCGAGATAGGATTTCCCTATAGTTTTTGCTGTAAAATTGGTTAAAGTGCTTATTTGTGCTTAATTGTTCGAGCTAACCTCTATCTCGAACTTCATCTCGAAGTTCGACTTGATGTTCGAGATAGAGATGTTCGAGATAGAGTTCGACTTAAGTCCTCCCTGTATGTACTTAGACTTTAACACTCTTTTTAACAGGGATACTTTTGTCATTTCACAATCATCTATATATACATCTCTAACTCGATGCATCATTCACTTTACCTAATTTCTTTTTCACAGCAGCCGTTTCACAAAAAACAAGGCGATTTCACAGACTTCATACCATTAATCCGTGTTTTTGTGATTAAACTCATACTAATCACGAATTACTGTCAATTTGTTGACTGATATTCACTGTGTTATCATTAATCGTTGTGATACTGTGTTTAGTGACCATTCATACACGCGCATATACATACACACAAACATCAAGTGTTTGTGTAACTGTTCAAAACACGATTTCATATTCTCCATATACACACACGAGTTTACTGGGTATACACACGAATATTCATCTTCTTTGAATATTCAGATCTAGTAATTGGCAACTGTTCATATCCCGTTGTTTAACTTTTCAGATTGTCTTTTGATATTCTCGAAAAATTAAAAGGGATAAAACTGTTAATTCGTAAATTATTTGTTTTTCAAAATTTAAAAAAAAATTCACATCTTTTAAAGAAAAACATTTAATTAAAATGGCTCACCAATTTTCACTTGCTAAAAATAATTTTTATAATATTTCTACGGAAATTGGTGATCAACTCCCGCGGTTTAAGTTTTGGATACGATTTCTTAATTTGTACTCCAAAGCTAGCCATGCTTTTACTGCAAAACCTACACTGGTACATGATGCTTTACAGCAATTATGGACTAGTGCGGTTACTTTTGGGAGCAAATCAACCCCCTTCGGTTTCAGGTTTACCTTAGCGGGTCAGGAATATGAGGTGACTGAAGAAATTGTCAACAGGGTTCTGGGATTCCCAATCAAAGATGCTTATGATCCAGAACCTACAGCTGCAGAACGCCTCAGATTCTTTGAAGAAATTGGATGTTATCCTCCGAAAGGCCCAATCACAGGAAATATCCAAAAACAATTCTTCCATGTGGAATGGAATTACTTTTTCGAGGCCATCACAAGATGTTTTCGGGCACGCGAAAAAGATTTCCATCAAATTCCAATTCCAATGCAAACCTTTGCAGTTGCCCTAGCAAGAGAACTGGATATAAATTATGGACGCATAGTTCTCTCTGAGATAGTGGGCTCAATGGGATCTCTTGCAAGCAGAGACCTCACTACAACTGATGTTGTCTGCTGGTTCCCTCGGTTCCTTCAAATGCTGATTAATGACTTAATACCGAAGGATGCCCTTGCTGTTAGACAGGGATTTGCCAGAAGCCCAACATCTGCATCGCTAGGGATGGGCACTAAGTCACTTTCAACCATTGCTAATCAGGATAAACATCAAGGTAAACCGATGTCTATTCCTGAAAATATACAAATATGGCTTACATATGATGCAGGAGTTACCAATTTGGAGGCATCATCACAAGTTTCATCACATGCTCAAAATCCATCTGTTCATGCTGAGGCATTTGATGAGATTCCTGATGAGGAAAGCGATGATGCACAAGGTAATCAATCAGGTAATCTCTCCCATCATACTATTCATTCCTCCTCCTATGTATCTGATTCCGCGACCCAAGAGACTGCTAACCCGCAGGATCTATCCCAGGGTGAGAGCTATATTTCTGAGCCCGATACACATTCTTATTCTCTTTCACCCCTGTTAACGGAAGTCAGAAAGCCAGCACGTGTATATGTAGAAGATGATGAGGAGAGTGAACCCGAAGAGCAGCAACTTATTCGAAAGAAAGCCAAACTTTTTCATGCTGCTACTTCACAACCACAGTCAAACCCTAGTGTGTCACACGCAACCACTCCACCTCACGAGAGTGGTTCTCCCCTTAAACAATCTGCACATAGGGATTTTGATGACAATTATGTACCTTTTGAAGATCCTGTTGCTTCAAAAGGACATGGAGTTTTAACAACTTCAGCCGTACCTTCACCGGTACGTACTGATGCTGCAAAGAGGATCGGTTCTAATGTCGTACAAGAACACTTTGCAGCCGCTCAGCCTGAGATTCCAACTCAGGACATAACAGACATAGATCCCATTACTGCCAATTATTTTGCTTATCAAATTTCTGCAGGTACTGCTTCATACTTTGGATCAATAATTGAAGACATACACGAGCGTGAGACAGGGAGTGTGTGTGAGAGGTTAGGGAGAGAGGGACCTTCATTTTCAAGGCCCGAAACCGAGCGCCAAATACCAACAGAACGAGTATTAGAGCGAGGTCACCTAAACCAAACACCGTCCCTTAACATTGAAAATCTTGATACGCGTATGACTTCTATGAAAAATCAGATGAGGCAGTTCGGACAGACGATGGGGCAGTTCGGGATGAACATTGGAAACAACCAAAGGGCTCTAGATGACTACGCAGCAAGAATGGCAAGTCAAGCTACAGCTTTTGATGATTTGACAAATAAGGTCAATGACTTGGGCCATGCTGGTGGTGTCTTGGGAAGCACTCTCAATGAGAGGATGGGGGCATTGGAGTCTACAATGCATACAATGGCTGTGGAGATCAGTAGAATGATGTTCGCAGTCAGGAGTTTCGTGCCCCCGGAGTGTTTTGAGTCACAACAAACTCCCCCCGATGCTGGTGCAGGTGGTGCTAGTGGAGCGGGAGCCTCTGGTTCTGGTTTTGGAGGTTCTTATGCAGCTGGTGGATCTGATTACCAAGGTGGAGCTCAGGATAACTCACCTAAGGGGGAGAGTGGACAGGAGACGAGACAGCAGGCAGTTCACATCGAAGAAATTGAAGAACCCGTTGATCTTGTCAAGGAACCAGAAGTTGAGCCGTCTGTTGATGAAGAGGCTCTGAGGAGGAGAAAGGGTAAGGCAATGATGGTTGATGAACCATTCGTTGACCTGAGTCATCAGGAAACAGTACAGGAGGTACTTGACTCAGATTCTGATATGGAAGACGTACCGTTGGCACATGCTATAAAAAGATCTTTGAAGGAACAAGGTGGAGGTGCTGGGATGTCTTCCGGAATGCCTGAAGAAATTCCTGTTGATGAGGAAACCCTTAAAGCTCAACAGTTAGCCTTGGAACAAGCTCAGTTCCATAAAATGAAGATGATGCAAGAACATGCTGCGTTCCTAGAAAAGAAGCTGGAGCTCCAAGGGAAGCAGTATGATCATGAGCTTGCAAGGCTAGCTAATCCTCAAGTTGATCTGGACAAACGAAGGATAGGGCAGAAGTGGGATGAAGCAAGGAAGATAATGATGGGACCCTGTGCGAAAGGAGTTCATAACAAGGATGCAGATGATCTGTTCTACAACTTGAATTTGCAGAATCCAATGACTAGGGACTATATAAATGCTTTGAAGAGATTAATTTCTAAAGTCAGGGTTGGATACAACGCAAATATTAAGGAGTGGCAGGTTATTTTGTCTTTGGTAGAAGAAGTCCCAACATCTTTCCTATATGTGGATGACCAATTCATAACGAGAAGATCTGCGTCAGAGTTGTTTTTGCTAGCGACAAAAATTCAATACTCTCATTCTGAGGAGCTAAGCATTCTGTATAGGGATCAGTTAAAGCAGCTAGCAGAGGACAAGGGTCCAGAATTCTCAGCATATCCAAATTTTGTCCGGATGGTAGTTGACGGAAAGATGAAGAGGGTTAGCATGGAGGAAAATGATCTAATGGAGCTTTCAGTGGAATCTCTCAAAGCTGTATGTAGACAAATGATGAGTAAGGGATTCGCTTCTGAGCTTAAAGATAAATCCGTGAAGATCATTGAAAGAGTCATATTCAAGAAGAGCAATGAGGTGTGGAAGTGTGATATCATTGCTCCAAACCCTCTTGATAACGCGAAGATTGAGCCGGAGCTGATGGAAAAGAAATGGAATATTCTTCAAGTAATGAAGAATGTAGATGAAGCTCTGACTCTTCCTTCTGGAGCACTAGAACAAGGAGAAATAAGGGAGGCTATTGGTGTTCCAGGAAGTGATAGTGTATACTGGATACACGCTTATGCTGAAGATACAGCTGATGCCTTAGTATTCATAGATGCAGACCAGAATCAAACATTCTTGCATATGAGTAGACAATGGCTGCTACAGACTCACGATGCTGCATTTCTGGAGAAAGTATTATATGTATTCAAATGGGGCGAAGTGGAAGATATGCATGTGGAAGAAAAGCAGAGACTCATGAGGTACCTGTCTGAGATAGTGGTGGAAAAGAAGCGGATGGAGCGAGATGCGGCCAGTGTCCACAATACTGACCGTGTCAAGGGCTACCCCAAGATGATCTATTGTCAGTTTAAATCTGATAAATCTCACTGGAAACCTCAGCTCATAATGAAGAACTTTGATAATATTCCAAAGATCAGGACTACTCAGGAGGTGGACAAACTCAGAAGGCTTTTCAAACATCCTTATCCAGAGCCCAAGAATCCTCTAGAAATGGAAGCTGTAAGTCTGTTGAATGCTAGGTGGAAGCAGCTTAAAGATCCAATGTACAAGAAAGAACAGCAACAGAAGGAGAAGCGCAAAAGGCAGAAAGAAGAGAAAGACCAAGCTGCTGAAGCTAGAAAGAGGAAACGGAATTAGGGTTAAAGGTCAGAGTGGTGTGAACTTGAAGTTGGAAAAACTTCATGTCTTTCGGTTGCTTTATCTCACTTGAGGAAAATTCACCTTAGAGTGAATCCAATAAGGTGATATAAGTTTGACTAAAAGGTATGAAATAATCCAGGTGATAGGAATCACTCAAATGATCTTTAATTCGAAGTTCGAATTCTGTTTCTAGTTTAAGTTCTTTGTATTGTTTTCATGTAAATTTCAATTGTAAATTATTCAAGACTGTAATGTTAATTATCTTTTCTCGTCTCATTGTTTAGTTGAGTTATCCTTCATTAATTTGAATGTCATTGTTAGACAATCAAATGGGGGAGATTGAAAGGCAGAGTGTGTAAACTTGTAACACTATAACTAATGTAACTCAAACTAAAGGAAAAGATACTTAACCAGAAGACAATCAAGAACAAGAAGTCACAAGAAATCAACACTAAATGAAGACAAGGTAATTGATACAATTCAACATGTTAACTATGATCAATCCAAGAAGAAATCATTGAGAGAAGTTCAAGTCAAAGTTGTTCATGCCTCAGTGATTTGAAAAGCCAAGAATCAAGATCATAACTATCAGTATCAATAAGACCAATTGATTTCAAGTGAACAAGAAGGAAAGCAAATATTGGAAAGCCACATTACTAATTGGATATGGTAATTTATTCAAGAAGCAAAAACCCTATCAAGACTAGTCACTTATGAACCAGACCGTTGCATCAAGTGTCAGGACATTGATAGCAAGTTTATGTCAGTAATAAAGATCCATATTCAAGAGCTTAGTGAAAAACAAAGAAGACATGAAGATATCACAAGTTCAAGATGTGCATTGAAGTTTCCAGTTGAAGACCAAAATATTTTCTAAGTACTAAATATTCTAGATGACCAAGTAGAAGTTTCTAAGTAGAAGTTCTACTTAGAAATTCGAGATGGCTAAGTAGAAATTCTCAAGTAGAAGTTCTACTTAGAGTGCAGCTTCAACATGACACATGGCATCTTCTGATTGGCAGATTTCCAAGCTTTCAAGATAAGGCAAGATTTATGTGGACATCATTGGGCCACGTATATCTTAGTCTTTGAAGTCTACAGGACATAGATTACATGTAGTATAAATAGAAGTACTTGTGTAATGTTTTAGTTAGAGAGCAATAGTTGAGAGAAACACAAGAAAAAGAGAGAGAGTGCATTCACAGAGCTTAGTATCATTCACTTCTCTCTGAACTTCTGTTATACTTTGTAATGAATGTTGTAGCAACCATTTCAAGTTATATATAAGACATATATTCCTTGAATCTGTGTGTTCATTTATTGCATCGTATTTATTGCTTCTCATATTCGAAAAGTTGTATTCACCCCCCCCCCTCTACAACACATTTGGACCTAACACATGCCATATCAACTTAAGAATCAAAGTAAATACGCAATGTCTTGGTGTCGAAAGTGCAAGTATTCACATGGTCTACTCAATGAACATGCATAAGTTCTCACAAGTCCATGTCAAGTGTAAGAATAAGTTAGTAAACATGCTAAGCCTACAAGAGTACATCTTTGAGACAAAACTCGGGATCTCATACGCAAAAACAAGCAAATACTCACAATCCACTCACAAAAGAATATTCACTCAAGAACAAGGGTAAGTGTATCACTCAATTCCAACAAAATCATAAGCATGCTTGACATTTGGTATCAATCTAACTCTTAACACAACATACATCAATGACGATAATCAAAAGGTCTTTATTTGGGTTGTAACGGGGCTAGGGACAAGGTATGTCAAATAAGCCAAAACAGGTGAAGTGTCAAAAGCTAGTAGGAACTTAATAATCATACACAATCACCTATTTCCCCCCCAAAATTTTATGCAACAAAAACACTTGAATAGTCGACTAAAGTGGGATCACAATAAACACAAACATGCTCTCATAACATAATATATATACATTTTTTTTCTTGTTCTTTTTCTTTTTTTTTTCTATTTTTTTTTCCGAGAGCTAAAGCAACAATAATATATACAATCACAATGATCCCACGATTTTATTACATATGCCGACTATCAAGCAACAACCAAACCCAAAATTATGACCGACAATAAACCCCTCCTTGCATACCTTATTACTCCCTTAAGCACCCTACTAGCCTTTGACAATGTGGGTTCAAATTAATGTAAGGCCAAAACAAGAAAAAGTCTAGGCAAGTAATGTGGTACGTCACCGAAAAAATAAGATTAAGCTCAACGGGTTAACTAATTGATCATGTAAACATGGTGTGGTAATATGGGAAAATATGTGGTTATTCCTAAATACCTTTATCATTTTAATCGTCAAATAATGTCATGCATTTCAAGAAAGATCTCAAACAACTGCTAGTAATGCAAACAATCCGTGAACACTCAAGCAAACGAATAAATTGCAACAAATGCAATATGGCTCAAAAGCTCACTTGGCAGGAAAACATACTCAATCCCAAGCAAAAACCTCTCTAATGCCCCTACTTGTATTCAAAGCATGCAAACTAAATCAACTTTCACATATTCATGTCCTTCTAATTACTCACAACATTCAATAAGTCTACTAGCTTCAACTTACTAGTGTATGTGTGTGCACAAGAACAAAGCATATCACTTCTCAATCAAAAAGCGTCAACAACACAAAATTCCTATCAAGTATGGGTGCAAATGCAAACTATTATGAACTCACATGATATATAAAAACAGAATGTCCTATATGAAACAAACGTAGATATCACGAACATAAATGCATAATTTACTAATACTAATATGCAAAGCATGAAATCCTACATGAACACAATGACTCAAAATCACAATTATATACACTACTTATCCCTCAAACCACCCCCAAAATTAAAATATTCAATGTCCTCATTGAATGGAAGTAAATACGAGGGAAAGTAGAAAAGATACCAGTATACAACAATGCTTGTGTTGCCTCCCAAGAAGCGCTTCTTTAATGTCAATAGCTTGACGTTACTTCCAAGCCTCCATTAAGGATGATACTAGTTTTCCTGGTCCTCTCTTCGTGAGAAATCATCGTCATCACGGCGGCACACTTTCTGCCCCTTCTCCTCGCTTGGCCTATTCGTATAACAACTATGTCCTATTCCAATGCCTTCATTTGTTGACCCAAAATCTGTCAATTTGTAGAACAACACACACTCGCGGGCTTCGCTTGAATATAATGGAGGAGGGTAGATGTAAGTTGTTGAATCCTTTGGTTCCTCAACGAGAAATTCTTCCATTGGCTCTAATGCGCTACCTCTATCTTTATAATCTGAGACAAGTAGAAGACCTGTATCTTTCCCATGGTCATCAGCCTCTTGGTACGCACATACCAATTCTTGAAATTTGTGCAGCTCATCAGTGTCTGTCCCAAATAGTGCCTTTTCCAAATCATCCACCATCCTAACATGATCAAATTCCTCACATGGTTTGCGAATGCTCACCTCACCTTGGAATTTGTCTTCCTCAAGAAAAGACTCAATTGTACTATCCTCAAGATTTGACCATGAAACAACCTCATCAATCAGCACCTTAGAATCCCAGAGATCAGCCAACCCGAGCGACTCACACTCTTCCTTCTCATCACTATCCACCACAGGTTCTGACAAAACAGAATTTTCTTCTTTTTCTATAGGATCCTGATCATGAATTCCTTCTTCATCCTCAATTGCTGAATTCTGATCGTTCGTGACTTTTCCAGATCTGAGCGTTATGACATTAACCTACTCCATGCCATCTTGTTTTCCTGGATTCACCTCTGTCACTATGAAGAACTCCCTGTGGTCCGTTGAGAAAGGCACTTGCAATTTGCCCAATCTGATTCCCCAATGTCTTGAGAGATACCGCCTGACTTTCAATCATCAACCTCAATTCATCCAATTCAGATTTTTCATTCGAAGATTGACCATCATCCCCATGAAACTGTTGCTGCTGAAAATCTTAATTGTTGCTCCAACCGAAATTAGGATGATAGGTGGCTGGAGCTGGTTGCGAAGGTTGCTGGAAGTTGCTCACAAACTGTGCCGATTCAGAAGATATGGCACATTGACTCGTTTCATGCGCACCATCACATAGCTCACAAACACTAGCAACTTGAGGCACCCCATGCTGTGACATAAAATCCAATTTCTTATTAAGTGCCTCTAGCTGAGCTGCTAGAGTTGTGACTGTATGAACTTCCAGAATTCCTGCTAATCTGCCTTGTGAAAATCTCTGAGTTGGATTCTGGTATTCATTCGCAGCCATCATCTCAATTAGCTCATAAGCTTCCGCATAGCTCTTAGCCCATAAAGCTCCACCTGATGCTACATCTAGCATGGGTCTTGACTGTGCACCCAAACCATTATAAAATCAGTTAATCACCATCCACTCAGGCATCCCATGATGTGGACACTTCCTTAGCATCTCCTTATATCGCTCCCAAGCCTCGCACAAAGATTCTTCAGACTGCTGTGAAAATTGAGTAATAGCGTTCCTGATTGCTACGGTCTTTGCCATGAGGAAAAATTTAGTGAGAAATTTCTGAGCAAGATCCTCCCAAGTAGTAATAGAACCGGCTGATAGAGAGTGCAACCAGCCCTTAGCTTTATCCCTCAAAGAGAATGGGAAAAGTCTTAATTTGATAGCATCTTCCGACACCCCGTTGATCTTGAAAGTGTCGCAGATCTCTATGAAATTCCGGATGTGCATGTTAGGATCTTCAGTCGGAGCACCCCCAAACTGAACTGAGTTCTGCACCATCTGAATTATGCTAGGCTTGATTTCGAAAGTATTAGCTGTAATAGCTGGCCTGACAATGCTAAATTGGATGTCCTTGATCTTTGGTTGAGAATAATACATCAATGCTTTCGCTGCTGCTGCTGGTTCTTCCATTGCTACCTGAAACACATAGAACTAAACAACTATGTAAGAAACAATCCGAGTCAATGAACTCTAACGACCACTGATGACAAGCATATAAACTAAAATAAAACACCGATGATCCCCGGCAGCGGCGCCAAAAACTTGTTTGCACTAAATCACGCAAGCGTACGTGGTCACAAGTAATATAGATATAAGTCAAGTTCGTTCCCACAGAGATCTGGTTATGGTTCTATTTAGTAAATATGCCTATGCAACAATGTATGGTTTTAATCCACTGCTAAGACAAATAACAATTTGAGGTTTTTAATTATCTAAATTAAACTAAGCTGCAAATTATTAAACTAAGAATTACTTAACTAATGAGAATTAAAATCTAATTACTTATGCAAGATAAACCATGGAATCCTAACTTCATTAAATACTTCGCTTAGATCTGACGCCTTTAATCACTATGTGCAATGGTTATGATATCTGATCGGATAACACGAAACAAGTACACGCTACCTGTCAGCATACGTATACCAAACTAAACATACATCCACAAAAGAGATAGAAGATGAATAGACACCAATTATGCTTAGACCCTATATCTCTATAGAATTTGAAAACATAATGGTTGAAGAACAAGTCATCCATATTGATCACATAGGGCAATATAAGTATTTTCATCTCATACTACGAATCATGTTGATAAACAATCATGAACCTATGCTAGCATGGCAAGTTCTAAATCTCAAGATCCACTTTTTATGTGTCATAGTAATAAAGCATGAGTTTCTGTCTACCTTGGATAAGGGTGGAGGTGTTCCTAGGTTATGAAGTGTCTACAGTCTATTCTAGTTATAAACCTGTGATTGTCCTGACTGAAAGCATGTATGATTTTTGACCTAGTTTTGGGAGTATTTCTGATGAGCATCGCACACATGCACGTTTCTGTTCATGTATTGTTAGTATACGGGGACTTAGTCGAGCTCTATTTGGATTTGTTGCATTCTTTGAGATATTTGCTTGTTAGTTGGTTTTGGTGAGTTTAAAGGGGATCCTTGCATTTTTCATGTAGTTGCATACATATAGTTAGTTGCATTGTTAGTTGCATTATAGATCGGATTTTGTGGGTACATTCGCTATAGGCCCTCACGAGACCTTACTCATCCACTAGGGCTGCCTAGGGGTTTAAAGGGCTTGTTGCATATGCCAAATTCAACCGTGATCACCTACGGAAGTGGTAATAGTTAGTTGTAAATAATTTGTCTGTTTATGCTTGAGGACAAGCATCGGTTTAAGTTTGGGGGTGTGATGAGTGGATATTTTATTCACTTAAAACGTTTCCATTTGGCTTAAAACGAATGCTTGTAGTCGAGTTATGGTATTTTTGATCTCTTTTAAGGGTATTATGCAGGAATATCAAGGAATAAAGCGGAGCAATCGGAGGAGTTATAACGAAGAAAAGGAAAAATTCAATTTTGCTGGACAGAAGGCACGGCGCGGCAGCGCCGTGTTAGAGCTTACGGATGGCGCGGCAGCGCTTGGTGGAGGACGCAATTCCGTGGCGCGGCAGCGCCGTCTTCCTACACAGAAGTGGCGCGGCAGCGCCGTATGGTCTGACGAAAATTCTTGTTAGATTATGATTTGCTGATTTTTCGAGTTGAAGTCAAAATAAAAATTCATTACGAATTTCTTGCACCTGGAGGCCTATATAAAGGAAGAAAAAACCCTAGAATAGAGAGAGACCACGTATTTATCTACGAAGTCTTTGAAGCACGAAGAAGGAGGAAGAGGATAGATTTTAATTTATTCTTGTATTTTTCTAGTTGTGGATGCTTGGTTCGGGTGTATTCTTTAGAACCCTTGATATTTATTTCAGTTATTATTCGTTTTCTTCTATCATGTTTACATAGGAACCCATGGTGACGATTAGTTTGATTATGAACTAATTCGTTGTCATGGGGTTTTAGCGGATTTATTCATGAAATCTATTTGTTAAATCTTCTCGATGCCTAATTGCCTATAGTGTGATTGATGTGATATCCTATCATGGTTGATTTAATTCATTATAGGAGAGTAGCTAACTCCTGTAATTGTGTGTTAATTTTTATTGAAGCGAAAGTGGATATAAGGGTTTAGAACTTGCCATGCTAGCATAGGTTTATGCGTGAGAATATCATTCATAATTAGTGTCGTAACTTTAACCGTTTTATGACGACTATGTGATCAATTGAATGCTTGTACTTCAACCATTATGTTTCAATCTTTATAGACATATATGGATTAAGCATAGTTGGGAGACTAAGTGATTTCTATCTTTATTATTGATATTATTTAGGATGGTATCTGTGCAACGAAGGTTGGCTTATATCAGTTTTGTGTGTTCGATCAGGTATTAATAAATCACATGAAAAGGCTAGAGAATTGGATTGTATAATGAAGTTAAAATCCCATGCTTTATTTGCATAAGTAATCCGACATAATTCTCAGTTCAAGTAGTAGATAATTAGTTATAAATCTTAGAGTAATTGTAGTGATAAACAAAAATCCAATTGTTAATCTGTCGTAGCATCGAATAATAATCATACATCGGTGAGTGAATTAACTAGACAATACAACGAGTCCCTGTAGGAACGAATCTTATTTTCTATCTGTATTACTTGAGATCACGTGCACTTGCGTGTTGAGTTTGGTCCTAACATTGAAAACTACCGAATCGAATCTTCCTTCAAAGAAAAGTTCTGTTCTTCTTATAGGAGAAAGCTCTACTTCCAAGAAAAGAAAGAGGACTTTTCCTAAGAAGAAGAAGAAAGTTGGTGAGAAAAAGCCGAAAGCTGAAGACCCCAAGAGCAAAGCTATTTGCTTTTACTGTAACAAGGTGGGGGCACTGGAAGAGGAACTGCAAGATTTACCTTGCAGAATTGAAGAAGAAAAAGGGTAGTGAGACTGCCGCTTCTAATTCAGGTATGTTCATGATTGAAGTGAATATGTCACTAAGTCAAATTTCTACTTGGGTATTAGATACCGCCTGTGGTTCTCACATTTGCAATTCGTTGCAAGGACTAAGGAGAAGTAGGACTCTTAAAGAAGAGGAGGTGATTCTATGGATGGGAAATGGAGCAAGAGTTGCTGCTGAAGCTGTAGGATCATTTGATTTACATATGCCTACGAGTAAGACTATTGTTTTAAATAATTGTTATTTTGTTCCCTCGATTGTGAGGAATATTGTTTCTATTCCCATGTTAGACTTGGAAGGATTCTCATTTGTTATTCAGAATAATAAATGTTCAATTCTTAGAAATAACATTCTTTATGGTAGTGGTACTTTAAATAATAGTCTGTATGTAGGTGACGTAGAGCATAGTTTACTAAAAATTGAACAGACTAATAAAAGGAAAAGAGATGATGAAAATCTTACCTATTTATGGCACTGTAGACTTGGTCATATTAGTGAAAATAGACTTCGGACATTGCATTAGGAAGGGTTACTTGACCCTTTTGATTTTGAATCATATCCTACATGTGAGTCTTGTCTATTGGGTAAAATGACCAAATCTCCATTTAGTGGACATGGAGAGAGGGCTGCAGAATTTCTAGGATTGGTACACACAGATGTATGTGGACCAATGTCTACGCAAGCCATGGGTGGATTTTCATACTTCATTACTTTCACAGATGATCGATCTAGATTCGGATATGTGTATTTGATGAAACACAAGTCCGAAGCTTTGAAAAGTTCAAATAATATAAGAATGAAGTGGAGAAACAAACCAAACATAGTATTAAAACTCTTCGATCAGATCGAGGTGGTGAATACTTGAGTGGAGAGTTTCTAGATTATCTCAAAGAAAATGGTATAGTCTCTCAGTGGACTCCTCCATATAATCCACAGTTGAATGGGGTATCTGAAAGGAGAAATCGAACTTTGTTAGACATGGTTCGATCCATGATGAACTATGCAAATCTTCCAGTATTCCTTTGGGGTTATGCATTGGAAACCTCAGCATATTTACTGAATAAGGTGCCTACTAAATCTGTTCCTCAAACTCCATATGAGATATGGAAAGAAAGGAAACCGAGTCTTAAACACATTAAGATTTGGGGATGTCCAGCTTATGTCAAGAAAGTTGACCCTGATAAGCTAGAATCTCGATCCATAAAATGTAGTTTTGTGGGATATCCTAAAGAGACTTTAGGGTATTACTTTTACACCGATCATAGGGTGTTTGTCTCCAGATATGCCACCTTCTTGGAAAAATAGTTTATCCTTGAAGGGAATAGTGGGAGCAAAATTGAACTTGATGAAGTTCAAGAAGCACAAACTACTACGGTACAAGAGGAAGTACCTATTCAAAATGAACAACCTTCTGTAGAACAGCCTGCACGTAGGTCAAATAGAGTGCCTCGCCAACCTGAAAGGTATTATGGCCTTGTCATTGAGAATGACAATGAGTTGTCAATCATTGATGATGATGACCCTATGACTTATAATGAGGCTATGAGTAGTGTTGACTCAGAGAAATGGCAGAGTGCCATGAAATCTGAAATGGATTCTATGTATACCAACCAAGTATGGACTTTGGTTGAAGCACCAGAGGATGTAAAGCCTATTGGGTGCAAATGGGCATACAAAAGAAGGATTGGAGCAGATGGCCAGGTGGAGACCTATAAGGCCAGGCTCGTCGCAAAAGGATTCAGACAAAGACAAGGGATTGACTTTGATGAAACTTTTTCGCCCGTAGCCCTGTTAAAATCAATTCGGATTTTGCTTGCGGTTGCTGCTTACTACGACTATGAGATCTGGAAAATGGACGTGAAAACGGCCTTCCTCAATGGGAAACTTGAAGAGGAAGTGTATATGACACAGCCAGAGGGTTTTGTTTCCGAAGGGAATGAACACCTAGTGTGTAAGCTACAACAATCTATATATGGGTTAAAGTAAGCTTCTCGAAGATGGAACATCCGTTTTGATGAGACAATCAAAGAGTTTGATTTTTATAAAAAACATAGATGAACCATGTGTCTACAAAAAGGTTAGTGGGAGCGCGGTAACATTTCTTGTATTGTATGTGGATGACATACTTCTTATAGGAAATGATATACCAATGCTGCAATGAGTCAAAGTGTGGCTATCGAAGAACTTCACTATGAAGGACTTGGGAGAAGCATCCTACATTCTCGGGATGAAGATCTATAGAGATAGATCTAGAAGAATGATAGGTCTTACCCAGGGTACATACATCGAAAAAGTGCTTAAAAGGCTTAGCATGGAAAACTCCAAGAGAGGTCTCATACCGATGAGCCATGGAGTATCTCTTTCCGAAAAGATGTCTCCTAAGACACCTGAAGAAAGATTGCGTATGAGTAAGATTCCTTATACTTCAGCAATAGGATCTATCATGTACGCGATGTTATGTACTAGGCCTGATGTTGCTTATTCAATTAGTGTAACAAGCAGATATCAGTCCGATCCAGGTGAAGACCACTGGAAAGCAGTGAAGAACTTCCTTAAGTACTTGCGAAGGACTAAGGATATTTTTCTTGTTTTTGGTATATCTGAATTGAAAATAGAGGGATATACTGACTCTAGTTTTCAATCAGAGAGTGATGATAGTAAATCCATGTCAGGGTACGTGTTTACTCTAAATGGTGGTGCGATTATTTGGAAGAGTTCCAAACAGTCTACAACGGCTGATTCCACAGCGGAAGCAGAGTATATAGCTGCAAGTGAGGCTGCAAAAGAAGCTGTTTGGATGAGGAAATTTGTTTCTGAGTTGGGAGTTGTTCCTAGCATTGAGGAGCCTATTATGTTGTATTGTGATAACAACGCAGCAATAGCACAAGCCAAGGAACCTAGGTCTCATAAAAATTCCAAACATGTTTTGCGACGCTTTCATTTGATTAGGGAAATCATTGAAAGAGGAGATGTCAAAATTGAGAAAGTTGACACACATAACAATATAGCAGACCCGCTAACGAAGCCATTGTCTCAGAATCACTTTGATCGACATAAGGATAAGATGGGTATTAGATACCAGAGTGATTGGCTTTAGTACAAGTGGGAGATCGAAAAGGTTTTTGTCCTAAATCCAATCAAATATGATGAGTTAGGAAGAACTTTCATGTAATCTTATTTGATTTTATTAATAAAAGACTTGTTTGTTTTTATTACGGGCTTTATCTATTTAAAGTGTTTTAAATAAGATGTTCCATAGTTTAGACTAAAGCTTCTAGAATTATAATGAGATTATAATAATGAGATCTAGATAATAATAACACTAAACTTAAACTGTTCCTGATCATAGGATAACTAATTGGAAGTTAGTCAATCCATAAAGATCGGTACATACTATACTTGCTTCTTCTGAAGGATGTTTGTTCTCATAGGCATTTGTGTGGTGACACTATAGTTAGTATGTAGGTGCTCATTGGGGAATGAGTTCACTGAACATGACTCGATCACTTGAACAATTAATAGAGTTTACTCACGTGTCAGTAATTGTTCATATATTGATGGTTGTACAAGTATCCTTAGACTTGAGATTGTTAGAGTCATCTTGTATATAATGAACAATGCTTTGGTTTAGTCCTTAGTCTCAAGGCAAATTAATAAGTTCTATTCTGGGCATTGGAATTTATATATGGAGATAGTTAATGATCAATAAAGGATCTACCCCTTCTAGTAAAGGAAGAGAATGTCCTATGCTATTCTTAATAGGGTAGTTCAGGAATCTCTGGCCAGAGTGAATGAAATTAGAAATTAGTTTCTAATTTGCATTAACATGAACTATACATAAAGAATAAGAAAACATATGATTAAATTAGATAGGCTTGACACGAGATCTATGCCTTGTATTTAATCGGGATATTGTTAGGGTAGAAGAAATTTATTGTACGGTAACCAGTCACTGAATAGGTTCTATATTCCTAGCAATGAATTCATATTATCCGGATAGTCGCGATATATTGAGAATTATCACTCACGATGTAGAATGAATTTAATTATTGAGATAATAATTTTTAACGAATTAAAAGTAATTCGTATAAATAATAATAATAATAAATAGTTTATTATTATTTGTTTCTACTACCGGCATAATATTGAACCTAAAGGGTCACACCATAAAAGAGTTTGAAGATGAAGGAAATTATTTATTGGCTAATGATTATTTATTCGAGAAATAAATAATTAATTTTATAATTAATTAAATATGATTTAATTATTTATAAAATAAAAAATATTAAGAAAAGTTCTTAATATTATAATTATATATTTAATCTGAGATATTAAATATATATAGAGAGATAATTGTTTTGGAATTAATAATAAACATGTTTTAATCATTAAAAAAGAGTTTTAATGATTAATGAATTAATTAATAAAGATTAATTCAAACAAGCAACCTTATGGTCAAGTATGATTAGCTGGGTTTTTTTTATAAATAGCAGGCTGCATCAAGGCTCTAAGGACACACCAAAACATTTTTACAAAGTTTAGAATTTTGTAAAAACAATATTAGCCAAAATTCTCTCTAGTTTCTTCTTCTTTCAATTCTCTTGGTGGATACCATTAGAGCACTCCACACACTGAGGAGTGATTGCAAGGTGAAGAACAAGAACTGGTTCTGCTAATTTTAAAGCTCTCAAGGTAATTTTTCTTATTTTCTTGAACTATATGCATGCTTAATTAGGATTTTTATGCAAATAAATGTTATATATATGTTCCGCATTTATAAGAATTCCTTCATATTTTATCATTAGAAATTCATGGGGACCAATGTGGGGAAATCCGGTTATGCAAAAGTACGATCAATTGTTTGATTTTTCAGACCTATTGGAGATTGGTGGACTGAACATATGGGTTAAACAATTGATCACATCGTACTATTACGAAACCGGATTTCTCCCACATAGGTCCCCATGAATTTCGATGATGAAATAGTCCTCACTTAAGTTCATGACGATCACCACCACAGCATGATGATGGCTTGAAAGTAGAGATGAAGAAAGAAAATTATTTCTCTCAAACTCTCAAAACTCACTCTTTTATTAAGAACTCTCTAAATTTTTTGATATGATTTTACATGCAAACTCTCAACCTATTTATAGACTACATCTCAAGCATTTTACATCATTGATTACATCACCATTTAGGCAACCTACCACAAATTATTCAACATTCAACACCTACCACATTTTATTCAAAACCTACCACATTTTATTCTAGAGAATTTAGCTTATTAATTTTAACAGCCCCCCTTAAGCTAAATTTCCACACATGCCAAGCTTCTTTTTTAATTCTTTAAAGATATCCGGCCTCGAAGGTTTTGTAAAAATATCTGCAACTTGGTCTTCTGTCTTGCAATGCTTGATCTCTACTTCTCCCTTCTCAACCAAGTCTCTAATGAAATGATACTTGATTCTGATATGCTTGCTCTTCCCATGGAATACTGGATTCTCCGTGAGTGCTATAGCAGACTTACTATCACAATATATTACTGGACTTCCTCTCATAACATGCTTGAGATCTTCTAACACCCATGTAATCCACAAAGCTTGACAACCAGCTAATGACAAAGAAATATATTCTGCCTCTGCCGTTGAGAGAGCCACGACTTGTTGTTTCTTCGACATCCATGTGATTGCACTCGAGCCAAGAAAGAAAACATTACTTGAAGTACTTTTACTGTCATCAACACTTCCGGCCCAATCACTGTCACAATATCTGACTACCTTAGTGTCATTCACCTTTTGATAATAAATTCCATCTCCAAGTGTTACACGAACATACCTTAAGATTCTTTTCCCGGCTTCCCAATGTGTCTTCTTTGGTTTCTCCATGAATCTACTGATCAAGCTGACACCATATGTAATGTCTGGACGAGTGGCGGTCAAGTACATCAAGCTCCCAACAAGACTCCTATAGTATGTTGGATCAACATATTTAGAATCGTCATCCTTGCTCAGTTTCAATCCAACTTCAACAGGAGTACTACTTGCTTTTGCATCTTCCATTCGAAACTTCTTCATCAAATCTTTTGCGTACTTTTCTTGAGAGATAAAAATGCCACTCTCATCTTGCTTTACTTCTATGCCGAGAAAATAATGTAGTAATCCCAAATCGATCATTTCAAACTCATTCATCATATTCTTCTTGAATTCTTCAATATTATCATGACTATTTCCTGTAAAAATTAAATCATCAACATACAAGCCAATGATAAGAATTTTACCTTTGTTCACTTTGATGTAAAGTGTATGCTCAAATGGACACCTCTTGAATCCCATCTTAAAAAAATAATCATTTATGCGACTATACCATGCACGAGGAGCTTGCTTTAATCCATACAAAGCCTTCTTTAATCGGTAGACCTTATTCTCTTCATTTTTCTTTACATAGCCCGGGGGTTGCTCAACATAGACCTCTTCTTGCAATTCTCCATTCAAGAAAACCGATTTGACATCCATTTGATGAACTTGCCATTTATTTTGAGCGGCTAAAGAGAGGATCAAGCCGAATTTTTTAAAGTCGTGCTACCGGAGCAAATACTTCCTTATAATCAACACCATATTTTTGCTTGTAACCTTTCACCACTAATCGGGCCTTGTATTTTTCAACTTCACCTTGGGCATTCAACTTTGTCTTATAAACCCATTTAACTCCAATAGGTTTCTTTGCTTTAGGAGCTTCAACTAATTCCCATGTTTTTTTCCTTTCAATTGCATCAATTTCTTGATTCATGGCTTGCCTCCATTTATCTTCCTTAGCGGCATCTTCAAAATCAATCGGATCCGCATTTGCATATAAATCAAAATCAACAAATTCATCTTCCAAAATTCTTCTTGTTGCTCCATAAAGATCCAATATAGTTCTTGTCTTTTTAGGTGGTAATTTGGAACTTGAAGATGATGATGAGCTTAGAGGAGAATTGGATGGTGGAGTAGGTGGAGTGACGCCTTCTTCTTCAATTGCATCAAATGCATCATCATCAAGAAAGATACTTGAACTTTCTTTCTCATTCTTCCATTCCCATGAAGCCTCCTCATTGAAAATTACATCACGACTAATTATGATCTTCTTTGTAATGGGATTGTATAATTTGTATGCCTTGGAAGCTTCACTATAACCAACAAAGATGCATTTTTCAGATTTATCATCAAGTTTGCCTCTTTTTTCATCGGGCACATGAGAGTAACAAATGCTTCCAAAAATTCTAAAGTGAGAGACACATGGCTTCTTACGGCTCCAAGCTTCTTGTGGAGTCTTCCCTTGTACACTTTTAGTAGGTGCACGATTGAGAACATAGCATGCACAAGCAACCGCTTCGGCCCAAAACATCTTAGGCAATTCTTTTGTTTTCAACATACTTCGAACAAGCTCCATGATTATTCGGTTCTTCCTCTCGGCCACCCAATTTTGTTGAGGGGTTGAGCGAATCGTTAGCTGATGACGAATGCCATGCTGCTTCAAAAAACTTCCAAATTCTTGGGACATATATTCACCACCACGATCGGATCGTAGTGTCTTTAAAGAATGACCACTTTCCTTCTCCACATATGCTTTAAAAACTTTAAATGTTTCAAATACTTGAGATTTTTCTTTGAGAAAATAAATCCACATCTTGCGACTATAATCATCAATAAAATTGAGGAAATAGCAACTACCTCCAATAGAGTTTGTGCGCATAGGTCCACACAAATCCGAATGTACCAATTCCAATGGCTTTTTAGCTCGCCATGCCTTCTCTTTTGGAAATGGATCTCGATGGTGCTTGGCAAAAATGCAATCTTCACATACTTGATCTTGCTTTTGAATATTTGGAATGCCTCTCACCATATGACCTTTACAAATCTTTGATAGAGTGCTAAAACTTAATTGATTATATCGAAGATGCCAAAGCCAAGACTTGTCATTCACAATATTAGCAAAACATGGAAGAGACTCACTTTGAATTTTCAATGGAAACATTTTAGTTGATGTCATCTTGACTCTTGCGACAAGAACACCATTTTTATCTTTGATCTCACAAAAATCATCTTTAAAAATCACATGATGTCCCTTTCTTGTAAGTTGCCCAACACTTGAAAGATTATGTTTAAGATCGGGTACATAATAAACATTAGAGATGTAGTTTGTACCTTGCTTTGTTCGGATTGGAATATCACCACAACCTTTGACAATGAGCCTTTTGTTGTCACCCATCTTGACTTCTCGTTGGACACTTTCATCAAAATTCACAAAGCAATTTTTATTTCCGGTCATGTGGTTACTACAACCACTATCGATATACCAAACATCTTCAAGAGATTCTTCTTGAACATTACTAACAAGAAGCATACTTTCATCTTTCTCCTCAATATTCTCATGTAAAAAATTTGATTCATCTTTTTCATCATTAATCCTTTTGTAGCAATCTTTTTTCATATGCCCATTTTTATGACAATAATGGCATTGAAAATTAAAAGAATTACCTCTTCCTCTTCCATTGTAACCTCCACGAGCTCTTCCTCTTCCTCTTTGATATGAGCTTGAATTTTCACTTGTCACTTTTTCTCTTCCTTGTCCTCGACCACGAAATGATCCTCTTCCACCTTTTACTCTAAAACCGCCATGATTAGTGTCTTGAACTTGAAAAGCTTGCTCCGAAGGAGAGTCAAATTGTTTGATGCGTAGCTCGTGAGATTGTAGTGAGCCCAACAATTCTTCAAGAGAGAAAGTATTCAAATCCTTTGATTCTTCAATAGCCATAACAACGTGCTCAAATTTTTGAGTCATGCTACGAAGAATTTTTTTCCAAAACTTTTTTATCCGAAATTTCTTCTCCATTAACACGAAGTTGATTAACAATCGAAATTGTTCGATTATAATATTCCTCCACCGTTTCTCCTTCTTTCATTTTGAGTGAATCAAATTCACGTCTTAGAGCTTGAAGTCTCACCATTTTAACCTTTTCTTCACCTTTGTAAGCCTTGTTAAGGATGTCCCACGCCTCCTTGGATGTTGTTGCTGTTGAAATCCTCTCAAAAATAACTTCATCAACTGCTTGATAAATAAAGTAGAGAGCTTTCTTGTCCTTCTTTTGATTCTCCTTCAAACTGCTTAATTGTTGTGGCGAGAGTTTGGATTGATCCTCCGGTTTTTCATATCCATTTTCCTTGATCTCCCAAAGATCTTGAAAGCCATATAACACATTCATTTGAATGCTCCATTGGTTGTAATTCTTTCCCGTCAAACGTGGCAGTTGAGGTTGTAACGTATTGCTGCTGGAAGCCATCTTAAAACAAGACTAATATGATTTTTTTCTCTTTTTTTTAAACAGTACCGTACAGTATGTATGAATAGTATCGTATATGAATAGAGCAGCACAGTATGTATGAACAGTATCGTATAGATGAACAGCACCTTCAAATTTCTGGAAAAATTCTGCAGAATTTTCTGTAAAAAAATTGTCTTCTGCAGTCACCTTCCGGCGGCGATTGGCAGCGCGTTAGAGCTCCGATCGGGATGATTCCGACGGCGTTGGATTCTTCTCCGATAGATCTTCGATTTGATATATTATGGCGAATATTTCGACAGGCTCTGATACCACTTTGATGGCTTGAAAGTAGAGATGAAGAAAGAAAATTGTTTCTCTCAAACTCTCAAAACTCACTCTTTTGTTAAGAACTCTCTGAATTTTTTGATATGATTTTACATGCAAAATCTCAACCTATTTATAGACTACATCTCAAGCATTTTACATCATTGATTACATCACCATTTAGGCAACCTACCATAAATTATTCAACATTCAACACCTACCACATTTTATTCAAAACCTACCACATTTTATTCTAGAGAATTTAGCTTATTAATTTTAACACATGAAGACCTTTAAATTCGTTCCCTGGTATTTCGTAATATATTCCCTTAAAATACTTATGTTGTCAAATTATAGATTACCTTTCAGAAGCATATACACTTTTCTGAACAGCTGTCTCCCTTTGCTTCACCATCATATCTTCAAATTCTAAACATTTCGCAACACTTATATCAAGTATGCTGGGCGGAGCTGGTCTAAGCGATCCATGCAAATCAACTAGTTTAGAGAACTCTTCTTTCGTAATATTTTTCTTAAGAACAAGCTCATCAACCACATCATTCATGAGTTTCTCATTCTGCTATAGAATCTGTTATGCAAAATAGTAGTTGCAACATTATAATACATAAAAAAGGCCATAACAAGTGCACTTCAGTGTATATGAGGTACCTCTTTTGCACATTAATAACACATATTTTGAATTCGCAGGGCTTCGGTGTCGATCTCCTAATGTATCAGCAATCCCAGGAGGTAGAGCATGTACGTCCATGTCACATAAATGAAGAAAGTATTAACAAGTGTGATGAAAAACTTGATTTCTATGCTGATATATAGAATTCCATAGACACAACTGATGACAAATTAATTATTAAAGCATAAAATCACCAAGCACCACTACACCAAAAACGTACAAATGCAACGCCATGTTTACTGTTGCCTTAGGCCAAAAAAGCGTTGCGTTAGACCAAATGCAACACCATGGGGCGTTGTTTCTGAGAGCGTTCTGTTAGACCCCATAATGCAATGCTTTTTGGCATCTAAAACAACATGAATAAGCGCTGCATCTGACCTATAATGCAACACTACAGCAAGCAAATGCAACACTAAAATGGCGTTGCTTTTGACAATAGATAAAATTCCAATTTCACGTCACTAAGTAGGTCCCACTAGATTGCCACGTCATCAATTGGTCCAGCTGGCATGCCACATCATCAACAGTCTAGTTGGCTTGCCACATCAGCAACAGTCCAGCTGGCATGCCACGTCAGCATGTGGGCCCCCACTTGACAAGTCAGCTGGCAACACTTTTATTTGCTTTTTAAAACACTAGAATCTTATCAAATGCAACACTATATTTACCAAATGCAACACTAAAATATCTAATGCTTCGCTGAAAATATCAAATGAAACGCTTTAATTAAAATTTCTGCAATATATAGTTTCATACATAAAGAAACCAATCCAAAACATTCAACATACAATCAATCATCCTACCGGTCATTCAAATAATATACATCCCATCCACATCATATATCCAAGTAATCAACCATCATACTAATACCTAATAAAACCATTAAATACATCTAATGAATCCAAATTTAGATATCAAGAATAGTTACATAACGATATTGCTAAAGAATTTGATATCAAGTATCTTCATCGCAGCATGTTAGATCAAGTATCATCAATCTAAAGCATCCGAGTTCAAGTTGTGAAATGCCAAAGTTTGTCACTCCTTTGCATTTGCTAAAGTTTAGAACCATAGTTGTGACCTTGTGACCTGCTGACTTGAGTAGCGTGGCCACTTTGTACCAGCACCAACTTTCATGACAAGCACCATGAACTAGCTGTACTAACTGTGAATTGCAGAGAAGCAAGAAAGAAAACGAACAAGATGAACTTGGAGAGTACGTTTCTTCCTATTGCAGTGCTTGAAAATGAATATTTACATATCCTATCTTACATAAACATGAGGTACATATACATGCAACGACTCTGAGTCTCTGGCAGGCCAATTACCAAAGGGAAGTAACTTGACAATAAGGAAGACTTTTTGAAGATTATAGCTACCTGACCTTCACTTATTGCTACGAACATGAAATTGTATTCAATTAATCACGGTCCTTCTCAGTTACCTTTTGCTTGCTAATACTAGACATGGGCGATGTTGCAATTCTGGATGACTAAATGTATGACTGAATGTATGAGGCAACTTCTTGTGCAAGTTTACTCAATAAGATTGACAAACCTACGATTTAGTAATAAATGGCTATAGTTGTTCAGAAAAATCCTTATCCCCAAATCAGCCATTATTTAGGATTGTCAGTCCTTCAAATGATTTTATATAGACATCTAAGATTAATAATGCAACAAAGTAACTTATTACCTGCTATATACAGGATGAACATTCCATGATGGGGAATTGAGAAATGTAAGATTCGAAATCTGGATATTATCAGAATGCATGATCTCGAAAAGGTAAGGTTGTGTATATTTAAGCTTTTTCCTGTGAAATTGTTGCCACCAAAGAGCACCCTGAACGTCGACTGTGCCATTTTCACCTGGTTTCATGGCACTAGCTGCTAGTCTCGTGGCACTAGCTGTGACCTGTTTTTTTGGGTTTTCATTATTCATGTCACTACATTTTGATAATTATTATTTAGAATTCGTCCTGTTATATTACTATTCTGAAATAGCCTGCAAGAAATCATCCACCAAACTAAGTAAACACAAATTTTACAAGAAACGTTGATAAAAGTGAAGAACACGAAAACAAACCTGGGTCACAAAGATTGTACAATTCATCCACATCTGAGGCAAAACAAACATAACGATTACAACTTTATAAGGAATACATACACATACTTCATATAAATTTGGTGTTTATTAAAATTCAAGCACATCTAATTAGAGGCAATCAAAAAGATTACAACTTCCATATGCCACACACAGAGGAGGGGAGAGACAGAGAGATACAGAGAGAGAGAGAGAGAGAGGGAGGGAGGGAGCGAGAGAGAGAGAGAGAGAGAGAGAGAGAGAGAGAGAGAGAGAGAGAGAGAGAGAGAGAGAGAGAGAGAGAGAGAGCACGAACAATAGCGTTACGGCAAGAATTGTAATCCTTGAATATTTCTTCAACACAGTGTGGGGATTCGAACACAGATCTGAGGGCAAATTTGAAATCTTCACAAGTAATAGTATAGATCAAAACTTTATGCAAATTAAAGAGAATTAAAGAAAATTAAATCGAAAAAGTTGTGTAAATAAATTAGGGTTTGTATAATTAAATTAGGGTTTTCAATTTGTAAATCGAAATATGTTAGAGATGATTTACCTAAAAAAATTGCCAATTGGAGGTGTGGAGAGAGCATGAAAAGAGAGGGTTTGTCGAGGGAGAGAGTAGAGTAGAGTAGAGAGGGAGGGAGAGAGTGTTTTTGGGAAATTAGAGTAAGTGTTTTCATAACACTGTTTTGGGTATGTCTAAAAATTTCATTTTGGGGGGAAAATTGTCCGCCCAAAATTTTGCCCCAAAGTCTAGCTGTTCACGTACTGACCCAATTTTGGGTATTTTAAAATTTTTCCCTTTTTTTCGAACATCAATTTTAATGTTTTAATTTTAAATTTATAAAATTTTGGAAAACCT
Source organism: Saposhnikovia divaricata (assembly GCA_036435485.1). Classification (NCBI taxonomy): domain Eukaryota; kingdom Viridiplantae; phylum Streptophyta; class Magnoliopsida; order Apiales; family Apiaceae; genus Saposhnikovia; species Saposhnikovia divaricata. The sequence continues at coordinate 205,317,487 of CM071600.1, forward strand.
AAAAACATGAATGATAAAAATAAAAATTCTGTGCAAAAATAATAAAAAATTAAAATAAATTATTTATCAAAGAAATGTGTTCTTTGACCGATTTGACTATTAAAAAATCAAATAGATTCATCATTCGGGATAACACTAGTTAAAAAGAAGTTCTACATTGACCGATTTGACCGTTATAAAACCAAACCAAATACATCTAGAATTTTTTTTAAAAATTTACCACATCACTAAACTCGTTAGATATTAACATCCGTACATTTGGAACGTCAAAAAAATAATTAAAAAAAATAGATTCATCATTCGGAACAATACTAGTTAAAAGGAAAGCCTACTTTGACCAGTTTGACCATTATAAACCAAACCAAAATATCTAGAATTTTTTTAAAAAATTACCACATCACTGAATCGTTAGATCTTGACATCCGTATGTTTGGAATGTCGAAAAAATAATTTAAAAAAATAGATTCATCATTCGGAATAATACAAATTAAAAGGAAAGCCCACTTTGACTAGTTTGACCGTTATAAAACCAAACCAAATACATCTAGCAAATTTTTGAAAAATTTAACACATAACTAAACTCGTTAGATCTTGACATCCATACATTTTGAACGCTGAAAAAATAATTTTAAAAAATAGATTCAACATTCGGGATAAGACTGGTTAAAAGGAAAGCTCACTTTGACCAGTTTGACTGTTATAAACCAAACCAAGTACATCTAGCAAATTTTTTTAAAAATTACGACATCACTAAAATCGTTAGATCCTGACATCCGAATGTTTGGAACATCGAAAAAATAATTTAAAAAAATAGATTCATCATTCGGAACAATACTAATTAAAAGGAAAACCCACTTTGACCGTTATAAATCCAAACCAAATACATCTAGCAAATTTTTGAAAAATTTAACACATCCCTAAACTCGTTAGATCTTGACATCCGTACATTTGGAAGGCCGAAAAAATAATTTTAAAAAATAGATTCAACATTCGGGATAAGACTAGTTAAAAGGAAAGCTCACTTTGTCATGGATTATTGTTTCTATTTTTTTAAAAATATTTTTGAATTATCCAACCGTACGGATGTCAATATATATCTAATATAATGATATTCCCAAATTTTCAGAAAATAAAAAATTAATTTAACTGGAGATTTTAGTAGATCACTACTATTTTCAATATGACTCGTAACTAGTGCTTTGTCACGGATTATGGTTTCTATTTTTTCAAAAATATTTTTGAATGATCCAACCGTACGGATGTCAATATATATCTAATATAATGATATTCCCAAGTTTTCAGAAAATAAAAAATTAATTTGATCGGAGATCTTAGTAGATCACTACTATTTTCAATATGATTCGTAACTAGTACTTTGTCACGGATTATTGTTTCAATTTTTTAAAAAATATTTTTGAACGATCCAACCGTACGGATGTCAATATATATCTAATATAATGATATTCCCAAATTTTCAAAAAATAAAAAATTAATTTTATTGGAGATCATAGTAGATCACTGCTATTTTCAATATAACTCGTAACTAGTACTTTGTCACGGATTATTGTTTCTATTTTTTAAAAAATATTTTTGAACGATCCAACCATACAGATGTCAATATATATCTAATATAATGATATTTCCAAATTTTCAGAAAATAAAAAATTTGTTTGATATTTCCAAATTTAAAAATAGCTAAAGAAACACTTCTAAAAAGAGCAAATGCAACACTATTTTCACCTAATGCAACGCTTATGTCACGTCATCAAATGCCACGTCACCACATGTGGGTCCCACATCTGCCATGTCATCAATTGTGGGACCCACAGTTGCCACGTCATCATTGATGAACTCTTGTCGCGTTACCCTTTTGGGTCCCACTTCTGTCACGTCAGCAATTGTGGACCCCACACGGCCACGTCAGCATTTAATAAATTTAAAAAATAGCTAAAGCAACACTTCCAAAAAGAGCAAATGCAACACTATTTTCACCTAATACAACGCTTCTGCCACGTCCTCAAATGACACGTCAGCACATGTGGGTCCCACTTCTGCCACGTCAACAATAACGGGGCCCACAGATACCACGTCAGCATTGATGGCCTCATGCCACCTTACCCTTGTGGGTCCCACTTCTGCCACGCCAGCAATTATGGGCCCCACACTGCCACGTCAGCATTTAATAAAATTAAAAAATAGCTAAAGCAACACTTCCAAAAAGAGCAAATGCAACACTATTTTCACCTAATGCAACGCTTATGCCACGTCATCAAATGACACGTCAGCACATGTGGGTCCCAATTCTGCCACGTCAGCAATTGTGGGACCCATGTTTGCCACTTCAGCATTTGATGGCCTCCTGCCACGTCACCCTTGTGGGTCCCACTTCTGCCACGTCGGCAATGGTGGGCCCCACATTGCCATGTCAGCATTTCAGCAAATTAAAAATAGCTAATGCAATGCTTTTTTACAGCAAATGCAACACCTTTTTCACCTAATGCAGCACTTCTGCCATGTCAACAATTTCCACGTTAACGGATGTGGGTCCCACTTCTATCACATCATCAATTGTGGGCCCCACTATTGCCACATCAGCAAATGCCACGTCATCAAATTGTGGGCCCCACTATTGCCACGTCAGCACATGTGGACCCCTCTTCTACCACATCAGCATTTTTTAAAAATAAAAAACATCTAATGCAACGCCAGCTGCTAGTGTTTCATTAGGTGAAACACCGTGGATCGAATGCAACACTAAGTTATAGCTAATGCAACACCAGTTCAAGTTCTGTTTTATTAGAACCAAAATTTCATATCTAACAAAATACTTTCAGTGAAACACTTTCTAAAAGCGTTGCATATGTGCATTTATGGCGTAGTGCACGAACAACGCAGTAGATGTTTCAAATGACCTACTATGTACCTAAAACTTGCCTGATACTATAAGAGAGAGAAGTTCTGCTTCGCTAAAAAGAAAAAGAAAAAAAATTGACACTCTGAAATACATTAGCAATAATAGAACCCATACATTGATCCGATCTGCATCCCAGAAATTCGATGAACCATAATGTTTATCAGAAAAGCCACCAAGAACAAAAGTTCTTGCTGCTGACCTAGCATTGTCCATGGTTTCCACCAATATTGTACTCAACTGTAACAATTAAACAAGTTAGTAAGTATATTAAAAGATGTACTAGGTAGTCCTCCCATATTGTCTCAACTGTAATAATTTTGCAATTCAATGAGAAGTATATATAGTACATGGCATTTCTTTGGTTCCACCTATTGTCTACTCTGATGTTATTTGTTATTAGCATAAGTTGCAACTACAATAATCTTCTTAATGGTTTTTGCTACTTTGTCATCAAAGATAAACCAGCAGTAGCATTCTCTGGAATGACTATACTGCATTGGTTATCTTTTCCAAAAATTCATAACTGTTAAGAGGACTGTTGCTATGCTTCTAGCATTCATCAAACAACATATTTTGTATTTGCTTTTTAAGAGAGTTTTAGCTAGGAAGTAGTAAAAAATGAAACTCATTCTCGCACATTATGTCAAACGTACCTGGCCTTCACCATACCAAATCTCATCAGCCGCTCTTGGTGCCAACTGAACTGTAATATGATCCAAGAGGGATTGCCGACTGCGTAAAATTTATAGGAAAAATTAAAAGAAATATAACCACTACAACACTAGTCTAAAGGCACCCTTAATAAGGTACTTAGAGACTTTCAATCAGATAACATTCACTAGTTCGTACTCCCTCCGTCTCTTTATTCTTTGTCCATTTTGACTTTTTACACTATTCATTGTAAGCGATTGATTACTAATTTACGCATAATTTATAAGATCAAATATAGTCATGAGTGATCTTGTTGGATTCGTATTTATGAGTACTTTAATACAGTTAAATTTTTATATTTAGTACTAAAACGAAATTGAAGATATTAACGATTAAAAATGTGCATTGACATGCGTGATAATGATGAATGGGAAAAGAAATATGAGACAGAGGGAGTATAAAAGAGTAACATAGATAATTAAATACACACCCATGTATACAAGAGTTTAAGGAAATAGGAATACCTTGTTTCACTTGGATCATACAACCACCCCATTGGAAACATAACCAAAGTACATGCAAGAGCTTTTTATTACTTCCTCTAATTCATAATAATGTGAGACATTTACGTATTCTTAGATAATAATAATGTGATATATGAAAGAGGACAAACTAGTACTCCCTCCGTCTCATAATATTCTTCTCGTTTGATATGTCGACACTGTTCATAACAAGAGACAAATTACTAATTTACGTCTAATCTATAAAACCAAATATAATCATGAATGATCTTGTTGGATTCGTATTTATGAGTACTTTAATACAGTAAAGTTTTTATATTGAATACTAATACAAAATTAAAGATATTAACGATTAAAAGTGTGCGTTGGCAAATGTGTCCAAGAGAAATGGGAAAATTTTTTTGGAACGGAGAGAGTATCAGATTGATTAAAGGTTGTGGGGTGAGAAAAAGTGATATTGGCGTTTTTTGTGGGCTAAGGAAGTAGTACTAAATTAGACTAACTTTATACATCATCACACATTTTCTTCAATTTTTTATTGTCTCAATCAGTCTCAATTATTTTTTGTAGGTGGGTGGATCTCAATCATTTGTTGTGGGTGGGCGGAGTGGGAGGACACACCGGCTGGTTTCTTCAATTCCGACAACTGCAATTTAGTGAGATGCTAGTGAGTTTACTCCTTTGATGCTTCTTCTATTACTACAATTTACAAGTAACCTTAACCTAAGCCTATCGATCTCCATTCATTATGATCCAAATTTTTGGTTGTACTACCAATGTTTTCAACGTTGGATTAAAAAGGGTGAAGGCCCAAAATAATCATTTTTGGGATAAATTTGTCCAAATTACTGATTCTGGAAAAATTGGCCCTAAATACCGATGGGACACGGTATTCCGTGCACCGTATCCTTCAAATACGGCGTTTTGAGTGCCGTATCATCATCCAGATACGGCGTTTCGTGTGCCGCAACATCGAGATACGGCGTTTGGTGTAACGTAATAGGTTTAAAAGTTTAGTACCCTTGGCGGGGCCTTTAAGAGTATCAACATTGATACGTCGTTTCGTATGAAGTATCAACGCTGATACGGCACACCAAACGCCGTATTAGCTGCTGATACGGCACACCAGACGTAGTATTAACCACTGATACTTCACACGAAACGCCGTATTAGATTGGTAAATTGGGTCAGATATGCTCAAATATGATTATTTTGGTAATTTTCTCGATTAAAAATAGATGATTAAGATTAGATCATATTAAAAAAATTATAATTTAAAACGGATATATATATATATAACTAGAAAAAATTGCATTAGAAGTGAATTTAAAAAGAAAATTATAATCTAAAAAGGAAATAATTAAAAAAGGTTGTATTGAAATTGAAATTGAAATTGAATTTGAAAAAGAAAAATATAATCTGAAAAGAATATAATTAAAAATGGGGTATTTTGACCATCAAAACGAATTATAAGTAAAATTCATAAATCAAATAGACTTTTCAGCATAAAAAACGTAAATTTAATTAGGAAAAAAATAATTAAAACATCTCTAAATTAAATATTATTTTTTAATTTCATGTGGGCTGTAATAGTCCAAATCAAATTTTAAGAATTTAAGATAGAGTACAAATATTAAATTAAATGTCTAAAATTTTATATATATCAATTTTTTAATAACAATTCTTAGATTGTTATGAATAAAATAATGTGAGGCATTTACACATTCTTAGTTGCATTCTTAGATCATGAATAAAGTAAGTTTTATTCAACATTTTTTTTATGATTTATTTTTAGTTAAAGTATTTTTAGAATTTTTAAATCCACGAAAAGAATCATAAAAATATGTTAAACAAACTATTTTTTTATTAAAAATTTAGGAATGCATTAGTGCTTATATCGTAAACAAATGGACGAGGGGAAATATAAATTGTTTGATTTGTGATATTGATATGTAAATTAATAATTTATAAAATTTCATAAAAGTAATATAATTGTAGATATTAAAAAGGAGCCGTGCGTTGCACGGGTTATAAGCTATGGTATTTAAAAATTGATATATATAAGATTTTACATGTCCGATTTAATATTTGTACTATATCTTGAATTTTAAAATTTGATTTGGACGTTTACAACCCACATGAAATTAACAAAATAATCTTTAAATTAATGATGGTTTAATATAATTAAATCTACACGGAAACAAAAAAGAGAAGAAATTGATGATTTTTTAAGTTGAAAATTCTATTTGATTTATGAATTCTACTTATAATTCGTTTTGATTATCAAAATATCCTTATAATTATTTAAAGATAATTCTACTCACAATCAAATACAATTTTAATAATAAGTATAAGAGAGATTTTGTCCGAAATTTTGATAATCGGTAGTCTATTCCTCCGTATGACAAAGATCTTAAAATACATAGATGATGAAAGGCATATGACTCAGCCTATTTGTATTTCGAGGATACAACTCAACTTAAATTAGATTGTAATAAGTAATTAATGGTAAATGTCACAGGAATCTCAGATAGTGATATCTGTCAGAAGAAAGAAGAATGTCAATCTATAGTTTTGATGTTTTACACCGAAAGAAGATTCAGACAACTGATCAAGCCTTGGTGTAGCATTGATGCAATTGGATTTTATTTGCAGTGACAAGAGATTTTAATAGTGACAGAGGCTGTACAAGAAAATTAAAGTGTGTTGAGAAAGTACATGGATCACAACTGAGAGTCAAAGTGAAGAATAATAATTGGAGTTAGTCGTTCATGAACCAGACAGTACATCGAACGTCAACAATTATCCAGTGGAAATTATTCACTACTAACAGTGGTTCATTGAGGTAAATTAAGTATTTATTGATTTTAATTAGTTCACCTTTAATTGATATAAATCCTTATAGTTTATTTAATTAATGAATTAATTCTAAAAGAATTAATTTATTTATTAAATTACTTATTGTGTCAATTAAGACTGAATTAATTAATTAATCATTAAATAATTAATAAGGTTTCTATGACATAAAAGAATAAATGTGAAAAGCTCAGATTATGTCATATTGGAATAGAGCTGCGCAGATTATGTCATGTTGACAGAAAACGTGAGGTTTATGTCATTCTGAGCTGAAGATCAGATTATGTCATACCGAATTCTGAGAGTATGTCATAACACATATTTTGTCATACCGAGCTACACAAGTTATGTCATGACAAGGTTTTTGTCATACCGAGCTACACAAGTTATGTCATGACAAGGTTTTTGTCATACCGAGATATACAGGTTATGTCATGGAACAAATTATGTCATGGTGGCAGCAAATATCTAACATTGCTATAAAATGGACAGAAACCAGCAGAAGCATTTAGAAAATACACGGACAGAAAATTGAAGAACAACCAAGCATCAAATTCTCTCAACTTCTACACACCTGCCCAAGCTTTAATTTACACAATAAATTCAGTTCAAGCTCTTTGTAATATCTAATCCGCTGGAACTTGTTTATTGATCACTCTTGTACTACTAGCGAATTAAGTTTCCTAGTTCTTATCTTGATTTTTATTAACTATATTAGAAAAGTTCATGTCAAATTTTCTAATAAGTTATTAATTACTTGATAATCGTTTGTAACACCCATCAAGTTAATATATTGCTATATTCAACTTGAAATTTGTGTTATATTATTCCGCACAAATTTGTTTAAAATTATATTTTATGTTAAGGACAAATTTGAAGAAAATAATAAAGATTGTATTCAACCCCCCCTTCTACAATCTTATTGGACCTAACAATTGGCATCAGAGCTGCTTGATTGATATACAAATCAAGATCCTATTTTTACTCAATCAAAAATCAAACTCGAATTTTTAACTCTCTTAAAAATTCATCATGTCAGCCAAAGGCAATGTTAAAATTCCTATCTTTAATAAAAATAACTATGACATGTGGAAAAACAAAATGGAGTTGTTTCTTGATGTAGCAAATCCAAGATTCTTGTGGGTTTTGAAAAATGGACCAATAATTCCTATCCAACATGATGCTGAAACGGTTACAAATGGAGTTGTAACAATACCTGCAAAATCCTATCCAAAGGATCCTAAGAACTTTACCGCTGAAGAAAAAGAGGAAGCTGGACTGGATAAAAATTTGAGACTCATTCTATTAGATTCCCTAGATGCTGTAATGTATAGCCATGTAAGGAATTGTAAAACTGCTAAGCACATCTGGGAAACTATTGAGATCATTAATGAAGGGACTGATGAAGTCAAGGAAAATAGACTTCAAATTTCGACCTCTGAATATGAACACTTTAGAGCTGGCCCTAATGAAGGCATTCAGGAAGTGTTCGAAAGGTATAACAAAATAATCAACAACTTGCAAGTTCATGGCAAGCAATATACCCAGAAGGAGATCAACATGAAGTTTTTACTGACTATGCCTACTCATTTAGAGCATAGAATCACCGCCATCAGAGAATCTAGAGATTTAACTAAGATTGCTCTTGAAAGACTGTTTGGTGTTCTGAAAACATATGAATTAGAACAAGTACAGCAGAAGGAATTCTCTGGCAAAGGCAGAATGGCAAATTCTTCTACAGCTCTAGTAGTTGAGGTTCCTAAGGAAGTGGAAGCTAAAGTTGTTCAACCTAACAGCTTCAACAAGGAACAAACTGAAGTGGAACATGGCCAAACACCAGCTACTCAGGATGGTGGAGAATTTTATTCACTTGAAGAGCTGGATCAATTGGAAGATGAATCTATGGCGATGATGGTGAGACAATTTAGTAACTTCAGATTCAGAAGAAATCCAAAGTTCAGGTTTAAGTCAAATAACAGATTTCAGAGAGGAGGTTCTTCATCCTCTAGTAACATGGGAGGTTACAAAACTGGAACTGTTGACAGAAGCAAGATCCGTTGTTTCAATTGTAATGAGTTGGGACACTTTGCTACTGAGTGTCAGAAACCCAAGCAAGCACAGAAGAAAGATTATGCTTCTGAAAAGAAGAAGAGTGGAAGAGCTTATGTAGCTGCTGGTAAAAGCTGGGATGACACAGATAGCGAAGATGAAGAATATGGAAACTTTGCGCTGGTGGCAAATGCTGATACATCAACTTATTACACCACACCGGTAATTCTAACTGATGCTGAGTTAATTCATAGTTTACGTTGGTAGAAAATAATTTAAATTCTACAATTTGAACTTTAAAAATTCTGTCAGGATTAAAGAACTTGAAACACAGATTAGAGCTTGTTATAATTCTGTTAAAGTTTCTAAAGAGTTTTTCAACAAACAAGCGGTAGAACGAATTGTAGGAATAGGGTTTGAATACAAAGAAGCTGTTGGTTCTTTGGGCAATCATTCTGCTAATCCTATTCCTGCTAAGGAAATAGGTATACCACACATACTCAAGAATGTTGAAAAACCAATGTTTAAAAAGTCTGTTGCTGAACCACCAAATATGCTTTCTATTGTCATTCAGGAAGAAATGAAAAATGAGGACAGTGCTAATTGCATTGTCCTTGATAATGACAAATCTGCTAAGGAACAAGTTAAGGTTGTTGAATTAACTAGTTCTTCTCAAACAGGGTTAAGTGACAATAAGTTGAAAAAGAACAATAACAAGTCTGACATGCATGCTATGCCTATTATTGATTCTTCTCATAAAGCATGTGGTGTTGTCAATTGTATGTCTTGTGTTTTTAATATCATGTCTGCTTACTTCTCTGGTAATCATGCATGTGCTGATAAGACTGCCCCTCGACAACATATGAACAGAAACAAAAATGTCAGATTAATGACTGCTAATCCTCCTTATGTTAGGAGAGATACATTTGTACCTAAGCCTAAACAAAGTTCTACTAAGGCTATTTACAAGGTCAAATGTCTAGTCAATGAAACAAGTGTTATTGTTGCTAAAGAAACGTGGATATCTAGAATAAAACAGAAGTTTGTCAAATCTGTTTATAAAGTGAAATGTTTGTTGAATAATGGTAAAGCTGTTGTTAAAGTAAAGAATGTTGTTTTGCCTGACAAAGGCCAATTCTTTAAGTATTCTGGACCCAATCAAATTTGGGTTCCGAAGAAGGTTTAATCCGTTTGTCACTGCAGGGTATTGAGCAGGTTGAACGAGTGACCTGGATCTTGGACAGTGGATGTTCGAGGCATATGACTGGTGACAGAACCCTGCTGACAAATGTGGTGGAGAAGGTCGGCCCAGTAGTTACCTTTGGAGATAACAGCAAAGGTAGAACTGATGGATATGGCAGACTTGAAGCTGGAAATGTTATCATTGATGAAGTCTCTTTTGTGAAAGGACTTGAGCACAATTTGCTTAGTGTCAATCAATTCTGTGACAAAGGTTATGAAGTTCATTTCAACAAGAAGAATTGTCTAATTTCACACAAGAGACATGAAAAGCCACAACTGACAGGAGTTAGAAAAGGCAATCTGTACGTAGCCAATATGAACTCAGGAAGCACTGAAGAAGTCACTTGCTTCTACACTAAAGCATCTAATGATGAGAGTTGGCTATGGCACAAGAAACTTTCTCATCTTAATTTTAAGACAATGAATTCTCTGGTTAAAAGAGAGTTGGTGAGAGGTTTTCCTTCAATGGAATTCACTCACGAAGGACTTTGTGATGCATGTCAAAAAGGCAAGCTAAAAAGGGCAAGTCACAGGAGCACTGACACGTCTTCAATAACTGAACCATTACAATTACTTCATATGGATTTGTTTGGTCCAGTTAATGTGATGTCTATGTCAAGGAAGAGATATGCTCTAGTGATTGTTGATGATTTTTCAAAATACACATGGGTCCTGTTTTTGAATTCTAAAGATAAGACTCCACAACTGGTGATTGATCACATTAAATTAATTGAGCGAGATTCTACGTATCCAGTGAGAGATATAAGATCAGACAATGGAACTGAATTCAAGAATGCAGTTTTAAATGACTTCTGCACTGAGAAGGGTATAACCAGACAATACTCAGCTCCAAGAACTCCTCAGCAAAATGGGGTAGTGGAAAGAAAGAATAGAACCTTGATTGAAGCTACACGTACTATGTTAAGTGAATCAAGGCTTCCATTGTACTTTTGGGCTGAAGCTATCAATACTGCGTGCTATACCCAGAATCGAACTCTAATCAATAAAGATCAAATGAAGACACCCTATGAAATTATGGCTGATAAGAAACCATCACTCAAATACTTTCATGTATTTGGGGCAAAGTGCTTTGTGCTTAAAGAAGGTGATGATCAAGGTGGTAAATTCGATACCAAAGCATTTGAAGCAATTTTTATTGGTTATTCAATGAGAGCATACAGGGTGTATGTGATTGATGAACAGAAGATGATGGAAAGTGTCAATGTAACATTTGATGACACTAAACTCCCTAGTATCCAAACTGAGAATCCATCTGAGAAGCTATTTTTCGATGACATGACAGATACAGATTCAGATGATGACAATGCACCTGAGATTTTTGCTGATGCTAATGACAACAATGATGATCAGGGTAATGGTGATGAAAACAATGATAGTAGTCAAAATTCCCCTGACTCTTCTAAACAATCATCATCTAGTCAACCTGGCAACAACTCAAGGGGAGACAATGAAGGGTCAACTGGTCACACACAACATCACAATGAAGAACAAGGCGTATCATCAAGATCTAATCTTCCCAGACAGACTGTTTGGAATAGAGCTCATCCTTTTGAGCTAATTATTGGTGATCCAGTTGTTGGTGTAAAGACTAGAAGAGCTTTTCAGAATCAATGCAATTATTCAGGGTTTCTGTCTGAAATGGAACCTAAGAAAACTGAAGAAGCTCTTTCTGATCCTGATTGGGTAATTGCTATGCAAGATGAACTCAATCAATTTAAACAACAAGAAGTTTGGAAGCTGGTCCCCAGACCTACAAACAGACCAGTGGTTGGCACAAGGTGGGTATTCAGAAACAAACTTGATGAAGATGGCACAGTGACGAAAAATATAGCAAGACTGGTAGCAAAGGGTTATTCCCAATCTGAAGGCATTGATTATGATGAGACCTATGCTCTAGTGGCTAGACTTGAGGCCATTAGAATATTCTTGGCATTCGCAGCATTTTCAAACTTTAAAGTTTATCAAATGGATGTCAAGAGTGCTTTCTTGAATGGCAAGCTAGATGAAGAGGTTTATGTAGAACAGCCCCTGGCTTTGAAGATCCAGATCTAATTGACTATGTCTACTTCCTTTTCAAGGCTGTCTATGGTCTTAAGCAAGCACCAAGGAAATGGTATGACACTCTCTCTGAATTTTTACTTGAAAATGATTTTGTTAGAGGTGTCATAGACAAAACTCTCTTCACAAAGAAACATAAGAATGATACAATTCTAGTCCAAGTCTATGTGGACGATATAATATTCGGGTCTACTAATGATCTTTTGTGCAAGAAATTTGCCAAGTTAATGCAGGGTAAATTTGAAATGAGCATGATGGGTGAGCTGAAGTTCTTTCTTGGATTGCAAATAAGTCAAAGGACAGATGGAATATTTATCTGTCAATCCAAGTATGTCAAAGAGCTTCTCAAGAAGTATCAAATGGAGGATTCATCTTCAGCAAGAACACCATCATCTACTGCTGTTAAATTTGGAGCATGTGAAAATTCTGCCAAGGTAGATATCACAAGCTACAGAGGTATGATAGGCTCATTACTTTACCTCACTGCAAGTAGACCTGATATTATGCATGCTACATGTTTGTGTACAAGGTTCCAAGCGGATCCTAGAGATGTGCATCTGATTGCTGTAAAACGAATCTTGAGATATCTTAAGGGTACTCCTAATTTAGGAAATTTGGTACCCTAAAGAATCTGGTTTTAACCTTATTGGATATACAGATTCAGATTATGCAGGAAGTGTTGTAGACAGAAAAAGCACTTCTGGGAGTTGTCAATTCCTAGGTGGCAGGTTGGTTTCATGGTACAGTAAGAAACAACAAACAGTTTCCTACTCTACAGCCGAAGCTGAATACATAGCTGCTGGAAGCTGTTGCGCTCAGATCTTGTGGATCAGAAATCAGCTACGGGATTATGGCTTTGTACTTGACAAGATTCCTATCTTGTGCGACATTACAAGTGCCATAGCAATCTCAAACAATCCTGTGCAGCACACGAGAACAAAACACATTGACATCAGGTATCATTTTATTCGAGAGCATGTCATGAATGGTACCGTGGAATTATATTTTGTTCCCACAGAAGAACAAACAACAGATATTTTTACTAAGTCTCTTGAAGAATCCACATTCACCAGAATTGTTGGTGAATTGGGTATGTTAAATAGTCCTAGTAATTAAACTAGTTAATATCTGAGGTTTGCTCTTACATAATTTAACAAGTGATTATTTTGTGAATATTTGTTGTTTAAAATCACTTGTGTAATTATTTTATCATTAATTAATTTTACTTGCTTATTTTCGAACACTTGTTAATCTTGTTAATATTTTATTTCGTAAATTATGCAATTAGAATAATTGTATATAATTATGTGAATATTTTAATTTTATTGATTTGTAGTGTTTGTCCTTTTGTTATTATTGTTTGATTTCGTAAAAAGGCTAACCTATGTTTATTTCTGTGTTGTAAATAATTAATTTGTTGTAAATTATTATTTTATTAATATTTCTAATTTTCTGTAAATTATTATTTTATTTTTATTGTAGTAGTTTGTTTGTACATTAATTTCTGTTTATTTTAAGTCATAATAGAATTATGTCATAATACAGTCTTAGTCAGAATTTTGTCATAATCGAGTTTTATGTCATATTCGACTGTAGTATAAATTTTGTCATATTTGGTATAGTGTACAATATGTCATAATCGTGTGTTAGTGTAAATAATGTCATAATCGTGTGTTAGTGTAAATAATGTCATAATCGTATGGTAGTGTAAATTATGTCATATTCGGGCATTTAGTTAGAATTATGTCATATTTGCATTATGGTAAGAATTATGTCATATTCACATTAGTATTAGATTTATGTCATATTCGGGTAGTGGTAAGAATTATGTCATATTCAGGGCTTAGTATATATAACAGTAGAGTGTGTGTTTTGTCATATCCCTTGTTTTGTCATACTCCTCTCGTGTTAAGTCAAAGAGGCTCTATATCGATACACACATATACATACATTGATAAGTCGAAACTCTGCTCGATTTTCTTCTCGATTAAACACTGATTTGCTCTAACTGAGTTCATTACATCGATTAATCTCTCTTAAACATCCAATCGACGGTTAAATCGAGAGTTTTAGTCGAGTTTTTGCAGATTCTTGTTTTCGAAAACTCGAATTTTCTATCTGAATTTTGAGACTTTTGATTTTGATTCTGTGAAATCTAAAAATACCTGAGTACTCATGGTTGTTTCTAGATCTGTTAAATATAATTGATGTGTTTTAATCAGTGTTTTAGTGTTACAGTGAATTATCAGAGTTTAGCTGGAAGCGGTCAGAGTTTAGTGTAAACTCTGACAGATGGAAGCTCGACAGAGTTTGTCAAACTCTGTCTGGAGGCAGCGTCTACTGGTCAACAGTGATTGAAGATTTATTATGGAAGCGATATCTTTTAAGATTGGATAGCTATCAAAGAGATCGAGTTGACTTAGAAGACGTGTGACAATCTGTAATTGATATCATTGTATAGCTGATTATTAGGAATATCAATTAGAGATTGTATCGAAGCTGTATGTTTTATAAATACAGTTAGGTTAACCCTAGAAGGGTATCGTGCAACGAATTATCTTTATTGTAACCTAGCAGCTCTTTGTGATAGTTTACATCACGAAGAGGGTTCTTAATACCAGAAGTTTTTAAGTGCATAAACGTCTTACTTGTTAAACTCTCATACGAATTTGATTATTAATTGTGTATTCGGCCTAACAAGATCATAGTGTGATTTTTCCAGAATTTTTGAAGAACTTTGAAAAATTTCGAATTTTTAATTCGAAATAATTCAGTTTAATTGTTTATTTTGTTAAAATCTGGATTTTTAAAAAGGGAAAAAATTGTTTAAAAAATGGATGATTATATTGATGAACATTTTGAGCTAATAAATCATAATTTGGTCGGATATTTTGATCCCGAAAGGTGTTCCATCGAACGGTTTCGACCTTGGATTAATTTTTTGAATAATCATTCATTGGTTAGCACTGCATTAAGACTGGATGCTCCTTTGAAGATTGAACCCTTACAAATAATGTGTACAACTGCTGTTGCTTCACGGGATAATCGATCTTTTGTCTTCACTGTTGGACCAAATCAGTACATAGTGAATGAATCTGTTATTAACACTGTTCTGGGCTTTCCCAATGAAAATTTTCAAGATCTTCCGTCCAATCAAGAGTTGATTAATTTTTTCACTGGAATTAATTATCAACATGAAATAGATCTCTCTACTCTGAATAAAAAGTATCTTGTTCAAGAATGGGATTATCTATTTGACGCGCTGGCAAAGGTGTTTGCAAATACTACAAGAAGAAACTTCAGTGTAATAACTTCCTTTTTGCAACATATTGGATTTGCAATTGCTCATAATCTAAGCATCAATAATGGCAGACTTCTTTGTGTTCCTATGGTTAGAAGAATTATCAATGCTAAAAAGAACATTGATAAGGGTGAAAAAGTCTTATTCTATTACCCTAGATTCTTTACATTGATTTTTAACCACTTGGTTCCTATTGAACTTCATGCTCCATTCCTGAATTGTCAATCTAAGGTGTCTGGTAAACCTTCAACCAAACTATTCACAGGATACGGTGCTGAAGTAAAGTTTCCAAATGTGTAAGTGGCTGTTACTCAATACATGTCCACCTACATTCAACTTCCTATCATTCAGAATGTACTTGCTCCAGTTCCTGATCAACCTGAAGCAGCAATTGAACAAGCACCTCCAATAGTTGAACAACTTGCACCTTCTCTTGAAGAACAAGTTCCTGAGCCAACTGAACCAGTACCTGAACAAGAACCAGTTGTTCAAGAACAAGCTGAACCAGAACTTCAACCTCCATCTGCTGACCAGGTATTGCCTTCTGATCCTTTAACTACTTATCATTCTCAATCTACTTCTGGAACCCAAGTGGTTGTTAGGACTGACCAAGGGATTGTAGCACCAAAATCTCTATCCCAGGTCAAAGAGCCAAACACTGAGTCAAAAACAACTAAATTCTACCAATACAGAAGGAAATTGCAGCCTAAAAGAAGTGCAAGAAGTAGTGATGAAGTGAGTGAACCCACAGCTCTGCCTCTACTAAAGAAGAGTAGAAATGAACCTGAGGCAACTGTAAGCTCATCCATATCCTCCCAACAGGATATGGACTTTGATATGGCGAATGAACAGTTATTGGAACCATTCTCTCAACAGGATGAGTCCATTGAATTTCGCCAGTCGGCCATGGCATCCTGTAAAGTGTCAAGCACAACCCCAATGTTATTACTAACAATGGGAGAACATGTAGAAATGAATGAAGATAGGGACACTCAGCGGGGAGAGCACATAGGAACTGAAACAGTGCCTACCATAGTCACGGTAGAGGAGCCTTCACAAGCTAATGAGGGAAATCTTGATTCTGAGCCACTGATAATAGAATCATCATCTCCCCTCCCAGGAGGAACATTCCTGGCTCCCTCAAGGGATTTTCCACTCGCAGTTTCAACTGGAGAAGGTGGAAGGCAACTCAGTCTTTCTGTCACTGAAGCAATTCAGACCTCAATTCCAACTGACATGACAGAAATGACTGTGGTTAGGGATTTGCGAACTCCCATTGCACCACCACTGACCTTCCAAGAGAAGGCTAGGGTGATTTCTCATGTAGGTACAATGGAAGCAGCTTTGGAACATGAGAGGAGTGATGTAAGGACTACCTCTAAACTGAGTGAAACACATGCACGTGAGTTGAGTAATACGCACACAATGTCACAAATACTCTTTCTCTCATGGCAGAATTGGATCAAATGAAAGAAAGTCTTGCTCAAGCTGAAGAAGACAATAAAAACTAAAGGTTTGACATGGATAACATAAGAACTATCTTCAACAACAAGATCAATGCACTTAAACTCTCTCAGCAACAAGCGATCGAAGACTCTGGAGATGTCACAGTGGCTCAGGATCTCATTATCACTTCAATATCGAATCAAATGGAAGATCTTCAGAAAGAAGTAAATAAGAATCACTTATCCACTGGACATCGACTTAGTCAAATTGAAAGGCAAAATGCTTATCAAGCAAAAGGGTTGAGACATTTGTATAATATCATTAGCAGAACTCACTCTCCTACAGCAGAAGAGGTGAAATTCTTTAAAGATGATGATGCAGATGACCCAAGTCAAAGAACTGTAGAGGATTCCTCAACTAAGGGGGAGAAATCTAGAGGGGGAGTAAGTGCAAGTGCAAGTAAATCAAAATCTGATAAACAAGTTGAAGGCAAAGGAAAGAAAACTCAAGCAGCACAGGAAGATGACACTGCAGAAGGTTATTACTATACAGGTGAACCTGATAACCTTGATATTTTTGCTGACTTGCAGTTTTCTGATGATGGAGAAGAATTTGGGGAACCAGATCTCAGTTTTTGGGATGATGAAGAGAGTGTAGTTCCTGATCCTGCTGAACTCCAAAGAATGGATTTTGAAGCCAATCAAGAACTTTAACAGAATGAAGCTAATCTGTCTATGAGAGATGAAAGACTCAAAAAGACACTAGAACAGATAGCTCATAATGAAAGGCTTCAAAAGGCTGAAAAGGAAGCTCTTCAAATGCAACATGCTCAGAAGCTTGAAGCAAGAAAGATGTATATCAGACTCAAGAGTGGAGACAAATGGGAACGTGCTCAAAAAGCAATTGATTCACCTCAGAGTTCTGATTATGAAAATCGTCGTCTTGGAGAAATTCTCGAGGAATTTAAATTGGCAAATCCAATTCATGATATGTATATAAGGGCCTTAAAGGTAGAAGTCATCAGGATAACTACTGCATTTGATCCCAAATCTGATGAGCTGGTAATATTTGTGGATTGTCATAATGTTGGAACTTTCAGAGTATCTATTCAGTTCTTTTATGATAGATCGCTGACAGAGATTTGGGTACTTAGAATTAAAGTGAGAACATCGTCTGAGCTAGGTGTTTTGCTACATGAAAAGTTCAAAGAATTTGATGAAAGAGCTGGACCAGAAGTGATTAAGGATCCTCCACAAGTAAAATTTCTTAAGGGAGAGATACTTCATTCAATCAATCTTCAGACAGATGAGTTATATGAACATCATGCAAAACACTTGGTATATGCTGAATATGCTCTCAGAAATCATGGATTCTTGACTGAAGAAAAGGTAATAGCTGCAGATCACATTCGATCCTATGCACAAACGAATATAAAAGATTACAAGAAATTCAAGGTGAACTGAGAAAGAAGATTGGAATTCCTTTAATCTTACCTCAAGGATTGTCATCAAGAAGAGAGCGTCTTGTTGATTCTGATTTGCAAAAGAAACTTCAAGTCACAGATGAACCTGAAGAAGGAGAATTCAGAAGGGAAGACAGTCCGAAGTGAAGAACCGCTCTACATGTTATATCTTTAGAGCTTAAATAGAACAAGATAGGTTAATGTGAAATATGATCAGTCTAGAGGATCATCTATCTTGTATTTATCTTTTAAGTTTGAATCTGGAAATGTTAAATATAAACCAGAACCGTTTTTTTCATTATTTACTTTGCAATTACAGTTTTATCTTTTACTAGTTTAAGTTGAGTTAGTTGAGTTATCCTCTAGGAATTTGCTTGTTAATTTTTAACAAACAAATAGGGGGAGATTGAAAGGCATATGACTCAGCCTATTTGTATTTCGAGGATACAACTCAACTTAAATTAGATTGTAATAAGTAATTAATGGTAACTGTCACAGGAATCTCAGATAGTGATATCTGTCAGAAGAAAGAAGAATGTCAATCTATAGTTTTGATGTTTTACACCGAAAGAAGATTCAGACAACTGATCAAGCCTTGGTGTAGCATTGATGCAATTGGATTTTATTTGCAGTGACAAGAGATTTCAATAGTGACAGAGGCAGTACAAGAAAATTAAAGTGTGTTGAGAAAGTACATGGATCACAACTGAGAGTCAAAGTGAAGAATAGAAATTGGAGTTAGTCGTTCATGAACCAGACAGTACATCGAACGTCAACAATTATCCAGTGGAAATTATTCACTACTAACAGTGGTTCATTGAGGTAAATTAAGTATTTATTGATTTTAATTAGTTCACCTTTAATTGATATAAATCCTTATAGTTTATTTAATTAATGAATTAATTCTAAAAGAATTAATTTATTTATTAAATTACTTATTGTGTCAATTAAGTCTGAATTAATTAATTAATCATTAAATAATTAATAAGGTTTCCATGACATAAAAGAATAAATGTGAAAAGCTCATATTATGTCATATTGGAATAGAGCTGCACAGATTATGTCATGTTGACAGAAAACGTGAGGTTTATGTCATTCTGAGCTGAAGATCAGATTATGTCATGATCAGATTATGTCATACCGAATTCTGAGAGTATGTCATAACACATATTTTGTCATACCGAGCTACACAAGTTATGTCATGACAAGATTTTTGTCATACCGAGCTACACAAGTTATGTCATGACAAGGTTTTTGTCATACCGAGATATACAGGTTATGTCATGGAACAAATTATGTCATGGTGGCAGCAAATATCTAACATTGCTATAAAATGGACAGAAACCAGCAGAAGCATTTAGAACATACACGGACAGAAAATTGAAGAACACCCAAGCATCAAATTCTCTCAACTTCTACACACCTGCCCAAGCTTTAATTTACACAATAAATTCAGTTCAAGCTCTTTGTAATATCTAATCCGCTGGAACTTGTTTATTGATCACTCTTGTACTACTAGCGAATTAAGTTTCCTAGTTCTAATCTTGATTTTTATTAATTATATTAGAAAAGTTCATGTCGAATTTTCTAATAAGTTATTAATTACTTGATAATCGGTTGTAACACCCATCAAGTTAATATATTGCTATATTCAACTTGAAATTTGTGTTATATTATTCCGCACAAATTTGTTTAAAATTATATTTTATGTTAAGGACAAATTTGAAGAAAATAATATAGATTGTATTCAACCCTCCCTTCTACAATCTTATTGGACCTAACAGATGAAAACCGTTAGATCTAGCATAAAAAATCTAATCTTGATCGTCTAGTTTCAATCCAACGAATCATATAATTTTGGTAGTACAGCGACCAGACCAAAAATTTGGATAAGATCCCTCTTATAAAGATATTTTTAAATTAAATTTAGTTCTAATGATGAAGAAAAAAAAATCGATGAAGAAAGGGTATTATAGTAAATTAACAAAGTGAAAATTATAAATAAATATAAGAGGATATAATTTATAATCCAACGGATGACTTTTAATCAAATTTTTTAATCCAACGAATCATATGCTTTTGGTAGTACAATGACGACAACCAAAAATTTGGATAAGATCCCCCTTATGCTTATTATATATAAGGTATTAATAAAAGAGGATAAACTAGTACTCCTCCGTCTCTAAATATGTTTCTTGTTTTCTCTAGACACGTTTGTCAATGCACACTTTTAATTGTTAATATTTTTAATTTCGTATTAGTATTAAATATAAAAACTTCACTATATTAAATTACTCATAAATACGAATTCAACAATATCACTCGTGACTATATTCGGTTTTATGGAACATTCTGACATTTTAAATGAGAAACACATTATGGGATGGAGGGAGTATCGGATTGATTCAAAGTTTGTGGGGTATAAAAAAATGATACCATAACATATTTCTTTGAATTCTTTATTATCTCGAATCAGTCTTAATTATTTTATGTGGGTGGGTGCCTGGGTGGATCTCAATCATTGTTTGTTTGTGTGGGCACACCGGCTGGTTTCTTCAATTCCGACAACTGCAATGTGGCTTGGCGATCAGAAATTCATCAGCAAACTCGTAGGTAATCTTCCATTTGGCTTACTGTTAATAGGCTAACATCATTAAATTGTCGAATTATTATTTTTAAAACTATACTATTAATATACAATAAATAAATAAATATGCGATTACATTTAAGAGCTAATTTTACAAATTTAGCTGCCTATAGAGAAAAAATTTACATTGGTCATTGCCTTTGACCTGCCTTCCCTTTAACTTCACTCTAAAAACCTCACAAAATAGAGGTGAGAAATCACTAGTAAAAAATAGACCTTTTACGTCGGTTAAATCGACCTTATACGTCGGTTAAATGTGATCTTATACGTCAGTTAAATGGCGACGTATGGAGGGGCGACGTATAAAGTCACCGTCTTTTACGTCGGTTAAAAAAGGGACGTAATAGGTAGAATATACGTCGGTTTAATAACCGACGTAAAAGACCAAAATAATCGATGTATAAAAGTCTGAGTAACCGACGTATAAAACAAAAAGGCGACGTATATTGTTATCCTTTTACGTCGGTTCTTCTAAATAACCGACGTGTAAAATAAAAAGGCGATGTATATTGTTATCCTTTTACGTCGGTTCTTCTAAACAACCGACGTATATTGTCCAAAAAAATTGAAAAAAAAATATTTTGTTTCTTATTGTTTCTTTATATCTGAAAAGTTGTGGAACAATCAAAAATCTGCTCTACACCAAATTTTTGTACAACCAAGATTCAATAACAAACCAAAATTTCCAACTTTCGTATTCAATATGAACACAATCATGATTTAATTACATAACTGTCATATTTACACAGGAAAAATACATTTACAATGTCTAGAAATTCTCAATCACAAGTAAAGCTGATGTTACATTTACAATGTCTAAAAATTCTCAATCATAGTCTATTGAATCTATATCACTCGCCTACAAATTTTTTGACATGTTGCCCACTGGATTGGCTAACACTCCATTTGTTTTGACTCCTGACTGCATTATTAGAAGTTCATGTAGCCAGCGCTTGCCATCTGCTAGTGATTGATCCAAGGCTTTGAGCTCTATGTGATATCTTTGCAGCTACATTTAGGCAAAGAGTTATTCCAACAAGTTGAACAATCGATAAGACCAGCCATGATTTATATATTTAAATGAAAAAGAAAAAGCATCATTAGAACTAGAACTGAAACTATTCATGACAAAAGTCTTAGGTCTATCAATGTCACGGGACACTTTAACACTATCCACAGCCTAGCAATACAAGTATGTTTTACTATATAGTTTATATGGTAAGTAAAAACAAACTGCCAGCAACTAGACGTATGTTAAAGTAGACACTTACAGCGAAGTTACCAGTGTTAATGAAGTAAAGGACTCCTTTATTTTGTATGTAGAAGAGCCATGAATTGACTAGTTGTCACAACTAAAAATTCAAGAAGAATGAAAATCCTGAACCTCAAAGACAATACAAAATCACATTATTTATGTTTACATACATTCCACCTTAAATTCTATGTTGTACAAACCGAAGGATATAAATAGTGCTAAAGCATCAATGTTGATCTAGTAGATTGTTCCTTTTTTTAGCATTTAAAGTCTAAAATATCAGCAGAATTGATCTTCACTATTCTAGAATGATGTTTAGCTAGTGCGGCAAATAAGTAGAGCTTGGAGACCAGGAATACTTAAAAAGTAAAAGGTATCTTCACTAATCCTATTTACAGTTGTCATATCTTCCTGCAAATTCAAAAAGATTTGGTGCTGCTTTTAAATTTATCTACCATTTCTAACTTTTATATATGCGTATCTTCCAAAATTATTATCTAATATTGCAAACCCAATCATAGCTGATAACTGCAAGTTTGCCAGCTGCAGTAAAATCATACAAGAGGTTATCATCTTCATACCTTTAATATTACTCTTCTTATAGCAATGGGCAGCATCAGCATACCAGCAGCCTCATGTTTGCTATCCAGCTATATGCACAACATTGACAGG
Organism: Saposhnikovia divaricata; assembly: GCA_036435485.1. Classification (NCBI taxonomy): domain Eukaryota; kingdom Viridiplantae; phylum Streptophyta; class Magnoliopsida; order Apiales; family Apiaceae; genus Saposhnikovia; species Saposhnikovia divaricata. The sequence goes on from CM071600.1 coordinate 205,340,582, forward strand.
TAAAATCAGCTATTAAGCAAAATATAGAGAAACTCGTGAAGATGATCTATAAAGTAAAAAGAAAATACATAAATAATTAAACATAGTAGTCTTTATAATTTGCTGTAGATGAGAACTCAAAGATCTCCACGGAACACAATTAGTTACCACAAATATCAAGATTTAAGAACAACTTAAGTAGACACTTCAGTAAATTCTTTATTCAAGGTTTCGGCGAGGGTGTGACTTACATTTGTGAAGCATAAAAAAGAAAGACATGGGTCTGAAAGGGCACTTGCAACCTATATCAAGCATGGAAGGTTTATCAGATTTTTAGTGGAAAGTGATTGGTCATTTTCAGTTGAAAGTGTAGTTGCGAAATCTGTATTGTACCTGAAAACATCAGGCCTCTAGTCATAATCAACATGTTTATTAGTTGAGCTATCATGCCATCTAGTAGCTAATAGCAGAAGCAAATCATGAAAAAAACATAAAAGGAAAAATATGTGATGTTTAAATACATGCACAGAAACAACAGGCTAGTAATTTCGGATTCGAGCAAGTACCTAATCCAAGATCCACTAAATAAAGTTTCTTCTCTTCAGGAGTACCAGGAGGACCAAGTAAAAAAATTCTTTAGTTTACATCCCCATGCACATACCTGTCAACATTCTTTGCAAATTAGTTCATCTTACATCACAACTTTAAAATATCGAGGTAATCTAAGTGTGTCTAAAAATGGTGCTGCAACCACATAATAGAATTTAAATTTGTACATTGGAATTTTTTCATCTGAATAACCAAAAAACTTGAGGATTGAATGCAGGGACTCCAAAAGTCAGCAAATCATGGATATTTTCTCCTATAAAAATATAACATTTATGCTTCACAAAGGAAACCACAATTGACAGATACAAAGTATGGACTGCATAACATATAATAAAAACTTAATATCTTTTGCAATAAACAAGAGAATTAAATCTCAGTACTCGTTGTAAACTAGGTTTTATGAGATATCACAACTTCAAATTTTGAGCTCATATATATGCATCTAATTTGTGCTACATTCACATAACTTCTGATCTTATTAGATTTTTCTAGCTAAATAACCAACAAACTTGTAGATTAAATGCAGGGACTCCAGAATATAGCACGTCTTGAATTTTATTTTTCCACTGAAATATAATATTAGTTCTTCACATAGGAAACCGCCACAACTAAATAATATGGAATGAAATATAATATTACATTGGCTTACCAAAAGTTCCTCCACAAAGCAAAAGTAGCAGACCATACTAACTATGACAAGTATAGGCACATTCTGCAAAATGCTGATCAAACATATACATTTTATATCCAAATACAGCACACAAAAAAGTAAATTCATAAAGCATTTATATAAAAATCCAATTCAAACAATTTACAACTATTTTCCCCACACAAGCATGTTCTATAGACCTAGCACTAGTTGAATAACAGAAGACACGAAGCCCATGAAACATTTCTTACAAGTATTGTTCATACAACAGACATCTTAGCATATGAGGGATAATGACATGTACATTTGATATACATCAATCAATCATGTAAAAACAGACAACATCTAGCAAGTAAAATTTGTAAAATATAGACATAAAACGAGTTGGTTAATTATTACCATTCAATCATTCTCTCTTAAGGATGAAAACAAGTTCAAGCATTGAGCATGTTAGATATTGATTCAAGTGATATCAGGATCTTGATTGTTACTGATCAGATACTGATGTTGATGTCATCAGTAGTGTAACGTCAGTATTGGATGTCATCGGGAATTGAAGCTGGTCAGGATTACAGAAGATTTTGTTAGACCAGAGATCAAGGAGGATTGATATGACGGTTCCCAGATTATAGGAAGGCAGCTATCATTCAAGATATGTATTAAGAGTCGTATGTAATTGATTGAGTATATTTTGTAATTGATAGTGCAGCTGTGTATAGTATATAAACACAGTTTAGGTTTTACATGATTGTAATCGCTTACACGAGTTATCTTGTAACCTAGTAGCTCTTGAGAACTTAGTATTTCTTGAGAGAGTTTGTAACAGTTTTATATCATAATTAATAAAGCTGTTATTGATTCATATTTGTGTTATTAATTCTGTTAAAGTCAAAAATCTTATACAATTGTATTCAACCCCCTTCTACAATTGTTAATTACCGGGCAACAATTGGTATCAGAGCAAACTGATTATCTGAATCAGAAACGATTTGAAGATGTCGACAAGCAAGTATGAAAGTATTAAGATTCCCATTCTGAGAAGAACTGAATATCCAACATGGAAGGTGAATATGTTGATGTATCTGGAAGCTACTGATCCTAACTATCTTGACAGGATCATTGATGGACCATTTCTTCCAACAAGATTAGTTGCAAGAACTGAGACTATTCCTGAACACTATGTCGTTAAGGCAAAAAGTGAGTGGACTCCACAAGAAAAGACACAAGTGCTCAAAGATGCAAAGGTAAAGAATATTTTGCACAACAGTCTTGATAATGTGATGTCAAACAGGGTGATATCATGCAAGACTGCTAAAGAAATTTGGGATACTTTGGAAACTCAATGCCAAGGTACTGAATCTATCAAAAAGAACAGAAGGGCTCTATTGATTCAGGAGTATGAACAGTTTGATGCTAAATCTGATGAGAGCCTGACTGATATGTATGATAGATTCCTAACACTGCTAAACAATCTATCATTAGTTGGCAAAGAGGACTCAAACACCAAGTTTCTAAGAACCTTGCCTGAAGAATGGGATACTCAGTCTTCAATCATTAGACATCAGTATGAACTGAAAATGTTGTCTCTTGATGAAGTCTATGGAATGCTAAGAACCTATGATCTTGAGGTTCAACAGAGGAAGAACAAGAAGAATGTCAAAGCAAAATCTGTTGCTTTGAATGTTGAATCAAAATCAAAAGCAAAAGCTGAAGAAGGTTCTTCAAGAAAAAGTAGAGTTGTGGAGTCAATTCCTGATGACTCATCATCAGATACTGATGCTAAGTCTGATTCTGATACTGATGATGACTCTACTGATTCTGATATGATGGATATGGTTGCTATGATAGTCAAGGGCTTCAAGAAGATGAAGTTCAGAAAGGCTAGGAAGCAAGGAAAGTTCCAGAAAAAAACCATCAATGCTAACAGAGACAGATACAAGAAGAAAGAAGAGAAAAGTGGCAAATTTGACAAGTCAAAAGTTAGATGCTACAACTGTGATGGAATGGGTCACTTTGCAACTGAGTGCAAAAAGGCTAAGACCAAAGCTCTTATTTCATCAAGCAAGGATTGGATGGACTCTTCCTCAGAATCTGAAGAAGAAAAGGTGAATTATGCATTAATGGCCAATACTGATGAGACTGCTGTTGCTGCTAAAACTAAGGTATCTGAAACCTTGTTTGATTTTGATACTAATAATGTCTCTGAGTTAAGGTCATTTCTTAAGTCTCTGCATATCAGTTTTAGGAGTCAATCTCTTGAAAACACTAGAATAGAATCTCAAATGGTAGAGGTCACTAAAAGAAATGATCATCTAAAAGCTGAGTTAATTTTCTTGCAGGAAGTTCAAACAGAATGTGATAATGCTAAACACATGAAACTTGAAATAGAGTTTAAATGTAATGAACTTGAAAAGCAACTTGAGGATGCATATGAAAAACTCAGAACATGGACTCACTCTGGAAGGAAATCTCATGAAATAATCACAGATAAAAACTGGGAAGAGTGTCTAGGTTATTAGCCAGAGAATGAGAAAAAGAACAAAGAGAAAGTTGTTTCATTTGATCCAGGAAGAGTTGTTGTTAATGACTCAACTAATCCAAAAACCTATAGATATGTTACAGACAGAACAAAGACTAAGTTAAAACCTTTGAATTATGTGTATCCAGAGAATCCCAAATCAAATACTGAAGAGGGATCCACTTCTGCACAAAATTCTGTATTAAAATCTGTCCAAAACAAAAATGTAGGTCTTTTGTCAAAGAAACAACTGAGAGAAAGAATATGTGAAGTTACAGATAAAAAGAAAGTTCCTACTGCTAAAAGAAACAGGAATGGTAAAGTTGGAGTAAACAAAGAAAATAATTATTAGTATATTCCAAATGCACCAAGAAAGACATGTTTAACTATGGTAACTCTAATCATCTTGCTATTGAATGCAGGAGGAGTAAAAAGAAGACTACTGTCATTCCTAAGTATGAAATAGGGTAGTATTTTATAAACCACAAAATCCCTGTTTTCATTGTGGTAGTAAATGACATTCTATTTATATGTGTGAAGAATACCATAATTTGTACTATAACATTTATGAACCATTGCCAAAGTTTAATAAAAGTGCAAATTCTGGTAAAACAAAGAATGTGAATTTTAAGCATGCATCTGTTAATTCTGATGATAACAAGATAAATTCTAAAGGAGTTCATCCTAAAGAAAATATTTCTATTAAGAAGACTTCTACTGCTAATAATACTAAATTGCATGCTAAAAGAACCCAACAAGTGTGGGTTCTTAAAAATTCTAACTGAGTTCTTTGTGATTCTGATTGCAGGGTAAAAAGAAAAATGTGTTAGTCATGGATAGTGGATGCTCTGTGCACATGATAGGAAACAAAACCCTGCTATCAGAATTTAAGGAGAAGGCTGGCCCAACTGTGTCTTATGGTGATGGCAACATTGGACAAACTTTGGGATATGGCAACATAATCATTGGAAATGTCATCATTGAAAAAGTAGCTTTGGTGAAGGGACTCAAACACAATCTGCTAAGTGTTAGTCAAATCACAGACAGAGGTTATCATGTCAACTTCTATGATACTCACTTTGAAGTGATCAGCAAGGCATCAGGAAAGATTGCATTAACTGGTCGAAGGCATGGTAACATTTATGAAGCCAACATCTACACTAATACTGATGAACCCACTACATGTCTCATCGGTAGATGAAAGTTGGAATTGGCATAAGAACTTTCTCATCTCAACTTCAACAACATTAATGAGTTGGTTAAGAAAGACTTAGTAAGAGGATTACCAAAGGCTTTATATACTCCAGATGGACTCTGTGATGCTTGTAAGAAAGCTAAACAAAGGAGGACATTATTCAAGAGTAAAACAGAATCCTCAATTGATGAACTATATCACATGCTTCATCTTGACTTATTTGGACCAGTCAACATAATGTCCATCAGTAAGAAAAGATATACTCTAGTCATTGTTGATGAGTATACTAGATTTACCTGGGTGTATTTTCTACACAAAAAGGATGAAACAACTGAGATACTTTTGGACCATGTAAGACTCATTGAGACTAGCACAAAATACAAAGTCAAGATTCTAAGAAGTGATAATGGAACTGAATTCAAAAATTCAGCGATGGAAGAGTTCTGCAAATACAAATGAATAGTTCAACAATTCTCTGCTCCTGGCACACCTCAGCAAAATGGAGTAGTTGAAAGAAATAACAGAACTCTTATTGAAGCTGGCAGAACTATGTTGGAAGAAGCAAAACTACCTACATATTTCTGGGCAGAAGCAGTCAATACGGCATGTTATACTCAGAATATAACATTGATTAACAGACATGGTGTGACTCCTTATCAAATGATCAAAGAGAAGAAACCAAGTCTAAAGCATCTACATGTGTTTGGCTGCAAGTGTTTTGTTCTAAGATCTCATCCTGTAGCTAGGAAAATTTGAGACTAAAGCTGATGAGGGTATCTTTCTTGGGTATTCAACAACAAGAGCTTACAAAGTCTACAATCTAAGAACAAAGACAGTCATAGAGTCTATAAATGTATCTTTTGATGATAAAAAGATAACTGGAATTGCTGAAGACTCACATGACAGCTTGAGTTTTGCAAATGAATCTATCAAGAATCTTGATGAGAATAAGTCAGATACTGATGTACCATCAGATCGTGATGAACCCTCTATTCCTGATGAAACTCAAATAATTGATGATAATGTAAATGTTGAGGGGGAGCAACATCAAGAGATCATTAATTCAGAAACAAATCAAACATCAGGAGAAGACCCATCAGAAACAGATTCAAGTGATAGGTCTGAAAGAATATCATAAAGCACAATCTTAGGGGGAGCTTCTGATGATTCAAGTTCTCTTGAAGAAAGCACCAATCCAGGGGGAGCATCCAGCTCAAGAAATGATTTACCACCAGCAAGGAAATGGGTTAAAAGCCATACTCCTGATTTAATTATTGGGAATCCTGATACAGGTGTTAAAACCAGGAGTGCAACTCAGAATGAATGTCTTTATCATAACTTTCTATCCAAGGAGGAGCCAAAGAAAGTTGAAGATGCACTTAAGGATGCAGATTGGGTTACTGTTATGCAAGAAGAACTAAATGAATTTGAAAGAAATGAAGTCTGGAAACTTGTACCCAGGCCAAAGGGTAGATCAATTGTGGGCACAAAGTGGGTGTTCAGAAATAAGACAGATTCATATGGCACAATCATCAGAAACAAAGCAAGATTAGTTGTAAAGGGGTATTCTCAACAGGAAGGAATGGATTATGATGAGACTTTTGCTCCTGTTGCAAGATTGGAGGCTATCAGGATTTTTCTGGCATATGCAGCTCACAAGAAATTCAAAGTTTTCCAGATGGATGTAAAAAGTGTTTTTCTCAATGGAGAATTAGAAGTGGAGGTATATGTTGAACAACCTCCTGGTTTCATAGATCCTAAATATTCAGATCATGTCTATAGACTGGATAAAGCACTTTATGGACTAAAGCAAGCTCTAAGAGCCTGGTATGAAACATTGGATTAATTCTTACTGGAAAGTGGATTCAAAAGAGGTACAATTGATAAAACCTTGTTTTATTTGAATCATGGTAAGGATTTGCTTTTAGTTTAGATTTATGTTGATGATATCATCTTTGGGTCAACTAACTCCAAATTGTGTGAGAAGTTTTCAAAGCTAATGCAGTCGAGATATCAGATGAGCATGATGGGAGAAATGAGTTATTTCTTAGGTCTTCAAGTTAAACAGACTGATGATGGAATTTTTGTCAATCAATCAAAATACACAAAGAATCTATTGAAGAAGTTTAACATGCAAGACAGTGCTACTGCTTCAACTCCCATAGCTACAGCTACTAAGCTTGATCCTGATCAAAGTAGTGATGTAGATGTAACCAACTACAGAGGTATGATTGGCTCACTTTTGTATCTAACTGCTAGTAGACCAGATATCATGTATGCAACCTGTCTATGTGTAAGATTTCAGGCAAATCCTAGAGAACCACATATTATTATAGTTAAAAGGATTTTCAGATACTTGAAAGGCACTCCAAGTCTTGGTCTTTGGTATGCTAGAGAATCTGATTTTAGTCTATGTGGATACTCAGATGTGATTTTGCAGGCTGCAAAATAGACAGGAAAAGTACTTCAGGCAGTTGTCAGTTTTTGGGAGGAAGACTAGTTTCTTGGTTTAGTAAAAAGCAAAAGTCAATCTCAACTTCAATTGCAGAAGCTGAGTACATTGCTGCTGGAAGCTGTTGTGCTTAGATCATGTGGATGAGAAATCAGCTAATGGACTATGGTTTGTCATATTCAAAAATGCCTATTTATTGTGATAACCAAAGTGCTATTGCTATGACAGGAAATTCAGTATAGCATTCTCTTACTAAGCATATCAGTATCAGGTATCATTTTATAAGAGAGCAAGTCATGGAAGGGATAATTAAGCTACACTTTGTTCCTACTGATCAACAACTAGCTGATATATTCACCAAGCCACTTCCTGAGGCAACTTTTACAAAATTGGTGAATGAATTAGGAATGGTGAACTATGAGAGTTTCTGAAAACAAAGGAAGGTCGACTACTGATGATCAACAAATCCTGATGCATATCGAATCCTGATGAAAAGTAAATCTTGACTCTAGTCAAACATCGAATACTGATGCAAAGGTTTGATTATCGGTACAGTATTGTTAATCTAAGTACTTTCTTTTAGTTATACATTCCTTATAACTTGTGACTATTGTTATTTGAACTTGTTGATAATGTGATTACTTTAATTAGTTTTCATGATTCACTTCTCAGATATAATTCTCTGAAGAACAGTTTGATAACATAAACACATTGAATAAGATTAGTAAAATAGGATCTTTTCATTGATAATAAGACAGAGATTACATGTAAATATTAAATATTGTTGTTTTCTCTACCTACTAATCTATTCAACAGCAAAAAGAAAAGCAAAGTCCAAACCACACCATTGTCAGCAACTGCTACAGATCCCATCTTTGCCACTTTGTTTGGGTGGAAGTTGAAAGGGATAGGGTTATTTTTGTTGACATATTCATTAACAATGGTTGGCGGTGTTAGATGAGGATGCCTTAGAGGAAAGCCATGCTAATGTTACTTGGAGAGCAGCATCGATGTCGATCACTTTTGCAGGTTTTTCTTCCTCGATCGCCTCGAGAAAAGCATCCATCTGAAGCCATAAAGTTTCAAGTTGCCTTTCCCAGTCAAAGGCATTAAACTCTTCACGAGTATAGCTGAAGATATCTCTCTTCTCTACGAGATGGAGATTCTTTTCCTTGATGGTGAGTTTTGACATTGTTTTAAAGGTGTGTTGTTTGAAAGTTTTTTTCAGGAGAGAATGAAGGGTTTAAGAAAAAGTGGACAAGCCTCTATGTGTTAAATAGAGATGGGAGTGAACCGAGAACACGAAACGATTCATATTCTGGTTTTTGGTACCAGGTATTTTTAGATTGTGATATTAGATTTCTTTAATTAAAACTCGTTGTCATATTTAATCATCACAATTGTTTCTTTGAAAAAGAATACAGGCACGTGTGGTTCACTTATAGTAATGTATAGATACACATTGAAAAATGTGTCACGTGCGGTTATCTCCACTCTCTCACGTAAATAGGTCCACTACTTATTTTGCACAAATTGATTACTGACACCTGTCTCTGAGAAATCATTCGTTTTGTCTAAAATCAATTTAGTGTCCTAAATTGATTCATTATTCTCGAGCAATCAGTATTGCATCATCTTCTTCAGTCTGTGCGAACATAAACCCTAAAATTCAAAACTACAAATTCACACACATTCTAATTGAGAATGTCTTCTCCTACATTCATAAACAATAAAGGTTGTAATTCATGGTGTCACTTTTGCTCCTAACAACTTTACTGCTGTTCTTGATCATTAGGAACTAGAGAATGATTGTCAAATCATTCAAGATTTCTTGGCCACAAGCCCAATCAATTACGCTTTAAGTCAGCCTGCCAAAGTCTCTTTTAAGTGTGTTATGCAGGTTTGGCGTACTGCTGTCTTTGGTGTATGTGAACCGTCAGGAAGGCCAAATATGAATTTTGAGTACAATGATGTTACGTATCATGTAACTCTAGATGTTGTTTGTAAAGCTCTTAAACTACCATCTCTAAATGGTGAGACTCCATCAAAGATTACTGATGCTTCTCTTCTGGAGTTTGCTATAAGTTTGGGCTACAATGGACAACCAAAGAAGTTTGGAGATTTATTCATAACCAAGCTTAAGAAGGAATGGAATTTCTACTTTGACACCATCAGTAGATGTTTTCTGAATAAGGTGTCTAACTTTGATGCCTTACCTACTGCTTCAGTTCATATTGGGTACTCTCTAATCTATGAAACTCTGTTTGATTATGGATCTTTCATATTGAGAGCATTAACTGCTAGAAAGAAAGATAATTGTGGTTTTGTCTGCTATATTAGATTTATTCAATTGATATTCTCGTAGTTATGTCCCAATGTTGAATTTGCTGATGATACGGAGTTGCCTATCTTTAAGATTTCTGCTAACAATATTAGTTCTTTGCTTAAGAGTGATAAGGCAAATGGTTTTGAAGGTACTAATGCTTTCATTCCTAATGAGGTTAGGCTTCTTTTGACAAAGAGAATGCCTACTCATTATGGATCGATTACTGATGGTCTTGGACCTGTTCCTGATGCTATGAGACAGGACACTTCACATCCTGTTTCTGACCAAAGCATACAACCCAAACACTCCACTAAACACTCAACCACCTCTAATATCTCTCAAAAGACATCAGTTGTAAAATCTAAGAAATCAGCTAGATCTGATGTGTCTGGAAGGCAATCAGGGTCAAAGGATTTCTCAACTCCAACACACTCTCAAAAGAAGGAACAAGAAGGTGAACAAGGGGTCCTGGTTTTGAAGAAATCTGTTTCTAAAGTTGATCAATCCTTGATTGACCTAGGGGTGTATAGGGAAACAGGAGAAAAGAGGAAATTCACTCAAAAGGTGGATTCTGGATCTGATTATGACTCTAAGGATGACAGAGTACCTTTTTCTATTTCTTTAAAGAAAAAGGAAGCAGTTGCAGTTGTTACTGAGGAGACAGAAAGGTCTGAACAACCAAAGAAAAGGAGGAGATTGACAAAGAAAAGCAAGCTATATATTCCATAGGAAGGAGATGACATTACTGATAACATAAAGTTGACATCAAATCCCGATGTAACATCAGCTCCTGATGCATCTTTTGATCCTGATATTTCCACTCAACTAATCTCTCCTGAACAAGTATTTGAAGTTTCTGACTCTCCAGTCTCTGCTTCACCACAGAAGAGGACATTTGATATGTCGCTTGAACAGGTTGTTGGTATTGCTGTCAAACTTGGACAATAGCCACCACCTCTTTATGAGCAACAACTAGCTGCAGCAAAAGTTTTTGAATGACAAAAGAAACAGAGGACATCATCACCTCTGAAAGGATCTAGCCCACAAGAACCTGAACTTCAAAGTAGTTCAGTAGCTACTGCAGATCCAGTCACACAAGAACCATTTACACAAAGTGTGGATGCAGACATTTCTGAAGAAACAGTCCCACAAGAACCACTTTCTCAAAGGGAAGGTGAAGACAAGAATGTTCCTGCCCCACAAGAACCATCTTCTCAAAGTGAAGATGCAGGCAAAGTCACATCAGCACAGGGATTTTTTGACATTGCTCAAGGGATTTCTGAGATTGGAGTTGATTTAGATCAAAGTCTAGAAGATAAAGCTGCTCATGCTCAACATATTGTTGACTGTGATGAGATACTAAAGGAAACTGCATTTGAGGGAAGCACACAAGAACCTTTGACTCAAAGTGTTGAAGAAGCTTTGCAACCTCAGACTACACAAGAACCATCAGTCTCATATACTGATGCAAGTCAACATCCTGATGCAGATGATCTTAGTATTCCATTGCTTATTGAACCAATCTCTTCGAGACCCATGGAATCTACTTCACCAGGTAACACTTCTATTTCTACTTCGTTTACTACTGATAGTATGATTACAGATAGACCTGATACAAGGGATACCTCTATCTGTATGACTTCAGACCACTCCTCTCAGCCACCTCTTATTTCTTCACAAATACTGAGCCAGAGCCTTTCTAGTGAGAATGAGAGTAAACAATTAGAGAAAAAGAAGAGTGATAAGAGGCAGTCTCCGGAACTGGCAAAAGGAGAGGTAGAAATGAGTGAGAAGTTTCAAACTTCTAGTGAGGTAGAAGTTGCTATTGAAAGTAACTTAGGTCATATTGTGAGAAGTGATGAGATCACTTTAAAAGAAAAGAGAGATGTAGGATTTGGTTCTATTGCTCATGCAGGTCTTCAGGATACAACAGTTCCATCTACTGTTGATTTAAAATTAAAAGGAGTTATGCATCCTGATGACAATGTGGATGATAAAGTTCCTGAGACTAATGATAGCTCATATGATGATACAGAAGATGATTATCATGATTCGGAAGAAGCACAACTGCAAGCAGCATTGAAGGCAAGTCTTGGTTCTGGACATGGATCATCAAGTAAGTTTATGCAATCCCAAGCTGATCGAGATGAAAGATGGGGAGAATACAGTAATATTATTCCTGTCAACGTTCAAGATGCACGGAGGAATAAGTGGAATCAAGAATGGAATTCATATACTGGTCATATCAGCTTTCCAAATGCTCTTTTTCACTCTAAGCATGTTGTTTCGAAAATGACCAAATTTGATTTTAAAGCACATTTGAAGACAACTACCATCTTGGCACATGGTTTGAAGGATGAAATTTAGTCTGTCTTTGCACACAGTGACAGAGTACGAGCTGATATCTTTGCTGCCTTGTCTACACTTGCTACTTCTTCTCAAATGCAAAATATTGAGAAAGCAGTTCAAGGAGTTGAGCAACGCGTGGATTCTCGATTGTCTACTCTGGAATCTAGAATGACTACTGTTGAAGAATCTCTTCAATTTATTGTATCTTTCTTGCTAGGTGAGGATACTGATGTCAAAAAGGGGGAGAAGGTAGTCAAAACAAAATGCACACCTAATCTAGTTGTCAGAAAGGATGATGATACTTCTGGAAATGATGGTGGTGCTAGTGCTCAACATGTAAAAGGGAAAGAAACCTTTGATGCTGGTTTGGTAAAAAGGAGAAGTTCAACTCAGACTCAAACAAATCAGTCAACTCATGTTTCTACATCTGGAAAAAGAACCGTGAGAACGGTAGTTAAATCTCAAATCCTGACAGAGGAACAATTTTCATCATCTGGTCAAAGTCAAAGGCAAACACTTCCTACAATTCTTGAAGGTGATGAAGAATTGTTGATTACTGGTGTACATGATGCTCCTCATCTCTTTGAAGAGATTATCACTGAATCAGGAGAAAGTGAACTTGTTTATCGCAACAGTGATAAGTTTCATCAGTATCATGCTAAGAAGGCACTTGCATTAACTTCTGAAGAAAATCCTTAAATGACTACTGATGAATTTGTAGAGGAGCAAAACAGAATTTTTGAGGAGATTGCTAGACAAAAAGAAGCTCCTGCTGCAGGTAGAGGAAGAGGCAGAGGAAGAGGAAGAAAGACTATTCAGTCAAGCAAAAGGCAGACAAGATCTAGTGGAATCAGAATAGAGGAGATTACTGAAGATACAAAGAAGAAAACTCCATTATCTCTTGAATATACTCCATCATCAAATGTATTTGATGAGCCTGTTATAGTTGAAGAAGAAACTCCTTTTATAAGAAAGAAGAAGACTGTTAAAGAAGCAAAGAAGGAGACTGTTGGCTCTGATTCTGGTGATGCTGGAAAGCTTAGAGAAGTCAAAGAAAGTAGAAATGATGTTGCTGAGAGTGCTAGTAAAGAATACTTCAGAAGTTTGGTTAATTCTGAAAAGGAGTTATGGGTTGATAAAACAAAGCAAGTGAAGAAGGAGGAAGCAGAACCAAGTGATCCTCAAACTAAGAAGAGGAGAAGAAAGTGGAAGGAAGTTGATGAAATGGAATATACTGGACCAGCTGTTTTTAAGTCTAGTAGAATAATCTCAGAACCTCCAATGCTCCCTGGACTTCAGAAAGCTAAAGCTTCTAAGCCTGATAAATCTCCACTAAGGTGGATTAAGATGCATTCTGATCTAAAGGGACTGGAACCTTACAATCAAGGAGGTATTGGTTCTGGGGATTTAGAACTTAGATCTACATTTCAAGCAGATCAACATTTTCTTACTAGAAGATTTGGTGACAAATTATCTGTTGATGATCTTTGGGAGCTTGAATCTGTTGCAATTGTTGCTTGCAAGATGGATGGTAAGAAGATAAAAAAATTGTTGTATTTCATGAAAGACAAAAGTGTCAAGAGGCTAAGTATTCATGAGGTACTGTGCAAGTCAACAAAAGAGCTGAAATATGTTCTCTATTTGCTTGAAAATAGAAGTATTCCTAATGTAGAAGCTAGTGTTTACAAAAACTGGTGTACTATGATCTTCATGACAATCAAGTCCAGATATTTGGAAGGAGGATCAAGGTATGATGGTAATTATACTCCCTGGTACTTGAATTCAGAAGGGCAAGAAGTGAAAATGCAAAAGGGCTCAGCTGTTAAAGAAGTGATACTGTACCAAGAACAGTTGTCTTTGAATCCTGGTGGAAGAGATCTTGCACATTTACTGTTGGGAGAGTTAGACTTACCAAGGAGCTCAATTCAAAATCTCAGGGCTGGTATCTATCAGATTGATAAGAACAATGAAGAACTCAAGAATCTGAAGAAAAGACTGATTCAGATTCTGGGAGAAAAGGAAGAGGAGTTATTATCAAGTTTCTTGCAGATAAGTAATTTCTTTGTGAGGATTTCTGAGACTGAGCCCAAAGATTTCTTGTAGAATTTTGTTTTGAGTTTTTGACATCATTGAATCAAAGAATTTGTGCTTTATTTCATTAAGTACAAATTGGGGGAGATTGTTAGATATTGATTCAAGTGATATCAGGATCTGGATTGTTACTGATCAGATACTGATGCTGACGTCATCAGTAGTGTAACGTCAGTATTGGATGTCATCAGGAATTGAAGCTGGTCAGGATTACAGAAGATTTTGTTAGACCAGAGATCAAGGAGGATTGATATGACGGTTCCTAGATTAAAGGAAGGCAGCTATCATTCAAAATATGTATTAAGAGTCGTATGTAATTGATTGAGTATATCTTATAATTGATAGTGCAGCTGTGCATAGTATATAAACACAGTTTAGGTTTTACATGATTGTAATCGCTTACACGAGTTATCTTGTAACCTAGTAGCTCTTGAGAACTTAGTATTTCTTGAGAGAGTTTGTAACAGTTTTATATCAGAATTAATAAAGCTGTTATTGATTCATATTTGTGTTATTAATTTTGTTAAAGTCGAAAATCTTATATAATTTTATTCAATCCCCTTCTACAATTATTAATTACTGGGCAACAGAGCATATGTCTTTCGGTACTTGGAACTCCTCAAGCCTGGACAACCATAATCCTTACAAAATGCTTAACTGCTTTCTTCTTTGCAGTTTCCATTCCGATCCATATCCAACACACACCTTGGTCTACTTCAATCATTTAAATTACAATTTCCCATCTCCATTATATGCATTGCTTATTAAACTATGCATATTGCTTCGACAAAGTAGAACATACGAAATTGAACATCGTTTTAAAATTGTCACTAGTACAGAATATGCCTGTTGCATCTGTTAAAAAGGGCTTTTTGCGTCTGTTGTCAACAGTTACGTATGGCGGAGTCGTATCAGCTATAGAGCATATGCGGCTGTTACTCAACTGACGCATATAGTTTATGCGATTGTCAAGAACAGACACATATAGTTTACACCAGTCGCATAAAGTCTACATTTTGCGTCTGC
This sequence comes from Saposhnikovia divaricata, assembly GCA_036435485.1. Lineage (NCBI taxonomy): Eukaryota > Viridiplantae > Streptophyta > Magnoliopsida > Apiales > Apiaceae > Saposhnikovia > Saposhnikovia divaricata. The sequence continues at coordinate 205,355,776 of CM071600.1, forward strand.
TCCGCTTAAACAGACGCAAAAGGTTGTTCTGCATTCGGCACTAACAAACGTATAAAGATAAAGAACAGATGCAAATATAGACTTTATATGGCTGTGATAGTAGAACAGACGCAAAAGACATTTTTTCCAAAAAAAAAATATTCTATTTTCAGCTAGCACCTGTAGCCTAAATATGCTCCACCCCAAAATTACCAAAATAAAATTCAATTCTCAGTTTCAACAATAATAAAATTGATATGGTAAAATGGAGTACTGAATTAACAAAACACTTGATAATCTCAAATTTTTAACTTGTAGCTAGTACAATGTTTCGTGATTACATTTTATACAAGTGAAGTACCATTTCCGTATCCTCCCATGGACCACTGCCACCCTCGTTGCTACTAATGCTTTCCCTTCACCTGAGCTCAACAAGGTACAGTGAAGATATGCTCGCACACCATGATCCTCATTAAATTCCTCAAGAAGGTTACGCACTTTAAAAGCTTCTTCCTAATAAGAATCCTGCACAAAATCATCAACAAAATAAAGTAGGTTGATAATGTTTAAGAAACTACAGAAATGAATTTGTGTGTATTACTTGATCCATATCTATTGTTTGAAGAGCTTCGCCTTGAGTAAATATTATAGCATGATTTTGATTTTCAGGCTTGCCTTCTCCAATCTTTGCTGAGCCTGGCAACTTTATCGTATAAATTTCCTGGAAGAAAATAATAGATGTAACCAGTGAACATAGCAGACTAGATTGATGTGGCTTCTGTACAGAGAAATACTAAGCTTATATCTAATCAAGGTTCATACAGAATAATATACCTTCTGTATGTTTTCACCTTCTTTCACCTCAACATCATCAATATATGTAACACGAAGGGATGGATACCTGAATCAGAAAAAATGCAATCTCTACTAGTTAATCTGTGCATTGCATAGCAGGGTAAACTTATATAGTTATGTTATGAATGCATAAGTGGTTTATTTCTACAAAGGAATTGACAATATCCTTTTCCCTGCAGAAAGAGGTGGATAACTCCATTTAGAGTTAGCTATCGCATTTACTTTCTTATCTAAGTTAAACAAAAGCATAACCGCAAAATACAAATGCAACGAACATGAAGTCAATTTAGAAGTTGATATACTGAGGAGTTTTTTTTAAAGAAAACACAAAGTGCAAATATTCCACTGACATGCCAGTATCTCAAATTAAAAGAGACAGTTCCCATATGAATGCTAAGAATTTATTTATGTATACATGCACTACAAGAAGCCTTAATTTGAAATGGTATAAAGAAGCAAAAAAGAGAGCCACCTGCTTACTTTTTGACAACAAGTTCCAGCATTGTCAATAGAAAAATTATAAATACACAATACCTTGATATCTAGCATTGTTCTCCAGTTTGACTAGAATTTGTACTCTCATCCATTTCTGAAAAAAAGGAGAGAAAGTTCAATAATTAAGTAACATATCAGTATTATTCACAAAAAGCAAGAACGGAAAGATTAAATGTATGCTATAGACCTAAAATATGTACAAATGTATGCTAATAAAAACAGGGCAGAATGCTAATAAAACAAGGCAGGATGTTGATAAAAAAAACAGTGCTGTTTTTACACAATTAAACAGAGAAAATACAATCACTTGATTGAAAAATAACATCCTAAAAACAAAAATGAAATACAACATGAAAATAAATGCAGAAAGAGCAATAGCACACATCTCTAATTATACTTGCATAAAACTATCATCCATATGCTCTTAAGTTATAAATTGTGAAATTACCTGTACAATTTTGTTGTTGTGGCTTTTCCGATCAGCTTCCATATTTGTTTAGTCTCCCTAAAAACAAGAATTTTGTAGACTGCATTATCCTTCACAATACAGGGTCATAGTGCAGTTTTGTTAATTTTTCTTTTTTATAATTTGACTAACAAGCAGTTTAGACAACTATGATTTAATAGCAAAACATACATATAAAACAATTATTTACAAAATCTCATCTAATTTTGGCTTATTTAGCAACTATAAATTACATAAAGAAAATATATGAAACACTACAATTAGCAAATACAGGAACGATATATGGGTGGTTATGCCTTATTCCTTGATAATGATCATAACCTTCCTAGAACTCCAAGAGGAGAATAAGCAGCTATCAAGATTCCTTTTGCCTGACAGAGATCCTTGAACTTTTCTTGTTGCCATGTGTTTAGCTCCTCCTTTGAACATACGTAGACCAGGAGGACTGCAGTGCAAGATTCTGCCTTGTGTAAGCTCATATGACTTTTTTCTTTCTGTCCTTTCAATACTCGCCACTTGTTATCGTTTAGTTTGTGAATTTGAATTTACTTCATTGTTTTCTGGAGGAATATTGGCAATAATACCTCATATTGTTTAGTTCATATTGTTTTCAATACTCGCCATTTGTTATCCATATGCTCTTAATAAAGGTTGTATGCATTTGGAATTCAAACAACAATAGCGCAAGAAATTTACTTGATACCTGATATATATATATATATATATATATATATATTAAACATTTAAACCCTTCCTTATATTTTAAAAGCACTGTGTGGCCAAACAATGTACTACATACTAACCTAAGCAAAAATTCAAGAATGTTCATATTCCAATTATTGAATTACACCAACAACAATATCGATATGTCAAATCATAAGATAACACTACAGAGACGTTAATACGGCAGAATAAAAAAATGTAAAAATGCATGTAAACACATATAGCGGCATACAGTATAGAGAAAACCACCAAGAAACAAAAATAAGCCAAAATAAACCCTAAATGCGTGGAAAAGGAGACTTAAAGCAATCGATACGCACTACAAAACAATACAGCCTAAAAGTTACGAACAAGATACAAATAAATGTTCTACATACAAGCATTGATTTCACAAGAACAGAAACACATACGTACTCCCTAAATACGCATAAAAAAGACGTGAAATCAAATCAATCAACTACACAAACTGCAAACATATAGCCAAAATGTCACAAATACGATACAAATAAATATTACGATTAACAATTTCAAACAAATATTTCGAGCACAAAATCAAACACGGTTCGCAAAATTAACAGTTCTAACAAATTCAAAAATCAATCAATTCGAGAGTTGACTTAACACTGAAACTTACCATACACTAAACTAATGTAATTGAAGTTACAACACTTTCGTAGCATAATCGATAGATATGAGATAAACTAACTAATTACACGCATACAATATAGCAATATATGAGAGAGAGAGAGAGAGTGAGAGAGAGAGAGAGAGAGAGAGAGAGAGAGAGAGAGAGATATTTCTTACTTGAGGGAGAGAATCAAAGAATAGCTAACTAACCGTAATTCTGACTTACAAGACATATGATTGTCTAATTCACTGTATGTACTTCATAATAAGCCAGATCCGATAGATAGGGTTTGGAATTGGGGATAAAAGAAACCCTAATTAAAGAGAGCACCGATGAAAGTCTACATCTTGAAATTTTAGAACGGGATAATCTGTTTTAAGTGTAAAATAATATGATTTGTTTTCTCCTTTTGGTTTTGATTAATTATTTATGTGACTGGTGTAAATAAACAGACGTATATAAGGTAGGGTGTTCATATTTTTTTATTACATTTTTTTATAATTTTTTATTTACCTTTTACGTCTGTTTTAAAAGATAAGTCATATATAGTTGAACTATATACGTCTGTTGTAAAATAACTGACGCAAATAATTTTTCAACAGACGTATAAAATTATTTTATACGACTGTTCAAGCATAAAAGACGTATAAACATGTCTTTTTTTAGCATATACGTCTATTTAGTGCTCGACAGACGCATAAAATTATTTTATGCGTCTGTTCCTTCCAGACGCAAATGGGGAGACGCATAAGGTAGTTTTTGTACTAGTGTGTAAAAAAAAATACATTAGTAAAAGTTTACTTATGGGATTAACTACCAGGTGAGGAGTGTAAAGAAAATACATTATGCTTTGTAAGCCCTTAAAATAAACAAATACATATGGAATCAATCAAAGTTGTACTAAATAAACCAAACCAAACCAAACCAAACATACCCAGTATATCCCGCTCAGGGCAGGGTCTGGGGTGGGTAGGATGTACGCAGACCATACCCCCACCTGTAGAGTGGGGAGGCTGTTTCCGTGAAGACCCTCGGCTTTGTGCGTGAAAAAAGAGATGGTGTTATGGTATGGAAAAGATCTGAATGATACCTGAGCCCATAGCGTCCTACACATGGGATAAACATACCTGCGAGGGTTTGATCTCCGTTGAGTGATGATACCTCCGCTCAAAAATCCCTGCATGGCATAAAACAACATTATTAAAACAACATTATAAGACCAGAAAATAGCAAAGCTGTACTAAATATGTATATTAATTGCATCCACCGCATAACCTTGAAAACAACACACATGCACCCAGCGGCAAAATGGGGGACAGGACAATGCAACCAAAATGGGGGACATGAAAATGCAATCATACAAAAGGAGTACAATAATAATGCTAGTACAAAATAAAAGGACAATAAAACCCATGTGAAGAAAAGAAGAAAGAGGCAGGAGTAATGCAGCTTTATCCATGTGCATGGTAGAGGCATGTATATGCTTGTTCTCTCTTCTCCACGATATTCTTGGCAGCTCTCTTGCCCACTGCTTATAGACATGACGTAAAGCAACTTTCAAACTTTGTCTGGTTTCTTTACTGGCCAGCCCCCCTCCCTCCCTCCCCTGTATAGTATTTTCTTGGCTACCAGATTTTGTTTACTCTTAAGTTCCCACTTAATTTACTCAACATCTCTCTCTCTCTCTCTATAAAATATAACTGATCAAGATTTGATACTTTTTAGTACGTAGCAATGGTGGCACTGAAAGAATACATAGATCTAACTATTTTAAGTAATACAACACCCTTTTTAAATATAAAGCTACAGCTTCTTTGGATGCAAGGCTATGAGCTTCAGCTCTTTTGTTTTTCTCTTAAACTACTTCACTTCGGTGTGATTATCACATAAGAGAGATACACAGGTTACAACCTCTTCTTATTTTTCATCTGATAGCTTCAGCTATTTTCTCTTTCTAATCTCACTAGAGCTTCATCTCTTTTCCTTTCTTGTTTACTAACTTCACTAGGTGTTATGTATTCAGCATGCAGAGCAGCAAGCCTTATTTAATTATAGGCTTCAAATTAGTTGACATCATCCCTTACATATGTAGTATTTATTAGCCCACCAAGTGAGGATTCAGATCACCTAGCTGCCTCTGCATTTTTCTGGTACTCCAGATTTTCTGGACAGCAAACAAAGTTAGACTTCAACATGAGACTACCTTATTTTATGGTTTCATTAACACCCGGCTTTATCTTTTTGTCATTGTAACCTCTCCTTCTCATTGTAACACACACACCAAGTATGTCATTTCTGTAACCTAACCTTTTTCCTAATTCTGTTCAACAAAATTTATCAAAGACAGTCATAGGAGAGGATAATGCAAGCCAACTTTAAGAAAAATAACAAATGTTTCTCTGTATCTGTTATGATTTTCGTGCTTAACATTTACAGAAAGCTGAAAAGCTGAAGAGGAAGGCTAAATCATGTAATCCCTCTAAAGTTAATTTTTTTTCAAAATCACAAAATTAATTTAGTCATTCTTTTAATTTAAACTGGTCATGTAATCCCTCAAAAGTATGAAAAGAATAACGAATTATTAGATATACAAGGATTATTAAAGTTCGAAGGTGAATCGTGAATGAAACCAAGAAATATGTAAGTTGTGTTCAGATTAGGGTACCATTTGAAAAACTTATTTTTTAGAAATAAGTTAGAAAATATGTATTTTTTTTATAAAATAAGTAACTTATTTTGCAAGCAAACTAATACTCCCTCCCTCCGTCCCAACCAAATGTTTACATTTGGTTTGGGCACGGAGACCAAGGAAAAATATAAAGAAGGAGGAGAGAAGTAAGAAAAATGAGTAAAGTGGTGGGACCCATCACTATATAATGTATAAAATGAGTTAGTGGAGGAAAGTAGTGGATGTAGTTGATTTTTATATTATAAAACTTTACTATTTTAGGAAAGTTTAGAAATGTAAAGAATTGGATGGGACATCCCAAAAAGGAAAGTGTAAACAAATGGATACCCTAATCTGAACCAAAAAGGAGTATTTTACTAAAATATTTTAGTATTTTACTAAGTATTATATCGAAATCTATCAGATTTTATTTGACTTTTTAAGTATTATATAAATTCACATTGTTCTAGGTATCAATATATTCTTAATGATGCTTAGTGAAAGATTTAATAAAATTACACCAAATACCCTTTGAAATCAATATTGCCCAATTTTTTTACATAGGCTTTTTAGTCTTTTTACGTTTAAATTACACCAATTACCCTTTGAAATCAATATTATTCAATTTTTTTACATAGGCTTTTTAGTCCTTTTACTTTTTGAGTTAATGGATATCCATGTTTAGTCTAATTTACCGACATAATATCATACATGACTGTTTTCCTTATATTCAAACAATCATCTCCATATACAATCAAGGATACACTCAATTACTTCCTTATGGCTGCATATACGATCAATTACTCAATTTTACAATCAATTATACATCCCCTTCTTTCACAATTGCTGCATTTCAGCATCTCAGACGTAGTATTGTTGGAACTATATCTCTCTCGGTAAGCATTCAAGATTTCAGGCTAATTCGTTATGTTTATGTATATTGGTTACATGAATTGTTTGCTTATGAATATGTGTAGTTATCGGCTAAGAGGGAGGGTCAGTTGGGGAGAGTTTAAAGGGAGGTCTTACTTTGATATTTATTGCTCTTTATGTTTGATTTGATGTTGGTCTTAGACATTTGAGGTAATTCTGTTTTTTTTGAATTATTGCATTTTTTTCACTAAAAATCTGGGATTTTTTAAGTTTATGTTAAATATAACCAAGTCCACCATGGTTGGCCACCAACCAAGGTTGGCCACCAACCAAGTTTTACTTCCTATATAAGAGATTATGCTCTCATGTAATAAAACACAATCAATACAATGTAGTTCTAATATTACTACCGTGTTTTTCTCTCCTCTCTACTAGTTCCGTTTATTACTTCCGCATTGCTCATATTTTGACATGGTATCAGAGCGGGAGTAGAGAGGAGGAGATTTTCAGTTGAAGCTTTGTGGTTTTTCAAGGAAAACACAAGCTGCCCAGACTTATATCTTCCAGCAGAGGGGAGAAATTTTCTGCCCAGTTTTTTATTTATGCAGATTCTGTTTCCAGCAGAATTTTCTGCCCAGTTTGCCCCGGTTATAGATTTAATTGTGTAGTATTCAAGTGGTTGTTGATATTACGGTATCTCTCCAATTTTTTACGATGCTGCAAATTAAATAGTTCAGGGGGCGTTATTCCGACGAAGCAGCAGAAGTAGTGTATATAACAGATGTACACACAGTTCACTGCCACAAATCAAAGCAGCAGAAGTAGTTGTATTTTAGACAACACAGTTCACTGCTATATCTTGCATTCATCAGCACCTTATGTATTTTTTTGACATGGCCTAAAATATACCGTGTGGTCGCAAGTTCAAGTCCCGGTATCCCAAAAGACTCAATAAACTCAAGATCGGTCGATCCTAAAATGGGTATAGTTGGACGCTCAGATTAAGCTCAAGGGCTACTAGTGTCCACTCTTCAATCCCTAGATAGGTCTTTCATCCGAAGATGGGATTTTGAGTGAGGGGGCGTGTTAAATATAACCAAGTCCACCATGGTTGGCTACCAACCAAGGTTGGCCACCAACCAAGGTTGGCCACCAACCAAGGTTGGCCACCAACCAAGTTTTACTTCCTATATAAGAGATTATGCTCTCATGTAATAAAACACAATCAATACAATGTAGTTCTAATATTACTACCGTGTTTTTCTCTCCTCTCTACTAGTTCCGTTTATTACTTCCGCATTGCTCATATTTTGACAGTTTATCATGATTTATTTGTAGAATCATGTTTTGGAACCTGGGCTTGCTAATTTTGCAATCTTCTATGTTATCTGGATGGTGTGTGTGTGTGTGTGTTTTTGTTTTTTGTTTTGCAATTTGAGATGATTGATAGACCGGAAATAACATTAGTCAAACAATTCCTTTGGTAAACTGAAATGGCTTAGGAAGGCATAGTCGTCACTTTGCTAGGAACCACCACCACTCATTCATTACCAGAAGTTTGCTTTAAGGGACTTTAGTTCGATGGTAATTCGCCTTAATAAACTTAGCATAAAGCATATGTTGTCTAATTACCACCTTAAATATTAACTCGATGTTTCAAAATAACCTTAAAAGGCTAAAACCGATGATCTATGTTAAAGTTATCAAGTATAATCAAGGGTGTATAGAAGGGAAACCATGACTAATAAAAACTTCCAAATTCTTATCCAACTGTTCTTTAATATTACCGCAGCACCAGAGGTATCTTCTATTTTCTAGCGTAGCCATGCATGAGAGCATAATAATTATGCAGCTACCATTAACTAAGTTTTACCTAACATAATGTAAAATAATACTCTATTACACAGAAAGCGACTCACATACTTGATGCCTTCATGGACTTATCTGTACATCTGATTACTGAACACCTTCTCTTAGTTAAATAATGTCGAGGGCAACTGGATTGAGCTGCCTCCATAGTCCATACTATGCCTCAGGAACTTCCACAAGTTTCACAAACATTTCTGCAAGTCTGGACAGCTTGATACCCATTTACTGATATGGTCATAAGTTTCTGTTGAAAATTCCTTTTCGCGAACCGTTTGTTGCATAAAAACTGTTAAGCTATGTTTTGTGGTTGTATGTCGTTCAACTAGATGTTAATTGAGTTTTGGTTCAAGGATTTATTTTGGTTAAATTAAACCTTTAATTGGAATTGGTTTGATACAATGAATGATTGTTTGCAGTGATTAATAAGATAACTGTAATTAGGAGGTTAAGCTGGGACCATTGCGGACTTTATGTGAATTTTGAGTAAGTGGTGAGTGTGGCCGTGTTTCAATTTGGTAACCGGAGTTGATGGGCTCCCGGTTGTGTTTTTATTCTGTGAGAAGTGTTGAAATGGACGTAAATAGATGTAAAGTAGATGTTGAAAAGAAAATAATAATAATAATAATAATAATAATAATAATAATAATAATAATAATAATAATAATAATAATAATAATAATAATAATAATAATAATAATAATAATAATAATAATACTAACACTACAAGAAAAACACGATCCTGCAACATATTTTCACCGTTGTCTGAGCTGAGTTTTTTTCGTTGTCTATCCGGCAGTTGTCTGTTTGAAAGCAGACAACGGTTATTTACCCGATGCGTAGAAGACGTTAACACAACAGTTTTAAATTGTTGTTAAAAATTACGTAACACAACAGTTATATAATAAGAACCGTTACTGGAAACAACATCATGCAATGGTTTTTTGACTAACAGACAACATGGAATAGATGTCATGCAAGAGTTCTCAATTTTGTCAGGCTCTTTTTCAAACAACAGTTATTGTAATCCTCGAAGGCCTTCAAACACAACGGTTTTATTTCTTTAAATGTGTTGTATATGTTTTATTTACACAACTAGGACATGAGGAAATATTTTATAGTGTGTGTTGTGTTTCTCTATATTAGACAATAGTTTTATGTACACAAAAAAATGATTTTAAATAATGCCCCCAACCAATTAAATTATGAATCAATAAATTTATCAATACAAAAATTCCTAATTGATCTACAATTTCTATGTAAAATTTACATATATAGTATGAACTGGTGCTTCATGATCCTGCCATTCTTCTACTTGATAAACCAACATTAGGATTGGACTCTGCAGCAGCTCTTCAGGAGATGTTTTGACAAATGAATTGGCAAAAGAAGAGTAGAATCACAAACAAAAAGCACTGGTCCAAGCTGAAGAAGGAAGACACAGGAATCCCCATTTTTTGAAGTAGAATTTCCATGTGATGCTTCTACCCTCCATAGATCTCCTCTTGCAACCAAAGAACTTTTTAGGCCATGTCGTCTACTGTTATATGTTGATGTAATATTTACGATTCCCTGCAATCAAACACTTCTGAACCAGAGAAAAAAGTATACCATACATATTTGTAATGGGACTCCGGAACGATGGATGACAACAATTCATGTTCAGGTGCCAGGACAAGATATCTAGCACCACCATCGATGCTGCTTTGCTGCTGCAGATTATTCATATTCAAATCCATTGGTGTGGCAAATGAAATAGAGCTTGATGCACCACCATCGACACAGCTGTGCGGCAGGCTATTTGTACTGAAGTACCCAACGTCAGTGTTTATATTCTCGTTCATCATTGTGGAAGAGAACTCCATCCTGAATGTTGTGCTTTGCTGGTAAAATCCTTCAGTCACAGTAGTGTTGTAACTCTGCTGGTTGTATGCAATCACAGGCCAGTAATCCGACGAGTCTTGTTTTACTGGTCGCAAACCAAATGTTACTGACGAGGATGACTTTGAAAGATCGCAGTGCTCTAGTTGATTGCTTTGATTACGGCTTGCGCTTTTAAGGGAGTTAGATGGGTTCGAAGATGACGCTTTAGTCTTGGATTTGGTGGTGGTGCCACCTACAGGAAGATTGCTGGTGGCAATGCTGTTGACATCGTATCGGCTCATGTCAAAGTTGGTGACCGCATTCACCCCTCTAAACTTGATTCCTGCGATGTCAAGTAACATAGCACCTATTACTACATAAACAATTACTACAAAAGCTAAAGCACAAGAGAATGAATGAAATAAATGAATACGTTACTCCAAAAATCGTATCAGGCCGAGTGGTATAAACAGTAACTTTATTTCCACTTTCGAGCCCATCAGTATCAAGAACATGGAACTCCACCTCCGTGCCTTCTAATTTCCCTATCCAATTTCGTTGCATCTCCTTTATACTTTCAGGCCATTCAAGATCATCTAAATCTTCAAGAATACGGTCAGCATATGCAGTAATCCTGAGCATCCATTGTCTCATTGGCTGTTTGGCAATAAATGATAAACTGTAACCATTGACCACTAAAAAGCTTTGACCCTGGCATAGGCAATAATACAAAGGTCTGCATACCTTCCTTATGACTGGATGACCCCCACGTTTGCTCAAACCATCCACTACTTCTTCATTAGCCAAGACAGTGCCAAGTGCAGGGCACCAATTGACTAGTACCTCGGCCTAAAAATACATAAATATGCATATATAAGTATATATATACAAAGTTATACGAAGTAAATATCAGCCAATAAATAAATACAAATGCAAGTATTATCGGACCTGATACGCCAGTCCTCTCTTTAGAAGCTGAAGAAAAATCCACTGAGTCCATTTATAATACTCTGGCTCGGTAGTGGATATTACATAGCACTGTAAACAATTTAATCCATTGTAAGTGAAAGAGCAAGTGAAAGATTCTATTTTTTTTAAGATAAAGGGAGGGATGTCAAAACAAGATTGCTACTAAAAACAATTACCTTTCGTACTTCCCCATTCACTCGTAAATCACCATCAAATGGAACAACCTTGCAAACAGTTTTCCCAGCTTTTAAAGCCTCTCCATAACATCCAGCTTTTAAGAGAGAGATTGATTGAGGGAAAGAAGGAGAGAGAGACCACAAACCCCATCTTAACTTCCATCTCCTTAACCTTCCTCTCCGACCTTCTAACACCGCCTCCAAATCATCAACCAAATGTAAATCCCTAATCTTCACATCCCTCTTCTGTTCAACAAAGATGCTGCGCTTGCTGAATCATAGAGAGTCCAAGATGCCTAATTGGCAATTGATTATATATGTAATTAATTGAGGGGTTTAAAACAAGAAGGGGAAGAATCATATAACAAAACTGAATAAAAATAGAGAAAAGGGTAAGAGAAAATAAATTGAAACTGAGAGAGTTCTTGAGCTGGGTGGGTTAGTGAAACGAGAGAGGGATGAAAAAGAGAGGGCGGCTGAGCTAGGTTAGTGAAAAGAGATAGATGGAAAAGGGGGGAAATGAAAAATTGGACAAAGGGGGGAAATATTTAGAAGGGGGGAAATGAATTAAAGGACAAAGTGAAATATGGATGAATTCTTTTACTAGTTGGTGAAGAAATTAATCGAAATGGATAAATTTAAATAAGAAATATTTGAAATTTTGGCAAGTTTTTAATTATATTTAATTAAGTACTATTAAAATTTATTATTAAAATAATTTTAATAATTTTTTTACTGAATAATTTTAATAATTTTTTTACTGAATAATTTTAATAATTTTAATAATTTTTTACTGAATAATTTTAATAATTTTAATAATTTTAATTATTAAGTATGATCCAAATTCACTGAATAATTTTTTTAAATGATTTCTTCGATGATCGAACCGTAAGGATGTTAATAAACACTTGTTTTACTATTGGGAAAAAATAATTGAAAAAAAAATAGATTACGTTCAATTGGGATGAGACTAGTTAGAAGAACTAGTACTTTTGGTGAATTTTTATTATAAAATCATACAAGAATAATTTTAAATATTTTTTTTGCACATCAATATATTCATTATATATTATCATCTGTACGGTTGGATCGCTGAAAAAAGAATTTAATACGGAGTTATTCCAAAATTAGACTAGTTTGACCAAATAGTACTTTTGACAATTGACCATTAAAATATCAAACAAGAATAATTTGATATTTTCTAATTTTTTTTTCACATCACTATATTCAATATATAATATCATCCGTACCGTTGGATCATCGAAAAAAGATTTTTAAAAATAGAGTAAGTTCAATCGGGACGAGACTAGTTAGAAGGAGTAGTACTTTTGGAGTATTTATATTATAAACTCATATGAGAATAATTTTAAATATTTTTTTTTCATATCACTAAAATCAATATATAACATCATCCGTACGGTTGGATCATAGAAAAAAGATTTTTAAAAAATAGATTATGTTTAGTCGGGACGAGACTAGTTAGAAGAATTAGTACTTTTGGTGAGTTTTTATTATAAACTCATAAAAGAATAATTTAAAATATTTTAATTTTTTTTGAACATCAATATATTCAATATATATTATCATCCGTACGGTTGGATCGTTGAAAAAAGAATTTAATACGGAGTTATTCCAAAATTAGACTAGTTTGACCAAATAGTACTTTTGATAGTTGACCATTAAAATATCAAACAAGAATAATTTGATATTTTCTAAAAAAAATTTCACATCACTATATTCAATATATAATATCATCCGTACGGTTGGATCATCGAAAAAAGATTTTAAAAAAATACAGTACGTTCAATCGGGACGAGACTAGTTAGAAGGAGTAGTACTTTTAGAGTATTTATATTATAAACTCAAACGAGAATAATTTTAAATATTTTAATTTTTTTTGCACATCAATATATTCAATATATAACATCATCCTTACGGTTGGATCATACAAAAAAGATTTAAAAAAAATAGATTATGTTCAGTCGGGACGAGACTAGTTAAAAGAAGTAGTACTTTTGGTGAGTTTTTTTATAAACTCATAAAAGAATAATTTTAAATATTTTAGTTTTTTTTACACATCAACGTATTCAATATATATTATCATCCGTACGGTTGGATAGTCGAAAAAAGAATTTAATACGGAGTTATTCCAAAGTTAGACTAGTTTGACCAAATAGTACTTTTGATAGTTGACCATTAAAATATCATTCAAGAATAATTTGATTTTTTCTAAAAAAAAATTGACATCCCTATATTCAATATATAATATCATTCGTAAGGTTGGATCATCGAAAAAAGATTTAGAAAAAATGGAGTACGTTCAATTGGGACGAGACTAATTAGAAGGGTAGTACTTTTGGAGTATTTATATTATAAACTCATACGAGAATTATTTTAAATATTTTAATTTTTTTTGCACATCAATAAAACCAAACCAAACCAAACATACCCAGTATATCCCGCTCAGAGCAGGGTCTGGGGAGGGTAGGATGTACGCAGACCATACCCCCACTTTTAGAGCGGGGAGGCTGTTTCCGTGAAGACCCTCGGCTGAGTGCACAACATACATAGAGTGTGGTAAAATACAACGGACATGTTACGGAAATGGACAATGACATACCTGAGGCCCATGGTGTTCTCCACATGGGACTTACCTACCTGCGATGGGTTATGAGACTCCTAGCTTGATGACGACACAGAGCCAAGCTCCCTGCACCTGCAAAACCAAAAACCAAAAGAAAAGAAAAACACAGAAAAACAGAAGACACTCAGAACGAAAAGTGAGCACGCTGAAGCCGAACTTCTAAAAAATCGATAATCGAGACAAGGCAACTCTGAGGCTCTCGACAGCAGAGCCACAACCTAGAAGGGAATCCACCACTCTGATACGCCGCCTCCAAGAGCACCTATCCGCGAGCATGGTCTCATTTAAGTCTAATGCCTTCAAATCCATCCGGAGCTGCTCTTCCCACGTCCTCCTTGGCCTGCCTCTCCTCCTCGCCCCAACAACCGTCAGACTCTCGACCCTCCTAACTGGGGCTTCAGCCAGCCTCCTTCGCACGTGGCCGAACCATCTCAACCTTCCTTCCCTAACTTTCGCAGATAAAGGCGCCACTTCAAGCTCGCTCCTAAACACCGAGTTCGGGATTCTGTCCAACATCGTGCGCCCACAAGACCACCGCAACATCCTCATTTCAGCCCCTTCCAATTTGCTTACGAGAGCCTTCTTCTCCGCCCAACACTCAGAACCATACAACATCGCCGGACGGATTGCCGCTCTATAGAATTTCCCTTTCAACTTTAAAGGGACTATCTTATCGCACATAACCCCTGACGCTGCACATCAATATATTCAATATATACCATCATCCGTACAGTTGGATCACAAAAAAAAGATTTTAAAAAAATAGATTATGTTCAGTCGAGACGAGACTAGTTATAGTGATCGGTAGTACTTTTGGGATGTTTATGTTATAGAATCATAAAAGATTAATTTGAATTTTTTTAGATTTTTGGACATATCACTAAAATCATTAGATATTATCATCCGTATGTCGGGTTCGATCATCGAAATGGACTTCATCTTCGCATTCGTTGTGAATATTAAAATATAAACTGTTAGACAACAGTTTAGACGAACAAACCATTGTGTGATGCCAAAGAGTACAAGTGTTATTTTCTGAAAAGCTTGTATGAATGTGTTGAAGACAACAGTTTAATATTGAAACCGGTTGTCTAAACATATTTATTTTTTCTTTAATCTAACGGCTAATATCTCATCTTATTTCTATCAAGGGCTCTTATTTCGCCACCTCAGCAATCCAGGTGAAAAATTTTCCACCAATCACGTGCTGTCACACAGAGAACGGGTTATTAATAAAAACTGTTGTTGTGCTTAACTATCACACAACATTTTTTTATCAGAAAACCGTTGTCTAAATGTTTCAAAATTTCCCACCAAATCCAATTGAAAATTTTCATTATTTCCCACCAAATTCAATTCAAATTATTTCATTATTTCCCACCAAAAATTTCATTATTTCCCACCAAATTCAATTCAAATTTTTCGGTAGTTCAGATAACAGTTTCGTAAAACCATTGTTTGATGTTCCATACAACAACACTTCCAATAAACTGTTGTCTAACTTACACCACAGCTTTGTCCAAAAGCGTTGTCTGAAGATAATATGAAGTTGTCTACATACAACAGTGCTACACAGTTGTATGAAAAGGTTCACACAACACATATATTCTAGAACTGTTGTCTCAGAGGACCTCTCAGACAATGGTTGCAAAACTGTTTTAATAGAAAGACTCCGACAACAGTTTTACGAGGACAAAACATTCACCGTTGTTTATTTTTTCGGGACAACGGTTTTTTGTTTAACTGTTGTGTGAAAGGTGTTGTCTGATTGAGTTTTTCTTGTAGTGTAATGTAATAACATAGAAAGTGAGGTGGAGAAAGAAATAGGGTGTGGATTTAGTGTGGTGTTCGTGGATGTTCTTTGTGTACTCCTAGCGTTTACTGGATGGTGTGTGTGTGTGTGTGTTTTTTTGTTTTTTGTTTCGCAATTTGAGATGATTCGTCGCTATATGGTTCTTGATGCAGAGTGGTTATTCTCAGTACTCCTAGAATTTACTGTAGTTACCTGCATTTTGGTTAAATTAAACCTTTAATTGGAATTGGTTTGATACTATGAATGATTGTTTGCAGTGATTAATAAGATAACTGTAATTAGGAGGTTAAGCTGGGACCATTGCGGACTTTATGTGAATTCTGAGTAAGTGGTGAGTGTGGCCGTGTTTCAATTTGGTAACCGGAGTTGATGGGCTCCCGGTTGTGTTTTTATTCTGTGAGAAGTGTTGAAATGGACGTAAATAGATGTAAAGTAGATGTTGAAAAGAAAATAATAATAATAATAATAATAATAATAATAATAATAATAATAATAATAATAATAATAATAATAATACTAATGTAATAACATAGAAAGTGAGGTGGAGAAAGAAATAGGGTGTGGATTTAGTGTGGTGTTCGTGGATGTTCTTTGTGTTCGAAGGAGGCAGGAGTGTCGGGGCGAGTTTGTTGCTAGGGTGTGAATGTTGTATTTGTATGTGTGGATGAGTATTGTGCCAAATTTGTGTGTGAGTATTGTACTAAGAGTAGAAGCATGGCATTAAAGTAGAACAAACTTGCATTTTTCTACAAATTTCTGCAAGTCTGGAAGCTTGATACACCTTTACTAATGTGGTCATAAGTTTCTGTCGAAAATTCCTTTTCACGCACCGTTTGTTGCATAAAAAACTAGACTTCAAGATCTTTCTATTGCGATATAATTCACTTCCCAGAAATTTCTCAATCAAAGCAGTTTATTCTTCAAAGTTAGGCATTTCTGCAAATTTCTGCAAGTCTGGACAGCTTGATACCCCTTTACTGATATGGCCATAAGTTTCTGTCGAAAATTCCTTTTCGCGAACCGTTTGTTGCATAAAAAACTAGACTTCAAGATCTTTCTATTGGTATATAATTCACTTTCCAGAAATTTCTCAATCAAAGCAGTTTATTCTTCAAAGTTAGGCATTTCTGCAAGTCTGGACAACTTGATACCCCTTTACTGATATGGTCATAAGTTTCTGTTGAGAATTCCTTTTCGCGAACCGTTTGTTGCATAAAAAACTAGACTTCAAGATATTTCTATTGGTATATAATTCACTTTCCAGAAATTTCTCAATCAAAGCAGTTTATTCTTCAAAGTTAGGCATCTTCAGCTTCCAGTTTTTTGTGTCTGCTATTTTTCTGTTTCTTTTATTCTTTTCTCCGTTTGCTCTCTTCATGCATATGATACAGAGCAGGTTCCGATGACTGATTCTGATGGATGGTGTGTAAACTTTGGGAAAAACGGATATATGATCCTATTTTTTTCCCCTCTTTTTCATTGTAAAAAAATACCAGCAACAGATTTCTCCATGGCCAAGGCTTAGTTTCTTTTTCGCTGATTGACTTCCGTGTATGCTTCTGGCTTTACCTTTCCAGATTTTACTGCAGTTGTACTCCTAGAAACCACTTCAAATAGTACCTCTTTAGTTCATATATATTTTCTGGGCCAGCGAGTATTGTAGAAGAAAGTTGCCAATTAGCGAAAGATCAGAATTCTGGACATTTATACCATTGCTCAGTAAAACAGCTCTATGTTACAAGTCCTCCCATTATGAAACTCTATAAAAAAATTTGAATGTAGTAGTAGTGCTTAAAATCATGGAAGATTTATGAAAATATGTTTGTGTATGTTAATATAAAAATGATAAATTAACCCTCTTATTCACAATATTATTTCTCATATATTATCTTTGTACAGAAAAATTGATATTCTTCATATCATAAATTTATGGATGGGTCGCAGCAACAATATTCTTCTACACCCCTATCAGGTACTAATAAACCTTTTGAAAATTTGCCACTTGATAACAAAACTATGTACTTATGCACTATTACACATATAACCTTTTTATCTACATCTACAGGTCACAAACGAAATTTACGTAATCAAATCTCTCTGCCTTCATCTGAACCTGGTAATTAAGGAAAAATATAGATGCTACTCTGTGCTGTGTTTTTTTTAAAAAAATTAAGATTATGATATAATTATTTTTTTTTGCAGTATCGAAAAGACAGACGTATGATAATGGATGTCCTTCATCTACAAGACCATTGTCTAATTCAGGTTTATTTGTTCAATCCGCTGTTAACATGAAATATTTCATCTATTCTAAAAGCCCAATACGAAACCATTAATAAAAAAATAGCATATAAATATTCAGTAAATATAAGCAAATTATAAATACCCTCTCTTATAATGAGTCTCACCTCATATTTCATCTATTCTAAAGGGCCCCGCCAGGGGCACCCAATACGAAACCAATCATAAAAAAAAACATATGAATATTTAGTAAATATTGTGAATTTATAAATTGAGTTACCTAGGAACCAGAACCTTAACCCTTAAAAAGTGAATAGAGTACTCGGCACACTGCACCATTTTAATTCCGTATTTATTCAGTATATCTAATTTTTTTATGCAGGATTAAGCTATCAAAGTCCTGCATCACGACTTATTAAAAAACCTACCTCAACGACTCCTGCATCACGGCTTATTAGAAAACCTACCTCAACGATTGCCAATAAAATTCCTTTTCATCTTCCATCGTCAAGACTGTCCGCTAATAAACCTCAGTATACGAATGACATCAATCCTACACTTCTGAACGCTTACAATCGAGGTATCAATTTTTCTAATATTTTCTATTAATTTTAATATTAACTTTTAATTAGTTACCACATAAGAGGATGTGATACATTGCTTATTACGATTTATGTTATTGATTCAGATAGAGGAATAAAAGATATTCGACCATCTAATTATATTAATCGTCGGAAACAATTTGATCATCGCATTACGGAGACACCAGAATCTGCCCAAAAGAATGAAAATAGTCGACGTGTGATTGTCAATATCCCAGATATTGATGAACTTGATATACAGCGTCCAGGTTCAATAATATGTTTTGATCTGCATAATTTAGGCATAACATGCAAGGCAATTTCTAATTTTTAGTTTGTGGTTGTGTTTTTTATAGAATGGTTTACTACATTTGGTCGTTTTGGTGAACAAACTAAGAGACATGAATCATCAAGTTCCAAAGGAAAAAATTTAATGAATAATTTCAATGCGGGTGAAGATGATTTTGATGACAAAAATAAAAATTATGATGCTACGATGTCCGGTAAGAGATTTAAGCACAATGTCTTCTGTTAATATACTCAAATAATGGCCAAACTTTGCATAACTGTTTATTAATAATATGATTTTTTTCCCACAGATGATGATGTTACAGAACACGATGATCAGTGTATGTTTTATTTCGGTATCTCCTTTTTTCATAGTTCAAATCCCGTAATAGTTTTTAAACCTTTCACTCCCCAAATACAATTGAATTCTTTCAGCTCATCATAGAGGAGAGTACCTAAGTGATGATGAAATCGATATGAATCTTGATATGTCAGGTAAAGTTATCTTCTCACCCATTCACAAACCATTATTTTTAATCAAAACACGTCATCAAACATTGATAATCATATAATTATTCTTTCTATTTTATCATAATTCAGATTTTATAATTGTTGTTCTAAAAAGACCCTTATAATTGTAGCAGAGTGTGATAATTATCATGTTTTTAAAAACAAAGAAAGAACAAAATAATTAAACTTTAGATTCACCTCCTCCAAGGAACAAAATAATTAAATTTCAGATTCACCTCATCTAATTTAATTAAGTAAAATGCTGTTAAATGTTTTTACAAATCATGTATTCATTTACATTTGCAAAATGTATATTTTGCACCTTAAATTCATCATATTCCACTTATATTTGCAGAAGTTTGGAAGGGATATATGGACCTTGGAAAGCCAACAAAGATTTGCCAAAAGTGTAAGGCACAAATGTGGAATGAAGAACGAAATAATAAACCTTCAAAGAACAATGTGCCAACATTCTCAATATGCTGCAAAGATGGCCAGGTACAACTTCCTAAAGAGAGGCCACCTCCTCCTTTCTTAGCTTCTCTTCTATCTGGAGGTGAAAAAACTAAACACTATTTGAAGAATATTCGGACATACAATTCACTATTCCAATTTACCTCAATGGGAGGGAAAATTGATAGAAAGTTAAACAATGGTGGAGGGCCATATTGTTTTAAATTAAATGGTCAAAATTACCATTTCATTGGTAGTCTCAAACCAAAGGAAGGTGAGACGCCTAAATTTTGCCAACTCTATATCTATGATACTGAAAATGAAATACAGAATCGGATGAATGCAATTCCTGGGTCAGATGAACTTGATCCTAAAATTGTAGAGGGATTGTTAAGGATGTTGGACAATGACAATAAATTGGCAGAAGGCTTTCGAATGGCCCGCGATCGATTTCAAGTGCAAGAGCCAGATGAGTTCTGCTTGCTTTTAGTTTCTTCTAAATCAGCATCTGGAAGACCAAATCAAATCGGACCATCAAATGAGGTTGCAGCATTAATTGTTGGAGATGATGAGGATACTGATCCATTTAGGGATATAATAGTGGAAACCAAACAGGGATTTCTAAAAAGGGTTTTTGAGACGTGTAAACATTTTATGCAACTACAGTATCCCTTGCTCTTTCCCTACGGTGATGATGGTTTTCACGTTGACATTCCGTTGAATTCTAAACCACGCAAAACCACTATTGAGACATCAAATGATGAGTTTCCAGATGAAGCTAAACACAGAACTACAGTGACGATGAGAGAATTTTATGCATACAAGTTGATGATACGTCCTGATCAAGGTAAAAAACTTAAAATATTACAACTTAACTGAACATTTAAATCGATTATTATTGAAAGAAACAAAATATGGGCTACTGATACATTTTTCTTTACATATCTAACTATTGATTAAATTTTATTTAAAACACAATGTTTATGTTTATTATAAGAGCAATTTAAAAGAGTAAAATAAATTAGTGTTTAGTTATATCTCTTGTGTATATACCCATATATCTCTTCCACATGTGCAAATATGTTATGCTTTAATCTTCATATATTTGTACACGGATTTCTAATATTTTAATCCATATTTTAGGTATGACTCTACATCTTGGTGGTCGATTATGGCAACAATTTGTTGTCGATGCTTTCGCAGCGGTTGAGCAATATAGGTTGGACTGGATAAGGACACATCAACATGTCAT
Source organism: Saposhnikovia divaricata (assembly GCA_036435485.1). Lineage (NCBI taxonomy): Eukaryota > Viridiplantae > Streptophyta > Magnoliopsida > Apiales > Apiaceae > Saposhnikovia > Saposhnikovia divaricata. Next base: position 205,377,119 of record CM071600.1, read on the forward strand.
ACGATCTGATTTTTACAAAAATGTTCGAGATTTTAATTATGTATTATTGTTTTTTTACAGGGGTTCAATTCACAAGAGAGTGAGGCTACCCCATCACTTTCAAAGTATTCGAGTAAACTGATTACCAACATACCGGAAACAGGGAAATCATCAAGTAATTCATCAGCAGGCAATCAAAGCAAAAAACAAAAACAGGTTTAATTTTAAATTCTTTATAATTTCAATACACTATTATTTCCTTCTTTTTCCCAATTTCTTTTAAATATTATGTTTCAGGTTTAATGATTCGGAGCAATTGCGGATGAAGGGATTATCATTTAACCGTTTCAATAATGAAGACAATATATAATTGTTTTCAATTGGAGAACAATATTTGAAAAAATATTTATTACTTTTATTCCACATTTTCATTTTAATGGATTAAATAAATTTACAACATTGTCAAAATAGATTTGTATGCTACTCTTTTATATAAATTTCAGCATATCACTATTTTATTAAATACTTATATAACAGTATAGAATTTTTTTAAACAATTTATTATTTTCTTCAATTGGAGAACAATAATTGTAAAAATATTTATTACTTCTAATCCACATCTTCATCGATTAAATAAATTTACAACATTGTCAAAATAGAATTGTATGCTACTCATTTATATAACTTTTATCTCACAATTTTATTAAAAACTTTTATAACTGCATAAAACATATTTTGAAAAAATCATTATTTATATAAATGCATAGAATATAATTTTAAGAAAACAATTAAATTTTAAAATTTTTAATATTGTCGCTTTGAATTAAATAAGAAACCGTGTACGAAGTACGGGCAAAATGCTAGTTTTAATGAGATTCTATTAGCCGCTGTTATAAGTATATTTTTAGTTAAATAAGAATTTAAGGATTCTACTAGGTATTTTATATAATATTTTATTTAATGATTTATTTAATTTGTGTTTTATTTGAAGTTCTAGCACTACTAGAAAATCTGCCATTTGTGACGAAAATCTTGTGACGACAGCTTACTTGTGACTATACGTTGTGACGGATTGCAGGAACATCATAAGTTGTGACAATTACAAACATCTGTCACAAGTAACTTGTGACGAAGGTATACATTCGTCACAAGAATAATATTTTATAAATTTTATGGGGTCCTTTACTTATATATTTGTTAAATACACAAAAAATCTTGTGACGACAATCTTGTGACGAGAGCTTACTTGTGACGATACGTTGTGACGGATTTCGGGTGCAGTATAAGTTTTGACAACTACAAACATCCGTCACAAGTACCTTGTGACGAAGTTAGCCATTCGTCACAAACATAATATTTTATAATTTTTGTATGGCAATGTACATATTTTCATATATTTAAATATATGAAAAAGCAAACTTGTGACATATAGTTGTATGTTTGTCACTTAATGACCTTATGACGACAGAAATGTCACAAGTTGAAATAACACAAAGTAAATGACCCCAACGACACTTAAAAATCTTCAATTGGAAATTACATTATTCTAATGAACTTGTGACGGCTTTTATTATGTTTGTCACAAGTACTGTTACTATATTCCCCTGCTCTCTTTCCTTCATTCTTTCTTCTGTCCTTTTTCTAACTTTCATGTCCTGTTTGCAATTCATGAATTTTGTCCTCCTAAATTGATCAACATCATATTTTACATCAATGTGAGTATCACTTCTACTATTATTACTATTTTCCTTACAAATTATAAATTATATATTGAAATTAGATGTTTCTAATTCTTGAATATTAGGTGGTTGTGAAATGCAAATATTATCCTTATACAAGCACATCTGATTAATCGTAGTACTACCTGATTATTCTTGTTTGCAATGCATTTAGATGTTTCTAATCGTGTGTAAATTTATGGTTCTAAAACACTGTTTGTGCTATTAACTTTTGATAATTCATTTATGTATTTTGTTCTTATACATGCCAATTATGCATTTTTTTAGATGACTCATGATCGTAGTTGGATCCACAAACGAACAGATCCAGAAGGATATGGTTTTACGAATGAATATTGTGAAGGGATTAAATTATTTTTACAATTTGCAAGAGACAATAAAGGTACTCTATCAAATGGTGATCTTAGATGTCCATGCAATACATGTAAGAATTTTTTGATTCAGAGTCCACAGGAGGTTGAGTATCACTTGTTGGCCACTGGATTTTTGGAGAGTTATACTGTGTGGTATTTTCATGGTGAAGCTAGTGGCTCACGCTCAGAAAATGTACGAATGAACATTGTTCATGATGATGTATTCGATCAAGATGAAATGTTGAGGGATGCTTTTGCTGGACAAGAACACATTAATCCCGAGGAGCCGAACTCGCAAGCACGCGAGTTTTACTCCAATTTGCATAAACTTGCTGGTCCAATATATCCCGGAAATGTTAAATTCACAAAACTAACATTTGTCATGAGATTATTACATTTTAAGAGTCGTCATGGATGTAGTGACACCGGTTTTGATGAGTTGCTCAGTCTTATTGCAGAAGTATTGCCTGATGATCATACACTTCCATTGAAGTACTACCATGTTAAGAAAATGGTTAAGGAGCTCAACTTGGGTAATGATAAAATACATGCGTGCGAGAATGATTGCATGTTATTTTATGGCGATGATAGATGATGTGTATTGCAAATATTGTGGAGAGAGTCGATATCGTGTCGCCAAAGAGGATGGAAGCAAGACTATCCCAAGGAAGGTCCTAAGATACTTCCCTCTCATTCCGCGTCTACAAAGACTATTTATGTCTTCTCGCACAGCTAATCATATGACATGGTACAAGAACCGAGTTATCACTGAAGGGGTGCTTACTCATCCTGCTGACGGAGAAGAATGGCAAGAGTTTGATAAAAATCATCCAGATTTTTCAAAGGAGATTCGCAATGTTAGACTTGGCCTTGCAACAGATGGATTTCCTCCATACACGAATGGTACTTCTGGCATTTATTCAGTTTGGCCCGTTGTAATTCTTGTGTATAATCTACCTCCTTCTATGTGCATGAAGGATCCTTATATGTTTATGACATTACTAGTGCCTGGACCTAATGATCCTACAAAAAATCTAAATGTTTATCTTCGGCCTCTAATTAATGAGTTGGTTGAGTTGTGGCAGATTGGTGTGCAGACGTATGACGCTTCTACGAAGACTAATTTTCCATTGAGGGCGGCCTTGTTATGGACTATTACTGATTTTCCAGGATTAGCCATGGTTAGTGGCTGGTCAACCAAGGGAAAACTTGCTTGTCATGTTTGCATGGGAAAAGTGAAAGCTAAACAATTGCCAAAAAGCAGAAAGTCTAGCTTTTATGGGTTGCATAAGGGGTTCCTGAATAGACGTCGAATTCGTCAAACAGGGTTTGATGTGCGGCAGAAACTTATAGGTGGACACTTCTGCAAATTTTCATTTCCTAACTGATGTGAATGTTTGGAAATGTCCTTTATGTCTATGTAGATGTTTCCTTTCAGGAAAATGACTAATAAAATGCATCATTGATGAATTGGACATTTTTAGCCTATTTTTTTGACCATTTTGGCTACTTATTTGGGCACTTTTGCATAATTTCAGTTTTTTAACCACTTCAAATGTCCATAAATCTTTCTTATATTTATTTAGATGTGCACTTGCAGAAAATTTTCCAGGAAAGTGCGACCTTGATGGATTTATGATTTTTTTTTTTTGCATTTTTGGTCTATTGTTTAAGCATTTCGGCTACGTACTTGGAGACTTCTGCAAAATTTCAGTTCTCAACCTATTTTAATGTTTGGAGAAGTTTGCTATTCTTGTCTAATTGTGGTCTTCTGAAAAAGTCGGCAAACAAACATGATCTTGTTGGATTTTGCATTTTTAGTCAATTTTTGGAGCATTTCGGGTACTTAGTTGGACAATTCTGCAAATTTTCATTTCCTAACTGATGTAAATGTTTGGAATTGTCCTTTATGTCTATGTAGATGTTTCCTTGCAGAAAAATGACTAATAAAATGCATCATTGATGAATTGGACATTTTTAGCCTATTTTTTGACCATTTCGGCTACTTACTTGGGCACTTTTGCATAATTTCAGTTTTTTAACCACTTCAAGTGTCCATAAATCTTTCTTATATTTATTTAGATTTTCGATTTGGTTATCCAAATTATTAAAATAAATAATTACATAATATAATTAATGGTTCCATTTTCACACTTACTTTTAATTCAAGATATTACCTCTTATAAAAACATCAATTGTTTGCATCATATCTTTAAATCATTAATATTTTCTTTCTAATTAAAAGACATTACCTTTTTTTATTTAAAACTAATCTTACAATCATTAATATATATCCAAAAATATCACACCATATTTTCAATTATTAATAAAATATTTTTAAAATCCATGTACGTTGTTCATAATAAGAAAATGTTAGTATAATACGTAAATATGAGTATATTAAATTATGTTAAATTAAAATTTAAAAAAATCAATAAATTAATAATTATATAAAAACATAATTGCATTATTAACTAATATTTAATAAATACCTAAAATATCTTATCTTTTAATCAATTTAAAATATATTTATTTTTAATTGAACATATTATCCTTTATGTGTACCTAAAATATCGTATCTTTCAATCATTAATATTTTTTTCTAATTAAAACACGTTACCTTTTAATTTAAAACATATTTTTGCAATCATAATCTTCCAATCATTAATATTTTTTTCTAATTAAATACATTACCTTTTAGTTTAAAAAATAAATGTACAATCATTAATGTATACCCAAAAATATGACACCATATTACTTTTAGATTTTTAGTAATTAATAAGAACCGTTAGATGTAATTATAAGATATATTTAATGATTAAATTAATTTACTAAATATTCATAGTTCAAATTTCGTTAACGACATATTTAACTTCAAATTTTATTTTATAAATTTTAAATCATGTAAATCATTTATTAAATTTACTTCAAATTTTATTAAATTAATATTAAAGTAATTTTTAAATTTAATGATTATATAAGAAAATAATTATAAAGTAAAATAAAATTTATAACATATCAAAAGAAATCCGTGCATTGCACGGGTTTTAAGCTAGTATATATAAATGATATAAATGTAATTTTATATTTCATGGAATAAAATATTGTGCTTAAAGCTTATATTCACATAGATTGATCGTAATGTTGTATTTTAAAATAAAATATGTTTCTTTAAGTAAACTGTTTATTAGTCATCAGTTCGAATTTTTTGGACATCCATCAATTGGGAAAAGTTAAACTTGACCGCCCTTTACTAACTGGCAATTAGTTCACTTTATTGCCAATTACTAATTAGCAATTATTTCACTTTATTGCCATAATTCTTACCATCTGTGTCATTTCATTTCTATGTTTCTTACTCTTATCTTCTTTAACCCTCTCTCTGTATTTCAAGTGCTTTTTGAGTGGATTTAATTAATCCCAGAGTTCAACATCAGGTATCTTCTTGTCTTAATTTCAAGTTATTTTTGAGTGGATTTAACCCCCAGAGTTCATCTCTTTATACACAAAGTCATACATATGTACATACAACACATACACATATACATGCACTTGGGGTTTCATAATTGGTATTAGTACTGATCATGGATTCTCATTCTCTTGTCTAATCGATTATGGTAATAAAGGACTGGGTAATGGGTTGAATTAGGTTAATGTTTTCTGTTTTGGGTTATAGTTTATGTTCTTCATATTTATACACACTTTTTCATGACTGTTTAATACACGAGTAAAACGAAATATCTACGTAAGTGGGTAATATTTTTATTCAATTTAGTACATGCTAATTTCCTGGTTATGAACTCTTATGTGCAAGGCTGTTTTCTTCATGGCTGGACGAAGACCAGTTGAGCGTAGAGGTCGTAGTGGGAGCCAATCAAGTCGTGTCGGGGATGGTGCTGGTTAGAGGGACAGAGGAGGTCGTGGTAGAGGCCGTGGCGGAGGTCGTGCAGGAGGAGGTCGTGATGGAGGACGAGGTGGGGATGAACATATTGATTATATGGAAGATACCAATTGGTTTTAGGATTTTTATCATGTAGAGGTAGACCATATTTTGAACAATGTGAACAATGTGGTTCATGTTAATAGTGGTTCAGGCCAGAGTGGTGCAGGAGGCCGTAGGGGAGGCCGTGGGGGAGGCCGTGCTGGAGGACAAGATCGAGCTGAAGACATTAGTCATATGGATGAGGAACACAGTGAGGACCACAATGAGGACCATAATGCGGATAATGGAGAGCAAGACAATGAGGAGGAACTCGCTGATATAATACTCCGTAGAGGTCGTGGTTATTCAGCTGGAAGATTTGGTGATTTCTCATCTCCGCCTCAAGTCATTCGCATAGCAAATAATGAGTAAGTACATGTACATGATTGGTAATTTTTATATTTCGTGCAAGGATATCTTTTTAAGTTTTTTACCCCTAAAAATGTTAATAAATTGATCTCACAAATTTGCAGAAATTAACCCTCATGGGATTCTTCTTTTTAGAACCTTGATAGGAAAATTTTGATGGTTCTTGGAAATAAATAGATGTTTATATATTTCTGCAATGTCGGGTTCCTCTAGAAATACATACTTAAATGTTGGAACACTCTAGAACAAATAAAAAAATGTTAGTTATTTCTCATGTACAATATTTAACTCGAAAGTAACATGAAAATATTTTTAACTTCAGGATAGATTCTGGTCCTGCCCATCGTACATTACTAGCTCTCATGCGTGTGCACTGGTTTGTGGGAGCATTTACTCGGACTGATGTTGATAGGATGCTCCCTAGATGGTGGGATGATGTTGCTGATGAGTTCTTTGTAAGTTACATGGTCTATTATAGATATAACATGTTTATAGTTATAAATAAATTTTATTTATAGACATAGATATGTTATATGTATATTTAGATATATATTTGAGAATGATTTTTCATTTGTCTTGTTCGGTAGAAATACAACACCTTTGATCTCCGTTATGCCACTGAAGCCCATGCTCGTGAGTCAGTTATATATAGCATGCGTGAAAATTTTCGTAAGATCATGAATAAAGAAAAGTCAAGAGCTATGAAGTCAGTGCATGATAAAGGAGGAAACTATGAGGACTACAAGCCTTTCTACTTTGATGAAGAAATCTGGAACAAGTTCTATGTGTGGTGGAGGAGTGAGCAATTTGGTAAGAGGTCAGTTGCTGGTAGGGGTGCTCGAGGGAAGGTCAAGGTCCCTCACACCTCAGGAGCCCGTTCATTTGAGGGACGTCGACGAGTAAGTCCAAACACTTTTTTTTTCATATAATTTTAGTTAATCTCCCCTGTGTCAAATATCACACACATTTTTCAGTTGCTTATTTTTTATCTCGGACCTAAATGTACTTTGATTCTTGGACCTAAATGTACTTTGATTCTTGTACAGGATTACTACAAAAAAACATAAGAAATATCCTGAACTTGTGGTGCACTACAAGGAAACACACGAATATCGTACCAAACCAAGTGTCCTCGTTACCCCGGAAGCCCAAGCTATACTGGTAATTATATATATGGTTAAGTTTAATTGTAATTAGTACGTATGAGTAATTTTCTGACATGGACTACTTCAACAAATACATGCCTAGTGTTCGATTTTATATATGTACATTAATATAATTTATAAACCCTTTCTTTCACTTATATTTTATTGTAGATTAATATAATTTTATATTACTTGTATAGCAACATGTAACACCCTCAATTCCATTACATACATAAACAAAAGAATTACAACTCTTAAACGATAACATACCATAATTTCGAATTGGTCCCAATTTTTTTTCTTACTTGCATAACACCAACTAACCAAAGGTTTACATTGTCTTAAGTTCAGAAAAGCTAATTATTACATCGCCTCTAATAACACGAAACTACACAAAAGCTACACAATTTAACCATCAATTTAGCCACACCCCTTTCACTTAAACCATCATGTGAGAGGGTTTTTTTACCATCTTCTGACCAGTGCTTTCCTCCAATTCCTCTTGTCTCTTGTAATTTCTTAATATTGGCTCTTAAAGACATCAATTATTTCTTATTTACACTTAAGGACCTTCATTGTAATTAAAAATATTAAAAAAAAGTCTAAACATGTATTTTCTAAATAAATAAATAAATGTATGCTAATATATATAATCCCCCTTATTATTATTATTATTATGAAATATAAATTTACCTTCCTTCTCAAAATAAAACTAAAACTGTTATCTAACCTACTCATTTTACACCACTAAATTACTTACTAATGTAACCAGAATAATACCAAAACTTTCCATAAGTAATAAATATATTTTTTTGTTCTCTTTTTGTATCTTTCTGTTTTCTTTTGTTCTCTTGTTTCTATGTCAGATATGAACTCTCTCTATTTGTTTGAATCCTGCAAAATAAACATAATTTATAAAGAATTTTCTCAGAACATCAATTTAGAGTCATGAGGCAAGAAACACTTCCACACCATTGCCAAAACAATAAAAATTATGAATTAAGTAAAAAATTCTAACTACTTAGTATCAATTTCCACAAACTGCATGCAAGAATATTATGTACAATCAGCATCAAAGCAAATGATCTTTTCAGTCTTGTAATTTCTTAATATTGGCTCTTAAAGACATCAATTATTTCTTATTTACACTTAAGGACCTCCATTATAATTAAAAATATTAAAAACAAGTCTAAACATGTCTTTTCTAAATAAATAAATGAATGTATGCTAATATATATAATCCCCCTTATTATTATTATTATGAAATATAAATTTACCTTCTCAAAATAAACTAAAACTGTTATTTAACTTACTCATTTTACACCACTAAATTACTTACTAATTTAACCAGAAAAATACCAAAACTTTCCATAAGTAATAAATATATTTTTCTGTTCTCTTTTTGTATCTTTCTGTTTTCTTTTTGTTCTCTTGTTTCTGTGTCAGATATGAACTCTATCTATTTGTTTGAATCTTGCAAAATAAACATAATTTATAAGGAATTTTCTCAGAACATCAATTTAGAGTCATGTGGCAAGAAACACTTCCACGCCATTGCCAAAACAATAAAAATTATGAATTAAGTAAACAACTCTAACTACTTAGTATCAATTTCCACAAACTACATACAAGAATATTATGTACAATCAGCATCAAAGCAAATGATCTTTTCAGTCTTGTAATTTCTTAATATTGGCTCTTAAAAACATCAATTATTTCTTATTTACACTTAAGGACTTCCATTATAATAAAAATATTAAAAACAAGTCTAAACATGTCTTTTCTAAATAAATAAATGAATGTATGCTAATATATATAATCCCCCTTACTATTATTATTATGAAATATAAATTTACCTTCCTTCTCAAAATAAGACTAATATCGTTATCTAACTTACTCATTTTACACCACTAAATTACTTACTAATGTAACCAGAAAAATACCAAAACTTTCCATAAGTAATTAATATATTTTTTTGTTCACTTTTTGTATCTTTCTGTTTTCTTTTTGTTCTTTTGTTTTTGTGTCAGATATGAACTCTCTTTCTTTGTTTGAATCCTGCAAAATAAACATAATTTATAAGGAATTTTCTCAGAACATCAATTTAGAATCATGAGGCAAGAAACACTTCCACGCCATTGCCAAAACAATAAAAATTATGAATTAATTAAACAACTCTAACTACTTAGTATCAATTTCCACAAACTACATACAAGAATATTATGTACAATCAGCATAAAAGCAAATGATCTTTTCAGTCTTAGTTTAACTACTCCAGATTCTTTGAGGAAGGAAATCAAATTTATAAGTAACGTTCAACTGAATTAGGTAGTTAACTTTGTTTTTCATGTGTAATTACATCTGATTTGCAAACAGGATCGTTACACGAAACTTTGCACTGAAAAGGGCGTTGATCCTAATACAACTCAGATAAAGATTTGGATAGAGGCAATCAATGGTCCTCGGAAAGATAAGATCGTTGGGTTCCCTTACCTTCGAGCTTCGGAAGTTCTAGGTATTATTTTTATCATACATGATGTTTGTACACGGTGTGCCCCCTAATGTAACATGCATGTGTACATGATTTGCATTAAATTAGCTATTTTTGCGTTAGCATAAAAATATATGATAAGTACTCATTTCTATTTACACAGAAATAAGGCAATAATTTATCTATGTTTCAAAATTGTTACCATTAGAATATGAAATAGTTGGGCTGCTCATATTTCAAGGATATAAGCTATTTTATCACTTTGTTGATCAATAAGTACACAGACCCGAACTGCTCGCCAGACAGGAGAAGAAGGTTCTGGGCGTTCCACAATGCAACGCATTCGCGATGACTTATTTATGGGGGTTGTGGATCAGACTGTTTCTCGCGCTCGAGAACATCCAGAAGAGTTCTCACTTAGTCCTGATGACGTACGCTTGCTTGCACATGAGCTTTTAGATGGTGACATGGAGTTACCACCTAACCACCCCTCACAGAGCGGACTGAGCGCGAGCTAATTCGTGTGATTATTGAAGTGCTCAATGACTTGTACAAGAGAAATGGACCAGGCAATAAGGTATTTATAACCTAGTCACATGTTCTTAGATTAGTTTTGATGTTTTTAATCTGTTAAAAATAATCATATTATGCTATATAATGCTAAGGACTGGGAAATGGGTTGAATTAGATGAATGCTCTCTATTTTGGGCTATACTTTCAATTTTTTATATTTCTACACACATTGTCATGAAAATCAATGTATAGGCACTCGTATATACAACTCATTCAACTAATAAATTCATTAAATTAGGGTTCTTAATACCTTGATAATGGGTTTAATTATGTTATGCTTTCTGTTTTGGCCGGGTAATATTATTTTCCCCATTTCATATCATGCAGAATTATGTAAACACTAGTACACACATGAATATGTAAACATGAGTAAAATTAATTATCAGTTTGTGTAAGTAATATTTGTACTGAATTTAGTATATGCTAAATTTATGCTTAATGCTTATTGTCATTTATGATGATTTATCTACTCATATATTAATTAAGCTATTTTTGTGCATATGACATTAACGTTATCATTAAGCATTTAACAAATGAAAATATTGGCTTTTCTTATATCAAGAGTTGATGTGCTACTCTAAGTATTAGTGTAGTAGCTTTATAAAACCTGAGAACTATTATAACTCCAATAGGTTATGGAATTGTCATGCGTATGGTAACTAATCTATATAAATTGTGAAGTATAAAATGTCTCTAAAATAAACTTTATTATGATAGGGCAAGGCGATCGAGGAAGCGAGGGATGCTCATCGTGAAACCCTAAAACCTTGTACTTTATTATGATAGGGTAATGATGATGCTGATGGCGACAATGCCAGGCCACCAACTCCTCGAGCTGCTCAAGGTGGTCCGGTCATAAACACTTAATGTGTTTTCGTATGTACAAGGTGGTCCGATCATAATGACTTAGTATATTTTCGTATTTTGTTAAATGTTGGGTACTTTCTTAATATACAATATGTTATGTTGGATGATCCGCCTTATTTTGCTAAGTCGGATGTATTTGGATGGTATATTATATGAATGATTATATGTATGCCAAGTATCCTATCCATAATGTTGGATTAAATGTCGTTTGGTAATATTGTTATTTTTAGATAGGATTTGTTATTACGATTTATGATTAAAATATGATGTTAGTGGTTTAGACTATTGAATAGCCATATTGGTTGCTGGTCTTGACAATTGAAAAGCCAAGTTGGTTGCTGGTTTTGAAAATTGAAAAGCCATATATTGGCTGGTTCTTACACAAAATAAGCAGGGCAAAAATTTCGGATGGCAGTAGTTGTGACGGAAGTTGTCACAAGTACTGAAGAAAAGGTGCATTGAAAGGCGTCATAAGTAAGTTTGTCACAACAATATTGTGACGGAAGTTGTCACAAGTACTGAAGAAAAGGTGCATTCAAAGGCGTCATAAGTAAGTTTGTCACAACAATGTTGTGACAACAAGTTCGTCACAAGTATCTTTTACAATTTTTTCATTTTATTTATTCATAACTTTAGTGACGTATATTCCGTCACAAGTAAATTTTATTTTCTTTTTCTTTTTCTTTTTCTTCAATATGTTATGACGATGGAGTTCGTCACAAGTATATATTATTCATTTTTTATTAGTTGAATAAAATAATAATATATTGTTTTGCGACGAATTATGTCACAAGTTAGATTATGTAATATAATAACGGGTTTGTGGATCCCACTTTAAACTTGTGACAAACCATGTAGCTTGTGACAAAAAACGGGGCTTGTGAAAAAATCTTGAACTTTAGACAGGATTATAAGTGACGAACGAAATCTGTCACAAGTAGACAATTTGTGATGGATTTAGGCTTAAAATTCCGTCACTATAAGACCTTTTTCTAGTAGTGTAGTAAGGGTTCCACTAGGTATTTAAAAAAATTCTAAGAGGATTTTTAAGGTGTTTTACAAGATTCGTGTTTTTTTTAATCAAAATCTTTAATAAATTTAATCTAATTGAAATTTTATTATAAAACATGAGTGTTTTTTTACAAAACTTGAGTAGAAATCAAACGTAGTATAATGAGTCAACATTCATGTTTGAGGTCAATCAAACACATTTAAGTGCTTTATACTAGGATTCAACGCGATTGCAGGACCAACCTCCAAATTCTAATTCTCGGCCTATAAATAGATAAAGAGAAGAAGGTTTAGAGATTAACTTACATTCTCTACACACTCTTATATACACCCTCCTCACATTTCGATTCTAGTACTTCAATATCTTCCAAAAACTACTTTTATTCTCATACCGGAGGCATTATGGGGCTCAGACCTTAGAGTGGGTGTCAACCCAAGTACCACATCGTTAAGATAAAGAAAAATTATCTTATCTTAAATATTAATATGATTCCTTTTGGGAGGAGCCCAAAAACAAATCCAACGGCCTGAAACAGACAATATATATCATATTAATGTGGAGTTAATGGGTGTTGCGCGGCCCAACAAGTGGTATCAAAACCGATGGTTTAGAGGTTGATCCTGAGGTTGCGGGTTGCAAGAGTTGTGTGGTGTGGGAGGCTCTCCAGAATTATGATTGAAGATCTTGGACGGCTTGTATGTCGAAAGTCTTCATGACACTGAGGTGGTCGAGCGGCGTGTCTTGTAAAATGAGGAGCCACAGATGAATACTGGCGGTATAAGGGTCACAAGATTGGTGGTTCTTGGATTGAGTGAAGATTTAGAGTGAGTGTCAACCCAAGTCCCACATCGTTAAGATAAAGAAGAATGATCTTATCTTGAATATTAGTATGGGGCCTTTTGGGATGAGCCCAAAAACAAATTCGTGAAGGCTTGGCCACGGCCTAGAGAAGACAATATCATACTAATGTGGAGTTAATGGGTGTTGCGCGGTCCAACAAGACCCACCTCCGATGTTTTGTAGAGTCCCAACCACCAGTTTTACCTCTTCCGAGCATGGAAACGGTGAGGAAGCACCTGTTTGGGATCTAGAGTTATCAACAAGATTGCCAAAACGGTTTGAGATCTTAAATTAAATCTTTATTATGTAAATCAACGATGGATATAGTGTTCTCTTAGGTTTTTTTTTTTGACGAAAAGCTGAGATTTTATAACGTACTCAAATCCATGGAAATACATTGTTGAATCGAAGTAGGAACAGAATTCCTATCGATTATACGACCGGACAAATAATATGATTCCCGAGCTAAAAGATGGGCTACCATATTAGCAGATCGTTTTACGAAAAACAAACTAACGTTGTTCAACCGATGAAGTGTCCTACGGCACTCCTCAATAACCGACCCAAAGTAGGATCGCATAGCTACTTGGCTTCTGATAGCTTGCACCACACCAAGACAGTCAGTCTCCACAGTAGCGTCATGCCAACCTCGAGTCTCCATCCAACTGAGGGCCTCCTTAAACGCCATAGCCTCTGCCAAAAGGGGTGTGACCATGATCGGATAGAAAATTGCTTTAGCTTCAACAAGGTCTCCACTGCAATCTCTAGCCACCATACCGAAACCAACTCCCTGTCGATCCTCAAAAACAGCTGCATCAACTGATACCTTGACTTTGTTTGGTTGAGGCTTAACCCAAGTGCAAGCTCCATCTCCTTCTTGAAGAGGCTGAAGAGGAGTAACAAACAATCTATTTTGGGTTGCTTTCCACTGTGCAAGATACTGCCTTGCTGCTGCTACTGTTTTAAGAGCCGAAGTAGTTTTTTGATTCCAGATGAGATCATTCCGTGACCTCCAAAGAGACCAACACAACATAACTATCTCAGCATGCTTCCTAGAGTCCACTGTACTGAACACCCTCAATAGCCAAGAATTAAAAGAAGGGGCTTCGAAAAAATTGATACCTGGTAAGAGCAACAGCCAACTTTGTTGTGCATACTGGCAGGAAACCAGGCTGTGTAAAATCGATTCCTCCTCTAGTTGACACACTGGACAGATAGAGTTGACTGGCACTCTTTTAAACTGAAGTTGCACTAGAGTTGGAAGGCACGCAGACAATGCTCTCCACACCAAATTCAAAGCTTTAGGCGGAGCTTTTATATGCCATAATAACTTCCAGATTTCATCACGGTTCTCTTCGTACCAACTACCTCTCTGGGCTTGTAATAATCTATAAGCTGATTTTACAGAATAGTTCCCTGACTCCTCCAAGCTCCAGAACAAAGTGTCATCACAGCTCGAAGCTGCAAGAGGAATTGCTAGCACAAGTTCCTGATCTCTCTCATTCAAAACATCACTTACCACCTCTAAATCCCATTCCTTCGAGTCAATGCACATTAGATTTGCAACTGTTTTACCTTGTAATGGCTCTGGAGAAGAGGTAATATAAGGATGCACATCGCCTAACAGCCAAGGTTGATCTAAAATTTGAATTAAAGATCCATCACCCACTTTCCATCGAATACCATCAGAAATTAACTGCTTGGCCTCTAAGATGCTTCGCCATATGAAACTTGGATTGTGACCCAACTGAGCGTGAAGCACATTTGAATTTGCATAATACTTGGCTTTGTACAACTTCGACACTAGACTGTGAGGATTGGTAGCTAATCTCCAGAGCTGCTTTCCTAGCAGAGCAATGTTAAAATCTCTAAAATGTCGAAACCCCATACCACCAACATGTTTATGCATAGCCATTCTGTCCCAGCTCATCCAGTTAATCTTCGAGTTACTTGACTGAATCGAAGTCCACCAGAATTTTGAGAGAGATTTCTGAATATTACTTGTAATCTCCAGGGGAAGAAGGAATACGCTCATTGCATAGGAAGGCATAGTTTGGGCCACATGTTTGACTAGAATCTCTTTCCCAGACCTCGAGATGCAATTCGTTTCCCACATCTGAATCTTGTCATTCACTCTATTTTTCAAGTACCCCAATAAAGCTGATTTGTTTTTGCCGATTACGTTTGGTAATCCAAGGTATGTTGAATGATCATTAGCCTCAGGCATCTGCAGAACTTGGCCAACTGCTTCTCTGTTATATCTCAACACATTGGAACTATAGAAGATCGAGGACTTTGCTTTATTCACCTGTTGTCCTGAGGCTTTTTCATAAATACGCAGCAACTCTACCACACTAGCAGCCTCAGTCGAGTCAGCTTTACAAAATAAGTAAGAGTCATCCGCAAAAAACATGTGACTGATCGTTGGAGCCCTTCTACAAATTTTCACCCCATGAATACGCTTTTGAGACTCGAATTTGCCCAAGAGAGCTGATAAGCCTTCCACACAAATGATAAACAGGTAAGGGGAGAGGGGATCCCCTTGTCTTAAACCCCTAGTTGGTCGAATTGGCCCAATTTCGTGCTCCCCATGAATAATCGTGTACACCACTGAAGTTACACATTTAAGAACCAAGTTAACCCACCATTGAGAGAAACCCATCTTCAACAAGATTGCTCGTAAAAATTCCCATTCTATACGATCATAAGCCTTGGACATGTCCAGTTTCAAAGCCATGTACCCATCTTTCCCAACTTTTCTACCTCTCAGATAATGCATAATTTCGTATGCGATCATAATGTTGTCAGAAATGAGACGGTTTGGGATAAAGGCACTTTGAGTATCAGACACCACCTTATCCAACATCACCTTCATGCGATTAGCCAATACCTTCGTGATTATTTTCATAATGACATTGCATAAAGCAATAGGCCTGAGCTCACCTACTACTGTCGGGTTTTTCTTCTTTGGAATCAAGACAATGTTTGTGTCGTTAAGGCCTCGAGCTAACTCCCCTGTAGTGAAGAAATTCTTTGCTAAAATAAAGATATCCTCACCCACAATATGCCAGTGTTTTTGAAAAAATGCTGGAGTCATTCCATCTGGCCCCGGAGCTTTGTCGGGGTGCATTTGGAACAACGCAAACTTCACCTCTTCTCTTGTTAATTCCTTGTTAAGCTCCTGGTTTTGCTCATGAGAAATAGACTGAGGGACACAATTCACAACTTCATCATACAGAACCTGATCTGCAGTAAACAGATTGACATAATAATTGCCAACAAGATCTTTTAATCCGGTGTTCCAGTCCTGCCATGTACCTGAATCATCCTTCAACTTCGTGATACAGTTTGTACGTTGTCTTTTATTACAAGAAGCATGAAAATACTTTGTATTCTTGTCACCAGCATTAAGCCACAGTTGTTTGGACCGCTGCCGCCAGAAAATTTCTTTCTGATCAAGGATGAAGAAAAGTTGCTGCTTTGTATCTTTGTACTCCTGCATCGAGTTCACATCACGTCTTCTACGGAGCGCCTTCAGCTTTTGGTGGCATTCTTTTATTCGCTTGTTGAAACAGCCTGTAACTTCCTTACCCCATTCTCCTAGATTTTCAGCACAAGCTTGAATTTTCTGTTGGATATCAGAGGTTGCATTCGCTTCCCAATTGTCTCGAATAATTACACTGCATAAAGGTTCTGTCAACCATGCGTTTTCAAACTTGAAACGCCTTCTACGAACACCCGAGCCAGTGCAATTTGGCTCAAGAAAAATAGCAGTATGGTCTGAGGGAGATCCTTCTAAATTATAGAGCTTAGCAAAAGGAAATATATCAAACCAACTTGAAGAGACTAGAGCACGATCTAAACGAATTTCCAGCCAAGAATCGGTGTCTCTACCCCTCTCCCAAGTGAAAGGATGACCAATCAGATCCATATCACGAAGACTAGTATCCTCTAAAGTGTCATTAAAACCATCAAGGAGCCATTGAGGGTAGGGAGCTCCTCCCTTTTTATCCACTTGTGAGGAAATATTATTTATGTCACCAATAACGCACCAGGGAAGGTTTGAGTCCCGAGCTAAATTCCTCAGTAACTCCCATGTTTTTCTTCGCTGACTTCTATTAGGCTCACCATAAAAACCTGTCAGGCGCCAAGGTTGATCACCTGGCCTCAAAACCTGAACATCAATGTGGTTGCTAGACATACTAAGGAGTTGAACCTGGTCTTGGCTTCTCCAAAGCAAAGAAAGGCCTCCACTTCGACCTTGAGCTTCAACTACTAGCATACCCGGAAACCCCGTACGAGATCTCACCCATTCCATCCTCTCCTTATTACTCAAAGTTTCACATAAAAATACAAAATCAGGCCGCTGTTGACGAATAACGTCCTTAAGGAACTGAAGCTTCCAAGGTGGACCCATCCCTTGGCAGTTCCAACTCAGGATACTCATGAGGACGGGCGGGACTGCAAAGCAATACCCGCCAATAACAAGTTTTTTTGGTTCTGTTGCTCATTCAGTATACTATCTTCCATCACAGTTTCCTCCTCGTTTGGGCCAAGTATCATATTCTCATATGAGTTTTCAACCTCATGGGTCTGCCTTCTTCTTTTTGGGCCCGAAGATATGAATTCATTATTGCCCATGTTGTCCAAATCCACAGTTGTATTGTTCCCAAAAAGAGTTATTTCCGCCTTTGAATTTTTATCCTGGGATCCACCATGCACTCCTTGATTTTCGCTGTTTGCTATCATAATCCCTTGTGATCTGTTATTCCCATTAGGTTCAAATTTTTCGTGATCAGCTGTGTTTAGCGCGCCATTCACGGACTGTGATTTATCAGTTTCTTCCTCCCCTGTTCTGTTCACCCCCCGATGCTCCACCTGAGCGCAACCACTTGCTACCCATTGTGTATGATCGTCGTTTGGGATCTGCTCGCATCCAAGAACCATAAGGTTTCTGAATTTCATCTCCTTGGACATCAAAGAGTTTTGCACAGAATTTATCGCTATGGCCAATTAAACCACATATAAAACAGAAGGTAGGCACTGCTTCGTACTTGAATGTAACCCAGCACCATTCCGTCGGACTTTTCCTTAACCTCATACGTCTTTTCAGAGGAACGTCTAATGGGATTGAAACTCTTACACGGAAATGCTCTCTCCAAACCCCCACAAAGTTATTGGCATCCATTTCAACAAACTTACCAAGATGGTTGCCAATGTCTGTAACAACACGTTGAGACATGAATTCTGTTCCTAAGCCATGTAATTGCACCCAGATTTCCAAGGTGTTAATCGGCAATGTACGTGGATCCATTCCTTCTCTGAGTCTCTCAAATACCAGATGAAATCGACCAAATGTCCAGGGGCTACCATCACAAACTCGTTTGATATCAATTTCATGGTAAAATTGAAATAAAAAACGATTTGAATCTAGTTGTTTCACGTACATTCCTTTCCCCGGGCGCCACAGAGACGCCATTTTGTGCTGCATGGCCTGAAAATCAATAGTTGAATCCGTTAAGAACTTTCCCACTAAGCACCAACGTGTGTCAATCTCGCTGCATATCTCAGAGTCTTTCGCATAATTAATTTCCTCCTGATCCTCATCTTCAATGGAGAATCTCGCAAAACTCTCCTCCATTTCTCGATTAGCATGACCTTGTCCCTCCATTGATAAAACTTAAAGCTGAAAAACAGGACTTGAACCAGGCCTTGAAGCTAAAATGAATAAAGACGTTAACCAGAGAGAAATCTTCAAAAGACAAGACCACTTTTTAAGAAAGAAAGAATTTTTGGAGAGAAGGAATATTCTCCACTCCCACGAGTTACAAGAGAGAATATTTCCAAGGCACGTGAAAAGAAAATATTAGAATGTAAATAACAAGAAAGTAGGAAGACCAAACACTCTTATCCAGACGTAGACTCGGTGTCCAAAAAGCATGGGTGGATTACACCTGCAATGACTCCGAGTTGCTGATTTGACTCAGCTCTTCTTTGTTCTTGTAGATATACAACTTTTGCATCTGTAATGGAGAGCTGCTATTCTATTCTTTTGAATGAGTAGGCTTACAACGAGGTTGACCGGGGGGATGCAAAAGAGACGACGGCAAATGAAGAAAAGAGACGCGAACTTTAAGCTGGGATTGGGAAGAACTTACAGAAGCTATAATGAAGAAACAACTTAGTAGAGAATCGCAGACTTATAATGACAAAACGAACCAAACTTACTTTCTAACCATGTCAATAGACAAGACATATCTCGTTTTGTTAATCCGGTGGTGGTTTTAGAATAGCTTTTGGAATTGCTCTTAAACACATAAGAGTCTTTGAGATTAGTTCCATGACTTGAGATGCTCCACGAAATTCCACAGGGAGACCTGTTGGATTGAATACGGATCTTTACCTGTACTCATCTTTGTCCCATTAGTACACAGGGTTCTCCATCATCTCGGTCTTTCGATTCAGTAAAACACCATGGTTGTGTATCTGGTAGGTTTTGGTAGTTGGTGAGGTTTTGGTTGGTGAGTCCTAGTTGGAGTCTACGCGTCTACCAAATAGTTTAAGAGTACAAAAGATAGTGTTCTCTTAGGTTAGTTTCTTGGCTAAATGAGTTTGGGTAATGTTATATTTTTGCAGGTTTTTGTTGGACAATTGCTTCGGTTACTTGCATGGGATACCATCTTTGTATACAGTGCACCACTAATAATATAATTCTTTCGACCCAGGAACTTGTGGATAAAATATGCATTTACAATCATGATGTGTAGTGGTAGACTTCGATGTGTGTGCTATGAAGGCAATCCTATCGATGACTATTCATGGTGCCATTTTAATGGGCCATCGTTTGAGCGGAGCAACCCATTTGTAAAGAGATGGTGGGACTTCGATCCATCTATGAAGCTAATAAACTTCGTTTAAAGTAAAAGTTATTTGTTGTAATTAATAGATAAACTAAGTATTTGTTTAATATTTCTTTGTAATATTAGGAAAAGTTTATTTTTTGTATCAATATATATTAAAATTTTTAGGTAATAGCATTATATATTATGTAGATTTGTATATGTTTAATACCACATATATAGCTAATATTTTTATTACTTAAAATTAAATTAACAAAAATATTAGAGATATTTTTCGATTATTTGATGCATTAAATTACATAAAATATTAAAATTGTTACTTCATAATTTAAACTTCATGATTTAGTATACTGATGATTAATGTACGTTTATATAAGAAGTTACATGTTTATGTATTTTTTCCTAGTATGAAAACATTACTTTTTTGTTCCGTTTAAGTTGCATCTTAATTTTTTTTATGTTTACTCAGTTTTATGATCACATTTCTCCAACAAATAAAACAAATAACTTTATGTTAAACCAATCATAAATATTTAATTGTAAAGTTAACACATTTTTTGGTGACTGAGATTTTTGGAAGATGGACTGATTTAGACTCATATATGAGTATTGTAGAAGCTATGATGAAACAACCTCTTGTTGCTGGCATGCGATTAACTACGAGATTTTTACTCATGATGGCGAGGTTATTTTGTTTAAAGTATATGTAGGAAGTATAGAGCAAGAATATACTTGAAATAAAGATTATAACAAGAAAATACTGAAAATAATTTGAGACACGTGAAACCCACGCTCGCCTTAAAACAGATAATCCCCTTCTATATGGTGCTTGAAGGTGTGTTGTGGCTTCCAACTCCTAGGATACAACGAATTGAGGTGATCTTAAGTACTTGAGACCCGCCTCCTACAAACCGACAAATACGCCTTCTATCTCACAAAAGCAGAACCTAGAGCTCAAATATGAGTATGCTAAAATTTTATAAAAGCATGAGGGATTTTTTTTTTTGTCAACAATGAAGCCAAGGTCTCCTTACATAGGAGTAAAAGAAATGTAACTTCTCAAATGTTATAACTTTGTAACCTCCACCATAATAATCAATTAGAATAATATCACATTATAATGAAAGTTACAAAAATTAATACATATGAGTTACAAAATAAAAAATAAGGAGCAATTAATTTTTATTCATAAAAATAGACCAACAGTATATAGTTTCCCTAAGCTTACCTATAATTTGACAACATTTAACTATTTATGTATATTTTAGAAAATATATTACGAAATACTAGGGGACGAATTTAAATGTCTTCATGCTGTGGTGGTGGTCGCCATGAACTTAAGTGCAGACTATTTCATGGGGACCCATGTGGGAAAAATCCGATTACGCAAAAGTATGATGTGATGAATTGTTCGATTTTTCCAGACCTACTGGAGATTAACTGACTGAACATATGTATTAAGTATCTTTTAATTGCTTATGTAATTGATGTAAGTTTAAGTAATCGTTAACAAATCCGTAATGAGTAGTAGCATGTGCACTTAAGTTTGAATTGTAGTAATGAAGGTGAGTGTAACACCCCAGTCCCACATCGAAAAGATATTGGACTTTAGTTCAGTGTATAAGCAAAAGTAATACTACTAAGTGCACCAACAAATCATGATCTTTTGAGGGCATGTGGTAGGCTTGTGAACTACCTATGTTTGTTGCATTTGGGCTAGTATATTTTGTCTTATTTTCGATTCAGAATCAGGATTCGACCTAATTTTCGAAAAAGGCTCGGGATTTGACCCAGATTATCACATATGGTATCATAGCCGACTCAAAAAAGTTTGATTCGTCAAGTTGACGGAGGTGGGGACACGAAGACTGGTGGTATTATCCCACAATGGACAGAGGTCCGAAGGTGGGGACACGAAACCAGCCGGTATTATCCCACAATGGCTAGGGAGGTACGATTTTGGACCTATGGGATATCTGGGGACATGAAACCAGCCGGTATTATCCCACAATGGCTAGGGAGGTACGATTTTGGACCTATGGGATATCCGCTTAGGCTTAATGAGGATGTCAAGAGTTTAAGTGGGGCAGTTTGTAACATCCCAGTCTCATATAAGCAAAAGTAATACTACTAAGTGCACCAACAAATCATGAACATTTGAGGGCCTGTGGTGGGCTTGTGAATTACCCAAATTAGTTGCATGTGGGCTAGTTCACTTTGACTTATTTATGATTCGGAATCGGGACTTGACCTGATTTTTGAAAAATACTCAGAATTTGACCCGGATTGTCTTAGTGAGCAAGATTAATATATTCATGGAAGAGTTCTGCAACAGTTTATTTTGGGAGACGGGGAGGCTTGAGAACATTACTCAAACTTAAATTAATTACTTAAGCAATTAAAAGATACCTAATACATATGTTCAGTCCGCCAATCTCCAATAGGTCTGGATAAATCAAACAATTGATCACATCGTACTTTTGCGTAACCAGATTTTCCCCACATTGGTCCCCATGAATTTCTAATGATAAAATAGTCATCACTTAAGTTCATGGCAACCACCACCACAACATGAATACCTTTAAATTCGTCCCCTGGCATTTCGTAATATATTTCCTAAAAAATACATAAATAGTTGTTGTCAAATTATAGGTAAGCTTAGGGAAAGTTTATAATTTAAATAAAAATAACCTCTCCATCATGAGTAAAAAATCTTGTAGTTAATCGCATGCCAACAATAAGAGGTTGTTCCATCATAGCTTCTGCAATACTCATCTATGAGTCTAAATCAGTCCATCTTCCCAAAATCTCAAAGTCACTAACCTTAAATCTAGAATACTAGAAAAGAATTTCAAAAAATGTGTTAATTTTACAATTAAATATTTATGATTTGTTAAACACAAAGTTATTTATTTTATTTGTTGGAGAAATGCGATCATAAAACTTAATAAAAATAAAAAATTAAGATGCAAATTAAACTGAACAAATAGTTATGTCTTCATACTTGAAAAAAAACATAAACATGTAACTTCTATTTAAACGTGCACTAATCATAAGTATACTAAATCATAAATCATGAAATTTAAATTGTAAAGTAACAACTTTAATAATTTATGTAATTTAATGCATCAAATCATCCAAAAATATCTCTACTATTTTTGTTAATTTAAGTTTAAGTAATAACAATATTAGCTATAATTAAATATTTAGAAATCTATATAATATATATTGGGCTTAATGATCCTATAGTTAATTATAGGAGAATTTCCTACAGTTAACCACTGAAATAAAGACACGTCACATATTTTTCTAAATAAAAACACACATCATTAATGCCCCTGCGGGGCCCTTATAAATAAAAGGTAACAATCAAATAATTTTAAAGGTTAACTTTAGGAACTTTTCATATATAGTTAACTATAGGAACATTTTTCTCATATATATTACTATTACCTAAAAATTAAATAATAAATATTTACACTTATATATATATATATATATATATATATATATATATAAAAATTTTGATACAAGAATAATTTTTTCCTAATAGTATAAAGAAATGTTAAACAAATACTTAGTTTTTCTAATAATTACAACAAACAACTTTTACTTTTAACAAAGGTATATTACCTTCATAGATGGATCGAAGTCCCGCCATCTTGCTACAAACGGGTTGCTCTGCTCAAATTGTAACCCATTGAAATGGCATCATGAATAGCTATTGATAGGATTGCCTCCATAGTACTCATATCAAATCCTACCACCATATACATCATGACTGTAAATGCGTACTTTATTAACTAGTTCTTGGGTCGAAAGAATTATACTTTTAGTGACGCATTGTATACAAAGATGATATTCCATGCAAGTTACCGAAACAATTGTCCAACAACAATATGCAATAATATAATATAATTACACAAAACTCATTTAGCCAAAAAAACTAATATAAGAGATCACTATATCTACAACTGATTTACATAATAAAGATTTAATTTAAGATCCTAAACCGTCTTGGAAATCTTGTAATAAGTTTGAAATGTATTCTATTACCTTGCATAGAATCTTTACGTATAAAATACTGAAATGTGATTGATTGACCAAACCACACATGTTATTAATTAAATTAAAATTAATAAAAATTTGAAATCGTAAGTTACTTACCACATTTTTGTTAATGGAGAATAGATGTATCAAATTTTTCTGGATCGTATAGACCCAAATAATATCCTGTTAAGAGAAATTAATATTAAGAATCCATCACTAATTTTTTTGAAAAATCAATAATTAAAAAGATATAAAATAATATAAGTTAAATAAATGTATATTTATACCTCATTATTGTTGTGGTTATAGAAGGATCGAGATTGAGGCTGCACCACGATACATGGGTTGATACATTATCATATATATCATAAATTATATTGGTATATGATAATTAAAATGAACAAAACTGCATATATGAATATAGTTTTGACTTGCTCATTTAAAAAGGAGATGCTGATTTATTTATTAAAACTTAAACTTCAATCTCGGTTTGGATTAACAAACCACTTTTATTTATTTAATCCGACACATATAAATATATAATTACATAAATAAAGCATTCGCAAAAATAAAAAAATATTGAGGTCTGTTAACAATAATTACTGTTACGCCATATTTTCGGTTGCCTCTAATATCTCCCAAATTTCCAAATATGAATCTAATAATAATTAACTTAATCGCCAGGTTAATTATTTTCTCTCTCTGAAACGAGGAATTATCTCCAATTAATGATAGAAATATCTCCAAACGATATCCTTCAAATCAGGAAGGTATCTTAATGCGAATATAATTTAAAGAGATAAAATCTACAAATTCCCAAAATACATCCCTTAACAATCATAGGGATTAAAAACCAATCCTTTTAACAGAACTGCGTTGGCTTGATCCTTGTAAATATAAGGTACGCAGGCATCTTGAAAAAGGATCCGACACATCTAACAAGTCGAGACACCTCTCAAGTCCAGCCCCAAACATCCAAAATCCCAAATCCCCCTATTTTCATAATTTCGTTATTCCAGCAACCTCCGAAATCTGTTATCATCAAATTCCTCCGTTAACAATTGGCGCTAGAAGGAGGGGATTATTTATTGATTGTGGAGGACAATCAACTCACACGCGTGGGGGGTTATTATGGATCTGGAGTTGCTGTAATGGAGGAGCTAAGCGGTGGAGGCGGTGGATCTATTCTGAAATAAGATAAGTTTTCTTATGATTTTGTCCATACAAGTTAATTATCTTATAAAATTCGTAGTATATTCAATACATGTCGGATTTTGATGATTTTTAATGATTCGGAAAGCTTGTTAAATTTCCTATAACTTTCGTTCTTTGAGTTTTCTCAGATTATATCTCGATCTATTCTCGAAATCACAAAAAACAATCAGATCTCGTTTTTCAGCATCGGGAAACAGATCAGCAGACGTTTTATTTAATTCCCGATTCGTTATAAGTCCGTTTTTGATGAGCCATATATCATCGGAAAGGTTTTTTCGTTCTCTACAACTTTCGTGTTTTGTGTTTTCCAAGAAAAAATCGTTTAGATTGTCAAAAACGTCAAAAACAGATCTGGGCAGAATTTGAATTGCGAAGATTTTAAAGATTTTTGGTGTAATCTTCGTGGTACATGATTTTGGAAGACTCTTATTCGAAGATTTTATTATTTTGGAAGGCCTTCCATTGTGGGGGTAATATTTTGGAAGATCATCTTTTCTAGGGATAAATTTTGGAAGGCTCTTGTTTGAAGAGTTAATTATTTTGGAAGGCCCTCCTTTGTATGGGTAATATTTTGGAAGACTTTTATTCGAAGAGTTGATTTTTTTGAAAGACCCTTCAAGTGTTGCTGAAATCTTTTTTGGAAGAATCTTGGGATATTGATATGACTTTGGGAAGATGACCTCCTCTAAGGAGGGTCTCCCTTATTTTTTTTGTGTTAGACGACCTCCTCTAAGGAGGGTCTTTGTGATTTATTTAAAAGACGATCTCCTCTAAGGAGAGTCTTAGTGAAAATGAAGCAAACTTCGGAAAGTCCACCTCCTGTGAGGAGGGATATTTCTGGAATGGGGAACGACCTCCTTTGAGGAGGGTATCCCAAATTACCAAAGTCCTTGCAAAAACCGTACTTCCGGGGGGGATGTCCGTACTTCCGGCTCCTCATCAAGGCACGAACTTCGGGAAATCCACCTCCTGTGAGGAGGGATATTTCTGGAATGGGGAACGACCTCCTTTGAGGAGGGTATCCCAAATTACCAAATCCTTGCAAAAACCGTACTTCCGGGGGGGATGTCCGTACTTCCGACGTCTCATCAGGGTTCGAGCTTCGGAAAATCCACCTCCTGTGAGGAGGGTATTTCTGGACAAAAATGGTCTCGTTTGAGGAGAGTACTAATGATCTCCTTTGAGGAGAGTATTATAAAATTCTGAGGAAAATGACCCCCTTTGAGGGGGATACCCTCTAGAAGACATGGTAGATATGACATTTTCGACTAGATGTTGCTCAAAATGTTTTGCACGACTCTGCGAATAATGCTTTGATGGCTCTCCAAAATACATTTTCTTACACATACAAAACTTATTATTTACATATCGCATATTGTCTTATTTACATCTACATGCATATTACGGGCACCTTAGTGCTCCATATTTTTTACTAATCTTCCTCTCCTAGCTGTTTCAGTGACTCAGAAAATTTGGAAGATCGAACCATGCTTAGTTCTCCACTGCAGCAAGCTACAATGAAGAACTGGGGGGTAGTTGTTACCCCATATTTTCGGTTGCCTCTAATATCTCCCAAATTTCCAAATATGAATCTAATAATAATTAACTTAATCGCCAGGTTAATTATTTTCTCTCTCTGAAACGAGGAATTATCTCCAATTAATGATAGAAATATCTCCAAACGATATCCTTCAAATCAGGAAGGTATCTTAATGCGAATATAATTTAAAGAGATAAAATCTACAAATTCCCAAAATACATCCCTTAACAATCATAGGGATTAAAAACCAATCCTTTTAACAGAACTGCGTTGGCTTGATCCTTGTAAATATAAGGTACGCAGGCATCTTGAAAAAGGATCCGACACATCTAACAAGTCGAGACACCTCTCAAGTCCAGTCCCAAACATCCAAAATCCCAAATCCCCCTATTTTCATAATTTCGTTATTCCAGCAACCTCCGAAATCTGTTATCATCAAATTCCTCCGTTAACAATTACCACAACGTTAGCATGGTCCCCATTTTTCCTACTTGCATATTTATTCGAAAGTTTCAAATTCTAACACAATCGATTTCTCAAACTCATTCTCATAGGATGAAGGCCAATTTTTTAAAACTTGTACATAGATCGCGTTCTTTTGATCCTTATTTTCTTTTGATTTTTATGCTGATGAATCAATTGAGTTGACGAAAAAATTCTTGTTCATCCTAAATTTATTTTCAAAATACGATAATTGATAATAATTTAATATTTTTTTTACAACATCATACAATTTTTCTTAAGGATTAAACTTTTTTAAAAATGGTGTAAATTTCTAAAAATTGCTTACTTCCTTTGAAAAAAAATTATTATTTTCTAAATGAAATGTTTTCTAAAAATTTTCATTAAATTTTTAGAATAATCAAATACCGAAAACATAAACATTATTTTCATATTTTTCAAAAAATAATTTTCACACAAATATACATAAGGCTGTAAATTGATCTTAACTATCTAGTATCTCGTTTTATACCTGGATCGAAAAAATGTACACGTCTCAGCTTCGTTTTATAAATAATCAAAATCTGGCGAAAAAATTAAACTCATATTAAATATGATCCCTAATAAAATATGATACCGAATATGAGCATTTATATACTCGCTTAGATTATATCTCATGTTATTCTTAATTAATAAGTTGATCATACCCGAATATTATTGATCTATATTCGGCTCATACCCAAATATAAATTATTTTTTAGTTTGTTACATTTATAATTAAATTGTACATTATAATTATTTAATATCATTTATGACATTAAATTTTCATAAAATACAAGTTATCCACCCAATTAATTATCATCATATACTTAATAGATCATTTACTTAAGTTCTAAATTCTTGGTTATTATATTTTTATAGCATTGTATTTATTTTAAAATAAATGATTATTTATGTAATTTAAATAAAAATGATGTCCAATGTTAATGGACCATATTTGATTCGTATTCGATGAATTACAAACTACCCGGTTTAAAAAAAAAGAAAATACAGTACTAACTCATATTCGGTTCAGATCCGAATCTTTAATATCTGGAATCTGTTTCGATCCGAATAAAATTATCCGAACCCAAATCTGAACACGATTAAATAAAATGATCCGATAGTGGGATCATTTTACAGTCCTAAATATACACACAAAAAATTATTTTCGACAGATGAACAAAACCCTTGTTGCTAATAAACAAAAATAATACAATTTACTTTTTGTTTAATTTTAAGATAACTTTAAACAAAAAAAGAAAATTCTATGATAACCAATTATCTGATTTTTAATTATTTACTAAAACTAAAAATTACATTAGAAATTCATTAAAACATTAATAAGACTACCCGAGTTTATACATCTCTCTCTCTCTCTACCCCTTTACGGCCGTCGTTGTCGCTGCCGCCGGTGGAGGTAGACAACCACAACAAGGAATTGTGCGTACACATCTTGAGATCTCCAATCGCTTCTCTAAAGCCGAACTGTTGGTACTCCATCTCTTTTTACCCACACACTTCAATTTATGTAGTATGTTTAATTGTTAGTTAATCGATTAATAGTCATCTAAATCTATTGGTGATCTTTATTATGCATATTTATTCTAATTTTATGTTAATTAAATATTTCAGGAAACAATGAAGAAATTGCTCCAAAAAAATATTCATCATTCATTTGTCTTGGATTCCAGTCCAATACAAATGCAAGGTACATAATGTGTTTACTATTATGGTCTGTGTTGGTAAAGTATTTTGTCGATATTATGTTACTGATATGTTGGCGGTGATCCGGAAGTAGACCAAACATTTATTTTGTTTTTAAAAAAGGAATGGGATATCGAGTGACCAAGTGCTTAGCAAAACATATTTAATGATAGTAAAACTTAGGATAAATTAATATACATCAGGCTCGTATGCCTAACGGACCATTTCAGATTTCGAGTACAAGTTTAATGCTAATTAGTAGGAAATTAAGAGTACTTATTCTAAAGCTACCTAACACGGAATTAGGTTTAGGTAAAATTGGAAAGTTATCGTGCATGTGCATGTAGTTTTGGATAATACGTTACTGATATGTTGGCCATGATCCGGAAATAGACTAGACATTTATTTTTCCATTAATTTGTATGATGGTAGAAAATGGAAGTAATTTGGATAGTGAATTACCGATACAGTGAAACTGGGATTAAGCGAAAATGCAATAAAGGACAAGCAAATAGTTAGGCCTCCGATGGTTATCATAATGAACACACAACTTTAGAGAGATGACAGCGGAAAGGTAAATGTTTTTTATATGCTATTAGATGATGCACCCTTAATTTTTTGAGTGACAAATCTAACTTCCGGTGGGAGGATGATGATCAACCTTTTTTGTCTGTGTTCCTTGTGCCTTACCGTTTTTTACTTACTATTGCATTTTCAGTGGGTTGGAATGGGAAGTAACGAGCTTCTTGATTACTTTAGTGGTTATGAAGCCGTGAAGGCACGACACTCCTATGACCCGCAGGGGCATCGAGGTATGAGTGTCCTCATCTTCGAGGCCTCAACTGTTGGTTATTTCGAGGCTGACCGATTAAGCAAGCGTTTTGAGGACGAAGGAACGAACTGTGATGCTTGGGATCATAAGGCGCATCGGTTTCTTCCCGGTGGGCGATATATTTAACCAGCACTCGAAAGGCCCACTATTTTGTAACCCTTACTTATGTTAAAAGTACCTCTTCTTCTTGAGAAAAATCATGCAAAAACACTTGAAGATTCATTTGGTTCGCTAAAGGAGAAACTGCGCTAGACCTAGGAAGAGAATCGCATAGTGCGACAGAGAACCAAAATTCACCATGAGCAACACAAGGAGGTAATCATCGATCCTTTATGATAGATGGGCCAAATATTGTATGACTGTCATGGAAGTATGTACTGCACAATTCACTTACATTCCGTTTCTCCTGTTTTTAGTAATTGTTTTCTGAATTGTAAAGTTTATACATTAAACCGGTAAGCCGTTTTAGATTCTATTTAATGTATACTTGTTCACCTTCTAGTATTTAGTACTTTGACAGTCTGGCATGCCGAACTGTTGGTACTCCATCTCCTTTTACACACACACTTCACTTTATATGTATGTTTAATTGTTAATTAATCGATTGATAGTGATCTAAATTTATCGGCGGTCTTTATTGTGTTTTAAAAATGAAGTAAATTTTTATTTATTTTCTCTGTGAGATGATTTCAGATTTATACTTTTTTGTAGGTAAAAATTTATCTATTATATATATATATATATATATATATATACTAATTTTATATTAATTTAATGTTTTCAGGAAACAGTGAAGAAAATGTTCCAAAAAAATATTCATCATTCATTTGTCTTGGATTCCAATCCAAGACAAATCCAAGGTACATAATGTGTTTACTGTTATAGCTTGTGCTGGTAAAGTATATTGTCGATAATACGTCAGTAATATGTTTGCGGTGATCCGGAAATAGACCAAACATTTATTTTGTTTTTAAATTTCACGGTCGTAGAAAATGTAAGGGAATTGGATAATGTGTGACCAAGCGCTTAGCAAAACATATTTAATGATAGTAAAACTTGGATAAATCAATATACATCAGGCCTCGTATGCCTGACGGACTATTTCAGATTTCGAGTACAAGTTTAATGCTTATTAGTAAGAAATTGAGAGTACGTATTGTATAGCTTCGTAACACGGAATTAGGTTTAGGTAAAATTGGAAAGTTATCGTGCATGTGCGTGTAGTTTTGGATAATACGTTACTGATATGATGGCCATGATCCGGAAATAGACTAGACATATATTTTTCTTTTAATTTGTATGGACGTAGAAAACATAAGTGAATTGGATAGTTAGTGACCGAGTGCTTAGCAAAAAATATATGGATCTAGTGAAGTTGAAATTGGGATAAATTAGCATACATGAGACTCGCATGCCTAGGGGCTCATTTCATGTTCCGAGTACATGTTTAGTGCTAATTAGTAGGAAATTGAGAGTGATTTATAGTAAGGAATTAAATTTAGGTAAAATCGGAAGGTCGATAGGGCATGTGCTTTTAATTGTTGAATACGTCACTGGTATGTTGGCCATGATTCGATATAGAGCAGATATTAATTAATATACACTGGACTCCCACATTTTTGGATATAGTGCAACTGGGATAAATTGATATACATTGGACTCGCATGCCTAACGGTCCATTTGATGTTCCGAATACAAGTTTACTGCTAATTAGTAGGAAATTGAGATTGCTTATTGTAAAGCTTCGTAATACATAATTAAATTCAAGTAAAAGTGGAAAGTCTATTGTGCATGTGCATTTAGTTTTTAACAATATCACTAATATGTTGGCCAAGATTCGGAAATAGACCAAGTATTTATTTTCTTTTAGTTTGTACGACCGTAGAAAATGGAAGTGATTTGGATAGTGAGTGGCCGAGTGCATAGAAAAAGAAAATAATATTTGGAGATAGTGAAATTAGGATAAATTTTCATTAAACTTGCATGCTTAACGACCCATTTCATGCTCTCCCTCCTCCTAATTAAAGTTTAAAAATCCTAAAAATCACTAAAAACAAGTACAAACACCGGTCAAAACATCTTAAACCCAAGTTTATACAAACATATACATTAAATGAAGCTTTAAATCAAGATTGCAATGAGAATTAAGTAATTAGAATGAAAAGTTCCCTGATTGTGATCGAGAGAGATGGAATGGAACTTTTACCAAGGGTTTCGTGTGTTTGTATGCTTTGTGTGTATAGGTGTATATAATATATATATATATAGAGAGAGAGAGCAGTGAAATATGTATAACTTGGGAGTGAAAATGAGGGCGCGTGTTGTATTCTTGAAGACTCTAGATTTTAAAAGTTGATTAGGTTGGTGTATGATTGTTTCGAAGTCAGTGGATCCCATTCACACTATTTGATTTTCTCACTAAAGATTCATTTAATATTTATTTCGACCGGTTGAGAATTTTTATTTGGAAAGTTGTACTTCTAAATGAAGATTAAATAAATAATACTTTTGGAATTTGTTATTAAAATTGTAGTTAAATATATCAGAGAATATGCGGATTTAAGTTTTTTTTTAAAGATAAGGCCAACTACATGCATGTCAAACTACAAAATGCACTTTCTCGACTTGGTTTATTTGTTTATTGTACATACGGTCTCTTTGTTGAATGAAAGTAATTCCAAAAAATGTTGCATCCAATACACTTTGTACATTACATTATTAGAATTTTTACTTTAGTACATAACTTGTTGAAGTGTCTGAAGTTTTTTTTTTTTTTTTTAAAGAATTTTCTATAGGCATGGATGATCAAAATATTAAGTGGTCCTTGGGTGCTGTATTGTGTTTCAATTGTGATAGTGTTTTTAGGTATATGGTTTGAACTGGTCCGTTTGTATGCAAGTTTTTCTTATTCTGAGAAATGTATTGTATACCAACTTTTTGTGCAACTCAACATTGATTTTACTTGTACAAATTCAGATTTTCTGTCATTTAACATGTTTTTTCTATGATAGGTATCACGGAATATTGCCTCCGGAACTGTCTTTGGGCCAATTAAAGGATGAGTTCAAGAAGCGGGGGAAAATCTGGTGCGAAACTACCTTGCTGGTTTGACCGACTTATCCAAAGAAAAAACCGTCCCTCAAGTTTCTGATCGCTGGGCCGGTCAAGTGGCTGATGGGGTGTCAGCTGTAAGTCTTAATTCTGAACAGAATGGAGGTTGGGAGGAGCTAGGATGAAGCCCAGAAATAGGTCTTTGTAAATGCGGGGAGTCAGAACTCAGAATACCAGTGTGAGTATCTAGCAATCCCTGGACAGGAGCGAAGGGGCCTTGTAATGCCTGGCCCAGAACTAAGCAGCCTGTCAGTGCCTGGGAAGGACAGGGTTCTGCCAATGCCTTTGCAGCACCGGTAGGTGACTATAGAAGGCCCGCTGGCAGAGGTTGGAATCAAACTTCTTCAAAAGAGTATGAGAACAAAAATTATCAACCAGCTATTATTCCTCCTTCTCTTCAGCATGGGTGGCAATGGCATAGTATCATGTCTCAGGCAGCAAAGGTGGGTAATGTATCTGCTTCAAACCCTGCCAATGCCGCAGATCACAAAGAGGAAAGGAAATATGCTGATGAAGAAGATTTTGATACTGAACATATTTATGATTCTGATGAGTATGACTTGGATGAAAGCCAAACGAGTCACGAGACTCTTATGGAGAGTTCAGTACTTAAAGGTTTTCTTAAAACCCCAGATGAGATCAAAGCAGAGGAAATCAATGAGCCTGACAGGCAGTGGCACTGCCCAGGATGTTATGTCGGGCCTGGTGCGATTGACTGGTATCGGGGACAACAAGCCCTAATGGCCCATGCTAAAACTAAAGGCAAAAGAAGGGTAAAGGCCCACAGGGTACTTGCTCAGCTGTTGGATGAGGAGCTGCGGAGGAATGCCGGTGAAGCCTTTGGCAAGTGGAAGAGACAGGGAAATAGTATGGCCACCTATGGTGATCATAATGAACACACAACTTGACAAAGATGACAACAAAAAGGTAAATGTTCATTTGATATGCTATTAGATGTTGCACCCTTAATTTTTTGAGTGACAAATCTTTCTTTCAACGGGAGTATGATGATCAACCTTTTTGTGTGTGTGTTCCTTGTGCCTTACTGTTTTTGTTTACTACTGCATTTTCAGTGGGTTGGAATGGGAAGTAACGAACTTCTTGAGTAATTTAGTGGTTATGAAGCCGTGAAGGCACGACACTCCTATGGCCCATAAGGGCATCGAGGTATGAGTGTCCTCATCTTTGAGGCCTCGGCTGTTGGTTCTTTCGAGGCTGACCGATTAAGCAAGTGTTTTGAGGACGAAGGAACAAAGCGTGATGCTTGGGATCACAAGGCGTGGTGGTTTCTTCCTGTGGGCAGCATCTGTTATATGGTTACATGGTAGAGAAAGGAGATATCGATATATTTTTCCAGCACTCTAAAGGTCCACTATTTCGTAACCCTTACTTATGTTAAAAGTACCTGTTCCCTCATTTTCCTCTTCTTCTTTTTCTTTAGATTAAATTTTTTCTATCTTTGATTGGTTAGGCAAGTCCATAGTAAAGTTTTAGATGAGATTGTATGAGGAGATGGTAGTTGACTCAATAAGGCAGATGAGTGAGGACAATCATCTCCTTAACTGGTACAAGAACATAACTGTGAGGGAGAAAAAAATGCAAAAACACTTGAAGATTCGTTTGGTTTGCTAAACGAGAACTGCGCAAGACCCTTTATAGTGCGACAGAGAACCAAGATGCTTCAGGAGCAACATAAGGAGGAGGTAATCACTGATCCTTTATGATAAATAGGGCAAATAGCCAAATATTATATGACTGTTATGGAAGTGTGTACAAGTGTATGTTGTCTGTCGCACAGATCACTTACATTCCGTGTCTCCTGTTTTTAGTAATTGTTTTCTGAATTGTAAAGTTTATACATTAAACCGGTAAGCCGTTTTAGAGTCTATTTAATATATATTTGTTTTCACCTTCTTCTGTTTAGTATTTTGAAGTCTGGCCATTAAACCATCATTTTTTCTGTGCTTTTCGTTATATTTGGGTACTTCAGTTCTTCCTGAAGGCACCTGGCTACTTGTTCACTTTTCATATTGTAGTAGTAGTTCAACTTTTCTTTAGTATTTGATTTGTTTATAGCTTTTGGGTGCATTTTTAATTGATGCCGGGATTTGTATTTTTCTTTAGATGGACTCCCAAGAAGAATTTTATAAAGAGCGACTCAAGCTTATTCATGAAGCCCGCAATGAGAGAGAAGAGAATTTCGTGAAGATACAGCCAGAGAAGCGGGAGAATATGAAAATCCTAATGGAAAATCCTTCTTCAGCCGAGGACCGTCAATTCAGGTAAAGATGGGAATAGTATGTGAACGGACCTTTAACGTGGGTATTATAACAGTTGCTGCATGATTGTGGATATTATTTTACTACTTGTTGAACCCTTTCGCTTGTGTGGATGTTGACTATGAGGTGAATGGTCATAAATGTTGTATTTTGTGAAACTGTACAACAAAAAATTGACTCCAATATGTACAAAACAACATTCTTTTTGTAAATTTATAAACAAAACGACTCTTCATTTCAGGTCCATGAACTAGCATTTATTATTATTAAAACTTAAATTTCAACCAGGCCCTGGATTAACAAACGTTTTTGATTTATTTAACGGGATCAAATTAAAGTTCAAGAAATTGAAGCCTGTTTGTCAGACCTTAGGCCTGAATTGTTTTGTAATTGGATTAACAGACGTCTTTCGAGACGGCAATGCAAAAAGTGACTTGAAGGTTTACAAATGGTAGACCTGAATGATGAATATCTGTAAATTTAAGTGGCTCACCGGCAACTATGATTCACCCTAAACATGAGTAAGCATCTGCGGAATCAAGAAACATTGAGGTCCATTAACATGGGGGCAATACTAATCAGATTTAGCACATATCGCAACAAAAATTTGGTTACGTTTAACCAAATATTATGCGCTTCTGCTTTCCAATTGTTTTTGCACACTACATTTTAAAAAAGGGCCAGTAGATTGAAATTACAAAAACAATTCTGAATTTGTTGTCGAGACTTGCTTCAATATATTGCAGGTCATGGTGAGGTTAATTTAAGAAGGAGAAATGTTTACAATGCATAATTACAATTGTTGTTATGTTTAGAAAGACACACACGTATTTAAATAGAAGATATGAAACTACATGGAAGCTAGAAATGCAAAGAAAAACACAGAAAAGTGGTACAAAGTTACTAAGTAACATGCAAGTGAAAGTTACCAACATTCAAGTATGTAACCACAGTTGATGCCCTTGTACGCATGACTTGTTCACGTTACATGTTCTGGTCATTAGTTTTTTTATTCTGGTCCTTATGGATGTGCTTGATCAAGATTTTAATTATTAATGAAATTTCGTTTTTGATTTCAAAAAAAAAAAAAATGAATTGACTAGTACCCATGTCCCATGATAAAGTTGAGCTTTGCTCTCCTAGAGACCTTGACGATAAAACTCTTATGTATCCTAATTTTTAAATTTTAAAAAAAAATTAAAAATTACGAACATTTAATTTTTTTTCTTTCAAAAAATAAAATTTTTTTGAAGGATTTTTTTAAAGAAAAATATAAATTCCCCAAAAATAACTTCTTCCTTTGAAAAAAGGAAGAACATTTTCTAAATTAAACATTTTTTCATAAATTTTTTATGATAATCAAAAATCAACACCATATTCCCAATAATTGATTTTTATATTTTTTAGTATGATTATCAAACAAATCTTTGATAATTTGTCAACAAATAAAGAGACCTTTATTATTAATTTTATAAACTATAAATATAAAATAAACAAAAATGAATATAATTCCTACTTTTTTCATCCTATGATGATTAATTTTTAAAATTTAATTTACTTACTAAAGAAATTCATTAAAACATATTATGACTCTACCGGAGTTCATATATTTTCTGCATTTTCACTCACTCACTCACTCACTCTCTCTCTCTCTCTCATCCAAAGACATCTTAGCTCAATTAAGTCCAATTACATACTTCAATCTCTCTCTCTCTCTCTCTCTCTCTCTCTCTGTTAGGGCTTTAGTTTTAAACAAATTATTACTATGACGCAAACGACTACCGCCGTCGTCGCTGCCGCCGATGGAGGTAGACAACCACAACAAGGAATTGGAAAATCGATACAGGGAATTATACGTACACATCTTCATATCTCCAATCGCTTCTCTAAAGCCAAACTGTTGGTACTACATCTCTATTTACACACACTTATTTTCAATTTATATGTATGTTTGATTGTTAATTAATCGAGTAATTTACGTGCCTCTTTATGTTTGATTGATATATATGTTCAATTTATATGAATTTTTATTGTTGATTAGGCTTGTGAGTGGATTTGTGGATTGATTTGTATGTGTTGTTATAAGTTTAGTGCTTATTGCAAAGTTTTTTCATACGGAATTAGATTCAGGTAAAATCGAAAAAGTCGATAGTGCATGTGCATGTAGTTGTTGATAATACATCACTGATATGTCGGTCTTGATCTGGAAATAGACCAGACATTTATTTTGATTTTAATTTGTATGATCGTAGAGTATGGAAGTGAATTGGATAGTGAGTGACCGAGTGCTTAGAAAAAGATATTTGGAGATATTTAAACTGGGATAAATTAACATACATCATACTAGCATGCCTTACGGCCCATTACATGTTCCGAGTACAAGTGTAGTGCTAATTAGTAAGAAATTGAGAGGGCTTATTGTAAAGCATCGTAATACGGAAGTAGATTTAGGTTAAATCAGAAAGTCGATAGTGCATGTAGTTGTCGATAATACAGAACTGATATGTTGGCCATTTTCCAGACAAACATTTATTTTGTTTCTAATTCGTACGACCGTAGAAAATGAAAGTGAATTGGATAATGAGTGACCAAGTGCTTAGCAAAGCATATTTAATAATAGTGAAACTTGGATAAATTAACATACATCATACTCTTAAAGTCGATAGTGCATGTGCTTGTAATTGTCGATATACGTTACTGATGTGTTTGACATGGTCCGAAATAGACCAACTTTTATTTTTGTTTTAAGTTGTACAACCGTAGAAAACGTAAGTGAATTGGACAGTGAGTGACAAGTGGTTTGAAAAAAATATGTGGATATAGTGAAGTTAAATTGGGATAAATTAGCATACATGAAACTCGCATGCCTAAGGGCTCATTTCATGTTCTGAGCACAAGTTTAGTGCTAATTAGTAGGAAATTGAGAGCTATTGTAGTGCTATTATACGTACACATCTTCAGATCTCCAATCACTTCTCTAAAGCCGAACTGTTGGTACTCCATCTGTTTTTACACACACGGTTCAATTTATATGTATGTTTAATTGTTAATTAATCGATTAATAGTGATCTAAATCTATTGGCGGTCTTTATTGTAGTTAAAAATTTATCTATTATATATATTTATACTAATTTTATATTTATTTACTATTTTCAGGAAACAATGAAGAAATTGCTCCAAAAAATATTCATCATTCATTTGTCTTGCATTCCAATCCAAGACAAATCCAAGGTACATAATGTGTTTGCGTACAATGTATCCCAATAATGTTGATTTAAATGCTCTAGATTATTTATAGAGTATTTGTGTGTCCTTGCCATATATAACTATTATGGCTGGTGCAGGTAAAGTATGTTGTCGATAATACGTCACTGATATCTTGGCGGTGATCAGGAAATAGACCGAACATTTATTTTGTTTTTAAATTTTACGATCGTAGAAAATGTAAGTGAATTGGATAGTGAGTGACCAAGTGCTTAGAAAAACATTTTTAATAATAGTAAAACTTGGATGAATTAATATACATCAGGCTCGTATTGCCTAACGGGCCATTTCAGATTTGGAGTACAAGTTTAGTGCTAATTAGTAGGAAATTGAGAGTACTTATTGTAAAGCTTCGTAACATGGAATTAAGTTTAGGTAAAATTGGAAAGTTATCGCATCGCGCATGTGCATGTAGTTTTGGATAATACGTTACTGATATGTTGGCCATGATCCGGAATAGACTAGACATTTATTTTTCTTTTAATTTGTACGGACGTAGAAAACATAAGTGAATTGGATAGTGAGTGACCGAGTGAGCAAAAAATATATGGATCTAGTGAAGTTGAAATTGGGATAAAGTAGCATACATGAGACTCGCATGCCTAAGGGCTCATTTCATGTTCCGAGTACAAGTTTAGTGCTAATTAGTAGGAAATTGAGAGTGCTTATTGTAGTGATTCATAGTAAGGAATTAAATTTAGGTAAAATCGGAAGGTCTAGTGCATGTGCTTGTAATTGGTGAATATGTCACTGGTATGTTCGCCATGATTCGAAAATAGAGCAGACATGTATCAGCTCTTCTTGGAGGTCAGTATACAGTGATTGAGCCATGGATCTATTACCCGGTGAAAGGGGACGCTCATAGATTTTTGTTCCAGTATATAATATAATTTAGAGCAAATAAAACTGAAATGCAATACCTCTCAAATTAATTTGGTTTGGGAGCATTGTTTTTATTTTAGCAAATAAAACTGAATAGAAAATACTAGTACGGGAGATCTAGGAGAAGATAAATATAGTCCTCTATCTAGGCTTATTTTGTCATCCGAAACAACTACATATCTAGGCTTATGTAGGATATTAGTAAGAAATATCCCTTCAAGCAGAAAAAAAAAAAGTTAATGGTTACAATTTGAATGCTATAAAATCTCATTACCACTTTCTTTGTGTTTGTTGCAGGGAATCAGATTTTGAGTCTGAAAACAACATAAGGTGTATACCTAGCGCCTCGCACACCTCCAAGTCCAAGTGCAAAGTGCACAAGAAGTATGCCCTTACAAGAAACAGTTTGCACCGATATATGTTGAGACATACACTATTATCACAATGCGACTCAGCAAGACGGTATAAACTAGAGGTATTTTCAGCCATGTCTTCTTCTGACACAGACCAACCAGCTGAAGATGAGCATCCCGTGGATATGGCTAAAACTTTTACTCTTAACATTGAATATAGTCGTATCAATTGCCTTACATGGGTCATCCACAACTCTGCCAATAGTTTTTCAGCTGCAATTCAGACACTTGAATCAGCTAGGCGCTATCCAGAACTTGCAATGGCATGGATTGGAGTTGATGTTCACTCGTGGCACAAAAAACTATCTTATCAGGTATGCAAGCACGCACAAAAACACTGGCACTGAGATTGCTCCCTAGACCATGAGAATGAGTTTCCTAAGATTTCTAAGATTTGTTGACTTGTTGACTGCAAGCTAGTTACATAGAGTTATTCTGTTATAAAATAGGAATATTTAACAGCTAACTATAATATTCAGTCAGACACATTAAGTATGATTTCCGACTCTACAGGTAGCTCTATAATGTTCACATGATGAATATGGATAAGTGATTAAAATTTGTATGCATAATAAATGTGTAATCATAATATGTTAGTTTTTAATGATCTGTCATATTATTTTTTTTGCAGTGGCAACTCCTAAACGAATTAAACATTTGATGGGAGTCAGTGACCTGACATATAACGAAATCCAAAGCCATTTGCAGGTAGCTAGAATAATTACACCAAATATGTTCTCTTGGGAAGTGCATAGAAGATCTCCTCAACTCGAGGAACCCAAATCCAGTACACTGGTTTAAAATAGTGGAACTGCCTCGCATCGCAGAATTATATATTACTCTATTCAAAAAGTGGTCCATAGATTATGCAGGAAGGTCTGGTTTGTCTGCAATTATGTCAACTTTATGATATGATGGTCTTTCGTGATTCATGATTATACCTCCTAAAGGGATCTCGTTTTGTGATACGATACTTAAAATACCCTAACATTTGTTAGAATTCTAAACACAAATTACTCAGTGGTGTTGCAGGAATCATTCTGGCAATGTTAGAATTCTAAACACAAATTACTCAGTGGTGTTGCAGGAATCATTCTGGCAATAAGTTGCTGTATTGCAGTGAGAAAATTGGGTTCAGGACGTCTTTCCTGTCCTTTACCATCTGTTTCAATTGAAAACATACTAGTACAGCTTATGAACTCGTCATATACCCTTGTTTCTGTGGGTAAGCTGCATCACTTGGCCAGTGAAGCTGGTTTTGAAGAGGAATTCTTGTTGCATTTTGGTACAAAGATTCTGCCCACTAAAAGCATTGAAGATATAAAATTTTGGATTGGGCTGGTTCAGAAAAAACTATCTGTAGCATTTCACAGTGAGAGTGTAATTTCAGGCAAACAAGTATTCTGCGACAAGGTCAGTTCTCGAGTTATTGCTAATCGGGACTCTTTACCATTAGCGTAGAAATATTTCACCTGAGAAGACAATTAATTCTTGTCAAAATATCTAGAAGCTGACGTATCCCAGTTAATATTGTGGTAAACAGTTACTTTTGCCATCAGTCCTTTTACATAATTTTAATCTGCCTTCCTGCCCCCACAAATAGCAAAATTTGATAGACTTACTATTAAAAAATAAGATAGGTTCTGATTTGTAACATGACAGGATCAAGAGAATGATTTGGCTATATTTGGCCTTTTTGCATTTTTGGGAAAGGAAACAAGATTATTCTTATCGAGAATGAGGATTAAAGATCTCGATGAACAAGTTGAAGTTGAGGATTTTCTCGGGTAGGCTTCTTGATCTACTAGACACACATATACAATTTTAACCTTTGGCCTCACATGATTATTAAATTCAATCCCATATACTTTTTGCAGCTGTGTGGAGTGTGGTAGCCTTTTCACCTACCCTAGATTAATTTCTTCCCTGCACGAGTATCAGCTCTTCATGGAGGTCAGTATACAATGATTGAGCCATGGATCTATTACCTGGTGAAATGGGACGCTCCTAGATTTTTATTCCAGCTTATAATATAATTTAGAATTTTAGACCCCTGTGCAATATTTGCACTTTATCTGCACCTAATTTTTAGCTGAATCTGTGCACAACAATTTTAACTAGTTGACTGAATAAATTTAATGTGTCAAATTTGTTGTTAGCGCAGGTGATTACTGATGAAATTGGGTGGCTAGACTTTTATGCTGAATATAATTGCAAGTTCTATCAAGATAAGCGGAGGTCCAAAAAACGGACTATACAAGCAAAGCAAGAAATCATTCTGAACGCAGTTTTTACAATTTGCTATGATGTGTTCTCTGGGCTTGCGCACGATTTTAGTACAAATCCACGGCCCTTAGATTCGAACTTGTTTACGTTCTTGCAGCGAAGGTACCAACTTGGCCTAAATTTATCTTTTCAGGTATATTTTACAATCTATATAAGATTATCTGCTGACATTTTGCAGTCAGAGCTTACTTTCTATTTGTATGGATGACTACTGGGCTGCCTATGATAGATCAGGGTAACGTTGACCCCTATGGTTTTACTTTGTATAAATAATACTGTAGCATAAATTGATTAATCTTGTGCATGCTGATTTTCTTACACAGTGAACCAGTGAAAAAGATTGAGGGAGACGCCACGAAAACTACAACTTGCATGGTAATTTTAATAGGAATACTAGAAGCACAACAAAAGCCAATTGACTTTCTAATAATAGGAACTAGGAAGTAATTAACATGGATCAAGATCTCTCTCTTTTTTGTAAGCCTTCACAGTACAAGTCAAAACAGTCTAAAGGAAGGGCCGGTGATGCGGAACAAGGAATTGATAAATTGTTTTTATATATTATACCTTATTATTTAGGATGAAGTTAATTATAATTGATTAGTTATCTTAGTTATATTAAGTATCTATATTATTAGATCATTCTAGATTATAGTATTAGAATAATATATAAAGGATTTGTTTCCTTCATTCAAATTTGGTAATAAGATATTTTTAGGATTTAGTTTTCTTTATCATTTGTTAATTACTTGGCATCCAAGTAATGATTTATCCATATGTACACCTGTACTCTTTCATAATTGGAATAGAGATGAATATGAATTGATTTTTATTGGATAAATCCGAGGATTTATTTGTGACTCCACCAATTCTCTGCGGAGATGGGTAATTTATCCCCGGTTTAACCCTTTTCTCCACCTTGTCCTACATCAAGTGGTATCAAGAGCCACTGTTTCTCCACCCGAAGACCATAAACCACCATCATCAACCAACAACCAGCAGCCTCCAAATAGCCACAGCAGCCACTATTAACTGCAACCAGCCACCAGACACCGCTTCAACAGCCACCAGAAATTAACCAGCCACCGTTCACCGCTTCAGCAGCAACCAGGAACTGCTTTAACCACTGCAGCCTCTGTCCAGTATTTTTGAGGGCTTCCACAACCCTTTATTATTCAGAACAGCCCATGTACTTTGATTATCTTGGACAAAAATGTCGTCACAAAGAACACCAGCCAGACTTGAGTTTGAAATATCATGCATTAGG
The DNA here is from genome assembly GCA_036435485.1 of Saposhnikovia divaricata. Lineage (NCBI taxonomy): Eukaryota > Viridiplantae > Streptophyta > Magnoliopsida > Apiales > Apiaceae > Saposhnikovia > Saposhnikovia divaricata. The sequence continues at coordinate 205,420,655 of CM071600.1, forward strand.
AAGCAACGTCAGGTTATATTAGATATGCTATCATTCTCTCTTCCATATAGTCCAGATTACTTTAAGTATTATGAAGAATGTCAATGGTATGATGAGATGATTGCAAAACTGGAGTCTGAATATGCAAGACTAGTACTAATTGACATCGCTGATGGGCTAGAAAAAATGAAACACACCTTGGAAGATTTGATTGCTCCAAAGGAGGCAAAGATTACTCGTATTAATAACGAGCATGTTCCTGCAATTGATGTAGATAATAATGAGCTTGTTCCTGCAAACAATGTAGATAACGAGCATGTTCCTGCAGAAAATCTAGATAACGAGTACGTTCTTGCTAAAAATCTGGATGACCCTATTGTATATGAGGACTTTGTTAACAAGCAAATTATAGTTGAGCCTATTCCAGTTGAAGGTGAATATATCAACGCATATGGAGCCCCATTCGAGGATTATGGATTATTCTTCACTATAAAACTCGTGGTCGGGTTTTTTTTAAAGGAGAGGAGAATGATGCGGAACAAGGAATTGATAAATTGATTTTTATATATTATACCTTATTATTTAGGATGAAGTTATTTATAATTGATTAGTTATCTTAGTTATATTAAGTAACTATATTATTAGATCATTCTAGATTATAGTATTAGAATAATATATTAAGGATTTGTTTCCTTTATTCAAATTTGGTAATCTGTTCGATGATTTGTGGTTGTCTCTATAATGTTGAACCTATGAAGTCTCTGTTGTATTTCAAGGAGATGTCCTGTACAGGTGTGCTTGCGGATAGAGTGAGCTTTCAAGTGCAGTTGCAGCATGTACTCGTTTGGGAGCATGTACAGTTTAATAGATATGTACATGAAATGCAATAGAGTAAAGGAAGCTGAAAAATATTTTCAAGCTATGCCAGAAACAAATTTGGTCACGTGGTATACAATGATCTCTGGGTATTCCCAAAATGGGAATTCTAGAGAAGCCCAAGCTTTATTTAAAAAACTGCTGTGTTGGTGTTCTAAAACAAACTATGTCCATGGAGTCTTGCTAAACAGAATATGGCACACAAGAAGTACAAATCTACCAGGCTATCCTTCAAATCTACCATGTGTTTTGTAATTCAGTACAACGTTCCTTAACAAGATGAACAATCACATAAACAAACTTACAAGCACCAGACTGACTTGCAACATCTCAACTTACAAGCACGTAGTAAGCCTATCAAGTGTTTGTTTTATTTCCTGTGAGAAATTTCTGATCCGCGGAAAAATATAGTGGACAGTGAGTCTATCCGCGGAAAAATATAGCGAACAGTGAGTCTATCCGCGGAAAAATATAGCGGACAGTCTAATTTTTTTTTAATCCTGACCATTGAATTCTTAATCTAACGGTTTAAAAACTGATTATTATGTAAATGGTCCCTGGCAATTGATTGTCAGGGACCAGGACCCTTTATCTATATATACACTTGTTCTCTTTCATTATTGGAATAGAAATGAATATGAATTGATTTTTATTGGATAAATCCTAGGATTTATTTGTGACTCCACCGATTCTCTGCGGAGATAGGTAATTTATCCCCCTGTTTAACCCTTTTCTCCACCTTGTCCTACATCAGCCGGTGACTTTAATCTTCTGTACTTACGAGTGCACGAAGACACTAGTTATTGGACAATTCTCTGTATTTTCTGCATAGTTAGGTAGTTGATGCAGTAACAGAAATACATGGAAATCTCGGGTATAAGCAGGAAAAAATCTTTATCTACAATTGCTGTGAACTCTCTGTGTTCCCTCTCAAGATTTATCACAGAAGTCTCAAATCCCTTTGGACTTCTCTAGAATTCTTTTTTAGTTCTCTACTTTTCATTGTCTAAAACCTAATGTGGCATTATTTTCCTCCACTTTTACCGTGTCCACTACTATTTAAGTATTTATATAGTTGCTTCATGTGATAACAGGAGGGTGTCAGCAAAAGGGGGCCAGGCTGTAGCAAGTCCAAGTCCATCCATGCCAGTCCACCAAATAAAATTACTTCCAAACTTATCTCTGCAAGTACTGTAAGGCCACGCACCCTGAATATCCAGTTGGATTAATATACTAATTAAAATGTTCATGTAAAGATGCTTACCACAAATTGAATATTCCCACAGGCTATGTGGATGGGTACTTGGCTACTTTGTGTTGATGTATTAGTTTCCATGAAACTTGTTATGAAGCAACTACGGGGAGAGAAGGTTACAAAAAGAGAGAGGAAGAAGATTGCAAGAACTCTAGCTGATATGTCCACAGTAGTTTCGGTTACGATCCTAATGCTGATTCCTGTAAGCATATTTATACCTTTTCATTTTCAGTTACAAAATAGTTTTCAAATACTTATGAGGCTCAGCTAATTCTCTGCTTCAAAAATTTGTTGGCCATGGTCTTGTAATGTTTTGTTGTGTTGTCCACGTAGAAAACTTTTTCGATAGTTTATTAGTTTCCTATAATAGAATTAGCTGGTCTAAGCCGATATTAGAAAAACCAATGAGACCTTAATATTTGAGAACTCTACTGTATCTGAATGTGTAACTAGTATTACACATAAGCACCCATATTTGGGTTTGCTTGGTGTTAAGTATTTTACGGGTAATGATGGTTCATTTTCCATAATTTTCTTTGTTAATACCAGGTATTGACAATCAATCTCTCTGTGTCTGTAATTAGATGTCTGTGGCACATGCAGTTACGTTAATAGCAATGAAGAGATGCATTCCAGCACTGATAATTTAATCTATTCATTCCAATTACTAGCCGCGTCAAAAATCTTGACCACTTCAATAGCTATATTCTTTCTGAATCTTCTTCTTGAAAAGCCTCCTCTAAACTATCTTCATTTACAGTAGTACTGTTATTATAGACATGCAGCATGCTTTCATGTGCATAAAACATGTTTTCGAGATTCAAGTCGATGAAGCATCTACCATTTCGAGATTCAAGACAAATTCCAAGGTACATTCATTTATGGCTTGTGCTGGTAAAGTATGTTGTTGATAATGTCACCAATATGTTGGCGGTGATCCGGAAGTAGACAATAACATTTATTTTGTTTTTAATTGATTAATAATGATCTAAATCTATTGGCGGTCTTTATTGTAGTTAAAATTTTATCTATTATATATATTTATACTAATTTTATATTAATTTAATATTTTCAGGAAATAATGAAGAAATTGCTCCAAAAAATATTCATTTTTCATTTGTCTTAGGTTCCAATCCAAGACAAATCCAAGGTACATAATGTGTTTACTATTATGGCTTGTGCTGGTAAAGTATGTTGTCGATAATACGTCACTGATATGTTGGCGGTGATCCAGAAGTAGACAAAACATGTATGTATTTTGTTTTTAAATTTTACGATCGTAGAAAATGTAAGTTAATTGGATAGTGAGTGACCAAGTGCTTAGCAAAACATATTTAATAATAGTAAAACTTGGATAAATTAATATACAACAGGCTCGTATACCTAACAGACCATTTCAGATTTCGAGTACAAGTTTAGTGCTAATTAGTAAGAAATTGAGAGTACTTATTGTAAATCTTCGTTACACCGAATTAGGTTTAGGTAAAATTGGAAAGTTGATAGTGCATGTGCATGTAGTTTTGGATAATACGTTAATGATATGTTGGCCATGATCCTGAAATAGACTAGACATTTATTTTTCTTTTAATTTGTACGGACGTAGAAAACATAAGTGAATTGGATAGTGAGTGACCGAGTGCTTAGCAAAAAATATATGGATCTAGTGAAGTTGAAATTGGGAAAAATTAGAAAACATGAGACTCACATGCCTAAGGGCTCATTTCATGTTCCGAGTACAAGTTTAGTGCTAATTAGTAGGAAATTGAGAGTGATAATTGTAGTGATTCATAGTAAGGATCTGAATTTAGGTAAAATCGGAAGGTCTAGTGCATGTGCTTGTAATTGATGAATACGTCACTGGTATGTTCGCCATGATTCGAAAATAGAGGAGACATTTATTTTTCCTTTAATTTGTATGATGGTATAAAATGGAAGTAAATTGGATAGTGAATGACCGATATAGTGAAACTGAGATAAATTAATATGCATTGGACTAGCTAATTTTTGGATATAGTGAAACTGGGATAATTTAATATACATTCGACTAGCCCATTTGATGTTCCGAATACAAGTTTACTGGTAATTAGTAGGAAATTGATATTGCTTATTGTAAAGATTCGTAATGCAGAATTAGATTCAAGTAAAATTGGAAAGTCTATTGTGCATGTGCATTTAATTTTTAATAATGTCACTGATATATTGGCCATGATTCGGAAATAGACGAGGCATTTGTTTTCTTTTAGTTTGTACGTCCGTAGAAAATGGAAGTGAGTTGGATAGTGAGTGGCCGAGTGCATAGAAAAAGTGTAATATTTGGATATTGTGAAATTGGGATAAATTAACATTAGACTTGCATGCTTAACGACCCATTTCATGCTCTCCCTCCTCCTAACTAAAGTTTTAAAATCCTAAAAATCACTAAAAACAAGTACAAACACTGGTCAAAACAACATCTTAAACACAACTATATACAAACATATACATGAAATGAAGCTTTAAATTGAGATTGCAATGAGAAAATTAAGTAATTCGAATGAAAAATGCCCTGTTTGTGATAGAGAGAGATGAAATGGAGCTTTTAGCAAGGGTTTCGTGTGTTTGTATACTTTGTATGTATAGGTGTATATATATTAGAGAGAGAGAGAGAGAGAGAGAGAGAGAGAGAGAGAGAGAGAGAGCTGTGTAATATGTTTAACTTGGGAGTGAAAATGAGGGTGTGTCATACTCTTGAAGACTCTGGAATTTAAAAGTTGATGTGGTTGGTGTGTCATACTCTTGAAGACTCAAGTTTTGTTTTTTGTTAAAGAATTTTATATAGGCATGGATGATCAAAATATGAAGTGGTCCTTGTGTGCTGTATCATCTCCTCAACTGGTACAAGAACATAGCCGTAAAGGAGAAAAATTATGCAAAAATACTTGAAGATTCGTTTGGTTGGCTAAACGAGAAACTGCGCGAGACCCAGTATGAGAATCGCATAGAGCGACAGAGAACCAAAATTCACCAGGAGCAACACAAGGAGAAGGTAACCACTGATCCTTTGTGATAGATAGGGCAAATATTGTATGACTGTCATGGAAGTGTGTACAAGTGTATGTTGTCTTTGCTGCACAATTCACTTACATTCCGTTTCTCCTGTTTTTAGTAATTGTTTTCTGAATTGTGAAGTTTATATATTAAGCCAGTTTATACATTAAACCGGTAAGCCATTTTAGATTCTATTTAATATATACTTCTTGTTCACCTTCTACTATTTCCTATTTAGACAGTCTGGCCGTTAAACTATCATTTTTTCTGTGCTTTTCATTTTATTTGCTTATTTGGGTACTTAAGTTCTTTCTGAAGGCACATGGCTACTTGTTAGCTAGGAAGCACCGACACGGCAATTTGGGTGCCGTACGCGTGTCGGACACGGCCCCGACACGGTGATACACCTGAGTACGGTCGGACACGCCAGGTGGCGTGTCGTGAAGCAAACGCGGTCGACACGCGCCCGACACGCGGGGGACACGCGTCCGACACGCGGGGGACACGGCCCACTGACGAGGCCCATAAAAAAAAGTCCACAGCCCATACAAAAAACAGCCCAGAAAACCTTTGTTATACATACACACCTATATATACATACATCTATGATTAAAAAAGCCCAGCCCAGCCCAGTTTTTTTTTAAAAGAAGCCCACTTATTCTCAATTAATATAACCTAAATAACAGTCATCCTCACTTTCACCCACCGCCTATATACACACATATACATACACAGGCGTATATAATCTTTTTTTCTCATCTTTTTAAAAGAAACTTAGTTATTATTATGAATGAAGATGTTTAGTTTATGACATATACAATATATATATATATATATATATATATATATATATATATTTTCCTTTTTTTTTTGCCGTGTCCCGTATCCAGGACACTTTGGTAATTGGCGTATCCCTGTGTCCCGTGTCGCCGCACCCGAGTCGGTGCTTCCTAGCTTGTTAGTTTTTCATATTGAAGTTGTAGTTGTACAACTTTTCTTTAATATTTTATTTATTTATAGCTTTTGGGTGCATTTTTAATTGATGCTGGGATCTGTATTTTTCTTTAGATGGACTCCTAAGAAGAATTATATAAAGAGCAACTCAAGCTTATTCATGACGCACGCAATGAGAGAGGAGAATTTCGAGAAGATACAGCAAGAGAAGCGAAGATTTGATACATTTTAGTATGTAATAATGGTGGCACCCCATAGTTTCTATCAGACAGTGAATGATTAATCGATTACATCCGGGAATGAAGATGACCATATATCTATCTTATTCTACACAATGATTATACATTCATATCTAAACGTTAGGCATTAACATTACTGTATAGTTGCTTCAAACACAATCTTACAATAAAGCTTTCAACCTAGTACTGTATATAGATTCTGTATGCATCACCTGGGATGTTTATTAAGTGCATGTTTTTAGTGTAACTAATAATAGTAATACTTTAGAATTTGGGTTAGAAATTTTACTTGTACGATCAACCCAAATTTTTTTGGGACAGTAGTAATCATGGTCGTAAAAATCGATAATCGGTATAAATCCGTTGAGGTACTATCTAGTGGTGAAGTTTCAATATTACTAGTACTATTTTCCAAGGACAGCAACTTTAATAAAAGTGAAAAATTGTGTTAGTACTGTATATAGATTCTGTATGCGTCACCTGGGATGATTAAGTGCATGTTTTTAGTGTAAGTAATAATAGTAGTAATACTTTAGAATTTGGGTTAAATATTTTACTTGTACTATCAACCCAAACTTTTTTTTGGGAGAGTAATAATCATGGTTGTAAAAATCGGTAATACTACGAAGTTTCAATAATACTAGTACTATTTTCCAGGGACAGCAACTTTAATAAAAGTGAAAAATTGTGCAGTTTTGTTAGTAGTGGCCAAGTTTCAATATTACCTATTTTTCAAGGACAACAACTTTAATAAAAGTGAAAAAATTTGTATTGCAGAACTATGGTGCAAGTTCCGGCCACGGAAAAGACTGGTTGAATGCTGATCCATGATTGAAGTGGTTTAGGCAATAATACTTGGAGAAAATGCCCAAAATGTCTAGATTTGGAGTTCCAAGGCCCGAAATGCTGATGTGCGGAGAAGGCGGCCCTAAATACCCACGGGTCACGCATTCTGGTCATGTGTGACCTGTGATACCCATTCCCTACATGCGTATCAGGGGTTACGCATTTTCAGAATGCGTGATGACGTCATCTGACGTCATTATCACATAAACAACCCCAGCGCTGCAGACGACGAAAAATCGCCCGAAAATCGTCTCGTATGGTTCTCTCCATTCCGACAATTTCCAGTGCTTCTGAGGGTACGAAAATGAAGCCCTGTAACGCCCCCAAATCCCTTACAGGAATCCAGGTCATTACACCTCATGCGGAAAATCGATCACCTACTCATAATATAATCTACAACAATATCCTTGACAACTCCATCTTTTATTCCACAGGTTATACTCTTAGAACAAGCACTCAAAATATAAAAGTTATTACAATACAAACTCATCTCCCAGAATCTCTGAAGTATTATTACAACACACCAAACACACAATAATAAAGCATTAACAATTCCGTTCCATCTTGCAACATCCTTCGATACTATAAGGCTACTGGATTGAATTTAATAGCCCTTCCACTTCCCTTTGCCACAGTCAGCCATGCTAGAGTCGTCTTTAGATGCCGCTGATCAATAATATTTAAATAGCAAGAATGAGCCAAAGAATGTCCAGCGAGTATATACAGATATCATATAATACAACCACAACTCACTCAAAATATGATTTTACTACTCTATAAGAGTTATAAATATAAGTACTTTTGAAAAGAGATCAACTCAGAAATTCTTATAAATTTCGAAATACGACTCCAATATATCTCAATAACTTCTCAAAATACTACTCGAAGATAAATACTACTCGAAGTTTGTAATGGATTACAAACTACCCGGTTTAAAAAAAAGAAAATACAGTACTAACTCATATTCGGTTCAGATCCGAATCTTTAATATCTGGAATCTGTTTCGATCCGAATAAAATTATCCGAACCCAAATCTGAACACGATTAAATAAAATGATCCGAGGGATCATTTTACAGTCCTAAATATACACACAAAAAATTATTTTCGACAGATGAACAAAACCCTTGTTGCTAATAAACAAAAATAATACAATTTACTTTTTGTTTAATTTTAAGATAACTTTAAACAAAAAAAGAAAATTCTATGATAACCAATTATCTGATTTTTAATTATTTACTAAAACTAAAAATTACATTAGAAATTCATTAAAACATTAATAAGACTACCCGAGTTTATACATCTCTCTCTCTCTCTACCCCTTTACGGCCGTCGTTGTCGCTGCCGCCGGTGGAGGTAGACAACCACAACAAGGAATTGTGCGTACACATCTTGAGATCTCCAATCGCTTCTCTAAAGCCGAACTGTTGGTACTCCATCTCTTTTTACCCACACACTTCAATTTATGTAGTATGTTTAATTGTTAGTTAATCGATTAATAGTCATCTAAATCTATTGGTGATCTTTATTATGCATATTTATTCTAATTTTATGTTAATTAAATATTTCAGGAAACAATGAAGAAATTGCTCCAAAAAAATATTCATCATTCATTTGTCTTGGATTCCAGTCCAATACAAATGCAAGGTACATAATGTGTTTACTATTATGGTCTGTGTTGGTAAAGTATTTTGTCGATATTATGTTACTGATATGTTGGCGGTGATCCGGAAGTAGACCAAACATTTATTTTGTTTTTAAAAAAGGAATGGGATATCGAGTGACCAAGTGCTTAGCAAAACATATTTAATGATAGTAAAACTTAGGATAAATTAATATACATCAGGCTCGTATGCCTAACGGACCATTTCAGATTTCGAGTACAAGTTTAATGCTAATTAGTAGGAAATTAAGAGTACTTATTCTAAAGCTACCTAACACGGAATTAGGTTTAGGTAAAATTGGAAAGTTATCGTGCATGTGCATGTAGTTTTGGATAATACGTTACTGATATGTTGGCCATGATCCGGAAATAGACTAGACATTTATTTTTCCATTAATTTGTATGATGGTAGAAAATGGAAGTAATTTGGATAGTGAATTACCGATACAGTGAAACTGGGATTAAGCGAAAATGCAATAAAGGACAAGCAAATAGTTAGGCCTCCGATGGTTATCATAATGAACACACAACTTTAGAGAGATGACAGCGGAAAGGTAAATGTTTTTTATATGCTATTAGATGATGCACCCTTAATTTTTTGAGTGACAAATCTAACTTCCGGTGGGAGGATGATGATCAACCTTTTTTGTCTGTGTTCCTTGTGCCTTACCGTTTTTTACTTACTATTGCATTTTCAGTGGGTTGGAATGGGAAGTAACGAGCTTCTTGATTACTTTAGTGGTTATGAAGCCGTGAAGGCACGACACTCCTATGACCCGCAGGGGCATCGAGGTATGAGTGTCCTCATCTTCGAGGCCTCAACTGTTGGTTATTTCGAGGCTGACCGATTAAGCAAGCGTTTTGAGGACGAAGGAACGAACTGTGATGCTTGGGATCATAAGGCGCATCGGTTTCTTCCTGGTGGGCGATATATTTAACCAGCACTCGAAAGGCCCACTATTTTGTAACCCTTACTTATGTTAAAAGTACCTCTTCTTCTTGAGAAAAATCATGCAAAAACACTTGAAGATTCATTTGGTTCGCTAAAGGAGAAACTGCGCTAGACCTAGGAAGAGAATCGCATAGTGCGACAGAGAACCAAAATTCACCATGAGCAACACAAGGAGGTAATCATCGATCCTTTATGATAGATGGGCCAAATATTGTATGACTGTCATGGAAGTATGTACTGCACAATTCACTTACATTCCGTTTCTCCTGTTTTTAGTAATTGTTTTCTGAATTGTAAAGTTTATACATTAAACCGGTAAGCCGTTTTAGATTCTATTTAATGTATACTTGTTCACCTTCTAGTATTTAGTACTTTGACAGTCTGGCATGCCGAACTGTTGGTACTCCATCTCCTTTTACACACACACTTCACTTTATATGTATGTTTAATTGTTAATTAATCGATTGATAGTGATCTAAATTTATCGGCGGTCTTTATTGTGTTTTAAAAATGAAGTAAATTTTTATTTATTTTCTCTGTGAGATGATTTCAGATTTATACTTTTTTGTAGGTAAAAATTTATCTATTATATATATATATATATATATATATATACTAATTTTATATTAATTTAATGTTTTCAGGAAACAGTGAAGAAAATGTTCCAAAAAAATATTCATCATTCATTTGTCTTGGATTCCAATCCAAGACAAATCCAAGGTACATAATGTGTTTACTGTTATAGCTTGTGCTGGTAAAGTATATTGTCGATAATACGTCAGTAATATGTTTGCGGTGATCCGGAAATAGACCAAACATTTATTTTGTTTTTAAATTTCACGGTCGTAGAAAATGTAAGGGAATTGGATAATGTGTGACCAAGCGCTTAGCAAAACATATTTAATGATAGTAAAACTTGGATAAATCAATATACATCAGGCCTCGTATGCCTGACGGACTATTTCAGATTTCGAGTACAAGTTTAATGCTTATTAGTAAGAAATTGAGAGTACGTATTGTATAGCTTCGTAACACGGAATTAGGTTTAGGTAAAATTGGAAAGTTATCGTGCATGTGCGTGTAGTTTTGGATAATACGTTACTGATATGATGGCCATGATCCGGAAATAGACTAGACATATATTTTTCTTTTAATTTGTATGGACGTAGAAAACATAAGTGAATTGGATAGTTAGTGACCGAGTGCTTAGCAAAAAATATATGGATCTAGTGAAGTTGAAATTGGGATAAATTAGCATACATGAGACTCGCATGCCTAGGGGCTCATTTCATGTTCCGAGTACATGTTTAGTGCTAATTAGTAGGAAATTGAGAGTGATTTATAGTAAGGAATTAAATTTAGGTAAAATCGGAAGGTCGATAGGGCATGTGCTTTTAATTGTTGAATACGTCACTGGTATGTTGGCCATGATTCGATATAGAGCAGATATTAATTAATATACACTGGACTCCCACATTTTTGGATATAGTGCAACTGGGATAAATTGATATACATTGGACTCGCATGCCTAACGGCCCATTTGATGTTCCGAATACAAGTTTACTGCTAATTAGTAGGAAATTGAGATTGCTTATTGTAAAGCTTCGTAATACATAATTAAATTCAAGTAAAAGTGGAAAGTCTATTGTGCATGTGCATTTAGTTTTTAACAATATCACTAATATGTTGGCCAAGATTCGGAAATAGATCAAGTATTTATTTTCTTTTAGTTTGTACGACCGTAGAAAATGGAAGTGATTTGGATAGTGAGTGGCCGAGTGCATAGAAAAAGAAAATAATATTTGGAGATAGTGAAATTAGGATAAATTTTCATTAAACTTGCATGCTTAACGACCCATTTCATGCTCTCCCTCCTCCTAATTAAAGTTTAAAAATCCTAAAAATCACTAAAAACAAGTACAAACACCGGTCAAAACATCTTAAACCCAAGTTTATACAAACATATACATTAAATGAAGCTTTAAATCAAGATTGCAATGAGAATTAAGTAATTAGAATGAAAAGTTCCCTGATTGTGATCGAGAGAGATGGAATGGAGCTTTTACCAAGGGTTTCGTGTGTTTGTATGCTTTGTGTGTATAGGTGTATATAATATATATATATATATAGAGAGAGAGAGAGCAGTGAAATATGTATAACTTGGGAGTGAAAATGAGGGCGCGTGTTGTATTCTTGAAGACTCTGGATTTTAAAAGTTGATTAGGTTGGTGTATGATTGTTTCGAAGTCAGTGGATCCCATTCACACTATTTGATTTTCTCACTAAAGATTCATTTAATATTTATTTCGACCGGTTGAGAATTTTTATTTGGAAAGTTGTACTTCTAAATGAAGATTAAATAAATAATACTTTTGGAATTTGTTATTAAAATTGTAGTTAAATATATCAGAGAATATGCGGATTTAAGTTCTCTTTTAAAGATAAGGCCAACTACATGCATGTCAAACTACAAAATGCACTTTCTCGACTTGGTTTATTTGTTTATTGTACATACGGTCTCTTTGTTGAATGAAAGTAATTCCAAAAAATGTTGCATCCAATACACTTTGTACATTACATTATTAGAATTTTTACTTTAGTACATAACTTGTTGAAGTGTCTGAAGTTTTTTTTTTTTTTTTTTTAAAGAATTTTCTATAGGCATGGATGATCAAAATATTAAGTGGTCCTTGGGTGCTGTATTGTGTTTCAATTGTGATAGTGTTTTTAGGTATATGGTTTGAACTGGTCCGTTTGTATGCAAGTTTTTCTTATTCTGAGAAATGTATTGTATACCAACTTTTTGTGCAACTCAACATTGATTTTACTTGTACAAATTCAGATTTTCTGTCATTTAACATGTTTTTTCTATGATAGGTATCACGGAATATTGCCTCCGGAACTGTCTTTGGGCCAATTAAAGGATGAGTTCAAGAAGCGGGGGAAAATCTGGTGCGAAACTACCTTGCTGGTTTGACCGACTTATCCAAAGAAAAAACCGTCCCTCAAGTTTCTGATCGCTGGGCCGGTCAAGTGGCTGATGGGATGTCAGCTGTAAGTCTTAATTCTGAACAGAATGGAGGTTGGGAGGAGCTAGGATGAAGCCCAGAAATAGGTCTTTGTAAATGCGGGGAGTCAGAACTCAGAATACCAGTGTGAGTATCTAGCAATCCCTGGACAGGAGCGAAGGGGCCTTGTAATGCCTGGCCCAGAACTAAGCAGCCTGTCAGTGCCTGGGAAGGACAGGGTTCTGCCAATGCCTTTGCAGCACCGGTAGGTGACTATAGAAGGCCCGCTGGCAGAGGTTGGAATCAAACTTCTTCAAAAGAGTATGAGAACAAAAATTATCAACCAGCTATTATTCCTCCTTCTCTTCAGCATGGGTGGCAATGGCATAGTATCATGTCTCAGGCAGCAAAGGTGGGTAATGTATCTGCTTCAAACCCTGCCAATGCCGCAGATCACAAAGAGGAAAGGAAATATGCTGATGAAGAAGATTTTGATACTGAACATATTTATGATTCTGATGAGTATGACTTGGATGAAAGCCAAATGAGTCACGAGACTCTTATGGAGAGTTCAGTACTTAAAGGTTTTCTTAAAACCCCAGATGAGATCAAAGCAGAGGAAATCAATGAGCCTGACAGGCAGTGGCACTGCCCAGGATGTTATGTCGGGCCTGGTGCGATTGACTGGTATCGGGGACAACAAGCCCTAATGGCCCATGCTAAAACTAAAGGCAAAAGAAGGGTAAAGGCCCACAGGGTACTTGCTCAGCTGTTGGATGAGGAGCTGCGGAGGAATGCCGGTGAAGCCTTTGGCAAGTGGAAGAGACAGGGAAATAGTATGGCCACCTATGGTGATCATAATGAACACATAACTTGACAAAGATGACAACAAAAAGGTAAATGTTCATTTGATATGCTATTAGATGTTGCACCCTTAATTTTTTGAGTGACAAATCTTTCTTTCAACGGGAGTATGATGATCAACCTTTTTGTGTGTGTGTTCCTTGTGCCTTACTGTTTTTGTTTACTACTGCATTTTCAGTGGGTTGGAATGGGAAGTAACGAACTTCTTGAGTAATTTAGTGGTTATGAAGCCGTGAAGGCACGACACTCCTATGGCCCATAAGGGCATCGAGGTATGAGTGTCCTCATCTTTGAGGCCTCGGCTGTTGGTTCTTTCGAGGCTGACCGATTAAGCAAGTGTTTTGAGGACGAAGGAACAAAGCGTGATGCTTGGGATCACAAGGCGTGGTGGTTTCTTCCTGTGGGCAGCATCTGTTATATGGTTACATGGTAGAGAAAGGAGATATCGATATATTTTTCCAGCACTCTAAAGGTCCACTATTTCGTAACCCTTACTTATGTTAAAAGTACCTGTTCCCTCATTTTCCTCTTCTTCTTTTTCTTTAGATTAAATTTTTTCTATCTTTGATTGGTTAGGCAAGTCCATAGTAAAGTTTTAGATGAGATTGTATGAGGAGATGGTAGTTGACTCAATAAGGCAGATGAGTGAGGACAATCATCTCCTTAACTGGTACAAGAACATAACTGTGAGGGAGAAAAAAATGCAAAAACACTTGAAGATTCGTTTGGTTTGCTAAACGAGAACTGCGCAAGACCCTTTATAGTGCGACAGAGAACCAAGATGCTTCAGGAGCAACATAAGGAGGAGGTAATCACTGATCCTTTATGATAAATAGGGCAAATAGCCAAATATTATATGACTGTTATGGAAGTGTGTACAAGTGTATGTTGTCTGTCGCACAGATCACTTACATTCCGTGTCTCCTGTTTTTAGTAATTGTTTTCTGAATTGTAAAGTTTATACATTAAACCGGTAAGCCGTTTTAGAGTCTATTTAATATATATTTGTTTTCACCTTCTTCTGTTTAGTATTTTGAAGTCTGGCCATTAAACCATCATTTTTTCTGTGCTTTTCGTTATATTTGGGTACTTCAGTTCTTCCTGAAGGCACCTGGCTACTTGTTCACTTTTCATATTGTAGTAGTAGTTCAACTTTTCTTTAGTATTTGATTTGTTTATAGCTTTTGGGTGCATTTTTAATTGATGCCGGGATTTGTATTTTTCTTTAGATGGACTCCCAAGAAGAATTTTATAAAGAGCGACTCAAGCTTATTCATGAAGCCCGCAATGAGAGAGAAGAGAATTTCGTGAAGATACAGCCAGAGAAGCGGGAGAATATGAAAATCCTAATGGAAAATCCTTCTTCAGCCGAGGACCGTCAATTCAGGTAAAGATGGGAATAGTATGTGAACGGACCTTTAACGTGGGTATTATAACAGTTGCTGCATGATTGTGGATATTATTTTACTACTTGTTGAACCCTTTCGCTTGTGTGGATGTTGACTATGAGGTGAATGGTCATAAATGTTGTATTTTGTGAAACTGTACAACAAAAAATTGACTCCAATATGTACAAAACAACATTCTTTTTGTAAATTTATAAACAAAACGACTCTTCTAAATCATTTCAGGTCCATGAACTAGCATTTATTATTATTAAAACTTAAATTTCAACCAGGCCCTGGATTAACAAACGTTTTTGATTTATTTAACGGGATCAAATTAAAGTTCAAGAAATTGAAGCCTGTTTGTCAGACCTTAGGCCTGAATTGTTTTGTAATTGGATTAACAGACGTCTTTCGAGACGGCAATGCAAAAAGTGACTTGAAGGTTTACAAATGGTAGACCTGAATGATGAATATCTGTAAATTTAAGTGGCTCACCGGCAACTATGATTCACCCTAAACATGAGTAAGCATCTGCGGAATCAAGAAACATTGAGGTCCATTAACATGGGGGCAATACTAATCAGATTTAGCACAGTTCGCAACAAAAATTTGGTTACGTTTAACCAAATATTATGCGCTTCTGCTTTCCAATTGTTTTTGCACACTACATTTTAAAAAAGGGCCAGTAGATTGAAATTACAAAAACAATTCTGAATTTGTTGTCGAGACTTGCTTCAATATATTGCAGGTCATGGTGAGGTTAATTTAAGAAGGAGAAATGTTTACAATGCATAATTACAATTGTTGTTATGTTTAGAAAGACACACACGTATTTAAATAGAAGATATGAAACTACAGTTAAACCTCGATTAAGTAATATCCGATAAAGTAATAACCTCGCTTAAGTAATAATTTTCATCGGTCCCAACTTGGGCCAATGTTGTAAAGTAATTTTCTCGCTAAAAGCATAAGATAATAAAAAATTCGAAAGTCATTAAGGGCCCAAGTAATATGTAAAGTAATAATTCCATAATTATATATATATATATATAATGTATATGATTACAAAATTAATTCTTATTAAAATATGAATCTATTGTAGCTTGTTTCTTCTTTCCACCAAAGCCAAAATTAATCTCGTCCTTGACTTTATGTAAAGCAAAAATAACTCCTGGTATGTTTTGCTCGTGTTGTAACAAGTAATTGTTCAAAGTGGTGAGTGCTTGAAATGCTTCCTTTGATGACACGCTTGGGATGACATTGCTATCGTCGGGTTCAGGATCAGTCCCTTCATCAGTGCTCATTACCGACTCAATGATTTCTTCATCCGTAGGTGATTCCATAACCGCATCATTCTCGTTTGGATAGTTTAAGAGATGCTCGACATCCATCACATTCCTATATCGTAAATTAGAGATAACTTCATTTAATCCTTCGACACCTTCATTTATTTCTCCAAGTTCTTGTTCATCATTTTCTTCTGAACGAATCTTGCAATGCCGAAAACAATTTGCAATTGTGGTTGTTTTCACATCAATATTCCAAGCCATGTTAGCAAAACTAATAGCATTCAAGATATTAACTTTTTCAGGATTTGTTGCATTAACTTCAAGACTTTGCAACATGCTAGAATATAGACGACGCCGATAGTGAACTTTAAATGCTCGAATAATTCCAGCATCGCATGGTTGAATCTTAGATGTTGTGTTAGGAGGTAGAAAGAACAACTCTGTATTTCTCAAGCCTTCAACTATTTTTGGATGAGCAGGACAATTGTCAACAATCAAAAGTACCTTCCTGCCATTCATTTTACTATCAAACCAAGTAACAAATTCTTGAAAAAGCAAGCCAGTCATCCAAGCCTTCTTGTTAAAACGATACACACAATTAAGATTGTTTATATTCACATTTTTAAAGCACCTAGGATTGGCGTACTTACCAATGATCCAAAGTGGAACTTTGTCAGACCCATCACCGTTGCAACACACAACTACAGTGATTCTCTCTTTATCTTTTTTGCGGCCCTCTAGCTGTTTGGTAGCTAGTGAATGGTCAGCTTCAAGTCGATAGAATAATCCCGTTTCATCCATGTTATAAATATCTTTCAACTGAAATTGATCCAATTTTGATCGGATGCCTGGCAATGCATTTTCAATGTTCTCCATCATCACTGAACCACTTTCACCAAAACGCCGATAAGATTTGATTCCATATCTTGCCTTGAAACGTTCTAACCATCCACTGGAAAAGCTAAAATCGGAATTACTTTCCCCATACATTTTCTTCATTAGCTCCTTTCCTTTTTCTTGAATGATTTCTCCAGACATATTAACTTTATCTTGCCTTTGAAGAAACCACTCAAACAAAACTTTCTCTAACTCTGGATATTTTGCTGATTTGTGTTTTTTGACATCACTTTGTTTCCTCTCGTCGGACAAGTATTCCGAGGCTCTCTTGAGTGTGTTTGATATAGTTGATTGACTGATATCTAAGTCATATTTTTGATGTACCCATGCTTGTAAATCTTTCTGGCTTACACCTGGATTCTCCTTTTTATATTCACAAATAGCACTCCTTATCTTATCTGTGATTGCTGATTTTTTCACTCCTTTTAGATGATGCGAAGACATTGGTGTATACTGTAAAACAAAGTTGATATTGTATGTGTCTGTAGTGTATCATTCTATCATTTTATATAGTTAATCACAAAGTCTTATCTTTAATATTATGGTGTCTCTTCATGTATTTTTATTTAAGAATTACAATAAATATTAGATGGTTGAGTTTCAATACAACGTACACAACACATGTTACCTTTATGTACTGATCTGGTGCAATTTTAATATGCATGCATCTAGTTTTTGGATATAAGTAATCATAATAAAAGTAATTTTAGATCAAATACATTGCATGTGATTAATTCTAGTTTTTATACGTACATTATATATTATACTGTACCACGTAAACATAAAAATTCGGTAAAGTAATAAAATATTATTTTATCGATAAAGTAATAAAATATTATTATATCGATAAAGTAATAAATTCGGTAAAGTAATATTTTTTCCCGGTCCCAAGGGTATTACTTTAAAGAGGTTTAACTGTACATGGAAGCTAGAAATGCAAAGAAAAACACAGAAAAGTGGTACAAAGTTACTAAGTAACATGCAAGTGAAAGTTACCAACATTCAAGTATGTAACCACAGTTGATGCCCTTGTACGCATGACTTGTTCACGTTACATGTTCTGGTCATTAGTTTTTTTATTCTGGTCCTTATGGATGTGCTTGATCAAGATTTTAATTATTAATGAAATTTCGTTTTTGATTTCAAAAAAAAAAAATGAATTGACTAGTACCCATGTCCCATGATAAAGTTGAGCTTTGCTCTCCTAGAGACCTTGAAGATAAAACTCTTATGTATCCTAATTTTTAAATTTAAAAAAAAATTAAAAATTACGAACATTTAATTTTTTTTCTTTCAAAAAATAAAATTTTTTTGAAGGATTTTTTTAAAGAAAAATATAAATTCCCCAAAAATAACTTCTTCCTTTGAAAAAGGGAAGAACATTTTCTAAATTAAACATTTTCTCATAAATTTTTTATGATAATCAAAAATCAACACCATATTCCCAATAATTGATTTTTATATTTTTTAGTATGATTATCAAACAAATCTTTGATAATTTGTCAACAAATAAAGAGACCTTTATTATTAATTTTATAAACTATAAATATAAAATAAACAAAAATGAATATAATTCCTACTTTTTTCATCCTATGATGATTAATTTTTAAAATTTAATTTACTTACTAAAGAAATTCATTAAAACATATTATGACTCTACCGGAGTTCATATATTTTCTGCATTTTCACTCACTCACTCACTCACTCTCTCTCTCTCTCTCTCTCATCCAAAGACATCTTAGCTCAATTAAGTCCAATTACATACTTCAATCTCTCTCTCTCTCTCTCTCTCTCTCTCTCTCTCTCTCTCTCTCTCTGTTAGGGCTTTAGTTTTAAACAAATTATTACTATGACGCAAACGACTACCGCCGTCGTCGCTGCCGCCGATGGAGGTAGACAACCACAACAAGGAATTGGAAAATCGATACAGGGAATTATACGTACACATCTTCATATCTCCAATCGCTTCTCTAAAGCCAAACTGTTGGTACTACATCTCTATTTACACACACTTATTTTCAATTTATATGTATGTTTGATTGTTAATTAATCGAGTAATTTATGTGCCTCTTTATGTTTGATTGATATATATGTTCAATTTATATGAATTTTTATTGTTGATTAGGCTTGTGAGTGGATTTGTGGATTGATTTGTATGTGTTGTTATAAGTTTAGTGCTTATTGCAAAGTTTTTTCATACGGAATTAGATTCAGGTAAAATCGAAAAAGTCGATAGTGCATGTGCATGTAGTTGTTGATAATACATCACTGATATGTCGGTCTTGATCTGGAAATAGACCAGACATTTATTTTGATTTTAATTTGTATGATCGTAGAGTATGGAAGTGAATTGGATAGTGAGTGACCGAGTGCTTAGAAAAAGATATTTGGAGATATTTAAACTGGGATAAATTAACATACATCATACTAGCATGCCTTACGGCCCATTACATGTTCCGAGTACAAGTGTAGTGCTAATTAGTAAGAAATTGAGAGGGCTTATTGTAAAGCATTGTAATACGGAAGTAGATTTAGGTTAAATCAGAAAGTCGATAGTGCATGTAGTTGTCGATAATACAGAACTGATATGTTGGCCATTTTCCAGACAAACATTTATTTTGTTTCTAATTCGTACGACCGTAGAAAATGAAAGTGAATTGGATAATGAGTGACCAAGTGCTTAGCAAAGCATATTTAATGATAGTGAAACTTGGATAAATTAACATACATCATACTCTTAAAGTCGATAGTGCATGTGCTTGTAATTGTCGATATACGTTACTGATGTGTTTGACATGGTCCGAAATAGACCAACTTTTATTTTTGTTTTAAGTTGTACAACCGTAGAAAACGTAAGTGAATTGGACAGTGAGTGACAAGTGGTTTGAAAAAAATGTGGATAAAGTGAAGTTAAATTGGGATAAATTAGCATACATGAAACTCGCATGCCTAAGGGCTCATTTCATGTTCTGAGCACAAGTTTAGTGCTAATTAGTAGGAAATTGAGAGCTATTGTAGTGCTATTATACGTACACATCTTCAGATCTCCAATCACTTCTCTAAAGCCGAACTGTTGGTACTCCATCTGTTTTTACACACACGGTTCAATTTATATGTATGTTTAATTGTTAATTAATCGATTAATAGTGATCTAAATCTATTGGCGGTCTTTATTGTAGTTAAAAATTTATCTATTATATATATTTATACTAATTTTATATTTATTTACTATTTTCAGGAAACAATGAAGAAATTGCTCCAAAAAATATTCATCATTCATTTGTCTTGCATTCCAATCCAAGACAAATCCAAGGTACATAATGTGTTTGCGTACAATGTATCCCAATAATGTTGATTTAAATGCTCTAGATTATTTATAGAGTATTTGTGTGTCCTTGCCATATATAACTATTATGGCTGGTGCAGGTAAAGTATGTTGTCGATAATACGTCACTGATATCTTGGCGGTGATCAGGAAATAGACCGAACATTTATTTTGTTTTTAAATTTTACGATCGTAGAAAATGTAAGTGAATTGGATAGTGAGTGACCAAGTGCTTAGAAAAACATTTTTAATAATAGTAAAACTTGGATGAATTAATATACATCAGGCTCGTATTGCCTAACGGGCCATTTCAGATTTGGAGTACAAGTTTAGTGCTAATTAGTAGGAAATTGAGAGTACTTATTGTAAAGCTTCGTAACATGGAATTAAGTTTAGGTAAAATTGGAAAGTTATCGCATCGCGCATGTGCATGTAGTTTTGGATAATACGTTACTGATATGTTGGCCATGATCCGGAATAGACTAGACATTTATTTTTCTTTTAATTTGTACGGACGTAGAAAACATAAGTGAATTGGATAGTGAGTGACCGAGTGAGCAAAAAATATATGGATCTAGTGAAGTTGAAATTGGGATAAAGTAGCATACATGAGACTCGCATGCCTAAGGGCTCATTTCATGTTCCGAGTACAAGTTTAGTGCTAATTAGTAGGAAATTGAGAGTGATTATTGTAGTGATTCATAGTAAGGAATTAAATTTAGGTAAAATCGGAAGGTCTAGTGCATGTGCTTGTAATTGGTGAATATGTCACTGGTATGTTCGCCATGATTCGAAAATAGAGCAGACATGTATCAGCTCTTCTTGGAGGTCAGTATACAGTGATTGAGCCATGGATCTATTACCCGGTGAAAGGGGACGCTCATAGATTTTTGTTCCAGTATATAATATAATTTAGAGCAAATAAAACTGAAATGCAATACCTCTCAAATTAATTTGGTTTGGGAGCATTGTTTTTATTTTAGCAAATAAAACTGAATAGAAAATACTAGTACGGGAGATCTAGGAGAAGATAAATATAGTCCTCTATCTAGGCTTATTTTGTCATCCGAAACAACTACATATCTAGGCTTATGTAGGATATTAGTAAGAAATATCCCTTCAAGCAGAAAAAAAAAAAGTTAATGGTTACAATTTGAATGCTATAAAATCTCATTACCACTTTCTTTGTGTTTGTTGCAGGGAATCAGATTTTGAGTCTGAAAACAACATAAGGTGTATACCTAGCGCCTCGCACACCTCCAAGTCCAAGTGCAAAGTGCACAAGAAGTATGCCCTTACAAGAAACAGTTTGCACCGATATATGTTGAGACATACACTATTATCACAATGCGACTCAGCAAGACGGTATAAACTAGAGGTATTTTCAGCCATGTCTTCTTCTGACACAGACCAACCAGCTGAAGATGAGCATCCCGTGGATATGGCTAAAACTTTTACTCTTAACATTGAATATAGTCGTATCAATTGCCTTACATGGGTCATCCACAACTCTGCCAATAGTTTTTCAGCTGCAATTCAGACACTTGAATCAGCTAGGCGCTATCCAGAACTTGCAATGGCATGGATTGGAGTTGATGTTCACTCGTGGCACAAAAAACTATCTTATCAGGTATGCAAGCACGCACAAAAACACTGGCACTGAGATTGCTCCCTAGACCATGAGAATGAGTTTCCTAAGATTTCTAAGATTTGTTGACTTGTTGACTGCAAGCTAGTTACATAGAGTTATTCTGTTATAAAATAGGAATATTTAACAGCTAACTATAATATTCAGTCAGACACATTAAGTATGATTTCCGACTCTACAGGTAGCTCTATAATGTTCACATGATGAATATGGATAAGTGATTAAAATTTGTATGCATAATAAATGTGTAATCATAATATGTTAGTTTTTAATGATCTGTCATATTATTTTTTTTGCAGTGGCAACTCCTAAACGAATTAAACATTTGATGGGAGTCAGTGACCTGACATATAACGAAATCCAAAGCCATTTGCAGGTAGCTAGAATAATTACACCAAATATGTTCTCTTGGGAAGTGCATAGAAGATCTCCTCAACTCGAGGAACCCAAATCCAGTACACTGGTTTAAAATAGTGGAACTGCCTCGCATCGCAGAATTATATATTACTCTATTCAAAAAGTGGTCCATAGATTATGCAGGAAGGTCTGGTTTGTCTGCAATTATGTCAACTTTATGATATGATGGTCTTTCGTGATTCATGATTATACCTCCTAAAGGGATCTCGTTTTGTGATACGATACTTAAAATACCCTAACATTTGTTAGAATTCTAAACACAAATTACTCAGTGGTGTTGCAGGAATCATTCTGGCAATGTTAGAATTCTAAACACAAATTACTCAGTGGTGTTGCAGGAATCATTCTGGCAATAAGTTGCTGTATTGCAGTGAGAAAATTGGGTTCAGGACGTCTTTCCTGTCCTTTACCATCTGTTTCAATTGAAAACATACTAGTACAGCTTATGAACTCGTCATATATCCTTGTTTCTGTGGGTAAGCTGCATCACTTGGCCAGTGAAGCTGGTTTTGAAGAGGAATTCTTGTTGCATTTTGGTACAAAGATTCTGCCCACTAAAAGCATTGAAGATATAAAATTTTGGATTGGGCTGGTTCAGAAAAAACTATCTGTAGCATTTCACAGTGAGAGTGTAATTTCAGGCAAACAAGTATTCTGCGACAAGGTCAGTTCTCGAGTTATTGCTAATCGGGACTCTTTACCATTAGCGTAGAAATATTTCACCTGAGAAGACAATTAATTCTTGTCAAAATATCTAGAAGCTGACATATCCCAGTTAATATTGTGGTAAACAGTTACTTTTGCCATCAGTCCTTTTACATAATTTTAATCTGCCTTCCTGCCCCCACAAATAGCAAAATTTGATAGACTTACTATTAAAAAATAAGATAGGTTCTGATTTGTAACATGACAGGATCAAGAGAATGATTTGGCTATATTTGGCCTTTTTGCATTTTTGGGAAAGGAAACAAGATTATTCTTATCGAGAATGAGGATTAAAGATCTCGATGAACAAGTTGAAGTTGAGGATTTTCTCGGGTAGGCTTCTTGATCTACTAGACACACATATACAATTTTAACCTTTGGCCTCACATGATTATTAAATTCAATCCCATATACTTTTTGCAGCTGTGTGGAGTGTGGTAGCCTTTTCACCTACCCTAGATTAATTTCTTCCCTGCACGAGTATCAGCTCTTCATGGAGGTCAGTATACAATGATTGAGCCATGGATCTATTACCTGGTGAAATGGGACGCTCCTAGATTTTTATTCCAGCTTATAATATAATTTAGAATTTTAGACCCCTGTGCAATATTTGCACTTTATCTGCACCTAATTTTTAGCTGAATCTGTGCACAACAATTTTAACTAGTTGACTGAATAAATTTAATGTGTCAAATTTGTTGTTAGCGCAGGTGATTACTGATGAAATTGGGTGGCTAGACTTTTATGCTGAATATAATTGCAAGTTCTATCAAGATAAGCGGAGGTCCAAAAAACGGACTATACAAGCAAAGCAAGAAATCATTCTGAACGCAGTTTTTACAATTTGCTATGATGTGTTCTCTGGGCTTGCGCACGATTTTAGTACAAATCCACGGCCCTTAGATTCGAACTTGTTTACGTTCTTGCAGCGAAGGTACCAACTTGGCCTAAATTTATCTTTTCAGGTATATTTTACAATCTATATAAGATTATCTGCTGACATTTTGCAGTCAGAGCTTACTTTCTATTTGTATGGATGACTACTGGGCTGCCTATGATAGATCAGGGTAACGTTGACCCCTATGGTTTTACTTTGTATAAATAATACTGTAGCATAAATTGATTAATCTTGTGCATGCTGATTTTCTTACACAGTGAACCAGTGAAAAAGATTGAGGGAGACGCCACGAAAACTACAACTTGCATGGTAATTTTAATAGGAATACTAGAAGCACAACAAAAGCCAATTGACTTTCTAATAATAGGAACTAGGAAGTAATTAACATGGATCAAGATCTCTCTCTTTTTTGTAAGCCTTCACAGTACAAGTTAAAACAGTCTAAAGGAAGGGCCGGTGATGCGGAACAAGGAATTGATAAATTGTTTTTATATATTATACCTTATTATTTAGGATGAAGTTAATTATAATTGATTAGTTATCTTAGTTATATTAAGTATCTATATTATTAGATCATTCTAGATTATAGTATTAGAATAATATATAAAGGATTTGTTTCCTTCATTCAAATTTGGTAATAAGATATTTTTAGGATTTAGTTTTCTTTATCATTTGTTAATTACTTGGCATCCAAGTAATGATTTATCCATATGTACACCTGTACTCTTTCATAATTGGAATAGAGATGAATATGAATTGATTTTTATTGGATAAATCCGAGGATTTATTTGTGACTCCACCAATTCTCTGCGGAGATGGGTAATTTATCCCCGGTTTAACCCTTTTCTCCACCTTGTCCTACATCAAGTGGTATCAAGAGCCACTGTTTCTCCACCCGAAGACCATAAACCACCATCATCAACCAACAACCAGCAGCCTCCAAATAGCCACAGCAGCCACTATTAACTGCAACCAGCCACCAGACACCGCTTCAACAGCCACCAGAAATTAACCAGCCACCGTTCACCGCTTCAGCAGCAACCAGGAACTGCTTTAACCACTGCAGCCTCTGTCCAGTATTTTTGAGGGCTTCCACAACCCTTTATTATTCAGAACAGCCCATGTACTTTGATTATCTTGGACAAAAATGTCGTCACAAAGAACACCAGCCAGACTTGAGTTTGAAATATCATGCATTAGGAAGCAACGTCAGGTTATATTAGATATGCTATCATTCTCTCTTCCATATAGTCCAGATTACTTTAAGTATTATGAAGAATGTCAATGGTATGATGAGATGATTGCAAAACTGGAGTCTGAATATGCAAGACTAGTACTAATTGACATCGCTGATGGGCTAGAAAAAATGAAACACACCTTGGAAGATTTGATTGCTCCAAAGGAGGCAAAGATTACTCGTATTAATAACGAGCATGTTCCTGCAATTGATGTAGATAATAATGAGCTTGTTCCTGCAAACAATGTAGATAACGAGCATGTTCCTGCAGAAAATCTAGATAACGAGTACGTTCTTGCTAAAAATCTGGATGACCCTATTGTATATGAGGACTTTGTTAACAAGCAAATTATAGTTGAGCCTATTCCAGTTGAAGGTGAATATATCAACGCATATGGAGCCCCATTCGAGGATTATGGATTATTCTTCACTATAAAACTCGTGGTCGGGTTTTTTTTAAAGGAGAGGAGAATGATGCGGAACAAGGAATTGATAAATTGATTTTTATATATTATACCTTATTATTTAGGATGAAGTTATTTATAATTGATTAGTTATCTTAGTTATATTAAGTAACTATATTATTAGATCATTCTAGATTATAGTATTAGAATAATATATTAAGGATTTGTTTCCTTTATTCAAATTTGGTAATCTGTTCGATGATTTGTGGTTGTCTCTATAATGTTGAACCTATGAAGTCTCTGTTGTATTTCAAGGAGATGTCCTGTACAGGTGTGCTTGCGGATAGAGTGAGCTTTCAAGTGCAGTTGCAGCATGTACTCGTTTGGGAGCATGTACAGTTTAATAGATATGTACATGAAATGCAATAGAGTAAAGGAAGCTGAAAAATATTTTCAAGCTATGCCAGAAACAAATTTGGTCACGTGGTATACAATGATCTCTGGGTATTCCCAAAATGGGAATTCTAGAGAAGCCCAAGCTTTATTTAAAAAACTGCTGTGTTGGTGTTCTAAAACAAACTATGTCCATGGAGTCTTGCTAAACAGAATATGGCACACAAGAAGTACAAATCTACCAGGCTATCCTTCAAATCTACCATGTGTTTTGTAATTCAGTACAACGTTCCTTAACAAGATGAACAATCACATAAACAAACTTACAAGCACTAGACTGACTTGCAACATCTCAACTTACAAGCACGTAGTAAGCCTATCAAGTGTTTGTTTTATTTCCTGTGAGAAATTTCTGATCCGCGGAAAAATATAGTGGACAGTGAGTCTATCCGCGGAAAAATATAGCGGACAGTGAGTCTATCCGCGGAAAAATATAGCGGACAGTCTATTTTTTTTTTTAATCCTGACCATTGAATTCTTAATCTAACGGTTTAAAAACTGATTATTATGTAAATGGTCCCTGGCAATTGATTGTCAGGGACCAGGACCCTTTATCTATATATACACTTGTTCTCTTTCATTATTGGAATAGAAATGAATATGAATTGATTTTTATTGGATAAATCCTAGGATTTATTTGTGACTCCACCGATTCTCTGCGGAGATAGGTAATTTATCCCCCTGTTTAACCCTTTTCTCCACCTTGTCCTACATCAGCCGGTGACTTTAATCTTCTGTACTTACGAGTGCACGAAGACACTAGTTATTGGACAATTCTCTGTATTTTCTGCATAGTTTGGTAGTTGATGCAGTAACAGAAATACATGGAAATCTCGGGTATAAGCAGGAAAAAATCTTTATCTACAATTGCTGTGAACTCTCTGTGTTCCCTCTCAAGATTTATCACAGAAGTCTCAAATCCCTTTGGACTTCTCTAGAATTCTTTTTTAGTTCTCTACTTTTCATTGTCTAAAACCTAATGTGGCATTATTTTCCTCCACTTTTACCGTGTCCACTACTATTTAAGTATTTATATAGTTGCTTCATGTGATAACAGGAGGGTGTCAGCAAAAGGGGGCCAGGCTGTAGCAAGTCCAAGTCCATCCATGCCAGTCCACCAAATAAAATTACTTCCAAACTTATCTCTGCAAGTACTGTAAGGCCACGCACCCTGAATATCCAGTTGGATTAATATACTAATTAAAATGTTCATGTAAAGATGCTTACCACAAATTGAATATTCCCACAGGCTATGTGGATGGGTACTTGGCTACTTTGTGTTGATGTATTAGTTTCCATGAAACTTGTTATGAAGCAACTACGGGGAGAGAAGGTTACAAAAAGAGAGAGGAAGAAGATTGCAAGAACTCTAGCTGATATGTCCACAGTAGTTTCGGTTACGATCCTAATGCTGATTCCTGTAAGCATATTTATACCTTTTCATTTTCAGTTACAAAATAGTTTTCAAATACTTATGAGGCTCAGCTAATTCTCTGCTTCAAAAATTTGTTGGCCATGGTCTTGTAATGTTTTGTTGTGTTGTCCACGTAGAAAACTTTTTCGATAGTTTATTAGTTTCCTATAATAGAATTAGCTGGTCTAAGCCGATATTAGAAAAACCAATGAGACCTTAATATTTGAGAACTCTACTGTATCTGAATGTGCAACTAGTATTACACATAAGCACCCATATTTGGGTTTGCTTGGTGTTAAGTATTTTACGGGTAATGATGGTTCATTTTCCATAATTTTCTTTGTTAATACCAGGTATTGACAATCAATCTCTCTGTGTCTGTAATTAGATGTCTGTGGCACATGCAGTTACGTTAATAGCAATGAAGAGATGCATTCCAGCACTGATAATTTAATCTATTCATTCCAATTACTAGCCGCGTCAAAAATCTTGACCACTTCAATAGCTATATTCTTTCTGAATCTTCTTCTTGAAAAGCCTCCTCTAAACTATCTTCATTTACAGTAGTACTGTTATTATAGACATGCAGCATGCTTTCATGTGCATAAAACATGTTTTCGAGATTCAAGTCGATGAAGCATCTACCATTTCGAGATTCAAGACAAATTCCAAGGTACATTCATTTATGGCTTGTGCTGGTAAAGTATGTTGTTGATAATGTCACCAATATGTTGGCGGTGATCCGGAAGTAGACAATAACATTTATTTTGTTTTTAATTGATTAATAATGATCTAAATCTATTGGCGGTCTTTATTGTAGTTAAAATTTTATCTATTATATATATTTATACTAATTTTATATTAATTTAATATTTTCAGGAAATAATGAAGAAATTGCTCCAAAAAATATTCATTTTTCATTTGTCTTAGGTTCCAATCCAAGACAAATCCAAGGTACATAATGTGTTTACTATTATGGCTTGTGCTGGTAAAGTATGTTGTCGATAATACGTCACTGATATGTTGGCGGTGATCCAGAAGTAGACAAAACATGTATGTATTTTGTTTTTAAATTTTACGATCGTAGAAAATGTAAGTTAATTGGATAGTGAGTGACCAAGTGCTTAGCAAAACATATTTAATAATAGTAAAACTTGGATAAATTAATATACAACAGGCTCGTATACCTAACAGACCATTTCAGATTTCGAGTACAAGTTTAGTGCTAATTAGTAAGAAATTGAGAGTACTTTTTGTAAATCTTCGTTACACAGAATTAGGTTTAGGTAAAATTGGAAAGTTGATAGTGCATGTGCATGTAGTTTTGGATAATACGTTAATGATATGTTGGCCATGATCCTGAAATAGACTAGACATTTATTTTTCTTTTAATTTGTACGGACGTAGAAAACATAAGTGAATTGGATAGTGAGTGACCGAGTGCTTAGCAAAAAATATATGGATCTAGTGAAGTTGAAATTGGGAAAAATTAGAAAACATGAGACTCACATGCCTAAGGGCTCATTTCATGTTCCGAGTACAAGTTTAGTGCTAATTAGTAGGAAATTGAGAGTGATAATTGTAGTGATTCATAGTAAGGATCTGAATTTAGGTAAAATCGGAAGGTCTAGTGCATGTGCTTGTAATTGATGAATACGTCACTGGTATGTTCGCCATGATTCGAAAATAGAGGAGACATTTATTTTTCCTTTAATTTGTATGATGGTATAAAATGGAAGTAAATTGGATAGTGAATGACCGATATAGTGAAACTGAGATAAATTAATATGCATTGGACTAGCTAATTTTTGGATATAGTGAAACTGGGATAATTTAATATACATTCGACTAGCCCATTTGATGTTCCGAATACAAGTTTACTGGTAATTAGTAGGAAATTGATATTGCTTATTGTAAAGATTCGTAATGCAGAATTAGATTCAAGTAAAATTGGAAAGTCTATTGTGCATGTGCATTTAATTTTTAATAATGTCACTGATATATTGGCCATGATTCGGAAATAGACGAGGCATTTGTTTTCTTTTAGTTTGTACGTCCGTAGAAAATGGAAGTGAGTTGGATAGTGAGTGGCCGAGTGCATAGAAAAAGTGTAATATTTGGATATTGTGAAATTGGGATAAATTAACATTAGACTTGCATGCTTAACGACCCATTTCATGCTCTCCCTCCTCCTAACTAAAGTTTTAAAATCCTAAAAATCACTAAAAACAAGTACAAACACTGGTCAAAACAACATCTTAAACACAACTATATACAAACATATACATGAAATGAAGCTTTAAATTGAGATTGCAATGAGAAAATTAAGTAATTCGAATGAAAAATGCCCTGTTTGTGATAGAGAGAGATGAAATGGAGCTTTTAGCAAGGGTTTCGTGTGTTTGTATACTTTGTATGTATAGGTGTATATATATTAGAGAGAGAGAGAGAGAGAGAGAGAGAGAGAGAGAGAGAGAGAGAGAGAGAGAGAGAGAGAGAGAGAGAGAGAGCTGTGTAATATGTTTAACTTGGGAGTGAAAATGAGGGTGTGTCATACTCTTGAAGACTCTGGAATTTAAAAGTTGATGTGGTTGGTGTGTCATACTCTTGAAGACTCAAGTTTTGTTTTTTGTTAAAGAATTTTATATAGGCATGGATGATCAAAATATGAAGTGGTCCTTGTGTGCTGTATCATCTCCTCAACTGGTACAAGAACATAGCCGTAAAGGAGAAAAATTATGCAAAAATACTTGAAGATTCGTTTGGTTGGCTAAACGAGAAACTGCGCGAGACCCAGTATGAGAATCGCATAGAGCGACAGAGAACCAAAATTCACCAGGAGCAACACAAGGAGAAGGTAACCACTGATCCTTTGTGATAGATAGGGCAAATATTGTATGACTGTCATGGAAGTGTGTACAAGTGTATGTTGTCTTTGCTGCACAATTCACTTACATTCCGTTTCTCCTGTTTTTAGTAATTGTTTTCTGAATTGTGAAGTTTATATATTAAGCCAGTTTATACATTAAACCGGTAAGCCGTTTTAGATTCTATTTAATATATACTTCTTGTTCACCTTCTACTATTTCCTATTTAGACAGTCTGGCCGTTAAACTATCATTTTTTCTGTGCTTTTCATTTTATTTGCTTATTTGGGTACTTAAGTTCTTTCTGAAGGCACATGGCTACTTGTTAGCTAGGAAGCACCGACACGGCAATTTGGGTGCCGTACGCGTGTCGGACACGGCCGACACGGCCCCGACACGGTGATACACCTGAGTACGGTCGGACACGCCAGGTGGCGTGTCGTGAAGCAAACGCGGTCGACACGCGCCCGACACGCGGGGGACACGCGTCCGACACGCGGGGGACACGGCCCACTGATGAGGCCCATAAAAAAAAGTCCACAGCCCATACAAAAAACAGCCCAGAAAACCTTTGTTATACATACACACCTATATATACATACATCTATGATTAAAAAAGCCCAGCCCAGCCCAGTTTTTTTTTAAAAGAAGCCCACTTATTCTCAATTAATATAACCTAAATAACAGTCATCCTCACTTTCACCCACCGCCTATATACACACATATACATACACAGGCGTATATAATCTTTTTTTCTCATCTTTTTAAAAGAAACTTAGTTATTATTATGAATGAAGATGTTTAGTTTATGACATATACAATATATATATATATATATATATATATATATATATATATATATATTTTCCTTTTTTTTTTGCCGTGTCCCGTATCCAGGACACTTTGGTAATTGGCGTATCCCTGTGTCCCGTGTCGCCGCACCCGAGTCGGTGCTTCCTAGCTTGTTAGTTTTTCATATTGAAGTTGTAGTTGTACAACTTTTCTTTAATATTTTATTTATTTATAGCTTTTGGGTGCATTTTTAATTGATGCTGGGATCTGTATTTTTCTTTAGATGGACTCCTAAGAAGAATTATATAAAGAGCAACTCAAGCTTATTCATGACGCACGCAATGAGAGAGGAGAATTTCGAGAAGATACAGCAAGAGAAGCGAAGATTTGATACATTTTAGTATGTAATAATGGTGGCACCCCATAGTTTCTATCAGACAGTGAATGATTAATCGATTACATCCGGGAATGAAGATGACCATATATCTATCTTATTCTACACAATGATTATACATTCATATCTAAACGTTAGGCATTAACATTACTGTATAGTTGCTTCAAACACAATCTTACAATAAAGCTTTCAACCTAGTACTGTATATAGATTCTGTATGCATCACCTGGGATGTTTATTAAGTGCATGTTTTTAGTGTAACTAATAATAGTAATACTTTAGAATTTGGGTTAGAAATTTTACTTGTACGATCAACCCAAATTTTTTTGGGACAGTAGTAATCATGGTCGTAAAAATCGATAATCGGTATAAATCCGTTGAGGTACTATCTAGTGGTGAAGTTTCAATATTACTAGTACTATTTTCCAAGGACAGCAACTTTAATAAAAGTGAAAAATTGTGTTAGTACTGTATATAGATTCTGTATGCGTCACCTGGGATGATTAAGTGCATGTTTTTAGTGTAAGTAATAATAGTAGTAATACTTTAGAATTTGGGTTAAATATTTTACTTGTACTATCAACCCAAACTTTTTTTTGGGAGAGTAATAATCATGGTTGTAAAAATCGGTAATACTACGAAGTTTCAATAATACTAGTACTATTTTCCAGGGACAGCAACTTTAATAAAAGTGAAAAATTGTGCAGTTTTGTTAGTAGTGGCCAAGTTTCAATATTACCTATTTTTCAAGGACAACAACTTTAATAAAAGTGAAAAAATTTGTATTGCAGAACTATGGTGCAAGTTCCGGCCACGGAAAAGACTGGTTGAATGCTGATCCATGATTGAAGTGGTTTAGGCAATAATACTTGGAGAAAATGCCCAAAATGTCTAGATTTGGAGTTCCAAGGCCCGAAATGCTGATGTGCGGAGAAGGCGGCCCTAAATACCCACGGGTCACGCATTCTGGTCATGTGTGACCTGTGATACCCATTCCCTACATGCGTATCAGGGGTTACGCATTTTCAGAATGCGTGATGACGTCATCTGACGTCATTATCACATAAACAACCCCAGCGCTGCAGACGACGAAAAATCGCCCGAAAATCGTCTCGTATGGTTCTCTCCATTCCGACAATTTCCAGTGCTTCTGAGGGTACGAAAATGAAGCCCTGTAACGCCCCCAAATCCCTTACAGGAATCCAGGTCATTACACCTCATGCGGAAAATCGATCACCTACTCATAATATAATCTACAACAATATCCTTGACAACTCCATCTTTTATTCCACAGGTTATACTCTTAGAACAAGCACTCAAAATATAAAAGTTATTACAATACAAACTCATCTCCCAGAATCTCTGAAGTATTATTACAACACACCAAACACACAATAATAAAGCATTAACAATTCCGTTCCATCTTGCAACATCCTTCGATACTATAAGGCTACTGGATTGAATTTAATAGCCCTTCCACTTCCCTTTGCCACAGTCAGCCATGCTAGAGTCGTCTTTAGATGCCGCTGATCAATAATATTTAAATAGCAAGAATGAGCCAAAGAATGTCCAGCGAGTATATACAGATATCATATAATACAACCACAACTCACTCAAAATATGATTTTACTACTCTATAAGAGTTATAAATATAAGTACTTTTGAAAAGAGATCAACTCAGAAATTCTTATAAATTTCGAAATACGACTCCAATATATCTCAATAACTTCTCAAAATACTACTCGAAGATAAATACTACTCGAAGTTTGTAATGGATTACAAACTACCCGGTTTAAAAAAAAGAAAATACAGTACTAACTCATATTCGGTTCAGATCCGAATCTTTAATATCTGGAATCTGTTTCGATCCGAATAAAATTATCCGAACCCAAATCTGAACACGATTAAATAAAATGATCCGATACTGGGATCATTTTACAGTCCTAAATATACACACAAAAAATTATTTTCGACAGATGAACAAAACCCTTGTTGCTAATAAACAAAAATAATACAATTTACTTTTTGTTTAATTTTAAGATAACTTTAAACAAAAAAAGAAAATTCTATGATAACCAATTATCTGATTTTTAATTATTTACTAAAACTAAAAATTACATTAGAAATTCATTAAAACATTAATAAGACTACCCGAGTTTATACATCTCTCTCTCTCTCTCCCCCTTTACGGCCGTCGTCGTCGCTGCCGCCGGTGGAGGTAGACAACCACAACAAGGAATTGTGCGTACACATCTTGAGATCTCCAATCGCTTCTCTAAAGCCGAACTGTTGGTACTCCATCTCTTTTTACCCACACACTTCAATTTATGTAGTATGTTTAATTGTTAGTTAATCGATTAATAGTCATCTAAATCTATTGGTGATCTTTATTATGCATATTTATTCTAATTTTATGTTAATTAAATATTTCAGGAAACAATGAAGAAATTGCTCCAAAAAAATATTCATCATTCATTTGTCTTGGATTCCAGTCCAATACAAATGCAAGGTACATAATGTGTTTACTATTATGGTCTGTGTTGGTAAAGTATTTTGTCGATATTATGTTACTGATATGTTGGCGGTGATCCGGAAGTAGACCAAACATTTATTTTGTTTTTAAAAAAGGAATGGGATATCGAGTGACCAAGTGCTTAGCAAAACATATTTAATGATAGTAAAACTTAGGATAAATTAATATACATCAGGCTCGTATGCCTAACGGACCATTTCAGATTTCGAGTACAAGTTTAATGCTAATTAGTAGGAAATTAAGAGTACTTATTCTAAAGCTACCTAACACGGAATTAGGTTTAGGTAAAATTGGAAAGTTATCGTGCATGTGCATGTAGTTTTGGATAATACGTTACTGATATGTTGGCCATGATCCGGAAATAGACTAGACATTTATTTTTCCATTAATTTGTATGATGGTAGAAAATGGAAGTAATTTGGATAGTGAATTACCGATACAGTGAAACTGGGATTAAGCGAAAATGCAATAAAGGACAAGCAAATAGTTAGGCCTCCGATGGTTATCATAATGAACACACAACTTTAGAGAGATGACAGCGGAAAGGTAAATGTTTTTTATATGCTATTAGATGATGCACCCTTAATTTTTTGAGTGACAAATCTAACTTCCGGTGGGAGGATGATGATCAACCTTTTTTGTCTGTGTTCCTTGTGCCTTACCGTTTTTTACTTACTATTGCATTTTCAGTGGGTTGGAATGGGAAGTAACGAGCTTCTTGATTACTTTAGTGGTTATGAAGCCGTGAAGGCACGACACTCCTATGACCCGCAGGGGCATCGAGGTATGAGTGTCCTCATCTTCGAGGCCTCAACTGTTGGTTATTTCGAGGCTGACCGATTAAGCAAGCGTTTTGAGGACGAAGGAACGAACTGTGATGCTTGGGATCATAAGGCGCATCGGTTTCTTCCTGGTGGGCGATATATTTAACCAGCACTCGAAAGGCCCACTATTTTGTAACCCTTACTTATGTTAAAAGTACCTCTTCTTCTTGAGAAAAATCATGCAAAAACACTTGAAGATTCATTTGGTTCGCTAAAGGAGAAACTGCGCTAGACCTAGGAAGAGAATCGCATAGTGCGACAGAGAACCAAAATTCACCATGAGCAACACAAGGAGGTAATCATCGATCCTTTATGATAGATGGGCCAAATATTGTATGACTGTCATGGAAGTATGTACTGCACAATTCACTTACATTCCGTTTCTCCTGTTTTTAGTAATTGTTTTCTGAATTGTAAAGTTTATACATTAAACCGGTAAGCCGTTTTAGATTCTATTTAATGTATACTTGTTCACCTTCTAGTATTTAGTACTTTGACAGTCTGGCATGCCGAACTGTTGGTACTCCATCTCCTTTTACACACACACTTCACTTTATATGTATGTTTAATTGTTAATTAATCGATTGATAGTGATCTAAATTTATCGGCGGTCTTTATTGTGTTTTAAAAATGAAGTAAATTTTTATTTATTTTCTCTGTGAGATGATTTCAGATTTATACTTTTTTGTAGGTAAAAATTTATCTATTATATATATATATATATATATATATACTAATTTTATATTAATTTAATGTTTTCAGGAAACAGTGAAGAAAATGTTCCAAAAAAATATTCATCATTCATTTGTCTTGGATTCCAATCCAAGACAAATCCAAGGTACATAATGTGTTTACTGTTATAGCTTGTGCTGGTAAAGTATATTGTCGATAATACGTCAGTAATATGTTTGCGGTGATCCGGAAATAGACCAAACATTTATTTTGTTTTTAAATTTCACGGTCGTAGAAAATGTAAGGGAATTGGATAATGTGTGACCAAGCGCTTAGCAAAACATATTTAATGATAGTAAAACTTGGACAAATCAATATACATCAGGCCTCGTATGCCTGACGGACTATTTCAGATTTCGAGTACAAGTTTAATGCTTATTAGTAAGAAATTGAGAGTACGTATTGTATAGCTTCGTAACACGGAATTAGGTTTAGGTAAAATTGGAAAGTTATCGTGCATGTGCGTGTAGTTTTGGATAATACGTTACTGATATGATGGCCATGATCCGGAAATAGACTAGACATATATTTTTCTTTTAATTTGTATGGACGTAGAAAACATAAGTGAATTGGATAGTTAGTGACCGAGTGCTTAGCAAAAAATATATGGATCTAGTGAAGTTGAAATTGGGATAAATTAGCATACATGAGACTCGCATGCCTAGGGGCTCATTTCATGTTCCGAGTACATGTTTAGTGCTAATTAGTAGGAAATTGAGAGTGATTTATAGTAAGGAATTAAATTTAGGTAAAATCGGAAGGTCGATAGGGCATGTGCTTTTAATTGTTGAATACGTCACTGGTATGTTGGCCATGATTCGATATAGAGCAGATATTAATTAATATACACTGGACTCCCACATTTTTGGATATAGTGCAACTGGGATAAATTGATATACATTGGACTCGCATGCCTAACGGCCCATTTGATGTTCCGAATACAAGTTTAGTGCTAATTAGTAGGAAATTGAGATTGCTTATTGTAAAGCTTCGTAATACATAATTAAATTCAAGTAAAAGTGGAAAGTCTATTGTGCATGTGCATTTAGTTTTTAACAATATCACTAATATGTTGGCCAAGATTCGGAAATAGACCAAGTATTTATTTTCTTTTAGTTTGTACGACCGTAGAAAATGGAAGTGATTTGGATAGTGAGTGGCCGAGTGCATAGAAAAAGAAAATAATATTTGGAGATAGTGAAATTAGGATAAATTTTCATTAAACTTGCATGCTTAACGACCCATTTCATGCTCTCCCTCCTCCTAATTAAAGTTTAAAAATCCTAAAAATCACTAAAAACAAGTACAAACACCGGTCAAAACATCTTAAACCCAAGTTTATACAAACATATACATTAAATGAAGCTTTAAATCAAGATTGCAATGAGAATTAAGTAATTAGAATGAAAAGTTCCCTGATTGTGATCGAGAGAGATGGAATGGAGCTTTTACCAAGGGTTTCGTGTGTTTGTATGCTTTGTGTGTATAGGTGTATATAATATATATATATATAGAGAGAGAGAGAGAGAGCAGTGAAATATGTATAACTTGGGAGTGAAAATGAGGGCGCGTGTTGTATTCTTGAAGACTCTGGATTTTAAAAGTTGATTAGGTTGGTGTATGATTGTTTCGAAGTCAGTGGATCCCATTCACACTATTTGATTTTCTCACTAAAGATTCATTTAATATTTATTTCGACCGGTTGAGAATTTTTATTTGGAAAGTTGTACTTCTAAATGAAGATTAAATAAATAATACTTTTGGAATTTGTTATTAAAATTGTAGTTAAATATATCAGAGAATATGCGGATTTAAGTTTTTTTTTAAAGAAAAGGCCAACTACATGCATGTCAAACTACAAAATGCACTTTCTCGACTTGGTTTATTTGTTTATTGTACATACGGTCTCTTTGTTGAATGAAAGTAATTCCAAAAAATGTTGCATCCAATACACTTTGTACATTACATTATTAGAATTTTTACTTTAGTACATAACTTGTTGAAGTGTCTGAAGTTTTTTTTTTTTTTTTAAAGAATTTTCTATAGGCATGGATGATCAAAATATTAAGTGGTCCTTGGGTGCTGTATTGTGTTTCAATTGTGATAGTGTTTTTAGGTATATGGTTTGAACTGGTCCGTTTGTATGCAAGTTTTTCTTATTCTGAGAAATGTATTGTATACCAACTTTTTGTGCAACTCAACATTGATTTTACTTGTACAAATTCAGATTTTCTGTCATTTAACATGTTTTTTCTATGATAGGTATCACGGAATATTGCCTCCGGAACTGTCTTTGGGCCAATTAAAGGATGAGTTCAAGAAGCGGGGGAAAATCTGGTGCGAAACTACCTTGCTGGTTTGACCGACTTATCCAAAGAAAAAACCGTCCCTCAAGTTTCTGATCGCTGGGCCGGTCAAGTGGCTGATGGGGTGTCAGCTGTAAGTCTTAATTCTGAACAGAATGGAGGTTGGGAGGAGCTAGGATGAAGCCCAGAAATAGGTCTTTGTAAATGCGGGGAGTCAGAACTCAGAATACCAGTGTGAGTATCTAGCAATCCCTGGACAGGAGCGAAGGGGCCTTGTAATGCCTGGCCCAGAACTAAGCAGCCTGTCAGTGCCTGGGAAGGACAGGGTTCTGCCAATGCCTTTGCAGCACCGGTAGGTGACTATAGAAGGCCCGCTGGCAGAGGTTGGAATCAAACTTCTTCAAAAGAGTATGAGAACAAAAATTATCAACCAGCTATTATTCCTCCTTCTCTTCAGCATGGGTGGCAATGGCATAGTATCATGTCTCAGGCAGCAAAGGTGGGTAATGTATCTGCTTCAAACCCTGCCAATGCCGCAGATCACAAAGAGGAAAGGAAATATGCTGATGAAGAAGATTTTGATACTGAACATATTTATGATTCTGATGAGTATGACTTGGATGAAAGCCAAATGAGTCACGAGACTCTTATGGAGAGTTCAGTACTTTAAGGTTTTCTTAAAACCCCAGATGAGATCAAAGCAGAGGAAATCAATGAGCCTGACAGGCAGTGGCACTGCCCAGGATGTTATGTCGGGCCTGGTGCGATTGACTGGTATCGGGGACAACAAGCCCTAATGGCCCATGCTAAAACTAAAGGCAAAAGAAGGGTAAAGGCCCACAGGGTACTTGCTCAGCTGTTGGATGAGGAGCTGCGGAGGAATGCCGGTGAAGCCTTTGGCAAGTGGAAGAGACAGGGAAATAGTATGGCCACCTATGGTGATCATAATGAACACATAACTTGACAAAGATGACAACAAAAAGGTAAATGTTCATTTGATATGCTATTAGATGTTGCACCCTTAATTTTTTGAGTGACAAATCTTTCTTTCAACGGGAGTATGATGATCAACCTTTTTGTGTGTGTGTTCCTTGTGCCTTACTGTTTTTGTTTACTACTGCATTTTCAGTGGGTTGGAATGGGAAGTAACGAACTTCTTGAGTAATTTAGTGGTTATGAAGCCGTGAAGGCACGACACTCCTATGGCCCATAAGGGCATCGAGGTATGAGTGTCCTCATCTTTGAGGCCTCGGCTGTTGGTTCTTTCGAGGCTGACCGATTAAGCAAGTGTTTTGAGGACGAAGGAACAAAGCGTGATGCTTGGGATCACAAGGCGTGGTGGTTTCTTCCTGTGGGCAGCATCTGTTATATGGTTACATGGTAGAGAAAGGAGATATCGATATATTTTTCCAGCACTCTAAAGGTCCACTATTTCGTAACCCTTACTTATGTTAAAAGTACCTGTTCCCTCATTTTCCTCTTCTTCTTTTTCTTTAGATTAAATTTTTTCTATCTTTGATTGGTTAGGCAAGTCCATAGTAAAGTTTTAGATGAGATTGTATGAGGAGATGGTAGTTGACTCAATAAGGCAGATGAGTGAGGACAATCATCTCCTTAACTGGTACAAGAACATAACTGTGAGGGAGAAAAAAATGCAAAAACACTTGAAGATTCGTTTGGTTTGCTAAACGAGAACTGCGCAAGACCCTTTATAGTGCGACAGAGAACCAAGATGCTTCAGGAGCAACATAAGGAGGAGGTAATCACTGATCCTTTATGATAAATAGGGCAAATAGCCAAATATTATATGACTGTTATGGAAGTGTGTACAAGTGTATGTTGTCTGTCGCACAGATCACTTACATTCCGTGTCTCCTGTTTTTAGTAATTGTTTTCTGAATTGTAAAGTTTATACATTAAACCGGTAAGCCGTTTTAGAGTCTATTTAATATATATTTGTTTTCACCTTCTTCTGTTTAGTATTTTGAAATCTGGCCATTAAACCATCATTTTTTCTGTGCTTTTCGTTATATTTGGGTACTTCAGTTCTTCCTGAAGGCACCTGGCTACTTGTTCACTTTTCATATTGTAGTAGTAGTTCAACTTTTCTTTAGTATTTGATTTGTTTATAGCTTTTGGGTGCATTTTTAATTGATGCCGGGATTTGTATTTTTCTTTAGATGGACTCCCAAGAAGAATTTTATAAAGAGCGACTCAAGCTTATTCATGAAGCCCGCAATGAGAGAGAAGAGAATTTCGTGAAGATACAGCCAGAGAAGCGGGAGAATATGAAAATCCTTCTTCAGCCGAGGACCGTCAATTCAGGTAAAGATGGGAATAGTATGTGAACGGACCTTTAACGTGGGTATTATAACAGTTGCTGCATGATTGTGGATATTATTTTACTACTTGTTGAACCCTTTCGCTTGTGTGGATGTTGACTATGAGGTGAATGGTCATAAATGTTGTATTTTGTGAAACTGTACAACAAAAAATTGACTCCAATATGTACAAAACAACATTCTTTTTGTAAATTTATAAACAAAACGACTCTTCATTTCAGGTCCATGAACTAGCATTTATTATTATTAAAACTTAAATTTCAACCAGGCCCTGGATTAACAAACGTTTTTGATTTATTTAACGGGATCAAATTAAAGTTCAAGAAATTGAAGCCTGTTTGTCAGACCTTAGGCCTGAATTGTTTTGTAATTGGATTAACAGACGTCTTTGGAGACGGCAATGCAAAAAGTGACTTGAAGGTTTACAAATGGTAGACCTGAATGATGAATATCTGTAAATTTAAGTGGCTCACCGGCAACTATGATTCACCCTAAACATGAGTAAGCATCTGCGGAATCAAGAAACATTGAGGTCCATTAACATGGGGGCAATACTAATCAGATTTAGCACAGATCGCAACAAAAATTTGGTTACGTTTAACCAAATATTATGCGCTTCTGCTTTCCAATTGTTTTTGCACACTACATTTTAAAAAAGGGCCAGTAGATTGAAATTACAAAAACAATTCTGAATTTGTTGTCGAGACTTGCTTCAATATATTGCAGGTCATGGTGAGGTTAATTTAAGAAGGAGAAATGTTTACAATGCATAATTACAATTGTTGTTATGTTTAGAAAGACACACACGTATTTAAATAGAAGATATGAAACTACATGGAAGCTAGAAATGCAAAGAAAAACACAGAAAAGTGGTACAAAGTTACCAAGTAACATGCAAGTGAAAGTTACCAACATTCAAGTATGTAACCACAGTTGATGCCCTTGTACGC
Source organism: Saposhnikovia divaricata (assembly GCA_036435485.1). Lineage (NCBI taxonomy): Eukaryota > Viridiplantae > Streptophyta > Magnoliopsida > Apiales > Apiaceae > Saposhnikovia > Saposhnikovia divaricata. The sequence goes on from CM071600.1 coordinate 205,462,131, forward strand.
ATGACTTGTTCACGTTACATGTTCTGGTCATTAGTTTTTTTATTCTGGTCCTTATGGATGTGCTTGATCAAGATTTTAATTATTAATGAAATTTCGTTTTTGATTTCAAAAAAAAAAAAATGAATTGACTAGTACCCATGTCCCATGATAAAGTTGAGCTTTGCTCTCCTAGAGATCTTGACGATAAAACTCTTATGTATCCTAATTTTTAAATTTAAAAAAAAATTAAAAATTACGAACATTTAATTTTTTTTCTTTCAAAAAATAAAATTTTTTTGAAGGATTTTTTTAAAGAAAAATATAAATTCCCCAAAAATAACTTCTTCCTTTGAAAAAAGGAAGAACATTTTCTAAATTAAACATTTTCTCATAAATTTTTTATGATAATCAAAAATCAACACCATATTCCCAATAATTGATTTTTATATTTTTTAGTATGATTATCAAACAAATCTTTGATAATTTGTCAACAAATAAAGAGACCTTTATTATTAATTTTATAAACTATAAATATAAAATAAACAAAAATGAATATAATTCCTACTTTTTTCATCCTATGATGATTAATTTTTAAAATTTAATTTACTTACTAAAGAAATTCATTAAAACATATTATGACTCTACCGGAGTTCATATATTTTCTGCATTTTCACTCACTCACTCACTCACTCTCTCTCTCTCATCCAAAGACATCTTAGCTCAATTAAGTCCAATTACATACTTCAATCTCTCTCTCTCTCTCTCTCTCTCTCTCTCTCTCTCTCTCTCTCTCTCTCTCTCTCTCTCTCTCTCTCTCTCTCTCTCTCTCTCTCTCTCTCTGTTAGGGCTTTAGTTTTAAACAAATTATTACTATGACGCAAACGACTACCGCCGTCGTCGCTGCCGCCGATGGAGGTAGACAACCACAACAAGGAATTAGTAAGAAATTGAGAGGGCTTATTGTAAAGCATTGTAATACGGAAGTAGATTTAGGTTAAATCAGAAAGTCGATAGTGCATGTAGTTGTCGATAATACAGAACTGATATGTTGGCCATTTTCCAGACAAACATTTATTTTGTTTCTAGTTCGTACGACCGTAGAAAATGAAAGTGAATTGGATAATGAGTGACCAAGTGCTTAGCAAAGCATATTTAATAATAGTGAAACTTGGATAAATTAACATACATCATACTCTTAAAGTCGATAGTGCATGTGCTTGTAATTGTCGATATACGTTACTGATGTGTTTGACATGGTCCGAAATAGACCAACTTTTATTTTTGTTTTAAGTTGTACAACCGTGGAAAACGTAAGTGAATTGGACAGTGAGTGACAAGTGGTTTGAAAAAAATATGTGGATATAGTGAAGTTAAATTGGGACAAATTAGCATACATGAAACTCGCATGCCTAAGGGCTCATTTCATGTTCTGAGCACAAGTTTAGTGCTAATTAGTAGGAAATTGAGAGCTATTGTAGTGCTATTATACGTACACATCTTCAGATCTCCAATCACTTCTCTAAAGCCGAACTGTTGGTACTCCATCTGTTTTTACACACACGGTTCAATTTATATGTATGTTTAATTGTTAATTAATCGATTAATAGTGATCTAAATCTATTGGCGGTCTTTATTGTAGTTAAAAATTTATCTATTATATATATTTATACTAATTTTATATTTATTTACTATTTTCAGGAAACAATGAAGAAATTGCTCCAAAAAATATTCATCATTCATTTGTCTTGCATTCCAATCCAAGACAAATCCAAGGTACATAATGTGTTTGCGTACAATGTATCCCAATAATGTTGATTTAAATGCTCTAGATTATTTATAGAGTATTTGTGTGTCCTTGCCATATATAACTATTATGGCTGGTGCAGGTAAAGTATGTTGTCGATAATACGTCACTGATATCTTGGCGGTGATCAGGAAATAGACCGAACATTTATTTTGTTTTTAAATTTTACGATCGTAGAAAATGTAAGTGAATTGGATAGTGAGTGACCAAGTGCTTAGAAAAACATATTTAATAATAGTAAAACTTGGATGAATTAATATACATCAGGCTCGTATTGCCTAACGGGCCATTTCATATTTGGAGTACAAGTTTAGTGCTAATTAGTAGGAAATTGAGAGTACTTATTGTAAAGCTTCGTAACATGGAATTAAGTTTAGGTAAAATTGGAAAGTTATCGCATCGCGCATGTGCATGTAGTTTTGGATAATACGTTACTGATATGTTGGCCATGATCCGGAATAGACTAGACATTTATTTTTCTTTTAATTTGTACGGACGTAGAAAACATAAGTGAATTGGATAGTGAGTGACCGAGTGAGCAAAAAATATATGGATCTAGTGAAGTTGAAATTGGGATAAAGTAGCATACATGAGACTCGCATGCCTAAGGGCTCATTTCATGTTCCGAGTACAAGTTTAGTGCTAATTAGTAGGAAATTGAGAGTGATTATTGTAGTGATTCATAGTAAGGAATTAAATTTAGGTAAAATCGGAAGGTCTAGTGCATGTGCTTGTAATTGGTGAATATGTCACTGGTATGTTCGCCATGATTCGAAAATAGAGCAGACATGTATCAGCTCTTCTTGGAGGTCAGTATACAGTGATTGAGCCATGGATCTATTACCTGGTGAAAGGGGACGCTCATAGATTTTTGTTCCAGTATATAATATAATTTAGAGCAAATAAAACTGAAATGCAATACCTCTCAAATTAATTTGGTTTGGGAGCATTGTTTTTATTTTAGCAAATAAAACTGAATAGAAAATACTAGTACGGGAGATCTAGGAGAAGATAAATATAGTCCTCTATCTAGGCTTATTTTGTCATCCGAAACAACTACATATCTAGGCTTATGTAGGATATTAGTAAGAAATATCCCTTCAAGCAGAAAAAAAAAAAAGTTAATGGTTACAATTTGAATGCTATAAAATCTCATTACCACTTTCTTTGTGTTTGTTGCAGGGAATCAGATTTTGAGTCTGAAAACAACATAAGGTGTATACCTAGCGCCTCGCACACCTCCAAGTCCAAGTGCAAAGTGCACAAGAAGTATGCCCTTACAAGAAACAGTTTGCACCGATATATGTTGAGACATACACTATTATCACAATGCGACTCAGCAAGACGGTATAAACTAGAGGTATTTTCAGCCATGTCTTCTTCTGACACAGACCAACCAGCTGAAGATGAGCATCCCGTGGATATGGCTAAAACTTTTACTCTTAACATTGAATATAGTCGTATCAATTGCCTTACATGGGTCATCCACAACTCTGCCAATAGTTTTTCAGCTGCAATTCAGACACTTGAATCAGCTAGGCGCTATCCAGAACTTGCAATGGCATGGATTGGAGTTGATGTTCACTCGTGGCACAAAAAACTATCTTATCAGGTATGCAAGCACGCACAAAAACACTGGCACTGAGATTGCTCCCTAGACCATGAGAATGAGTTTCCTAAGATTTCTAAGATTTGTTGACTTGTTGACTGCAAGCTAGTTACATAGAGTTATTCTGTTATAAAATAGGAATATTTAACAGCTAACTATAATATTCAGTCAGACACATTAAGTATGATTTCCGACTCTACAGGTAGCTCTATAATGTTCACATGATGAATATGGATAAGTGATTAAAATTTGTATGCATAATAAATGTGTAATCATAATATGTTAGTTTTTAATGATCTGTCATATTATTTTTTTTGCAGTGGCAACTCCTAAACGAATTAAACATTTGATGGGAGTCAGTGACCTGACATATAACGAAATCCAAAGCCATTTGCAGGTAGCTAGAATAATTACACCAAATATGTTCTCTTGGGAAGTGCATAGAAGATCTCCTCAACTCGAGGAACCCAAATCCAGTACACTGGTTTAAAATAGTGGAACTGCCTCGCATCGCAGAATTATATATTACTCTATTCAAAAAGTGGTCCATAGATTATGCAGGAAGGTCTGGTTTGTCTGCAATTATGTCAACTTTATGATATGATGGTCTTTCGTGATTCATGATTATACCTCCTAAAGGGATCTCGTTTTGTGATACGATACTTAAAATACCCTAACATTTGTTAGAATTCTAAACACAAATTACTCAGTGGTGTTGCAGGAATCATTCTGGCAATGTTAGAATTCTCAACACAAATTACTCAGTGGTGTTGCAGGAATCATTCTGGCAATAAGTTGCTGTATTGCAGTGAGAAAATTGGGTTCAGGACGTCTTTCCTGTCCTTTACCATCTGTTTCAATTGAAAACATACTAGTACAGCTTATGAACTCGTCATATACCCTTGTTTCTGTGGGTAAGCTGCATCACTTGGCCAGTGAAGCTGGTTTTGAAGAGGAATTCTTGTTGCATTTTGGTACAAAGATTCTGCCCACTAAAAGCATTGAAGATATAAAATTTTGGATTGGGCTGGTTCAGAAAAAACTATCTGTAGCATTTCACAGTGAGAGTGTAATTTCAGGCAAACAAGTATTCTGCGACAAGGTCAGTTCTCGAGTTATTGCTAATCGGGACTCTTTACCATTAGCGTAGAAATATTTCACCTGAGAAGACAATTAATTCTTGTCAAAATATCTAGAAGCTGACATATCCCAGTTAATATTGTGGTAAACAGTTACTTTTGCCATCAGTCCTTTTACATAATTTTAATCTGCCTTCCTGCCCCCACAAATAGCAAAATTTGATAGACTTACTATTAAAAAATAAGATAGGTTCTGATTTGTAACATGACAGGATCAAGAGAATGATTTGGCTATATTTGGCCTTTTTGCATTTTTGGGAAAGGAAACAAGATTATTCTTATCGAGAATGAGGATTAAAGATCTCGATGAACAAGTTGAAGTTGAGGATTTTCTCGGGTAGGCTTCTTGATCTACTAGACACACATATACAATTTTAACCTTTGGCCTCACATGATTATTAAATTCAATCCCATATACTTTTTGCAGCTGTGTGGAGTGTGGTAGCCTTTTCACCTACCCTAGATTAATTTCTTCCCTGCACGAGTATCAGCTCTTCATGGAGGTCAGTATACAATGATTGAGCCATGGATCTATTACCTGGTGAAATGGGACGCTCCTAGATTTTTATTCCAGCTTATAATATAATTTAGAATTTTAGACCCCTGTGCAATATTTGCACTTTATCTGCACCTAATTTTTAGCTGAATCTGTGCACAACAATTTTAACTAGTTGACTGAATAAATTTAATGTGTCAAATTTGTTGTTAGCGCAGGTGATTACTGATGAAATTGGGTGGCTAGACTTTTATGCTGAATATAATTGCAAGTTCTATCAAGATAAGCGGAGGTCCAAAAAACGGACTATACAAGCAAAGCAAGAAATCATTCTGAACGCAGTTTTTACAATTTGCTATGATGTGTTCTCTGGGCTTGCGCACGATTTTAGTACAAATCCACGGCCCTTAGATTCGAACTTGTTTACGTTCTTGCAGCGAAGGTACCAACTTGGCCTAAATTTATCTTTTCAGGTATATTTTACAATCTATATAAGATTATCTGCTGACATTTTGCAGTCAGAGCTTACTTTCTATTTGTATGGATGACTACTGGGCTGCCTATGATAGATCAGGGTAACGTTGACCCCTATGGTTTTACTTTGTATAAATAATACTGTAGCATAAATTGATTAATCTTGTGCATGCTGATTTTCTTACACAGTGAACCAGTGAAAAAGATTGAGGGAGACGCCACGAAAACTACAACTTGCATGGTAATTTTAATAGGAATACTAGAAGCACAACAAAAGCCAATTGACTTTCTAATAATAGGAACTAGGAAGTAATTAACATGGATCAAGATCTCTCTCTTTTTTGTAAGCCTTCACAGTACAAGTTAAAACAGTCTAAAGGAAGGGCCGGTGATGCGGAACAAGGAATTGATAAATTGTTTTTATATATTATACCTTATTATTTAGGATGAAGTTAATTATAATTGATTAGTTATCTTAGTTATATTAAGTATCTATATTATTAGATCATTCTAGATTATAGTATTAGAATAATATATAAAGGATTTGTTTCCTTCATTCAAATTTGGTAATAAGATATTTTTAGGATTTAGTTTTCTTTATCATTTGTTAATTACTTGGCATCCAAGTAATGATTTATCCATATGTACACCTGTACTCTTTCATAATTGGAATAGAGATGAATATGAATTGATTTTTATTGGATAAATCCGAGGATTTATTTGTGACTCCACCAATTCTCTGCGGAGATGGGTAATTTATCCCCGGTTTAACCCTTTTCTCCACCTTGTCCTACATCAAGTGGTATCAAGAGCCACTGTTTCTCCACCCGAAGACCATAAACCACCATCATCAACCAACAACCAGCAGCCTCCAAATAGCCACAGCAGCCACTATTAACTGCAACCAGCCACCAGACACCGCTTCAACAGCCACCAGAAATTAACCAGCCACCGTTCACCGCTTCAGCAGCAACCAGGAACTGCTTTAACCACTGCAGCCTCTGTCCAGTATTTTTGAGGGCTTCCACAACCCTTTATTATTCAGAACAGCCCATGTACTTTGATTATCTTGGACAAAAATGTCGTCACAAAGAACACCAGCCAGACTTGAGTTTGAAATATCATGCATTAGGAAGCAACGTCAGGTTATATTAGATATGCTATCATTCTCTCTTCCATATAGTCCAGATTACTTTAAGTATTATGAAGAATGTCAATGGTATGATGAGATGATTGCAAAACTGGAGTCTGAATATGCAAGACTAGTACTAATTGACATCGCTGATGGGCTAGAAAAAATGAAACACACCTTGGAAGATTTGATTGCTCCAAAGGAGGCAAAGATTACTCGTATTAATAACGAGCATGTTCCTGCAATTGATGTAGATAATAATGAGCTTGTTCCTGCAAACAATGTAGATAACGAGCATGTTCCTGCAGAAAATCTAGATAACGAGTACGTTCTTGCTAAAAATCTGGATGACCCTATTGTATATGAGGACTTTGTTAACAAGCAAATTATAGTTGAGCCTATTCCAGTTGAAGGTGAATATATCAACGCATATGGAGCCCCATTCGAGGATTATGGATTATTCTTCACTATAAAACTCGTGGTCGGGTTTTTTTTAAAGGAGAGGAGAATGATGCGGAACAAGGAATTGATAAATTGATTTTTATATATTATACCTTATTATTTAGGATGAAGTTATTTATAATTGATTAGTTATCTTAGTTATATTAAGTAACTATATTATTAGATCATTCTAGATTATTGTATTAGAATAATATATTAAGGATTTGTTTCCTTTATTCAAATTTGGTAATCTGTTCGATGATTTGTGGTTGTCTCTATAATGTTGAACCTATGAAGTCTCTGTTGTATTTCAAGGAGATGTCCTGTACTGGTGTGCTTGCGGATAGAGTGAGCTTTCAAGTGCAGTTGCAGCATGTACTCGTTTGGGAGCATGTACAGTTTAATAGATATGTACATGAAATGCAATAGAGTAAAGGAAGCTGAAAAATATTTTCAAGCTATGCCAGAAACAAATTTGGTCACGTGGTATACAATGATCTCTGGGTATTCCCAAAATGGGAATTCTAGAGAAGCCCAAGCTTTATTTAAAAAACTGCTGTGTTGGTGTTCTAAAACAAACTATGTCCATGGAGTCTTGCTAAACAGAATATGGCACACAAGAAGTACAAATCTACCAGGCTATCCTTCAAATCTACCATGTGTTTTGTAATTCAGTACAACGTTCCTTAACAAGATGAACAATCACATAAACAAACTTACAAGCACCAGACTGACTTGCAACATCTCAACTTACAAGCACGTAGTAAGCCTATCAAGTGTTTGTTTTATTTCCTGTGAGAAATTTCTGATCCGCGGAAAAATATAGTGGACAGTGAGTCTATCCGCGGAAAAATATAGCGGACAGTGAGTCTATCCGCGGAAAAATATAGCGGACAGTCTAATTTTTTTTTTTAATCCTGACCATTGAATTCTTAATCTAACGGTTTAAAAACTGATTATTATGTAAATGGTCCCTGGCAATTGATTGTCAGGGACCAGGACCCTTTATCTATATATACACTTGTTCTCTTTCATTATTGGAATAGAAATGAATATGAATTGATTTTTATTGGATAAATCCTAGGATTTATTTGTGACTCCACCGATTCTCTGCGGAGATAGGTAATTTATCCCCCTGTTTAACCCTTTTCTCCACCTTGTCCTACATCAGCCGGTGACTTTAATCTTCTGTACTTACGAGTGCACGAAGACACTAGTTATTGGACAATTCTCTGTATTTTCTGCATAGTTAGGTAGTTGATGCAGTAACAGAAATACATGGAAATCTCGGGTATAAGCAGGAAAAAATCTTTATCTACAATTGCTGTGAACTCTCTGTGTTCCCTCTCAAGATTTATCACAGAAGTCTCAAATCCCTTTGGACTTCTCTAGAATTCTTTTTTAGTTCTCTACTTTTCATTGTCTAAAACCTAATGTGGCATTATTTTCCTCCACTTTTACCGTGTCCACTACTATTTAAGTATTTATATAGTTGCTTCATGTGATAACAGGAGGGTGTCAGCAAAAGGGGGCCAGGCTGTAGCAAGTCCAAGTCCATCCATGCCAGTCCACCAAATAAAATTACTTCCAAACTTATCTCTGCAAGTACTGTAAGGCCACGCACCCTGAATATCCAGTTGGATTAATATACTAATTAAAATGTTCATGTAAAGATGCTTACCACAAATTGAATATTCCCACAGGCTATGTGGATGGGTACTTGGCTACTTTGTGTTGATGTATTAGTTTCCATGAAACTTGTTATGAAGCAACTACGGGGAGAGAAGGTTACAAAAAGAGAGAGGAAGAAGATTGCAAGAACTCTAGCTGATATGTCCACAGTAGTTTCGGTTACGATCCTAATGCTGATTCCTGTAAGCATATTTATACCTTTTCATTTTCAGTTACAAAATAGTTTTCAAATACTTATGAGGCTCAGCTAATTCTCTGCTTCAAAAATTTGTTGGCCATGGTCTTGTAATGTTTTGTTGTGTTGTCCACGTAGAAAACTTTTTCGATAGTTTATTAGTTTCCTATAATAGAATTAGCTGGTCTAAGCCGATATTAGAAAAACCAATGAGACCTTAATATTTGAGAACTCTACTGTATCTGAATGTGTAACTAGTATTACACATAAGCACCCATATTTGGGTTTGCTTGGTGTTAAGTATTTTACGGGTAATGATGGTTCATTTTCCATAATTTTCTTTGTTAATACCAGGTATTGACAATCAATCTCTCTGTGTCTGTAATTAGATGTCTGTGGCACATGCAGTTACGTTAATAGCAATGAAGAGATGCATTCCAGCACTGATAATTTAATCTATTCATTCCAATTACTAGCCGCGTCAAAAATCTTGACCACTTCAATAGCTATATTCTTTCTGAATCTTCTTCTTGAAAAGCCTCCTCTAAACTATCTTCATTTACAGTAGTACTGTTATTATAGACATGCAGCATGCTTTCATGTGCATAAAACATGTTTTCGAGATTCAAGTCGATGAAGCATCTACCATTTCGAGATTCAAGACAAATTCCAAGGTACATTCATTTATGGCTTGTGCTGGTAAAGTATGTTGTTGATAATGTCACCAATATGTTGGCGGTGATCCGGAAGTAGACAATAACATTTATTTTGTTTTTAATTGATTAATAGTGATCTAAATCTATTGGCGGTCTTTATTGTAGTTAAAATTTTATCTATTATATATATTTATACTAATTTTATATTAATTTAATATTTTCAGGAAATAATGAAGAAATTGCTCCAAAAAATATTCATTTTTCATTTGTCTTAGGTTCCAATCCAAGACAAATCCAAGGTACATAATGTGTTTACTATTATGGCTTGTGCTGGTAAAGTATGTTGTCGATAATACGTCACTGATATGTTGGCGGTGATCCAGAAGTAGACAAAACATGTATGTATTTTGTTTTTAAATTTTACGATCGTAGAAAATGTAAGTTAATTGGATAGTGAGTGACCAAGTGCTTAGCAAAACATATTTAATAATAGTAAAACTTGGATAAATTAATATACAACAGGCTCGTATACCTAACAGACCATTTCATATTTCGAGTACAAGTTTAGTGCTAATTAGTAAGAAATTGAGAGTACTTATTGTAAATCTTCGTTACACAGAATTAGGTTTAGGTAAAATTGGAAAGTTGATAGTGCATGTGCATGTAGTTTTGGATAATACGTTAATGATATGTTGGCCATGATCCTGAAATAGACTAGACATTTATTTTTCTTTTAATTTGTACGGACGTAGAAAACATAAGTGAATTGGATAGTGAGTGACCGAGTGCTTAGCAAAAAATATATGGATCTAGTGAAGTTGAAATTGGGAAAAATTAGAAAACATGAGACTCACATGCCTAAGGGCTCATTTCATGTTCCGAGTACAAGTTTAGTGCTAATTAGTAGGAAATTGAGAGTGATAATTGTAGTGATTCATAGTAAGGATCTAAATTTAGGTAAAATCGGAAGGTCTAGTGCATGTGCTTGTAATTGATGAATACGTCACTGGTATGTTCGCCATGATTCGAAAATAGAGGAGACATTTATTTTTCCTTTAATTTGTATGATGGTATAAAATGGAAGTAAATTGGATAGTGAATGACCGATATAGTGAAACTGAGATAAATTAATATGCATTGGACTAGCTAATTTTTGGATATAGTGAAACTGGGATAATTTAATATACATTCGACTAGCCCATTTGATGTTCCGAATACAAGTTTACTGGTAATTAGTAGGAAATTGATATTGCTTATTGTAAAGATTCGTAATGCAGAATTAGATTCAAGTAAAATTGGAAAGTCTATTGTGCATGTGCATTTAATTTTTAATAATGTCACTGATATATTGGCCATGATTCGGAAATAGACGAGGCATTTGTTTTCTTTTAGTTTGTACGTCCGTAGAAAATGGAAGTGAGTTGGATAGTGAGTGGCCGAGTGCATAGAAAAAGTGTAATATTTGGATATTGTGAAATTGGGATAAATTAACATTAGACTTGCATGCTTAACGACCCATTTCATGCTCTCCCTCCTCCTAACTAAAGTTTTAAAATCCTAAAAATCACTAAAAATAAGTACAAACACTGGTCAAAACAACATCTTAAACACAACTATATACAAACATATACATGAAATGAAGCTTTAAATTGAGATTGCAATGAGAAAATTAAGTAATTCGAATGAAAAATGCCCTGTTTGTGATAGAGAGAGATGAAATGGAGCTTTTAGCAAGGGTTTCGTGTGTTTGTATACTTTGTATGTATAGGTGTATATATATTAGAGAGAGAGAGAGAGAGAGAGAGAGAGAGAGAGAGAGAGAGAGAGAGAGCTGTGTAATATGTTTAACTTGGGAGTGAAAATGAGGGTGTGTCATACTCTTGAAGACTCTGGAATTTAAAAGTTGATGTGGTTGGTGTGTCATACTCTTGAAGACTCAAGTTTTGTTTTTTGTTAAAGAATTTTATATAGGCATGGATGATCAAAATATGAAGTGGTCCTTGTGTGCTGTATCATCTCCTCAACTGGTACAAGAACATAGCCGTAAAGGAGAAAAATTATGCAAAAATACTTGAAGATTCGTTTGGTTGGCTAAACGAGAAACTGCGCGAGACCCAGTATGAGAATCGCATAGAGCGACAGAGAACCAAAATTCACCAGGAGCAACACAAGGAGAAGGTAACCACTGATCCTTTGTGATAGATAGGGCAAATATTGTATGACTGTCATGGAAGTGTGTACAAGTGTATGTTGTCTTTGCTGCACAATTCACTTACATTCCGTTTCTCCTGTTTTTAGTAATTGTTTTCTGAATTGTGAAGTTTATATATTAAGCCAGTTTATACATTAAACCGGTAAGCCGTTTTAGATTCTATTTAATATATACTTCTTGTTCACCTTCTACTATTTCCTATTTAGACAGTCTGGCCGTTAAACTATCACTTTTTCTGTGCTTTTCATTTTATTTGCTTATTTGGGTACTTAAGTTCTTTCTGAAGGCACATGGCTACTTGTTAGCTAGGAAGCACCGACACGGCAATTTGGGTGCCGTACGCGTGTCGGACACGGCCGACACGGCCCCGACACGGTGATACACCTGAGTACGGTCGGACACGCCAGGTGGCGTGTCGTGAAGCAAACGCGGTCGACACGCGCCCGACACGCGGGGGACACGCGTCCGACACGCGGGGGACACGGCCCACTGATGAGGCCCATAAAAAAAAAGTCCACAGCCCAACAAAAAACAGCCCAGAAAACCTCTGTTATACATACACACCTATATATACATACATCTATGATTAAAAAAGCCCAGCCCAGCCCAGTTTTTTTTTAAAAGAAGCCCACTTATTCTCAATTAATATAACCTAAATAACAGTCATCCTCACTTTCACCCACCGCCTATATACACACATATACATACACAGGCGTATATAATCTTTTTTTCTCATCTTTTTAAAAGAAACTTAGTTATTATTATGAATGAAGATGTTTAGTTTATGACATATACAATATATATATATATATATATATATATTTTCCTTTTTTTTTTGCCGTGTCCCGTATCCAGGACACTTTGGTAATTGGCGTATCCCCGTGTCCCGTGTCGCCGCACCCGAGTCGGTGCTTCCTAGCTTGTTAGTTTTTCATATTGAAGTTGTAGTTGTACAACTTTTCTTTAATATTTTATTTATTTATAGCTTTTGGGTGCATTTTTAATTGATGCTGGGATCTGTATTTTTCTTTAGATGGACTCCTAAGAAGAATTATATAAAGAGCAACTCAAGCTTATTCATGACGCACGCAATGAGAGAGGAGAATTTCGAGAAGATACAGCAAGAGAAGCGAAGATTTGATACATTTTAGTATGTAATAATGGTGGCACCCCATAGTTTCTATCAGACAGTGAATGATTAATCGATTACATCCGGGAATGAAGATGACCATATATCTATCTTATTCTACACAATGATTATATATTCATATCTAAACGTTAGGCATTAACATTACTGTATAGTTGCTTCAAACACAATCTTACAATAAAGCTTTCAACCTAGTACTGAATATAGATTCTGTATGCATCACCTGGGATGTTTATTAAGTGCATGTTTTTAGTGTAACTAATAATAGTAATACTTTAGAATTTGGGTTAGAAATTTTACTTGTACGATCAACCCAAATTTTTTTGGGACAGTAGTAATCATGGTCGTAAAAATCGATAATCGGTATAAATCCGTTGAGGTACTATCTAGTGGTGAAGTTTCAATATTACTAGTACTATTTTCCAAGGACAGCAACTTTAATAAAAGTGAATAATTGTGTTAGTACTGTATATAGATTCTGTATGCGTCACCTGGGATGATTAAGTGCATGTTTTTAGTGTAAGTAATAATAGTAATACTTTAGAATTTGGGTTAAATATTTTACTTGTACGATCAACCCAAACTTTTTTTTGGGAGAGTAATAATCATGGTTTTAAAAATCGGTAATACTACGAAGTTTCAATAATACTAGTACTATTTTCCAGGGATATCAACTTTAATAAAAGTGAAAAATTGTGCAGTTTTGTTAGTAGTGGCCAAGTTTCAATATTACCTATTTTTCAAGGACAACAACTTTAATAAAAGTGAAAAAATTTGTATTGCAGTACTATGGTGCAAGTTTCGGCCACGGAAAAGACTGGTTGAATGCTGATCCATGATTGAAGTGGTTTAGGCAATAATACTTGGAGAAAATGCCCAAAATGCCTAGATTTGGAGTTCCAAGGCCCGAAATGCTGATGTGCGGAGAAGGCGGCCCAAAATACCCACGGGTCACGCATTCTGGTCATGTGTGACCTGTGATACGCATTCCCTACATGCGTATCAGGGGTTACGCATTTTCAGAATGCGTGATGACGTCATCTGACGTCATTATCACATAAACAACCCCAGCGCTGCAGACGACGAAAAATCGCCCGAAAATCGTCTCGTATGGTTCTCTCCATTCCGACAATTTCCAGTGCTTCTGAGGGTACGAAAATGAAGCCCTGTAACGCCCCCAAATCCCTTACAGGAATCCAGGTCATTACACCTCATGCGGAAAATCGATCACCTACTCATAATATAATCTACAACAATATCCTTGACAACTCCATCTTTTATTCCACAGGTTATACTCTTAGAACAAGCACTCAAAATATAAAAGTTATTACAATACAAACTCATCTCCCAAAATCTCTGAAGTATTATTACAACACACCAAACACACAATAATAAAGCATTAACAATTCCGTTCCATCTTGCAACCTCCTTCGATACTATAAGGCTACTGGATTGAATTTAATAGCCCTTCCACTTCCCTTTGCCACAGTCAGCCATGCTAGAATCGTTTTAGATGCCGCTGATCAATAATATTTAAATAGCAAGAATGAGCCAAAGAATGTCCAGCAAGTATATACAGATATCATATAATACAACCACAACTCACTCAAAATATGATTTTACTACTCTATAAGAGTTATAAATATAAGTACTTTTGAAAAGAGATCAACTCAGAAATTCTTATAAATTTCGAAATACGATTCCAATATATCTCAATAACTTCTCAAAATGTTACTCGAAGATAAATCAATAACTTCTCAAAATGTTACTCGAAGATAAATCAATAACTTCTCAAAGCTACTCCATTGATAATATAATATAACAACTGCTCAGATCAACACCCTAGTTAACAGAACCACAAAGGCAGTGGTTAACCGATAGGATGTCAATGATTGGATTTCTGCTCATAACGCCTACTCAAGTAATGGATGATCAACCCATTATCACTACTCGTTTTCTATCGATAGAAGGATGAGCCGAAGTCTCGAACACACCCTTAATACTACTCAGTTGGGCCGGTGCGTTACTCCGGTCACTTTTGCCTTCATAAGCAATGAACAATAGACACCAATAATATAGTTTCCCTCTCGAACGATTAGAGGAAATATTATGAAAAACTGTTCTGATTATGGAATCGAAATGAGGTGACCCATATCAGTATACATAACTACTTTATATATATTCCCACTCTTAAATATAAACTCGAATGAAGTATCTCAATAAACATACCAACAATATGGAACAACTCATGAAATAAGTTTGAACACCTCATGATATAATATGTCTGAATAACAGCTCAACAATAATATGTATGTAAATTGCATGAATAAAAATCTGGTATAAATTACTCGAAAGAATACTTGATTTTGATAATCGAAAACTTAATCAGCATAATTATGAATTTTTAAAAAAATAGAGATACTCCGAACAATGGAGTACGAATTAGTAAACTTGCCTGTGCTCTGCAGTACGATAATTCACCTGGCTCCACGTCTCTGATTCTCTATAACCAAATAAAAACTCACTTTACTAGGCCCGACATTTCACCTTTTAAAACCTAGTTCAGCTCTTTCGTACTAATCTCAGTTTTTAATCTAAACTAATATAATTCAATCTGCTTAATTAAAATAATCCAATAATAAATATCAGTCCCCTAAAATAATACCGCATTTAATTCTACTTATTCCCAATAATTCTCTCTTTTTATCAATGAATTATTAAATCCCTAATTTTCGACCAGATAAACACGAATTATTTCTAAACGATTGCTAACCATTAAATATTCATATTGTACTTCTAATTATCCCTTCTAAATTCTCAGAAAATCCCTAATTTAATTAATATAAAGCTCACAACCAAAATTATTCAAGAATCTAGTTTTATTCAATTTAAATCCATAATTATTAATAATAATCTCACTAACTAATTTTTCCCTTTAAATCTCGTAATAAAAAAAAATAATATTAATCCATTTTTTTTAGTCTCTAAATAAATCTGGTCTTATCCGATTAATAAAATAATTTGGAAATAAATAAATATAAAATCTTAAAAATATATCGCTCTTTAATCCTATTTATTCTCAATTAATCCTCTTTTTAATAAAAAAAACAATAAATCTCTAAATTATGGTAAATAATCAAATAATAATAATCTAACTATAAATAATTCCAAATTAATAAATTAAACTCTCTTTTATTATCAAAACCATAAATCTTTAATTTATGTCACAAAATATTTTTAATTAAATAATAATTCAATCACCAATTTAATTAATTAAACTATTTAATAAAACTATTTTATTCACTAACTATTTAATACACTCCAATTTAAATTATTAAAACCACATTTTAAAAAAAATATTCAATCTTTTATCTAAATCCAATTAAAACATAAATTTAGAAATTGTTTCGTTATTATTTAATAATATTAGTTAACAGTAATTTTCCCGTGGGCCCCACCTCACCCCATTGTGGGCCCCACCCCCTTCCCCTGTTTCTCTCGCAATCTCTCTCCCTCTCGACCTCTCTCTCTCTCTCTCTCTCTCTCTCTCTCTCTCTCTCTCTCTCTCTCTCTCTCTCTCTCTCTCCCTCGCCTGTCCTCTATCCCCAATCTCTCTCTCCCTCGCCTGTCCTCTATCCCCAATCTCTCTCTCAATATCCCTTCGTCTCTCTCAATCTCTCCTCCGGTTCCCCGTCTCTCCCTCCGCCTCACTCTCTTTCCCCTCTCTTTCTTTCCGCTCAATCTCTCTATCTATCTCCCCGCCTCAACATCTCTTTCTCTCGTCCTACTCTCCCTCTCCACCTCTCGTTCGAACTCCCTTCTCCCCTCCATCTCTTTTCTGTCTTCGACCCACACTACCACCATCCTCCACCGTCGCCTCTCTCTCTCTCCACAAATCTCTCTCTCTAACTCCCCATATCTCACTCCCCTCATCTCTCATCACTCACCCCGATTGCAACAACCAACACCACTTCCGACACATTTACAATCCCCATCTCGAGTTCAATTACCACAATCAATCGGGAAAAAAAACTCAGACCATCGCCTACCAGATTCAACGAAATCGGAAGGAAGAAAAATGAAACCAAAATCAAAACAATTTAAAGAATAAAAAGGAAGAAAACCTATAACCCACCAGTGTTGTACTCTGTTTTGTGCGTATGTATGTATGTAAGTTCAAGTTGTTTTGGTTAAAATGAAGTAACTGGATCTCTGTATGTATATCTCGTGTTTTTGATTATGAAAAACTAAGTGCCGTTTTATTTCTGTGAAAAAAATGAGTAGTTGGTTTATTAAAATAAAAAGAATCAAAATATATGGGGGACAAAATAAAATGGCATTTGTAGTGCTCCATAAATATTTTTAGTGGACAATTAATAAAATAAAAATGGAAGACAAAATCATTGTTGAAATAATTTTAAAATAAAAATAATGATTATGTCTATATTTAATGAAATATTTGGTGAAAAGATATCGCTTTTCTCCTTCTAAAACGAAATTCTAATTCCTTTTAAAATAAATACGACTCAAATTTTAAAAAATACTATTTTTCTTAAATTTTTAATAAACACTATTTAATTCAAATATAATACGAATATATAAATTTTAAAAATTTATAAAACGTACTAAAATAAAAAAATATATATACTAGTGCATCGTTTCCTAAATAAAATTTAAATAAGAATCGAGTAAAAAGAAAAATATATTCGGAAAATTTTACGGATATTACAGTCTTCCCTCCTTAAAAGGATTCCGTCTTCAGAATCAACGTAGGCAATAGCTAAGGCTGCTCATTTGCTCTCTACTCTCCGATATATCCTCAACCCTTTGTACCAATTATATATTCTTCTATTTCGATTATAAACTCTCATGCTAGACTGTCGATCCCATCTAAGATCTCATTTTAACATACCTCTATTTTAATACCGGCTCATCATTTATATACGTATTTACGATATTTAAATAACCGCGTACCTGCTATTTCGTCCATCTCTTTCATGCCATCAGCCATCGTCATGTTAAAAACCCTGGCGGTTGATTGGTTACTTACAACTCCACTGCTTTGTCGTGATGTTGCGGGTCCCGTTGCTGACACTTTACAATCTCTAGAGATATGTCCCTCCTTTCCACATTTGTAGCAGACTACTCCCTTCCTGGGACAATTCGCCCGATTATGCCCCTCTTGACCACAGTTATGACACCTACCTTCTGATTTTGCACATGCTCCTGGATGCTTCTTTCCACACACTTCACAATCTTGCAGTGGTGGTCTTGGTTGCCTAAACTGGCTCTCGTTTTCCTGCTGTCCTACTTGTACACTACCCGCACTCTCTGCTCGGTTGGATCCTCCAAATCATGTAGATTGAAACCCGGGCCTCCTACCATTTTGGTTCTGAAATGTCCCACTAGTCGGATATCCTCCCCAACTCTCTGCTTTTCTTTTCTTCCCTTCATTTCCCTTCGGATCAAAATTACTTCCTGCTTCTATTACTTCCGCCTTATTCACTACTTTAACATACTCAGTAAGCTCAAAAGCAGCCACCCTAGTTTGTATCCATGGTCTCAGTCCATGTTGAAACCTCCTCGCCTTCTTCTTATCAGTATCTACGAAATGTGGTACAAACCTAGATAATTCAGTAAACTCCTTCTCATACTCAGCAACAGTCCTATTATTCTGCCTTAGTTCCAAGAATTTTATCTCCATCTTACTCTCCATATGCTCAGGAAAATACTTCTCCAAAAACAACTCAGTGAACCTTTCCCAGGTTATTATCCCTGCAGGTTCCATTGCTTCCTTAGACTCCCACCAATAATTCGCCTCTTCTTTCAGCAAGTAGGTGGCAAAGATCGTCTTCTGCCCTTCTTCTACTCCCATAATCTTAAATGATTTCTCCATCTCTTTCAGCCACGATCTAGCCTCGACTGGTTCTCCAAACCCTTTAAACTTAGGTGGATGAATTGACTTAAAAGCTGCTGCGGTTTGGTTCCCTACATGGGGTATAGGATCCTGATGTCCACGGTCTAGGGTTTTCCTCAACAAATCTACGAGTTGGTTAAGTCCTTGATTGTTTTGGTTGTTATTCCCTCCGGTAGAAGCCTCACCTTCTCTGGAGTTAGCTCCGTTTCTTCTTGGCGGCATTTTCTAAAAATAAAAAATAAAAAATAAAAAAAAATAAAAAAAAAATAAATTCATTTCGTTCAATAAAACTGCATATCCATAAGATGTTTATTATGAAAACAAAACAGTATATATCGGTACACATGCGTATATATACATAGATATGTACGCATCCATATATATATATACTTACGTATACATACTTCTATATACTCATTATAAACCCAATAAATAAATCATGGAAATGCGATTTTCTTTTTCCAAATGATTCTACTATCGGTATTGGCCGTCATGCCTCCACCCTAACTATTCCTTGAGATCCTACTATTTATATACCTATCGATTCCTTGGCTTCTAAACTCTCTCCTATATAACTATAACTCCTCTCTATTCTCGTTCTAAGGTTTATAACCTACTGCTCTGATACCATTAATGTAACGCCCCCAAATCCCTTACAGGAATCCAGGTCATTACACCTCATGCGGAAAATCGATCACCTACTCATAATATAATCTACAACAATATCCTTGACAACTCCATCTTTTATTCCACAGGTTATAGTCTTAGAACAAGCACTCAAAATATAAAAGTTATTACAATACAAACTCATCTCCCAGAATCTCTGAAGTATTATTACAACACACCAAACACACAATAATAAAGCATTAACAATTCCGTTCCATCTTGCAACCTCCTTCGATACTATAAGGCTACTGGATTGAATTTAATAGCCCTTCCACTTCCCTTTGCCACAGTCAGCCATGCTAGAGTCGTCTTTAGATGCCGCTGATCAATAATATTTAAATAGCAAGAATGAGCCAAAGAATGCCCAGCAAGTATATACAGATATCATATAATACAACCACAACTCACTCAAAATATGATTTTACTACTCTATAAGAGTTATAAATATAAGTACTTTTGAAAAGAGATCAACTCAAAAATTCTTATAAATCTCGAAATACGACTCCAATATATCTCAATAACTTCTCAAAATACTACTCGAAGATAAATCAATAACTTCTCAAAATACTGCTCGGAAATAAAACAGTAACTTCTCAAAGCTACTCCATTGATAATATAATATAACAACTGCTCAGATCAACACCCTAGTTAACAGAACCACACACGCATTGGTTAACCGATAGGATGTCAATGATTGGATTTCTACTCATAACGCCTACTCAAGTAATGGATGATCAACCCATTATCACTACTCATTTTCTATCGATAGAAGGATGAGCCGAAGTCTCGAACACACCCTTAATACTACTCAGTTGGGCCGGTGCGTTACTCCGGTCACTTTTGCCTTCATAAGCAATGAACAATAGACACCAATAATATAGTTTCCCTCTCGAACGATTAGAGGAAATATTATGAAAAACTATTCTGATTATGGAATCGAAATGAGGTGACCCATATCAGTATACATAACTTACTTTATATATATTCCCACTCTTAAATATAAACTCGAATGAAGTATCTTAATAAACATACCAACAATATGGAACAACTCATGAAATAAGTTTGAACACCTCATGATATAATATGTCTGAATAACAGCTCAACAATAATATGTTTGTAAATTGCATGAATAAAAATCTGGTATAAATTACTCGAAAGAATACTTGATTTTGATAATCGAAAACTTAATCAGCATAATTATGAATTTTTAAAAAAATAGAGATACTCCGAACAATGGAGTACGAATTAGTAAACTTGCCTGTGCTCTGCAGTACGATAATTCACCTGGCTCCACGTCTCTGATTCTCTATAACCAAATAAAAACTCACTTTATTAGGCCCGACATTTCACCTTTTAAAACCTAGTTCAGCTCTTTCGTACTAATCTCAGTTTTTAATCTAAACTAATATAATTCAATCTGCTTAATTAAAATAATCCAATAATAAATATCAGTCCCCTAAAATAATACCGCATTTAATTCTACTTATTCCCAATAATTCTCTCTTTTTATCAATGAATTATTAAATCCCTAATTTTCGACCAGATAAACACGAATTATTTCTAAACGATTGCTAACCATTAAATATTCATATTGTACTTCTAATTATCCCTTCTAAATTCTCAGAAAATCCCTAATTTAATTAATATAAATCTCACAACCAAAATTATTCAAGAATCTAGTTTTATTCAATTTAAATCCATAATTATTAATAATAATCTCACTAACTAATTTTCCCCTTTAAATCTCGTAATAAAAAAAATAATATTAATCCATTTTTTTTAGTCTCTAAATAAATCTGGTCTTATCCGATTAATAAAATAATTTGGAAATAAATAAATATAAAATCTTAAAAATATATCGCTCTTTAATCCTATTTATTCTCAATTAATCCTCTTTTTAATAAAAAAAACAATAAATCTCTAAATTATGGTAAATAATCACATAATAATAATCTAACTATAAATAATTCCAAATTAATAAATTAAACTCTCTTTTATTATCAAAACCATAAATCTTTAATTTATGTCACAAAATATTTTTATTTAAATAATAATTCAATCACCAATTTAATTAATTAACCTATTTAATAAAACTATTTTATTCACTAACTATTTAATACACTCCAATTTAAATTATTAAAACCACATTTTAAAAAAAATATTCAATCTTTTATCTAAATCCAATTAAAACATAAATTTAGAAATTGTTTCGTTATTATTTAATAATATTAGTTAACAGTAATTTTCCCGTGGGCCCCACCTCACCCCATTGTGGGCCCCACCCCCTTCCCCTGTTTCTCTCGCAATCTCTCTCCCTCTCGACCTCTCTCTCTCTCCCTCGCCTGTCCTCTCTCCCCAATCTCTCTCTCAATATCCCTTCGTCTCTCAATCTCTCCTCCGGTTCCCCGTCTCTCCCTCCGCCTCTCTCTCTTTCCCCTCTCTTTCTCTCCGCTCAATCTCTCTATCTCTCTCCCCACCTCAACATCTCTTTCTCTCGTCCTACTCTCCTTCTCCACCTCTCGTTCGAACTCCCTTCTCCCCTCCATCTCTTTTCTGTCTTCGACCCACACTACCACCATCCTCCACCGTCGCCTCTCTCTCTCCACAAATCTCTCTCTCTAACTCCCCTTATCTCACTCCCCTCATCTCTCATCACTCACCCCGATTGCAACAACCAACACCACTTTCGACACATTTACAATCCCCATCTCGAGTTCAATTACCACAATCAATCGGGAAAAAAAACTCAGACCATCGCCTACCAGATTCAACGAAATCGGAAGGAAGAAAAACGAAACCAAAATCAAAACAATTTAAAGAATAAAAAGGGAGAAAACCTATAACCCACCAGTGTTGTACTCTGTTTTGTGCGTATGTATGTATGTATGTAAGTTCAAGTTGTTTTGGTTAAAATGAAGTAACTGGATCTATGTCTGTATATCTCGTGTTTTTGATTCTGAAAAACTAAGTGCCGTTTAATTTCTGTGAAAAAAATGAGTAGTTGGTTTATTAAAATAAAAAGAATCAAAATATATGGGGGACAAAATAAAATGGCATTTATAGTGCTCCATAAATATTTTTAGTGGACAATTAATAAAATAAAAATGGAAGACAAAATCATTGTTGAAATAATTTTAAAATAAAAATAATGATTATGTCTATATTTAATGAAATATTTGGTGAAAAGATATCGCTTTTCTCCTTCTAAAACGAAATTCTAATTCCTTTTAAAATAAATACGACTCAAATTTTAAAAAATACTATTTTTCTCAAATTTTTAATAAACACTATTTAATTTAAATATAATACGAATATATAAATTTTAAAAATTTATAAAACGTACTAAAATAAAAAATATATATATACTAGTGCATCGTTTCCTAAATAAAATTTAAATAAGAATCGAGTAAAAAGAAAAATTTATTCGGAAAATTTTACGGATATTACAAGCCCAAACATTCCTCTCCATTTTACCTCGACTAATTTGTTGGTTGAGGCCCCGCAGGGACGTGTACGAGACAATCGGAAAATTGATCGGAGAAAACGAGATCGAATTGGGCCTTTCGATTCTAGCAAAACAAACCAAAAACAAAGTATAGATGCTTGTAGAGGGTTAGAATACGAGTGTTTTGGTATATAGGATGGTTGTGAACGAAGCCTTGAAAGCCAGAAAGATTGGGTGAAATTTTTTGGTCGGAATATGTGCTCGGCGTTTGCTGGAGAAGGTGATGAACAGTTCCATTGGACACGCATGTTAGATATGCGTGTCTCATGACACGCAATTTCAAAATGCGTGACCCAAGCTGACCAAAAATTTTCAGAATTGATTGTGAAGGACATGCATGTGTCAAAGAAGTGTCCGAATACTCCTTTCCCACATGCGTGTCCCGTAGGTATTTAGGGCCATTCATTCCAAATATGGGTATTTCGGGCCAAATGTTTTGGGAGGTGAGCATTTAGGGCCATCACCCTAATACTTGTCGGTTTTATTTTGTTACTTTAATAAAATATGACCGTTAATAAAATTATGGTCAAATTGACTAAATTTATAATGAGAATTATTTATATTTTTAAAAGTTATTATCACAAAATATACTTGCCGTAATATGTAATTAAATTTTTAAAATTAAAATCTTCTAATTAAAATTCCTCCTTTTCTGAAAATATCACGGGTCTATAAATATAATTATTATAACTAAATCACATCATTTAGAAATTTTAAACCTATAAAATTCGTATCTTATCATATCTTAAAATCATTAATTAAATATATTTAAAACCCCGTATATATTTAAATTATTATGATAAAACCTAAATATTGAAAGTTTTGGTATTTGATTTTTGGTGTATATATGTTCATAATAAATACAGTTGTTTATGTACAAAAATTGATGGTTGTAAGCAGTGTTCAAGATATCGAGCGGTTCAAGACGCTCGGGGTACTGCCTAGCGCCTCATCGGATAGGCGGGGATTAATCGGACGAATTAATCGAAGCATTAATCTGTTGTATTTAATATTATTTTTAATATTTTATTTATTAAATATTTTTGTCAAATATTTTTGCCGTTTTTTAAATTCTTCAATGTTTTTTGTCAAATTTTGATCGCATTTCAACCGATTTTTGCCAATTTTTTATCACTAACCTGCTTTTTAACCGTATTTCAACCAATTTTTGAATACGGAGATCGCTTTTTGATCAACAGTTTTTTGACCAATTTATATAAAAACCTGCCTAAATCACCGTCTAATCCTGCTTCGGAACATTTTGGTGGTGCTAGACGGCAAAGAGAGAATATTTGAGAGCCCACTGATTTTGATTTTTTTAAACTGTTTATGGGCCGTATGTATGTTATACTTATGTTTGGGGAAATGGGGAGCTGCTTGTGAAGAGGGGACAAGAGTACAAGTTGTCGTGTTTCTGGTGGTTTAGCTTTTTGAAAATTTTGATTTAGGAGAAAGCGACATAAAGGAATCACGGGAGTAGCATAAAGAAAGAAACAAGGAATTGTTTCAAACCGAAAATTTTGATTTAAGGTTGTGTTGGAAGCCATTTACCCATGGTGGGCCGGACCGAAGGCCCAATAAGTAAAGCCCAAATGGCCAACGGTCTCCTCTTTCTTAAACGGTATTCATTTACTTTCGGCGGTGGAAAACACAATGATGCCCATGGGACCCTTTTAAGGTAACGGACATAATTTCTAGGGTATAAATATAGATTGAATCCACAAGAGAAGACATATGCTCATAATTCACTACACACGGACTCTCTTTACGTTCAAAGTACTCTATAAACACGACTTATTTATTCTCACACCGGAGGTGAATCGGGGGGACAATCCCTCGCATTCTTCTCACTTTTCAGGATCAACCCGAAGGCCGACCCGGTGGAAATCCAGTCGTAACATTTGGCGCCGTCTGTGGGAACGTAGAGATACAATCTGTGTTAAAATCTATCAGCAACTATGACAATCGAAGAAACACCCAGAAATAATGAAAGCACCGTGATCGGGAAGAGTCCCGCCACACAAAGGACAACTCCGGCCGTCCAAAGAATGCTCGATTTCAATGAAGAGGACATGCCCTCCCCCGAAGAACAACAAGAAATGCTCGCGAAATGGAGAGAAGAGAAAGCCAAAGGAAAGGAAACAGAGAAGGCGAAAAGCCAGAACGAAGCAGAAAGGCAAGCCGAGCTAAGGGAAGCCGACCGATTAAAGCTACAAACCTTGAAACTCCAAAGAGAGGAAATCGAGCGACAGGAGAAGACATTACGAGAAGCCCTGGAGGCCGAAGGCCGGAAACCCAAAGATGACCAAAGAGATAAAAGGGTCAGAGACGACGAAGACGAGTCATGGAACTCGGAATTACAGTCTAAGAAAACCAAGTCGAAGGTTGTAGATTCCTCCGACTCGGAAGAAGAAGGTCCGCACACGGACGATCGTATTCGCAGACTGGAAAAGGTTATGTTCGGAGATAGGATGATTAGCCACGAGCCTGTCGTGACCGAAGAGATAGAACAATACCGACCGCCACCAGGAAGGCAATTCCCAAAGATGCACGAGTTCAACGGAAAGGGCGATCCCGAAGATCATTGTGAGAAATACGAATCCCTCATGACTGGTATGGGGCATTGCGATATCATGCTGTGCAAAATGTTCAAAACTTACATAAAAGGGCCAGCGTCCATGTGGTATCGTTCGCTAAGACCACGATCAATTGATTCTTATGGACAGATTAAAAGGAAGTTCTTGAGAAATTACTCCCATTTATGCCGAAGGGAGAAAGACACTGAAGCCCTAATTCACTGCAGACAAAGACCGAACGAGGAATTGGAGGACTACCTAGCAAGATTCAAAGAGGAAGCCGGAATGGTCACGAGCCTCGATAAGATCAAAGCCGCTGGGTTCCTTTCAGCTGGTCTCGATCCTGTGAAAGGCAAGAAGCTCCGGTCATCTCTCTATGACGTTCCCCCAAAATCACTAAACGACATATACGTTCGGGGAGAGGCAATACGAAGGAAGTTGGAAACAATTGGAGGGTACAAAGAAAGTCGAAAGAACGACAGAGACGATAGGAGAGGCGAACGCAGGGACGACCGAAGAAATCATAGCGACACACGAGGATGGATGAATGATCCAAAAACAACAGGACGAAGTGTTAGGAATATGTTGTACTTGATGATAACTTCACAATCAATCAAATTGTTTAAGGTTTTGTAGCTGTCAACGGATGAGGATTTATAACTCTATCCGTTGACAGGTAGCTCATCAACGGATGAGGTTTTGTAGCACACTGCAGTATCTCTATGTTATCAGTTGATAGTGTTTTTATCCACAGTCATGTTGACTATCAACGGATAGGCAGAATAGGGTAGCCAATTGTAAATAAGCTATGCTATGTAATTCTGTCTAAGTGAAAGTGTATCAACGGATGAAGACTAAACTCTATCAACGGATACAACTCAAATCCACTCTATCAACAGATACAGCTCAAGTCCCAATATCAACGGATACTGCTCTATACATCATCAACGGATGTCAGTATACATCATCAACGGATGTCAGTGTACATCATCAACGGATAATCATTGACACTGATTTCTATGATTAGCTGGAGATTAGCAGTTGATAAGGACATGTTTGACTGACAGATCACATGAGTTGAAAGTAGATACAAAAAGCAGTATGGCAGCCATACTTTGGAAACACAGAAGAAAGAAGCATTCCATTTACACTATGAATACAAGAAAGGTGCAGGAGACATGTCTGAACACAAGGACAACCTTTCGGCTACATGTGTATTTGGAGTGTAGTAGCAAGTCAACTAGAATTAGATTAGTATTATCTTATTCCAGTAGTACTTGTAAAACTTGGGACATATAACCAAGTGTAGCAACTCTTTGTAGGTTAAGAAAACAGATATATTTGCTTAGGGTTTCTTGAATATCTTTAGAAGCAAAGAGTTGTAAAACGGCAGCTGTGTACATTTTGTATCACAGAGTTTTCTTCAAATAAAAGCTTCAGGTGGTGCATATTAACCACCTGATTTTATATGTGTTTGTGTTTAAATCTTACATTGCAATTATCTCTTCATAATTTTCTGAAGTTCTTATCAGAAATTTATAAATATCAAGAATTGTATTCAACCCCCCCTTCTACAATTATACAAGTGTGTAATCTGGGAATAACAATTGGTATCAAAGCAAGCTTCTAACATATTTGAAGTTTAAAGATCAACACACTTCCAACATGTCTAAGAAGGATTATGGAGTGATGATTCCAGTTCTTGATAGAGAAAATTACTTTCACTGGAAAGTAAAAATGCGTCTACATCTCTCGTCTATTGATGAGGGTTTTGTGGATTGCATTGACAAGGGTCCTCACGTTCCAATGAAGACGGCAACAAGAGTTGGCCTGGCTGATGATGTGCCTGACACTTTCATTCCCAAACCTGTTTCTGAGTGGAGTCTTGAAGATATTGCAGAAGTCCACAAAGACAAAAAGGCCATGAATATTCTGTTCAATGGTCTAGAAACAGACATGGTTGACAATGTTATTAACTGCACTACCGCCAAGGAAGTATGGGACATTGTTCAAACCCTGTGTGAAGGAACAGAACAGGTAAGGGAAAACAAGATGCAACTACTAATCCAACAGTATGAACATTTTCACTTTAAGAGTGGAGAAACATTGAATGATACATTTAGTAGATTTCAAAAGATACTAAATGGTTTGAAACTGTATGGAAGAGTCTATCAAGTTAAAGACTCTAATCTCAAATTTCTGAGATCACTGCCCAAGGAATGGAAGCCAATGACTGTTTCTCTAAGAAACACTCAAGAGTACAAGACATTTACTCTTGAAAGGCTCTATAGAACTTTAAAGACCTATGAGCTGGAAATGGAGCAGGATGAAGAGATTGAGAAGTCTCAAAAGAAAAGTGGGTCAGTTGCACTCGTTGCCAATTTGGAGCAAAAGGAGGAAAGGACAGAAACTGCTAGTTCTACACCAAACAGGGAGGTTTGTAAAGGTAGAGCAGAATCAAGCAGGAGCAAGGAAAAGGTGTCTGAGGAATTGAATGCCCTTCAGCAGGATGAATTGGATGAGATAGATGAGCACTTAGCTTTTCTATCTAGGAGATTCTCTAAGCTGAAATTCAAGAGAAACTCTGGGATGGCCAAGCCATTTAACAAGGATTTTTCCACAAACAACTATGTGGATAAATCCAAAATTAAATGCTACAATTGTGGGATTGCTGGTCATATGATAAGTGAATGCAGGAAACCTAGATCTGAGAACAAGGGAAAGCCAACCGAGGTTGTTGACTATAAGAAGAAATATTTTGATCTTCTCAGGCAGAAAGGAAAGGCATTCTTGACCCAAGAGTATGACTGGGCTGTTGATGACAATCATTCTGATGATGATGCTGAGTTAGTCAACCTTGCTTTAATGGCTGATTCTGGAGAGCAGGAAGCAAGTTCAGCTAGCAATCAGGTATTTTCTACTAATCTCT
Source organism: Saposhnikovia divaricata (assembly GCA_036435485.1). Classification (NCBI taxonomy): domain Eukaryota; kingdom Viridiplantae; phylum Streptophyta; class Magnoliopsida; order Apiales; family Apiaceae; genus Saposhnikovia; species Saposhnikovia divaricata. The sequence goes on from CM071600.1 coordinate 205,490,680, forward strand.
CTGAGCTCACTAAAGAGGAATGCAATAGTGTTATAGATGAAATGTCTACTGAACTATATCACTTAAGTGTTACTCTTAAATCACTTACTAAAGAGAACAATAGAATTAAAGAGTCTAATCTGTTTTTAAGTGATAGAAATGCTGCTCTAGAATCTCAATTTCTAGAATTTGAGAAAATGAGAGTTGATTGCAATAATGCTAAAAGTGAACTTGAAGCTGTGTTAAAAAGAGAACTGATTTTAAAAGACCAGCTTGAAAAAGAACAAGGGATAATTGCTAAATTTCAAAGTTGTAGGAATGTTTCTCAAAACATAATAGAAGTTCAGGGAATAGAATCATTTGTGAAGGATACCTGGACTCAAAGGAAAAAGGAGCTAGAACCTGGCCTTGAGGATCTAGAGACTATTTGTGAATCAACGGATAGTGATCATCCGTTGACAGATGAACCGTCAACGGATGAGAGGTATCCGTCGACTAACAAAAAGTCTGTTAGTAAGAAGGAACTTAGGAAACTGGATATCAAGTATGGTCCAGTAAACAAGAATTTTGTTAGTGGTGAGTGCAGCAAAACCAAATCCAGTGGGAAGGCTAAGACAGGTGATTTACACAACAAAAAGGCTGTTGGTAAATCAGACAATGATAAGGTAGAAATTGAGGGCAAAAAGAAAAAGAACAGAAATGGTAAGATAGGCATCAACAAGAAAAACAATTACTCTCCTGACAAGTTTGCTCCTAGGAAAACTTGTAGTAATTGTAATAGTGTCAATCATTTATCTTCTAATTGCAAGATTGTTAACAAGGCTCCTGTTCATGTACCTCAACCAATGCCATGTATGCCTGCAATGCCTGTTATGCCTGGTTTGTATCAAAATGCTAGTTTTTCTAATCCATATGTGAACATGCCATATGTGTCTAATCCATACTTTCAATCTATGAATGTGCCACAAATGTCATGGAACCTACCTAACATGAATAATATGTATGCCAATTTTCCACACATGCATGCATCCAATATTCATGCAAATGAGCATTTGTCAAACCCCATTACTCAAGCATCTACACCTAAGATGAAGAATGCTAAGAGTGCAAAGTCAAAGGCTAACAAGAAAGGACCCAAGGAAGCTTGGGTACCAAAATCAACTTGATTTGTTTTTGAAATGTGTGCAGGGAAACAGAAGGAATCTATGGTACCTAGACAGTGGATGTTCTAGGCACATGACAGGAGATTCAACCCTGCTCACAGAGTTCAAGGAAGGAGCTGGCCCTAGAATTACCTTTGGAGATGACAGCAAAGGATATACTAAGGGATATGGCCTGATTTCAAAAGACAATGTCATCATTGAAGAAGTGGCTTTAGTTGAAGGTTTAAAGCACAATTTGCTGAGTATCAGTCAGATTTGTGACAAAGACTATGAAGTAAAGTTCACAAAAGAAGCCTGTGTTGTTTCTGCCAAGGAAGACAACAATGTGGTATTGACAGGCTTTAGAAAAGGAAATGTTTACATAGCTGACTTCAATTCAGCATGCTCAGAGTCCATTACTTGTCTCTTCAGCAAAGCAAGTAAGGATGAGAGTTGGCTATGGCATAAGAAGCTGTCACATTTGAATTTTAAAGTTATGAATGATTTGGTAAGAAAGGATCTTGCTAGAGGAATCCCTCATTTGGAGTTTGTCAAAGATGGGCTATGTGATGCCTGCCAATTAGGGAAACAAAAGAAATCATCTTTCAAAAGCAAGACAGAGTCATCCATTGTTAAGCCTCTTCAATTGCTGCATATGGATTTATTTGGTCCAGTAAATGTCATGTCCATTTCAAAGAAGAAATACTGTCTGGTGATTGTAGATGATTTTTCTAAGTTCACATGGACTTTCTTCCTGCACTCCAAGGATTGTGCAAGTGAAATCATTATCAATCACCTCAGAATGCTAAACAATGGTTCTGAAGACAGAGTACAAAGGATCAGGAGTGACAATGGTACTGAATTCAAGAATTCCACAATGAAGATTTTCTGTGAAGAGAATGGAATTGTCCATGAGTTTTCTGCTGCCAGAACACCTCAACAAAATGGGGTTGTTGAAAGGAAAAACAGAACTCTCATTGAAGCAGCTAGAACAATGTTAAGTGAATCAAGATTACCAACATATTTCTGGGCTGAAGCTGTCAACACTGCATGCTTTACTCAGAATATTTCCTTGGTCAATCAAGCTAGAGGAATGACTCCTTATCAGTTATTAACCAACAAGAAACCAACTTTAGCTTTTCTACATGTCTTTGGATGTAAGTGTTTTGTGCTAAGGAATCATGGAGATAATTTAGGCAAATTTGAAGCAAAGGCAGATGAAGCTATTTTCGTTGGATATGCAGCAGGGAAAGCCTACAAGGTCTACAATCTAAGAACCAACATTGTTATGGAATCTGTACATGTTGTGTTTGATGATCAAAAGATTCTAGGCCTAAATGATGAAGGCTACCATGAAAAGTTGGAATTTGAGAATGAAGGTGAAGGAAGAATGTACTATGATGATGATGAGGAGAATGAAGATCATGACCACAGAGATCCACCTAGAGCTGTTATACCAACTAGAAGTGATGCTTACACTGAAAATGAAGCATCCGTTGATGGTCATTCTGGAGCATCCGTTGACAGTCATTCTGCAACATCCGTTGACACTATTAGAGATGCATCCGTTGACAGAAATTCTCAAGCATCCGTTGACAGAAATTCTCAAGCATCCGTCGACAGGCAAAATGATGCATCCATTGACAATCAACTTCATAACTCAGCAAGGACAACAAACTCAGGGGGAGTTTCTCATGGTCAAAGTTCAATGCTAAATCAACATGATCATGGAAATGAAGCAACCTCATCAAGATCAAATCTTCCACCTGCAAGAAAATGGACTAGAAATCATCCATTTGAGTTAATCATTGGTGAATCAAATTCAAGAGTCCAAACTAGAAGGGCCACTCAAGCGGAATGTCTATACAGTAGCTTCCTGTCTCAAGAGGAACCTAAGAAAGTGGAAGATGCCCTTCTAGATCCAGATTGGGTGTTAGCAATGCAAGAAGAGCTAAACCAATTTGAAAGGAATAAAGTATGGAAGCTTGTGCCCAAACCTGATGATAGAAGTGTCATAGGTACTAAATGGGTTCTCAAGAATAAGACAGATGAAAATGGCATAATTGTGAGGAATAAAGCTAGATTAGTGGCAAAGGGCTATTCTCAAGAAGAAGGAATAGATTTTGATGAAACTTTTGCTCCATTAGCAAGACTTGAGGCAATAAGAATCTTTCTAGCCTATGCAGCACATGCCAATTTCAAAGTCTATCAGATGGATGTCAAAAGTGCCTTTCTAAATGGGGAACTGGAAGAAGAGGTCTATGTCCATCAACCTCCTGGTTTTGAGGATCCAGAATTTCCAGAATATGTATATCTTCTCATGAAAGCACTTTATGGTTTGAAGCAAGCACCAAGAGCCTGGTATGACACTTTATCTCAATTTCTTTTGGAGAACCACTTCATTAGAGGTACAGTAGATAAAACCTTATTTCATAGGGATATTAATGGCTCTTCAATACTTGTTCAAATCTATGTAGATGATATTATTTTTGGGTCTACAGATGAGAAGCTTTGCAAAAAGTTTGCCAAACTTATGCAAAGTAGGTATGAAATGAGTATGATGGGTGAATTAACTTACTTTCTTGGCCTACAAGTAAAGCAAGTTAATGAGGGCATTTTCATAAGTCAAACAAAATATATTTATGATCTCTTAAAGAAATTTGACTTAATGGATTGTACATCTGCTAAAACACCTATGACCACTGCAACTAAGCTTGAGTTGAATACTAAGGAAAAGTCTGTGGACATCTCAAGTTATAGAGGCATGGTAGGTTCACTTTTATACCTAACAGCTAGTAGACCTGATATAATGTTTTCTACTTGTCTTTGTGCTAGATTTCAAGCTGATCCTAGAGAGTCTCACTTAATAGCTATTAAAAGAATTTTCAGGTATCTCAAGGGAACACCAAACCTTGGCATTTGGTACCCAAGAGAATCTGGTTTTGATCTAACTGGCTATTCAGATGCAGATTATGCAGGTTGCAGAGTTGATAGGAAAAGTACTACAGGTTCCTGTCAATTTCTAGGTAACAGGCTTGTGTCATGGTTCAGTAAGAAACAAAACTCAGTCTCCACTTCTACAGCTGAAGCTGAGTACATTGCGGCTGGAAGCTGTTGTGCACAGATTCTATGGATGAGAAACCAACTCATTGACTATGGTCTAAAAGTTGAGAAGATTCCAATTTTCTGTGACAACACAAGTGCTATTGCCATCACAGGGAATCCAGTGCAACATTCGAGAACCAAGCACATTGACATCAAATACCACTTCATTAGAGAACATGTGATGAATGGTACAGTAGAAATGCACTTTGTGCCAAGTGAAATGCAGCTTGCAGATATCTTCACCAAGCCTCTTGATGAATCCACTTTCACAAGATTGGTAGGTGAGCTAGGTATGCTTAACTTGTCATAATTTCTAGTGATATTTGATTTCAATGAATTGAAGCTGGAAATGTGTTTTGATTTACTTGAAAGTTAAAACTTTCAGAAAAATTTTCTGCAGAAATTTTGCCTAAGGCAAAATTAGCTTATCAACGGATATCCTTTTATCAGTTGATAGTATAAACACATTACTAGATTTTTGCATGTCAACGGGTAACAGGCTATCCACGTCATCAACGGATAAACTGTATCTCAACCGTTCATTCTATATCCGTTGATATACATTTTTTTTTTCCGTTGGTAACCGTGTATATCTAATCATGGCTGTACTTATTCTCTTTTTATTTATTATCTGACAGTTACTTTTGACCAATGGAGTAATTACTTTTAATTATTTCATTTTTAATTCTTGAAAAATATAAAAGGCGGACTTGTACTCTCACATCTCACTTTTATTCATTTTCAAGCATATCAAAAGTTAACTGCATCTTCTTCCCTAAAACTCTCTGTAACCAAAGTTCAATCACTTCAATGGCGCCTATTGTTAAGATGATGTCCTCCACTGGGTTTACCTATGAGAAGAACAATTTCGCGGCCTTTGTTGACACAGTGAATGCTCCAGAAGCTTACCACACTTTGATGAGTTTCGTGAAGAAATGCAAACTGTCATATGCTATGACGGCTACCACTCCCTTAATCCACGAGGTAATTGAAGAAATGTGGACATCTGCTGAGTACAATGGCACAGACGGTACAATTGCTTTTTCTTTAAAGGGTAAAAACTATGTGGTTAATTCTGATGTAATAACTGCTTGTTTAAAATTGCCTGAGAATAACTGTCTGAAAGTACCTACTGATGCTGAAATTGTTGCCATGCTTAATTCTATTAATTATGCCCTTAGTACTGAAAACTTAGGGAAAATTGCTAGAAAAGGAATGGTTAAAGAATGGAGCTACTTCTGTGATGCCTTCATTAAAACTTTTTCAAGAAAAATTAGTAATATTGATGCTGTTACCCAGTCCATGCTAACAATGATGTGTATGCTTTTAAATGATAAATTCTATAATTTTGGCACATTAGTTATGTATGAGATAGCTGCAAAGTTGGGTAAAAAGGAAACTAGGAGCAAGAATATCTACTTTGCTAGATTTTTAATGCTCTTAGCACTGCATGTGTCTGAGAATAAGCTATTCATTGCTAACCCGGATAGCAAGTTCCAATGTTTTGTTCAGGAGAAGAGAGTCTTAAGTGACCTGATTCGAATGAACCTCAATGCAGGAGTACAGTTGGTATATCTACCAATTGTTCAGGTAACTATCTCTAACTCTGAAACCCCTATCTCCAACCCCCAAATTTCTTTGCCTTCTAGTGTCACAATGGAGTCTGTAGTTGTGACCAAACAGGCTCCTACCAAAGTGACCAAATCCAAAGTTCCAAAACCACATTCTAAAAGGCAAACCTCAAGTGTCCCTCAAAAGACACCTGTTGTAAAAACTACCAAATCTCTTGAGGGGAGTGTGAAGGTGGTAGTGAGTGGTGAGGGACAGGGTGAACATCAAAGAAGCCCTAAGGATAAGGAAGGAGAGATGAGTGCAACCACCATTTCAGTCTCTCAAAAGACTGCTAATGTAACTACAGGCCAAATTCTAGTTACACTCTCCCAAAAGAGTGTGACTACTGAATCAAGTTCCCCACAAGGAACACTGCACAAGAGGGTTAGGGACACATATAGCCCAATCTCAAAAACCTATGGAAGAAGAGTGAAATCTAAAACTACAGGGGAATCACAGGGTGCACACACTGTACAGGAAACTGTACCTTCTCAAACTCAGTTTGATGTGACTTCAATAAATGTGGAGTCACAGCCCCTTGATCTTAATCTTCAAATCGATACACATTACAATCCACCATCACCAACTCCTTCTCTGGATGTGGATATGATATCTACATCAATTCCTAATTCTCCATCTTTTAAATTCTTGGAGAAGCCCCACTCTATAATTGGTGGTCATCATCTTTTAGATGATTTGTTGGACCATCAATCTTCCCTTCCAGAATTCTCAACACAGACTGTGGCCTCGAACTTAAAATCAATCTCCACAGATTCAGTGTTGGTTTTCTCTTCAACGGATATAATTATTCCTTCCTCAACGGATATCCTTCATCCGTTGACAAGTGTTTCTCCATCAACGGATGCGCCTCTATCTAGCCATCCGTTGACAGCTATAACTACTTCATCAACGGATATTCCTTATCCGTTGATAACTCACTCTACCACTGCTATATCTGACATTCCAGTGTCAAGTGTAGAGGAGTTCTCACTAGTTGAAACACTTTTAGGTTTGAGGGAAGGGAGTGAGAGGCTGCCTTGTGAGCAGGCAAAAGGAGAGATAAATAATGAGAGGCTGGCCATTTCTTCCGGTCAGGCGAAAGGAGAGTTTGAGAGTACCACCTTAGTAGGTGAAGGTGAGGGTGTGAGAGGTGTGAGCCAAGGGGAGCCCTTGATGCAAGAAAAGAGAGATGAGGGGAGAGAAGGGACTACAGGAGAGATAAGGATGGAAGAAGCAGCCATTGCTAGTGAGTCAATGGGGGTTGAGGATGCATCCAAGGAAATGGAATTTCAAAGAGAATATCAGTCCATGATTGACTCCATTTCTTTGGATGCTGAAACCTTTACTCACCCTGTTCCTGCCTATCAAATTCTGGCACAACAGGACAATGTGGAAGCAGAGGAGGCAATGCACCTAGTGCACACCTCACAATCTCTACTTAGAGCTAAGGACTCTATAGCAGCTCTGCCAACCACTGCTGAGAGTGATGAATTTGACAATTCTGAAGATGAAGACAGCCAGAGCTCTGAAGATGAAGGTGGTAGCAGTATTCATGATTTTGCATTTGCTCAAAACTACACCTATCATCAACTTGATATGGAAATCATAAGGCAATATAAATCTGCCCTGGCTGAGCACCCAGAAGCAGATCCACAGAGAAAGGTTGTTCTTCAACAGGCAATTGACTCCCTAAAGTTACAAAAGATGCAAATGGTGATTCAGAGATCCAATTTAGAGGAGGTCAAACAAGAAATCAAGGATGTGAAGATCTCTGTGGATTCCAAGCTAGAGCAACTAGCTCCTACAGCCACTCAGAGGGTGTTGCAACAAAGGTTTCTCAAAGAAGACAACCTGGCTAAATCTGTGCAACTTCTCACTTCAAGAGTGGAAAAGATGGAATCCCAGATGGAGCAATTTCTTCAACATCAGAAACTGCAAACCCAACTGCTAGAAAGGTTAGTTGCAGCCCCAACTTCTAGTCAAACCCTTGATGCTAACAAAAAGGGGGAGAAAGTGGAAGAGGCTGTGGCAACTACAAGTCAAATCTTAATTTCTGAAAGAAGGGAAGCAGCAAGTGAGGGGGAGCAGCAGCCTACCATAGTGGTCAATCCACAAGAATTCATTGTCACAGCTTCCCCCAGCAAATCCAAACCTCTATCTGAAGAGTTTGATCTTTCAAACTTGACAGAAGAAGAAAAGCTAGCCAAAATTGAAGCTCTCCAAAAGATGAAAGAAGAAAACTATGAAAGGATAATGAGGACAGAAAGATTGATCAATCAATCTATTGCATCAAATCTGTTCTCTAGCCAAATCTCAGCTCCAACAATATCTACAACAATTCTGAAGGTGCTCACTCCAGCAATTGTGGCTCCTACATTCTATGATGCTGAGCCTTCTCATGTTAAGGAATTTGAACCCTACATCAAATCAAGACCCTTCTCACCACCAAAAGCAAATGGGAAGAACAAGTTACAACTGGACTTTCCATTTCCCAAGGATGATGAAGAGAAGTTGATGGGTAAGGCAATCAAGGAATTCAAGGAGAAGACTAACAGTTGTGTAAGAGAATGGATGGCTGTAATCATAAGGAATGGAAAAGTTCTAAACATATCCAACAGCCATCCTAGATTTGTTGAAGCCAAGAGAGAAGAGACTTCAAGGCTGCTAAGAGAATCTCAACCAAGCACTGAATATCTATGTGAAAACTCAGATGAGAAGCAAGCAAGGCTGGCTCAAGAGTTATTGGATGAGGTAGAGGATGAATTGAGGGAACCTGAGGAAGTCCCCAAATTCAAAAAGAAAGGGAAATCAGTCCCCAAATCCAAGAGATTAAAATCACATGCAAGGAGGCCTGTCTCTCCAGAAACTGAAAACAAAGAGACAGTTGGTTCATCACAACCTATTGATGTGAAAGTATTCAACCCAGATGTAAATTTCCATGGTGAGCCTATAGTACCTAAAGAGGAACCAATGAATCTTGACTCCATTGAGGTTCCTTCATTCTTGCTGAAGCCTCAACAGAAGCCTACACAGAAGAAAAGGAAACCAAGGAAGCAACCTTCAAAGGAACCAATTCAAGTTGCTAGGGTACCTGCAATTGTCAGGCAGCCAATCTTGGAAAACAAGGATGATTTTATCTATCAGGCAGATATTGAAGAATACTCTGACATGAATCTTTATCTGGATGAATTGTCAGAAGTAAGAGGAATTGACAAACATAAACATTTGCCTGAAAGATTGGTCTTTGTATACAAGGGAGGAACGGAAAGAACATGGCCACTACAAAGGGTTCTTGGAGAAAATTATCATACCTTAACCAAAGTATTCTCTGCAATCAAGAGATATACAGGGTTCTCCAAGATAGCAAAAGGGGAGATACTGGACAAAATAGAACAAATAAGGAGGGATTGGAACTCACCATCAAGTCTACCAAGGAAAATGAAGATCCCATACAATGGACAGAAAATCCACCTCCAACCTTTCTGGATGATGGAGTTCAGGGATGAAGATGGTAACAGGAGATTCTTCAGGTTAGAAGACCAACTACCAAAGGCTAGTTCTCAATACCTGAGATGGCTACAACAGAAGCTAAATCCAAAGGTAGATGAAGAAGATGCCTTCTATAGGCAACTCCAAATACAGATTGAGTCCAACTCTGCCAAGGAAGGAAAATCAAGGGTGATGCCAACAAGAGGAAAGAAACAGTCCTAATCTGCTCAGTCTAGAGGAGCACTTCTCTGTAAATTTCTCAAACTTTCATTTTTTAATTATTGTAGCTTAATACAATTTATGTATTGTTCTTTATATATCTTTAGGAATGTTTTGTTATCATCAAGGTCCTGAATTTATGCTTTATTGCCATCAAGTATAAATTGGGGGAGATTGTTAGGAATATGTTGTACTTGATGATAACTTCACAATCAATCAAATTGTTTAAGGTTTTGTAGCTGTCAACGGATGAGGATTTATAACTCTATCCGTTGACAGGTAGCTCATCAACGGATGAGGTTTTGTAGCACACTGCAGTATCTCTATGTTATCAGTTGATAGTGTTTTTATCCACAGTCATGTTGACTATCAACGGATAGGCAGAATAGGGTAGCCAATTGTAAATAAGCTATGCTATGTAATTCTGTCTAAGTGAAAGTGTATCAACGGATGAAGACTAAACTCTATCAACGGATACAACTCAAATCCACTCTATCAACGGATACAGCTCAAGTCCCAATATCAACGGATACTGCTCTATACATCATCAACGGATGTCAGTATACATCATCAACGGATGTCAGTGTACATCATCAACGGATAATCATTGACACTGATTTCTATGATTAGCTGGAGATTAGCAGTTGATAAGGACATGTTTGACTGACAGATCACATGAGTTGAAAGTAGATACAAAAAGCAGTATGGCAGCCATACTTTGGAAACACAGAAGAAAGAAGCATTCCATTTACACTATGAATACAAGAAAGGTGCAGGAGACATGTCTGAACACAAGGACAACCTTTCGGCTACATGTGTATTTGGAGTGTAGTAGCAAGTCAACTAGAATTAGATTAGTATTATCTTATTCCAGTAGTACTTGTAAAACTTGGGATATATAACCAAGTGTAGCAACTCTTTGTAGGTTAAGAAAACAGATATATTTGCTTAGGGTTTCTTGAATATCTTTAGAAGCAAAGAGTTGTAAAACGGCAGCTGTGTACATTTTGTATCACAGAGTTTTCTTCAAATAAAAGCTTCAGGTGGTGCATATTAACCACATGATTTTATATGTGTTTGTGTTTAAATCTTACATTGCAATTATCTCTTCATAATTTTCTGAAGTTCTTATCAGAAATTTATAAATATCAAGAATTGTATTCAACCCCCCCTTCTACAATTATACAAGTGTGTAATCTGGGAATAACACGAAGTCAAGACAAAGATAGTACTGTGTTCACACGCCTCAACACACCCATCTCCAAGATCCTCCATGAAATCAAAGGAAAAACCGGGGTTCGTTCGACCGCCTCGAATAAAAACCCCTGAATCCAGAAGAAACGAGAACAAGTACTGCGAGTATCATCGGGACAAGGGCCACAACACAGATGAATGCTACCACCTAAAGAAGTTGATCGAAAAGATGATCAAAGGCGGAGGGTTATCCCAGTTCGTGGGCGATTTAAGAGAAAAGCTCGATGCGAAGGAAAGAAAAGATCCCGGAGAAGCCGAAAGACCGGAAAAGTATAGAGGCGAGGTCCGAACAATCTTTGGCGGCACAATACTTGATCGGGACAGTAAGACGGCCCGAAAGAAATACACCAGGCAAATATACAGTCTTTACCAATCGAGAACAGCCAAACAACCACTACCGATCAGCTTTACAAAAGATGATTACGAGGACGTCATATGGCCACACGAAGATCCCCTGGTTATTAATCCGGTAATTGGAGATAACAAAATCTGGAAGGTGTTAGTCGATGAAGGGAGCTCGGTCAATATCCTATACCACAGGACATACTGTACAATGAATCTAGGAGGAGAACATCTCGAACCATGCCACGAGGCACCCTTATATGGCTTCGGTAATCAACCGGTGCCGATCGAAGGCACCATTAGATTAAATGTGCTCCTGGGAAAAGCGCCATATACCGTGGAAAAGGAAGCTAAATTTTACGTCATTCGGGTAGACAGCCCGTACAACGACATCCTGGGCAGACCCGTTTTATCCCTATTCCAAGCCGTATCATCCATACCGCACTTGAAGCTAAAATTCCCTACCGACCAAGGGATTGGAGAAATGAAGGGTGATCAAAAAACAGCAAAAATCATCATGTTAAAAGATCTTGACAAAGATAAAGACGCAGAAATGGTCGAACCCGGAAAAAGGAAAAGAGATGAAGACGCCGGGAGCAATCATCAAATGCTGAACATAGAAATCGAGAAGTTTGGGATCGATCTCTCCTGTCCAATTGCCGAACCAGCAGCCGAAACCGAAGAAATCGAATTATATGTGGGCCAATCCGGGAAAATGATCCAAATAGGCAAGGGAATGGAGCCAAAGCTGAAGGAGAGGGTCATTGCGGTCATCAGGGAATTCCACGACGTATTCGCTTGGAACCCCGAAGACATGCCTGGATTAGACCCTTCAGTCGCAAAGCATTGTCTAAACGTTGAGCCCGACGCCCAACCTGTAAAACAGAAGAAAAGAAATTTCGCCATGGAAAGACAAAGGGTTATCCAGACCGAAGTTGAGAAACTACTGGAGGCCCAATTTATCAAAGAAATTGATTATCCCGAATGGTTGGCGAACGTAGTTGTCGTCAAAAAATCAAACGGCAAATGGAGAATGTGCGTCGATTACACTGACCTAAATAAACACTGTCCGAATGACCACTATCCCCTACCCAACATCGATCAGCTAATAGACGCCACATCGGGACATCAGATTCTCAGTTTTTTGGACGCTTTTTCAGGCTATCACCAAATCGCCATGAATGCCGAAGACATTCCGAAGACAGCATTCATCACCCCGAACGGCACTTACGCATACATAAAAATGCCCTTCGGGCTATAGAACGCGGGGGCAACTTTCCAGAATATGGTTAACAAGCTCTTCAAAAAGCAAATAGGACGAAGCATGGAATGTTACGTCGACGACATGATCGTAAAGTCACTCTTCCAGGATCATGCAAACGACCTGAAGGAATGCTTCGAAACGTTAAGGGAGAACAATATGAGAATCAACCCGAACAAGTGCACGTTCGGGGTTAACAGCGGAAAATTCCTTGGATACATGGTAAGTGCCCGAGGGATTGAGGCAAACCCAGAGAAAATCAAGGCCGTCATGGATATGGAAGCACCCAAGACAATAAGAGATATTCAGAAATTAACTGGACGAATGGCAGCTCTCCGGAGGTTCATTTCCAGGTCTGCTGAAAAAGCGCTACCATTCTTCGAGGTGCTTTGAGGAAAAAAGAATTTCGACTGGGGACCAAATTGTCAAAAGGCATTCGAAGAAATAAAGGAGTACCTGGTGAACACCCCTCTCTTGATGAGACCAAGGCCAAACGAAACTCTACAGTTATACCTGGCTGTGAACGACCGAACGCTTGGAGCTGTACTGGTCAAACAACACGAAGGAAATCAGCATCCGGTATTCTACGTATCTCACATACTGAAGGACGCCGAAACCAGATATCCAAATGCGGAAAAATTCGCCTATGGGTTGGTAATGGCATCGAGAAAATTACGGCACTACTTCCAAGGCCGAACGATTCAGGTTGTAACCAACCAACCCCTGAAGAAAATCATGCGCTGGCCCGAGGCTTCGACAAGGATAATCGCCTGGTCGGTCGAATTGGGAGAATACGATCTAGAGTTCGTTCCCAGAACAGCAATCAAGGCACAAGCTTTAGCCGACTTCATGGTGGAATGCTCTTTCTCCAGTCTGAAGGATTTGATCTTAGAAGAACAATCGATCCGTTCTCCAGGTAAATGGAAACTATTTGTAGATGGTTCTGTGGCCGGATCCAAGTGTGGAGCAGGCCTGATTCTAACCAGCCCCGAAGGATTCGAGATATGTCAGGCAATTAGGTTCACTTTCCTCTTAACCAATAACGAGGCCGAATATGAAGCCCTCCTAGCAGGCCTAAACTTGGCAAGAAATTTGGAAGTGAAACACTTAAGAGCCTTCAGCGATTCAATGTTAGTCGTCAAACAGTTCTCCGGGGAATACGGACAGAAAGATCCGCGAATGAAGGCCTACGCCACCAAGGTGTACGAGAACTCCGTGATATTTGAGTCGTTCGAGCTAAGCCAAGTAGCCAGGGAAGATAATAGCCGAGCCGACGCTCTATCAAGGCTGGCTTCGGCAGAAACCCAAAACCTCACAGGTTCTATCTACTTGACCGAAGTAAAATCGCCTTCGATAGACAGAAAACAATGCCTGGAAATACACCAAGGAATTAATTGGATGACGCCGATCAGAGCCTTTTTAGAAAAAGATGCCCTCCCACTCGATAAGAAACAAGCCCAAAAGATAAAATACCGATCCGCTAGTTACTCAATTGTAGGAGGAAGGCTATACAGAAGGTCGGTCACCCAACCGATGCTACGATGCTTGGACCCTGAAGAATAATTGATGGCATTGGAAAGCATACATGAAGGTATCTGCGGGGAACATCTAGCCGGACGGTCACTTGCCTTCAAAATCCTTAGGCAAGGATTCTTCTGGCCAACATTGAGGGAGGATGCTTTGAACTACACGAAAAAATGCAGGCAATGCCAGTTATTCAGCAACGTTCCGAAACAACCCCCAGAAGAAATGACATCGGTGCTCAATCCCATTCCCTTCGCCATGTGGGCGGTAGATATTGTCGGCATCTTACCCACAAGCACTAAGCAGGCTAAATATTGCATCGTAGCCATCGACTACATGACTAAATGGGTGGAAGCCAGACCACTTTCCGCCATCACCGAAGAAGCAGCTAAGAAGTTCGTGTTGGAACAAATAATATTGAGGTTCGACATTCCAATGATATGTGTGTCAGATAATGGAACCCAATTTATTGGAAGCAAATTTCGGAAATTCTTATTCGAGTTCGGAATACAACAAAAATTTAGCTCAGTCGGCCACCCGCAGGCAAACGGGGCGATCGAAGCAGCCAACAAAATCATATTCGACGGAATTAAGAAAAGATTGGGAGATTCCAAGGGTCTTTGGGCCGAAGAGTTGCCATACGTCCTTTGGGCCTACCGAACAACACCGAGATCATCTACCGGTGAAACTCCTTTTAAGCTTGCCTTCGGCACTGACGCCCTCATGCCGACCGAAGTGGGTCTAGAATCGTACCGAACACAGGTGTTCAACATTGAAATGAATGAATATGGGCTTCGAGCAAATATAGATTTGGTTGAAGAAGAAAGAGAGGCTGCCCACCAAAGAAATTCGAGATATCAGCTTCGGGCAGCCCAATACTACGATTCTGGAATAAAGAAAAGATCTTTCCGTGTAGGGGACCTAGTACTTCGAGAGTTAGCAACTTTAATGCCGACCAAACAAGGAAAACTTATGCCAAATTGGGAAGGTCCTTACGTGGTGATTGAAGTGGTCCGTCCAGGAACATACAAGCTAGCTCATTCGGACGGAAGCCACATCAAGAACACGTGGCATGCTTCACGCCTTCGCCGTTTTTATCAATAAGCTTTCATATATATTTCCAATGTATACCCCACTACTTTTTACCCTTGAAATAAACAGAATTAAGGACCCATGTTTTTAGTATTTAAGCTACTTTGAAATAATTAAGGAGGGAGGATACATTTCCATCAAATCAAAGAACCTTAATTATTCACAAACTCCTTAAATACTGGGGAAATGCTAGGCCGAAAGGCCAAAGATGCATAAAAACAAAAATTATGCTAGGCCGAAAGGCCAAAGATGCATAAAAACAAAAATTATGCTAGGCCGAAAGGCCAAAGATGCATAAAAACAAAAATTATGCTAGGCCGAAGGCCAGAGATGCATAAAAATAAAAATTTATGCTAGGCCGAAAGGCCAGAGATGCATAAAAATAAAAATTATGAAAATTATGCTAGCCCGAAAGGCCAGAGATGCATAAAAATAAAAATTTATGCTAGGCCGAAAGGCCAAAAATGCATAAACGCGAAAGTTATGCTAAGGCAAAAACAAAACGATGCATTATGCTAAGGCAAAAAACAAAACGCCGAAGATGCATAAATATAAATTATGCTAAGGCAAAAACAAAACGCCGAAGATGCATTATGCTAAGGCAAAAAACAAAACGCCGAAGATGCATAAATATAAATTATGCTAAGGCAAAAACAAAACGCCGAAGATGCAAGACAGAATCAAACTACAATATTTATACAATAAATAAATTCAAAGGCCCGAAGGCACGAATATCACGCCCGAAGGCAACGTTAAACATTACAGCAAAAGTTGTTAAAAGATAAACTACACTACTCATCAGAAAGCTCTTGATCTTCGCCTGAAGAAACATCCAGCGGCTGATCGGATTTCTCCCTGCCAACTGGATCGGACATACCTAGCTCGGTATCGATCAGCTGGGTATGATCGAAGCCAAAGGCATTTGCCTTAATGACAGCATCATCATAACCCATCTGATAACACCGCTCTTCGGTACGCTCGAGCTTCTTCACCAACTTCCGAGAACCCTTTCTCGTGGTCTT
The DNA here is from genome assembly GCA_036435485.1 of Saposhnikovia divaricata. Lineage (NCBI taxonomy): Eukaryota > Viridiplantae > Streptophyta > Magnoliopsida > Apiales > Apiaceae > Saposhnikovia > Saposhnikovia divaricata. Next base: position 205,506,720 of record CM071600.1, read on the forward strand.
TAGCTGCTTGTTTCTCCACTCCAAGCGCTTTTGCAAAACATCCAGCTTCTCCTGGAGCAGATCATTCGCTGCCTTCAAGGATTCCGACTGGCCCGAAACTCTTTCGAGTTCGATCGTCGAATTCCGAAGGTCTTCTTCAGCTTTGACCGCCCTCGATTCCAGCTGATCAACCCTCTTCGGCTTTTCCTGCATCCCTTCGACCCTCTCGGTCACCACAGCGGACCAAGAAGCACCCTGTAAATAAACAAAGGCAAAGATCAAAAGCCGAAGATAAACAAACGAATGACGGACAAAACTTATATTACCATGGAGAGAAGGGCCATCATCTCAGTGCAAGCCTGAAGGTCGGTCGCCTGATCATAAGTCGGTCTGTCGGCCGGGAGGACGAGACCTCTGCACAGATCGGGGCCTATAATGGTCGAGGCTGGAGGAGCGGGGACAATAATCTTGTCGGTCTCCAGGACGCCCCATTGGGGTGCATACACCTTCAAAACCGAATCTTCCGACCGAATCCTCTTCCTAGGTTCGTTCGGAGTAATAGGGTCAACATCACCCCCCAGCTCCAAACCTTGAATCGGATTTGAGGTCGAGTTAACCTTCACCAAAGCTCTATCCCCTTCGTCAACAACCGAACCGCGCATCTCATCAGCCTCCTTATTAGCTTCGGCCGCCAGAGCTGCGGCTGCAAGGTCGGCCGCCTTTCTACGCTTCCTCTCAATAATCTCATCATGGGAAGACACTGCACAAAACAGAGAGAAAGGTTAAGGCATAAATAACCGAACAACTACATAAAGATGTTTGGACAGAGTATGGACACAGGCTTATCACGAAAAACAAATACACGATACGAAAAAACAGAAAGACAAGAGAAAGTTACCACTACCCCAAAGACCAACCAACCAGTCGTTATCCCGACTGAGGGACAACGGAACTTTATCCATATATAGGCCACAGAGCAAGCGATAATCATGCTTATCCGCCTCCGAAAGCGTGGTACGAAACTCCAACCTCGAAGGATCGACATCCTTCCAGACACCGAACTTTTCCATCATAGGGCCAGAGACGAAAGCCCACCTCAAATGAGTCTCTTTGTTGCTGGAATTCGTAAATGCCCAATCCGCCCTACCTACCCGACGAGCGATAGTGTAAAAACCATTACTCTTCGAATTCCGCCGAAATTCAAAATGATGCAAAAAAAGATTGGTCCTTGGTATCATCTTCACGGCCAAGCACCGAGCCTGGAAGACGTTAATATGAATAAAGCTGTTCGGGTCCAACTGACCGATGGCTACCCCTGTCTGCTTGAGGATGCTCTTTAAAATGCACAGCATCGGCAGGCGAAATCCACACTTAAAAGCAGCCTCAGAAATACCCGTAGCTAAACCTCCTCCGTACGCCGCCGGCACTTCGGGGTTGTGCCAAATCCTGTCGTTCTTCCTTGGAGTATAAAAATACCAAACGTGCTTCTCCACGACATATTCCGAAGAAAACTTGGTGATTGTATTATTGGTCAACCTCGACCGATGGTTGGCCGCCGGAAACTCTTCGGCGTTGCTGAAAGGGGACACTTCCGAAGGACCCGCACCTTCGGTCGATCGATCCATATCCCTGCATTCGGAAATGTAGAGATTAGCCGTGTACTCGGGCCGAAGTAAGAAAATATTTAACAAGAAAGAGAAAATCGAGTACAGTGGGCCTGGATCGATCAAAAGTATCCCATACCCTGAAACGTAATTAAAAAATCAATCCCATACAATCCCCTAGAACTCGAACTAGCCGCCCAAAACTCGTCTTAACCCTGAATGAAATTCTAATCAATCCCCTAAATCCTATGGGAAGCTTTTCGAAGATTAACAAGATTCAAGGCCCCCTCTTTTTTGTTTAAGAAAAAACGCAAAAAAAAAGCATACGTATACATACAATAATACATATATACACAGCGGTTTTCACGAAAAAGGGGCAAAGAGAAGCTTACTTGTTCGAAGATTCTCGAGAAGATCGTACTCCTGAGGGTAGAATGCTTGAACGTGGGACTCCAACGAAGTCGGAGAACTCAAGTTTTCCGGGGAAGAAACGACGGTTCCAATTGTCGATGGAGATTCTCTTTAAAGTGGGATGTGTTTGGAAACTTTTGTGAGATGGTGTATGCATAAAATAAGAGGGATATGGGTCGCGTAGGTTTTTAAACAAAGAGTATGTGACGCTTGGAAATCTTTCGAAATTCAACGGCCCAGATTGAGGCGTAAATCTCAAAATCAGACAGCTGTCCCTCATAAAGTAACACGACTTCCCAAGAGAAAACTCGACTCTTGTCCATCGCCGTGCAACCGAACGAATGCTCAGATCAACTCAACAGACGCGACCGAACGGAACGTGTCAAATGAAAACATGGATTCTTTAGTCTTCGTCCTAAAAACATTGCCGAACGAAGCCTAGGGACAGGTTGGAAGCCATTTACCCATGGTGGGCCGGACCGAAGGCCCAATAAGTAAAGCCCAAATGGCCAACGGTCTCCTCTTTCTTAAACGGTATTCATTTACTTTCGGCGGTGGAAAACACAATGATGCCCATGGGACCCTTTTAAGGTAACGGACATAATTTCTAGGGTATAAATATAGATTGAATCCACAAGAGAAGACATATGCTCATAATTCACTACACACACACACTCTCTTTACGTTCAAAGTACTCTATAAACACGACTTATTTATTCTCACACAAGAGGTGAATCGAGGGGACAATCCCTCGCATTCTTCTCACTTTTCAGGATCAACCCGAAGGCCGACCCGGTGGAAATCCAGTCGTAACAGGTTGTTTTAAAGTATATTTTCGTAATTTATTTAATTTTTTTAATAATAATTTTTTATTCAAATTTTTTTAAAAAAAATAAGTTATGAAATTATACCTTTTTTATATAAACAATATTTTATATGTAAAGAAATGGATAGAGGTAACCAACGGGATGGACCTATACGGAGTGAAAATATTAGGAACTACTTAGCCAAAAAAAATAAAAATAAAAAATTAGGAACTGACTGAGATATATGGCTCGTATGGAGTAATGATGATACATTGATACAACAGAAAAAGTTCTTGCTAATGTATGTCTAAGAATACATAATAAAAAATGAGTTATCAAATTCCGATGGACTCATATTTATTAATGATAATGAATTCTTATACGTACAAAAAATCCCACTAATAAAAAAAATCAACTCATAAAAGTATCTTAAAAATAAATGACTAATACATGTCCTTCGTTATGTGTCAAGGACATACACTTGACAGACCCATAATATTTGTTCTCCCTTCTCCATGATATTCTTGCCGGTAACTCACTTGCCCACTGCTTATAGACATGACGTAAAGCAACTTTCACAACTCATCACTCCACTTACAATCTTCTTGGTACAACTCTATTGAAAATTTCCCAGCTTTTCCTTTTCTTGCCTACCAGCTTTTTACTCATTTCCTCAACATCTCTCTCCCTCTCAATATATAAAATATTGCTGAAGATGTGATACCTTTTAGTACATGGACCGAAAGAACACATTGATCTAATTTTTTTAAATAATACTACAACACATTGATCTAACTTTTTTAAATAATACACCACCTTTTTTAAATATAAAGCTACAGCTTCTTTGGATACAAGGCTACGAGAGCATCTCTAATCGGTCCATAACTGTTAGCAAAATCCAATCTCTCAGGCCCATATAGCTAACAGGATAGATAAAACACACTCCAACCGAAGTCTGCAGCTAAAGAAAAATATACATAACCTTGTCTCGTTCTCCAAATATATAAAACCTTTGCAGATCTGTAAGCACCGCCATGTCATCTCCCTCCCTTTCTCTTCCCCCTCCCGCCACATCTTCCCTCCAATTTCACAGCCCAAATTAGCTTTTCCCCCAATATTAATTTTCTTTCTCCCCTGTCTCCAAAAATTGAAAACCCTACAAAACTGATTCACTCGCTATCCAGGTATGAGATGCGATTAATTCTTGATTTTGTATTGTTTATCATATCTCTTGCCTTTTTTTATTATTAATTCTTCATTCTTGATTTTGGTTGTTAAACAAGGTCATGGATGTCTCTTTTACGTCTTTACTAAACAAGGGCGTATATGATGATGTTGGAGAACTGTGTTCTCAGTCCAGCCAACAACAAGATCCAGCCAAACAAAAAAAAGGTCGTCGGTCGAAGAATTTTACAATGGAAGAGGATATGTTACTCATATCCGGTTGGTTAAATGTCAGTTTGGATCCGATACAAGGCACCAATCAAACACAATTGACTTACTGGAGTAGGATTTGGAACTATTTCAATGAGCACAAAACTTTTGTAAGTGATCGTACTCCTACTTCTTTGTGTAATCGGTGGTGTGCAATTCAAACGTCTGTAAGTAAATTTATTGGATATTACAATCAAATCAACGGAAGGAATCAAAGCGGCATGACTGAACAAAATAAGGTACTATATGCTTATGGAAATGTACTCTCATGAGTATTACATATTCTGCTATGTCTTGGTTGCTGGAATCTAATTGATTTCTTAACACAGGTCGCAGAAACAATGCAGATGTATGAGACTATGATGAAAGTTCCATTTCCGTTTATGCATTGTTGGATGGAGTTGCGAAATTCACCAAAATTTGCAGCAAATATTGACAAAAAAACAAGACAACTACAAAGGATAATCAACCGTCATCGCCATCTACTGAAAGTCCTTTGAATACCATTTTGCTAGACTCTGAAGATGGGATGGAAAGACCGATTGGCAGAAAAGCTGCAAAGAAGCTTAAAAGATCCAGAAACGAAGCAGTAGATGATGAATTTGTTCAGATGTTTAAAAAGATGAAAGAAGAAGCGCGTGTTGCTGCTGTTTCAAGAACTTAATCAATTAACAACATTGTGAAGATAGAGGAAGAAAGGCAAGAACGAGAAAGGGTACAATTAGAAATTAATAAAGCAAAAGAGGAACGAGAAAATCAAATTTATGAAGCCTCTATCTTGGCCATCGACACAACTGAAATGCAGCCTCAGCTTGCTCAATATTATCAAGCTCTAAAAGAGAAGATTTTAAGTAAAGTTCTCTAGAAGCCTTTAGATATACCTGACTTCAGGTCCACGACCTTCTGCCAAATCTTCAAATAGATGAGATCGATCTAATACATTAATATCATTTAATGATCCCGGCAATCCGAAGAAAGAATGCCAAATCCAAAGGTCTTTTGAAGCTATTGCTTCCAAAATAATAGTTGGTTCATGAACATGACCAGTATACATACCTTGCCATCCAGTTGGACAAATTTTCCACTTCCAGTGCATACAGTCGATACTGCCCAACTTCCAGGAAAGCCGCGTTCTTCATTTTCTGCCAACAATCTAGCCACATCTACATCATTTGGCCGTCTCAAATATTCAACACCAAATATCTCGACGACTGCTTTAACAAATCTTTTTAGACTCTCTATTGTTGTACTTTCGCCTATTCTTACATAATCATCAACAGCATCAGCGGCTGTTCCATATGCAAGCATTCTCACTGCAGCTGTCATTTTCTGGAGAGATGAAAGTCCACGAGCACCCACAGCATCAATTCTTTGAGTGAAATAATAATCATGAGCTGTAATTGCTTCTTCAATTCGTAAGAACAAGGATCGACGCATCCGAAATCTCCGACGAAATTGTGATTCCGTGTATGTAGGATTATCTGAAAAATAATCATGATATAGTCTGTTGTGACCTTCTTCTCTATTGCGATCAATGACACGATGATTCATTATAGATCCACCATGATGTCCGATCGAATTTTCTCTTTGACGCCGATGATGAAGATGAACTGCACCAGCCATCATCATCATCATTGCTTCAGTTTCTTCATCTTCAGCCTTCATTATCTCATTAATGATTCGTATAGAGTTGGCCATTGAACTGAATTTAGAATGAATAATTTGTATAGAGTTTGTATGCTCTTCAGTTCCTAATTATGTGGTCTATTTATAAACAAAGTTGAAATAGAGCTGTTGAGATAGAGCTGTTGGAATATAGCCGTTTTATAAATTTGAAATTTGAAAAAGTTATTAATTATTATTTTTCAAATATGGATAAAATATTGAAATATAGCTGTTTGGAATATAGCCGTTGGCAATATAGCCGTTGGAATTTGAAAATTTGGAAACAATAATAAAATACTATTTTTGAAATATAGCTAACCATTATAGCTAATCCCATTGGAGTACAACACCTTACAGGTTCAGCAAATTATACATAACCATTATTTTATACTATTTTAGCTAACCATTTTAGTTAGTGCCATTGGAGATGCTCTGAGCTTCAGCTCGATCTATTTTCTTTCTCTAAAACTACTTCACTTCGGTGTGATTATCAGCCTCTTCTTCTTATATTTCTCTACACAGGTTACAACCTCTTCTTCTTATATTTCTCTTATAGCTTCAGCTATTTTCTCTTTCTAATCTCACTAGATCCTTCAGCTCTTCCTTTCTTGTTTACTGACTTCACTAGCTAGGTGTTACATATACAGCATGCACAGCAGTAAGCCTTGTCTATAGGCTTCAAATTAGTTGACACCATCCCTTACATATGTAGTATTTATTAGCCCACCAAGTGAGGCTTCAGATCACCTAGCTGCCTCTGCATTTTTCTGGTAATCTTGATTTTCTGGACAGCCTCTTAAAACAAAGTTAGACTTCAACATATAGCTACCTTTTTTTTTTTTAGAAACATATAGCTACCTTATTTTATGGTTTCAACAAAGTTAGATCAGCTGCCTCTTGTTCTTTTCTTCTTTTCATATTGCATTCTATATGCACTTCTAACACTTATCTTATGGTCTTAATTGTAGATAAAGAGTAGATAAGTTTTGGTGTACCATCTCAAGGTATATTCACTTGCTAGCACTTCTTTGCAGTACCATTAGATAACTCTGGATCAGGGCCGGCATTGCTAGCTGACAGTCAAGTGCGCTCCCCTCTTCTTCTCTCTGTGGACACACACACCAAACATGTCATTTCTGTTGCCCAACCTTTTTCCTAATCCTGTTTTACATGATTTATCAAAAGGCAGTTTTTTAGGTTACATGCACGGACGCAGTACTCTAATTACTACTTGACTGTATTTTCAGGAAGATCTTTCTGGGAAACTATTGGAGTTTTTGGGATCTCCACACATTAGAACTCACATATTGCTAGCTAGCTGACTGCAGTGAAGTGCGCTTCCCTCTCCTTCTCTTTGTCACACGCACACCAAGCATGTCATTTCTGTTACCTAACCTTTTTCCTAATTCTGTTCAACAAAATTTATCAAAGGCAATTACATAGGATAATGCAAGCCAACTTTAATTAAGAAGAATAAAAAATGTCTGTTTCTCTGTAGTTGTTATGATTTTCGTGCAGAAAGCTAATTAAAAGCTGAAGAGGAAGGCTAAATCATGTAATCCCTTTAAAATTAAATTTATTTCAAAATCACAAAATTAAATTAGTCACTTTTTTTAGGGCTGGCCTGTTTGGGTAATCTTAAAACATGTTACTTTTAATTTATATGCATGAGTATGTAAGACAAGTAATAAATTAATGGAATATTCTGAATAGTACCCTTCTGGTATTGACTTTTACGAATGGTATTATTGTATATTTTTGATTTATGAATTGTACCATCAAGGTTTTAGCTTCTTATTAAAAATGTCCTTCTATTAACCAAAACGTTAATCAAATGTTAAAAAAGAGTTTTTGGGAGAAGATGAGGAAATGGGCTTGGGAAGCAGATTAAAAGTAGGACAAGTTCCCCTTTTCATATGCTCAGAAACAGTTCTTAATGGGTTTGAAGCTGAAATAAAAGAATCACAGAGTAAGCATCGGAGCTTAGCAGCTTTGGATAAATCCGAATTCGAATTAACCAAACAATCCTCTCTGTTCCAAACAATCCGGTACTATATATTCCAACATGTATAGAAGTCTCAGTATATAATTATATATAATTCTCTCTTATAAATACTCCTTCCGTCCCAACCAAATGTTTACATTTGATTTGGGCACGGAGACCAAGGAAAAATGTAAAGAAAGATGAGAGAAGGAGGAAAAATGAGTAAAGTGGTGGGACCCATCACTATATAATGTATAAAATGAATTAGTGGAGGAAAGTTATGGATGTAGTTGATTTTTATATTATAAAACTTTACTATTTTGGGAAAGTTTAGAAATGTAAAGAAATGGATGGGACGACCCAAAAAGGAAAGTGTAAAGAAATGGATGGGACAGAGGAAGTAGCAGTTAATCATGTCCTGTCTATAGTAGGATATTCCACTCACCCCATATGTGTAGACAACGCAAAGGAAATTTCCTCATCTCTAGCTGAACCCACACCAATAGCTTCTTGAAATTGATCAGCCGTGGATTTTTTCCTCTTAGATTCAGGTATAATATGCTCTAGATTTTGCTTTTCCATTTGGTACCATCCAACATTTTTGACTTCCAAGTGATACCACTGTACTTTTGGCTTCATCCATTTTATACAATTCTGTCAAGCAAACGTTAGTCTGACGTTAGATTATTCTTAATGGTACCACTATACAATTGGTTTTTCCATATGGTACCACTCAATATTTTTGACTTCTACGTGGTACCATTTTTCTCTCACTTATGTCAAATTTTTCTCTGAATTTCACAATTTATCTGTACATTTTACTCTATAATAAGTCATTGATTCTGACTTTTTCTGATCAACATCCAAGTCATTAATTAGTCTCGTATCCAATTGTCTTATCATAATAAACTATGTAGTTCAAATTATTTAGCTTCTTTCAATGCTTTTATCGGTCAAAGTAAACCCTCCGGAAGCTCCTGTACATATCCGAGCACACATTATATATGTATGTGTTCATACCGGTTGATTCTATATATTATATACTCCCTCCGTCCTAATGGGGTGTTAACATTTGCTTTTTGCACGGAAACCAAGATAGTGGGTGTAATATTATTAAAATAAATGAAGTAGTGGGTGTAATAGTGATTTTATTGTTAAATTAAGTTAAGTAGTGAGTGTAATAGTGTAAAGTATTGTTAAAATAAGTGAAGTAGTGGGTGTAATAGTGTTAAAACTTACTATTTTAGGAAATGTTAACAATCTATTGGGACATCCCAAAATAGAAAGTGCTAACAATCTATTGGGACAGAGGGAGTATTAATTTAATATTTTGAACTATTGATCCAAGTTTATTATGATTGGACAGTTGGATCCGAGTCTAATGAATGACTTGATTGCTTATCAAAAATAGTGATAGTTAGAGAATCATTGACTTATTATAGACAAAGCATATAGATAAGTTGTGAAAATTCCAAGAAAAAATTGATTTTAGTGAGAGAAAAATGGTACCACGTAGAAGTCAAAAATATGGAATGGTACCATATGGAAAAACCAATTGTATAGTGGTACCATTAAGAATAATCTAACGTCTAATTAACGTTTGCTTGACAGAATGGTATAAAATGGATGAAGCCAAAAGTACAGTGGTACCATTTGGAAGTCAAAAATGTTGGATGATACCAACTGGAAAAGCCAATTATACAGTGGTATCATTTGGAATATCCCTTTCTTATTTGTTCGTTTTAATTACCATCATTTTGATTATGATATATAGTAATGTATCAACCCAACCTCATCCTCGACCCTTCTATGATTACAACCGTAACTAGGTATAACATATACATTTATTTAACTTGTATTATTTTATAGAGTGATTTTCATTTTACACCTATTATCTTTTACGTTTTTTTCATTTGGTCTTAAACATTAACATGTGACACTTGACATCCCAATGGTTTGTTGACCAATTCACTTCGCACCTTGTTGATCATTTTTCATCCATTTCCATCGTTAACGTTAACTTTGCAAAAGATAACTTAGACATTAAATGAAAAATGTAATATTTAATGGTTCTAATTTGACATAATCTTTTAGAGATTTGTGTGCAAGATCCTATTAAGTATTTAAATAAATAAATTAAACTATCTAAGTCTACCACCATAAACATCATGACTGTAAATGCATACTTTATCCATAAGTTCGGAATCGAAAAAATTAAGGAAATTCTCAATGGTACCGCCTATAGTTTTGGCTTTTCCAAATGGTACGCCAAATAGTTTTGGCTTATGAATGGTACCCTTGTACTATTACACCATTCTCTACGGTACCCTTCCCGTCAACCTCAGTTAAAAAACGTTTAATTACCCCATAAACAGTAGGGAAATTCTCAATGGTACGCATATAGTTTTGGCTTTTCCAAATGGTACGCCAATTAGTTTTGGCTTCTGAATGGTACCCTTATATTTTATTATAGTAAATCTATTATTATATATCTAATACACTAACAGGGGTTTTCCTGAGCAAGTTAATTCATAGGCTCAGTCCCTCCGAACCTCACTCCAAACCTAACTCTAAATTAATTCATAGGCTCGGTCCCTCCTAACCTAACTCTAAATATTTGTAAAAAATATTGTTATTCAAAGGGATTGAACCCATGACCTTGCAGAACTACATTCAACACCTGATATGGGCTAAAAATAAGCTCTAGATACACATTTAATGTTGCATTAATTAGACCCATCTTGGTCCAAATATGAAGCCCATTAACGAGGCCTGAAACCCTAATTAAATATTAATTTCGTAATTAATATTGGGGTAATAAACAGCTCAGCAATAAGAGTCAAATAAAGATATTACTCCTGCTTGACTTAGCCTCCAAGGCACATAACTCAACATGGAAACTGATTCCTACAAGGAAGGAGTCTAGAACCTTCCTCAAGGCAGTGGCTTGCCCTCCAAGTCTCCAAATCCTACCACAATTCTAAGGTTTCTCAGCCTATTTAAAGGGCTTGACCCCTCATTTTCATAACTACATTGGTTTATTCTCTAGCAATATAGAGATACATAGGCATCTTGTGAGGACCGATCAGTCTCGAACGCAAGAACAGCCATAAAAGCTCGAAGCTCACTATCCCTTGTATTTAATACGTACAAACCATAGCCGCAATTTAATAACCCTCGTTTTTATTCCACAACAACACCATAACCAGTATAATTTTTTAAAATCTATCTAATTATATATAAATTTCTTCCCCTCATTTCATCAAACATCCACAAATTCACCCAAGATCCAATCTTTTCACCTCCAATATACCACACACACACACACACACACACACACACACACACACACACACACATATATATATAATATAAATAAAATATAAGGGTATCATTCTGAAGTCAAAACTATTTGACGTACCATTTGGAAAAGCCAAAACTAGAGGCGTACCATTGAGAATTTCCTTTATTTTTTAAAGCTAATTGTTGATTAAATAAACGTTTGTTTCACGGGGATTGACGGGAGGGGTACCGTAGAGAATGGTATAATAGTACAAGGGTACCATTCAGAAGCCAAATCTATCTGGCGTACCATTTGGAAAAACCAAAACTAGAGGCGTACCATTGAGAATTTCCCAAAAAATTATATTAGTGACACATTATTAACAAAGATGGTATCCCATGCAAGTTACCGAAACAATTGCCCAACAACAACCTGCAAAAATATACCATAATTGCACAAAACTCATTTAGCCAAGAAACTAACCTAAGAGATCATTATATCCACGTTAGATTTACATAATAAAGATTTAATTTAAGATCATAAACCATTTTGACAATCTTGTAATAAGTTTGAAATGCATATTATATTACATTGTATAGAATCTAAATGTATAGAAAACTTAAATGTGATTGATTGATCAAACATGGCTTTTGTGTGAGTCTATTACATTTGATTTCTGCTCCAAGTTTGTAAGAAAACAATCATGTTATATAATAAGATTTCATTTAGATGAAATTTAGTAAAAATTTTGATTAAAAAAAACACGAATCTAGTAAAACGCCTTAAAAAAAATCCTCTTAGACAATCCTTAAATATCTAGTAGAACCCTTATTAGAACTTTAACTAAAACACAATTTAAATAAATTCTTAAATAAAATATTATATAAAATACCTAGTAAAATCCTCAAATTATTATTTAACTAGAAATATACTTATAACATCATCTAATAGAACCCTTCTTAAAATACCTAAAACAATTTGAATTTATATAATACTTAGAAAGTCAAATAAAATCTGATAAATTCTGATATAATACTTAGTAAAATTCTTAAATCCTTAAGTCTGACGTCAACCAACACTTCCAAACTTCAATATCTGCTCCCAATATAAACTGCTACAGAACTCTTCCATGAATATATTAATCTTGCTCACCTTGATTGCTACATTTCAAACTTAAGCGCACATGCTACTACTCATTACGGGTTTGTTAACAGTTACTCAAACTTACATAAATTACTTAAGCAATTAAAAGATACTTAATACATAAGTTCAGTTCGTCAATCTCCAGAAGGTCTGGAAAACTCAAACAATTGATCACATCGTACTTTTGCGTAACCGGATTTTCCTTACATAGGTCCCCATGAATTTCTGATGATGAAATAGTCTTCACTTAAGTTTTGGCGATCACCACCACAACATGAATACCTTTAAATTCGTCCCCATGTATTTCGTAATATATATATTCCCTAAAAAATACATAAATAGTTACATGTTGTCAAATTATAGGTAAGCTAGTATATTTTAAATAAAAATAACCTCTCCATCATGAGTAAAAAATCTTGTAGTTGATCGCATGCCAGCAACAAGAGGTTGTTCCATCATAACTTTTGCAATACCCATTTGTGAGTTTAAATTAGTCCATTTTCCGAGAATCTTATAGTTACCAACCTTAAATCTGGGATACTAAACATTTTTACCTTAAATGTGTTAAAATGTTTTTAACACGTTTTTTGGAATTCTTTTCTAGTATCCCAGATTTATGGTTGATGACTATAAGATTTTTGGAAGATGGATTAATTTAAACTCACAAATGGATATTGCAAAAGCGATGATGGAACAACCTCTTGTTGCTGGCATGCGGTCAACTACAAGATTTTTTACTCATGATGGATAGGTTATTTTTATTTAAAATATACTTTTCTAAGCTTACCTATAATTTGACAACATCTAACTATTTATGTATTTTTTAGGGAATATATTACGAAATACCATGGGACAAATTTAAAGGTCTTCATGCTGTGGTGGCGGTCGCCATGAACTTAAGTGAGGACTATTTCATCATCAGAAATTCATGGGGACCCATGTGGGGGGAATTCGGTTACGCAAAAGTACGATGTGATCAATTGTTTGATTTTTCCAGACCTTATGGAGATTGGCGAACTGAACATATGTATTAAGTATCTTTTAATTGCTTAAGTAATTGATGTAAGTTTGAGTAATTGTTAACAAATCTGTAATGAGTAGTAGCGTGTGCACTTTTTTTTTTTTGACATAAATAGGTATTTTATGAACTCAAATCATGCAACAGAATAGGGACTAAATTGACGGGGACAGACCCCCCATCAAAAACTCGACCTGGAAAAGAACATGACTCCCTTGCTAAACAATGAGCAGCCATATTAGCAGATCGACGAATAAAAAACAAATCAATGTTTAACTCTTTGACCATCTTACGACACTCCATTATAACCTGACCGTACGGAGATAGCAGCACAGCCTCACTTCTGATCGCTTGAACAACAGACAAACAATCAGTTTCCAAGACAACCTTTGGCCAATTCTTCGACTTACACCAGCTTAAGGCCTCTTTGACTGCCATTGCTTCAGCAAAACCTGGTCTCACATTCCCCTGAAACAAAACAGATCCACCCTGAACTACATTACCTGCACTGCCTCGCACCAACAAGCCAGCACCATAAGACGAGCTCTCGGAAAAAACTGCTGCATCGACTGTTATCTTAACATCATCGTTTAAAGGCTTCACCCAGTACTGAGCCCCGTCCCCGTGTTCAACGAACTGGTACAGAGCTTGCGTAGCATTAACCTGGGCACTCTTCCATTGCGTAAGATACCGCTTCATCGATGAAACAACATTATTCACCGAAGCTTTCTTCTGGTCCCAAACTAGTTCGTTTCTGGCCTTCCAAATACCCCAGCAAGTAGTAATGATTTCAGCATACTCCTCCTTACCCACCAGATCAAACATGAGACTTAACCATTCAGCAAAACAACTATAGCCCCCGCTGTCCACCACTCTACCCCTAACTCTTCAAATATGAGCTGCAAACTCACAGTCTACTAGAACATGCAGAATGGTTTCCTCACCACTATTGCAGACTGGACATATCGTCGAAACAGGAACAAACTTGGCATATAAATTCGTTTTAGTAGGGAGACAAGGAGAAAGAGCTCTCCAAACCATATTCAGAACCTTGGGAGGGGCTTTAATTCTCCACAATTGATTCCAAATACTACCATTACTCGAAGAACTCCAGCCGCCCTTCTGCCACTGCATCAAATTATACGCACTTTTAACTGAATAAACTCCATCCTCCTCCTTACCCCAGAATAACCTATCTTCTTCCACATTGCTACTGATGACAGTATTGAAGATACGTTGTTGGTCCCTGTCATTGAAAAGAGCCTTTACGACATCCACATCCCACTCACGACCCCCTTCGACCATTAAACTGGAAACAGTGACACCTGCCAGATCTTGAACATCACTAGAAATAAACGGACTTGCCTCATCATGAATCCATGGCTGTCCAATAATTTTGACTGTTGTTCCCGAACCAAACTACCACCTTGACCCATCCATAACTACCTTTCTTGCTTCCAGAATGCTTCTCCACACGAAGCTTGGGTTGCCTCCTAAACTAGCTTCAAAAAAATGACCCTCCGGAAAGTATCGAGCTTTATAAATCCTACTTGCTAAACTCTGAGGCCTTGTAACAAACCTCCACCCCTGCTTTCCCAAAAGAGCTAGGTTAAAATCATGGAAATCTCGAAAACCTAGGCCACCAATCGACTTATGCTTGCTCATTCGATCCCAACTCATCCAATGGATTCCCGAGCTAGAGTTCGAGCTCCCACCCCACCAAAACTTGGACAAGCTTCTCTCGAAATCTTTAGTGATTTCCAATGGCAATAAAAACACACTCATTGCATATGTAGGTAATGCTTGAGCGACGTTTTTAATCAAAATTTCCCTGCCTGCCTGCGATACCCACCCTTCCTTCCAAGATTGAACCCTATGTTTCACCTTATCCTTCAAAAAACCAAGAACACTGGATTTATTCCGACCCACCAGGTTGGGCAAGCCCAAATAAGTACTATTACTGTCTGCCTCCTTCATCTGGAGAATATTACAAATCTCATTCCTGCACTCCTGGGCAACATTGGTGCTAAAAAAGACTTGTGACTTTACAACATTGACTCTTTGGCCAGATGCCTCCTCAAAGATTTGTAAGACGTCATTCATTCTCATGGCTTCTTGCTCACTTGCTTTACAAAATAAGTAACTATCATCTGCAAAAAGCAAATGACTAACACTAGGAGCTCGTTTGCAAACTTTAATCCCCTGAATCAGTCTCTGCCTTTCAAACTTTCGAAGCAACGCTGACATTCCTTCCGCACACAAAATGAACAAATACGGAGATAGAGGATCACCTTGACGAAGGCCACGGCTTGGAAAAATTGGACCCAACTCTTTCTCTCCATGATTTATGCAATAAGAAACCGAACTAGCACACTCAAGAATTAAATAAATCCACCAATCATGAAAGCCTAGTTTGTGCAGAACCTCCCTCAAAAATTCCCACTCGATTTTATCGTATGCTTTACTCATATCGATTTTGATGGCCATACTACCTTCTTTACCTCTACGCTTCCACTTCAAGTAATGAGTCATCTCATATGCCACCATTATGTTATCCGTGATAAGTCTCCCCGGAATAAAAGCACTCTGACTCTCAGACACCACATCATCAAGAATGTTCTTCATTCTGTTTGCCATAACCTTTGTGATTATTTTAACCAAAACATTGCACAATGAAATAGGCCGTAAATCACCCACAACAGTTGGGCATTTTTTCTTAGGAATGAGCACAACGTTTGTTTGATTTATCCCAACTGGTAACACTCCATGGCTAAAGAACTCCCTTACCAACTGAACAATATCACCCCCCACGACAGGCCAAAGCTTTTGATAAAAGGCTGGAGTCATACCGTCCGGTCCCGACGCTTTATCTGGGTTCATTTGAAACAAAGCGGATTTCACCTCCTCATCTGATATTTGTCTTAGCAACTCCGCATTTTGATCCTCAGTAACTAAGCTCTGAACACTGTCAATAACCTCATGAAAATTTGACTGAGTAGCTCGAAATAGATGGGTGAAATGCTCCGTTATATGCTCTTCTAGACCACTACCCCATTCGACCCAATCCCCTTCACCATTTTTCAGTTTGAGAATCTGATTAGTTCTTCGTCTAACACTTGCAGAAGCATGAAAGTATTTAGTATTTTTATCTCCTGAATGCAACCATAATTGTTTCGACCGTTGACGCCAGAATATTTCCCTTTGCTCTAGAATAAGGAACAGCTTCTTCTTCGTTTCCTTATACTGATTCACCGATGCATTATCCCGTTTCCTTCTCAATCTACGTAACAGCCTCTTGCATTCTTTAAGACGATTACTAAACCTCCCAGTAATTTCTCTCCCCCATAACTCTAACTTATCACTGCAAGCTTTAATTTTTTGAAGAATATCCGTTCCTCCACACTCCTCCCAGCAATCTTGAACCAAAAGCTTGCACATAGGCTCTGTAAGCCAGGCGTTCTCAAATTTAAACTTACGTTTCCCCACAGATTTTTTGCTTTTAAGTTTGAAGTGTAGTAAAGAAAGTGAACAAGATTAATATATTCATGGAAGAGTTCTACATCAGTTTATATTGGGAGTCAGAGAGGCTTGGGTTCAAAGATATTGAAGTTTGGAAGTGTTGGTTGATGTCAAAGTTAAGGATTTAAGGATTTTACTTATAAGTACTATATTGGAATCTATCAAATTTTATTTGACTTTCTAAGTGTTATATAAATTCAAATCGTTCTAGGTATTTTAATAAGGGTTCTATTAGATGTTGTTAGAAGTATATTTCTAGTTAAATAATAATTTAAGGATTTTACTAGGTATTTTATATAATATTTTATTTAAGAATTTATTTAAATTGTGTTTTAGTTAAAGTTCTATTAAAGATTCTACTAGATATTTAAAGATTTTCTAATAGGGTTTTTAAGGTGTTTTACTAGGTTCGTGTTTTTTTAATCAAATTTTTTACTAAATTTTATTTAAATGAAATCTTATTATAGAACATGATTGTTTTCTGGAGCAGAAATCAAATGTAATAGAGTCACACAACAGCCATGTTAGATCAATCAATCACATTTAAGTTTTCTATACATTTAGATTCTATACAATGTAATATAATATGCATTTCAAACTTATTACAAGATTGTCAAAACGGTTTATGATCTTAAATTAAATCTTTAATATGTAAATCTAACGTGGATATAATGATCTCTTAGGTTAGTTTCTTGGCTAAATGAGTTTTGTGCAATTATGGTATATTTTTGCAGGTTGTTGGGCAATTCTTTCGGTAACTTGCATTGGATACTATCTTTGTTAATAATGTGTCACTAATATAATTTTTTCGATTCGGAACTTGTGGATAAAGTATGAATTTACAGTCCTGATGTTTATGGTGGTAGACTTAGATAGTTTTATTTATTTATTTAAATACTTGATAGGATCTTGCATACGAATCTCTAAAGATTATGTCAAATTAAAAGGGAAAATAAATTATTTCGTCCTTCAACTTTATGCTGTTTTTGGTTTAGGTCCCTGAACTATGAAAAATAATATACGGATACCTAAACTTTTAAAATTTCTGATTGACATCCTTCCTTTCGCGGAATTAAGTGAAAATTTAACATGTTAATCTTCGAGTGATTATAAGAACATGGGTGGTGAAAGTTTTCAATTTCGAGTTCACTAACATATGCAAATCTGCATATTTTAGTAAGTTTTTTTTCGTGTTCTTGAAATTAAAGTACAGATTTCTATATGTTAGTGAATTCGAAATCGAAAATTTTCACCACCCATGTTCTTATAATCACTCGAAGATTAACATGTTAAATTTTCACTTCATTCCGCGAAAGGAAGGATGTCAATTAGAAATTTTAAAAGTTTAGGTATCCGTATATTATTTTTCATAGTTCAGGGACCTAAACCAAAAACAGCATAAAGTTGAAGGACGAAATAATTTATTATCCCCAAATTAAAACCATTAAATATTACATTTTTCATTTAACGTCTAAGTTATCTTTTGCAAAGTTAACGTTAACGGTGGAAATGGATGAAAAATGATCAACAAGGTGCGAAGTGAATTGGTCAACAAACCATTGGGATGTCAAGTGTGACATGTTAATGTTTAAGACCAAATGAAAAAACGTAAAAGATAATGGGTCCAAAATGAAAATCACTCTATAAAATAATACAAGTTAAATAAATGTATATGTTATACCTAGTTACGGTTGTAATCATAGAAGGATCGAGGATGAGGTTGGGTTGATACATTACTATATATCATAATCAAAACTTTGATAATTAAAACGAACAAATAAGAAATTATGAAAGGATATATGAATATTAGTTTTAACTTGCTTATTTAAAAAAAAAGGAGATGCTGACTTATCCGGTGGGTGTTCCTGACTGCCAACTTAAAGGATCTGTTTGGGTACCTAACGTATATAGGGATTGTTCTACGGCGCTACGACTTAAAAAAGGTTCTTATGAATTTATTTTTGGGTAAATTTTTTTTATATTTTGATAAATTATTTTATATAAATATTTAATATATGTTTGAGATTTCATAAGTTGCAAAAAAAAAAAAGTTAACTTTTTCTGAAAAAAAATAGAATTTTTTAATTTTATATTAAAATAAGTTCCTCAAACACCCCATAATCTGAACACAACTTATATATTCTATAAATTGTAGAAGAAAGAATAGTAGGAAGAAGTGTGTACAGTTGATGATTCCAATCGGTATATAATTGTAAATGTTTACAATTCAATAAAATATTTAGTACATTTTTAAATTTTAAAAAAAATATATTTTTTGCCTTATTGGTAAATTTTGTTGTTTATAATGAATAAATTAATGTCACATTCAATTAAATGTGAAAAAGGCCCATTAATTGTATTATGTTATTATTTATTTTAGGTGTTAAATTTTTCTTGAAAATTATGGTGTGTTATTTTCGGGTATATATTAATGATTATAAATTTGTTTTAAATTAAAAAGGTAACGTGTTTTAATTCGAAAAGAAATATTAAGGATCAGAAGATATGATACGATTAATGTTTTTATGTGTTTATAAAAGGTAATATCTTCAACTAAAAGTACATGTGAAAAAGGCAATCGACTAATTACCATTAATTATATTATGATATTATTATTTTTAGGTGTATTTATTTTTCTTTATAATGAAGGGGTAAATAAGTAAATTCATAAAGTACCAAAAAACAGGTACCAAAATTTTTAATGTTTCGGTTTTTATATAATAGAATAGATTTGTTCAATTTATCCATGATTCTTTTAAATGAGAAGGGAAAATAAATTTTAAAACTTGATAATAAATTCTTTCAACATTTATTTTCAAAGTTTTTTTTACATTATTGAGAGAAAAATCGAAAACGACTGAATGCTTTTTTTATTTCCAGAATTAGAGAATGATGAATTTAGCTTTAAATTAATAGAAATAATTATGTAAATACTTTTTTGAATGTATAATTCAAGAACTTAAATATATAAAATTTGGCAAAAAAATATATTTAAAATTAAAAAAATCGTTTAGCAAAAAAAAAGTCTGATAAAACTGTGTAATAGGGCTGATCATGGGTGGCCCAACCCGAAATACCCAACCCAACCCGATCCTGATTTGGGCCGAACTATTCGGACCGTTCAAAACCGAAGCCTGATTGGATTTATTTTTTGTTGGACCGAATATAGTGAATTGGGTTAGAGTTTACCCATTTAAAACCCTAAACCAACCCGACCCGATTAAATAATAATAATCAGCCAAGCCCATTTAGAATACAAGTAATAAATACACCCGTTTTTTTTTTTGAAAATAAGTAATAAATACACCCTAAAATCTAAATCCGTAATTACACAAATACTATTTGCCCTTTTCACTCAAGATTCAATCGTTTCTCGATCTTTGCTCGATCTTTATCTGATTTGTAAGTTTATTCTTATGTATTTACTATCTTAAATCTGTCTATGATGATGCTGAGATGGTTGCTAGGATTGTCGTGAAGGTGCAGTCAATTTTGCAGCGCCTATATGCTACTTATAATATTGGAGTGGATGTTGTCTTAGTTTTCATTTCAAGTAATTAGCTGAGTTTTATTTGTGTTCCCTGCCCTGAGTTTTACTAGTATATGCATATTAGTATGTACGTTTAGTTGAAATTCAGGACATGCTGGCACAGTACTATGTTGAAATCATGGTTAACATGAAATCTTGGAGTAAGTTGGAAGCTACCAGAATCTCTATAATTACAAAAATGATTATCACATGTCTATGGCTGCAATTCCTTTTAGGTTAATGATAGTCTGGTTAATTATCACCAGAATCTGTATGGTCTTTTTATCTCCAGCAGGGGATTCCAAATAAAATATAAATGCCTCTGCATTGCCAACCCAAATATTAGTTGTACTTTGTTGCTATTTTAATTAATCAAGTGTCTTAGTTCTGAATTCTGATTATTTTCAATAACATAACAGGAACAGCAAATGACAACAACAGAGAGGGTTGCTGGAAAAGAAACACGAAAGAGAAGATTGCTGGAAAATTAAATTTTTGTTTCATTTATTGTTAGTTTGGTGTATAAAATTTTGGCAGGCTTTCATTTTGTTTCAACCCAATCAACCCAACCCGGACATTCACATTCACATTGCCAAAACTTCCGGTTAAACATTCTACAAACATCATCTAAGATCTGGCCCACCAAACACACACAATGGAAAAACCCGGCGACCCATCACCGGGAACCACCCAAAACGCCGGTCTTTCTTTATCCACTACCGATACAATCCGCTCTTTGATGCTCTCTTCATTATCTTCTGATGACAATCTTTTTCTACAACCTTCAATACCCTACACTTCTCTTAGATCCATTTGGTTCTCATCCGACCCGTTAACCCGACCCGACCTTCTTTCCCTTCTTAAAGGATCCACTCTCATCTTCCCTAGCCCCAAACCCAAAGAAAAGGTATGAATTTTAATGATTTTTTGTATAATGATCATTTGGTTTAAAAAGTTTGAATTTTTATTATGTGGGTCAGATAAAGATTGAATTTTTATTATGTGGGTTGAATAAAGATTGAATTTTTATTATGTGGGTTGGATAAAGATTGCATTTTTATTATGTGGGTTGGCTAAAGATTGGAATTTTATTGGCTTTGTGTTGTTGGTTTTGAAATTTTGGGTTTTTATTGTGTGGGTTTGGGTAAAGATTGTAGTTTATTTGTTTTGTTGTTGTAATGTAGAGTGAAGAATTGAAAGTGAGGTTAAGGAAGTTGGAAGAGGTTGCGGAAAGGAAAGCTTATGATGAGTTGGTTAAGGACATTACGCCAAAGAAGGGTGTTGAAGAGCCTTTCTCTTCCTATAAAGATCAGCTTGGTTTTGGTTAGTTTTCTTTGTTTCATTAGCAGTATTACGCTTTTCCTTGAAGACAATGTGTGGTTGTTTGCTTATATACTTGCAGGGTTGTGTTCTACTACAAGCTATTTTAGAGTATGAACTAATTATAAATCATTTGTCACAGTACTACGAATTATGTATTGATACAGTTCAGAGCTTGTAGGCTATATTAGGTTGTATTTGTAGGCTATATTAGGGTGTACTCCTGTGTTTATATATACAAATGCATATTTAGCATTGATTCTTTGTTTTTGTTTTACAGTCTATTAAGTTGTGTTAATTTTTAATTATCTTTTTTGTCTTTGGTAAACAGTTGGAATAAACTGATCACAAGCTGGTGTTGTATATTTATTGAAGGATTGGTTTGTTAATAGTTTGAAAATAATAGTGGTGTATAGGAAAATTACACAACTTGTTCTTATGATTTTGTTCTTATGATAAAGCTATGGTACCCGGACTCCGCTGGAAGCGTCCCACATGGATACGTATCCAAGTGTAGGACTCGGCAACATTTCGAAAAAAAATACATGTTTTTGGCTTAAAATTCATGTCCGAGTGTCCATACCGTTGTCCGAGTGTTGAGTGTCCGACACGGGTATTTGAGGCAAAATGAAGAGTCGGGGTAACATAGTGATAAAGTGTTTTCAGTGTTTAAGTTACTTTGACAATTAGCCAAAAAGAAAAAAAAGGATAAGACTTTGATGATAGTATGGTACTAAATTTTAAACATAAAAGACTTTTAGTTTGGATAGGCAGCTTTTCTGATATGGTTTGTTTGTAAGGTTTAGTAAAACTCTTGAGGATATTAATGTTGCGTGGTGACAATTCAATGGTTAAATCCTTTGTATCATTCTATATGTAGAGTTGTAGATAAATAGTCACATTACATGTATATATCTTAACGAAGAAGTATACAAGTTTAACTACACCCAGATTTAGTTAAACTGCAAGTAAGGTTAACACACATTTGTACATCGTACAACTTTTTGGCTCAATGAAATTTCTGGTATTGATGAACAGTGTAGCTATTTTTTCTTAATCAGTTGTATGTTATCTTTTGCAGTTTTTATTGATCTGCTTTAAGTTGTTTGCTTGCCATCTTAGAAAGCTAATTTATCAAAACTGTAACATCCAAATTTCAAATGCTCAGGGTATAATGCAATGTTTGAAACTTACAGGTTTGCATGTCGTGCTGACAATGTTTACTGGTTACCTAGTTGGATATGCTGCATTCAGAGCATTGTTTGGCCATAGTCCCGTGATGGTATTTCAGACTTATCTTCTGAACCCTATATCTAATTTTTCATATGTGACTTTTTTTGTTGTTGTCTAGCTTGCGTTGTGATTTCAGACTTCTGTTTTTCAACTGCACCATATGTATGTAATATGCCTAGCTAAACATATTTCTTTATTACAGAATGCTGCCGGTGGTATTCTTGGATTGGTTGTTGGCATGCTTGTAGAAACACTTCTTTTCATAGTTAGAGCCTCTGCTATGGAGAAGAAGGCTACCTTTGCCACCTCACAAGCCAAGAAAAATCAATAGACATTGTGATGAAGGTAGTTGTTAGTTGTTACTATTAATTATTGCGACTTTTGGATGTAAAAACACTTGCTTGGCGAAAATGATAATGTATGGTCTTTGCTTTTGTGCAATGAAGGTGATTATTTTTTTTCAACTCTCTTGCAGAAGATATGGCGCACCTGCTAGATTATTCAAGATATTGGGGATTGTTTTGAACTTTTGTTGAGATTAGTTGTATAAAGTGAAATGCTATAAATTCTCAGGTATATTTGCACCAAGTAATTTTGTAGGTATATTAAATATAGGACCTGATACAATTCTTTTGTAAGACAAACTTTAGGTGTGAACTGTGAAGAGCTGTAAAATTTAAGCAATAAGTGTAATGAAGCTCAGATAATGTGTAACAGAAATATAATGCATATTGTGAGATTTTTTAATGTACTTGAAAAGTCAAATTTACCCCTGCCCATTCTAAGTCCACCCCCTCAGCTTGACTGTTTTGTGCTCGAGGTTTTGGGAGATTACTATAGTTTGGTTTTATCTGCGTCTTTTGGGATGAGGAATTGATCGTTGGGTATAGCCAACGGTTCATTTCTTCCCTTGTGCCAGGTAATTGTATCATCCTGTTCTCATGCTCTACTTGTGCCCTTGGTTGTGTGTGGCCGCTATTATAGTGATTATTCATGATTATTCTTTTAAAACATATTATAGTGATTTCAATTTGTAATTCTGGGTCCTTGGTTGTGTGTGTGGCCATTAAGTTCTCTGCAATTCTTTATTTGAAAATTAGTGCTGGTACTGGTAAGATGCATGTAGTAGATAACAAAAAGATTAAGGTTGAGGTTGCTGACTGTGCTGTTATTCATCTGGCTGCATCTTCCTCATTTGATGGGCCATTCACCAAGGCCTCACAATCGAAGAAGAACCCTACTTCAGAATCTATAAAAGATTTGGATTTAATAAAGAATTTCTCATACCGTGCCACTTGAATGATTATCAGAAGCTATTTCACCGTGTCTTCCTGCAGCTTTCGAAAAGCTCAAAAAGTGTCATTATGCTCATTACACATTAATTTGATTGTCCCTTTGTTTCTGTCCTTGTATGGTGCTCCAATTAACTTCACATTTCTTCCTGTCTTCCTTCTTCAATGGTGCTCCACACACAAATATCAATCTCCAAATGAACTACTGGCCGTCACTCCCCTGCAACCTTAAAGAGTGCCAAGAGCCTTTGTTCGACTACATTTCATCCCTGGCAGTAAATGGCAATAAGACTGCTAAAGTATGGCATTCTTTCACACTCATTTAGACATTACTTATCGTTACACACTCCCAGAAAGATTTGTGACCTACTATTACTGTGCATTTAGTTGAGTTGTGTTGCAGGTCAACTACGAAGGAAGCAGTTGGGTTGTCCATCAGGTATCTGATATTTGGGCAAAAACGTCCTCTGATCGAGGTGAAGCTGTGTGGACTTTATGGCCAAAGGGCGGAGCTTGGCTTTGTACCCATCTCTGGGAGCATTATACCTATACATTAGACAAAGTAAGTCCCCTAATTCTTTCGGTTTATCTTTTCATCTATTGCTTCATTGCTGTAGCAGAGAAGGTTTTCGATGGTTTTTTTCAGGGGAAAATTTAAACAAACATGTTCGTATTATAATCGTAATATACCCAGCAGTCATTTTAATACTAATGGGAGTTCACGTATTTAGGAATTTCTAAAAAATAAAGCATATCCCTTATTGGAAGGATGTGCTTCATTTCTTCTAGACTGGTTGATTGAAGGCCGTAGAGGATATCTACAAACAAATCCATCAACTTCTCCGGAACATATGTTTGTTGCTCCTGATGGCCAGGCTGATAGCGTAAGCTACTCATCAACCATGGATATGTCAATAATTGGAGAAGTGTTTTCTGCTGTTATATCTGCTTCTGAGGTAAATCTATGGCTATAGATTTCTAAGTTTCCATCTCTTTCTCCTCCTCTCATAATCTTTTTGGTAAATAATGATTTTTCTTGAGCAGTTGCTGGGAGAAAGTGGGGATGATCTGGTCAAGAAAGTTGTTAAAGCTCAATCTCGTCTTTATCCCACGAAAATTGCTAAGGATGGGTCAATCATGGAATGTGTATGTTAGAATCTATGTTTATATCCTTCGAATGTGCTTCTTAAGAAGTAGGATAGTTTATCAACCCACAATATGCATCGCGAAATTGATTTGGTAAAGACTTAAAGTTTTACTGCTATCGTGACAGGCACAAGCTTTTGAGGATCCAGAGGTGCATCATAGACATGTGTCACACCTTTTTGGTCTTTTTCCAGGCCATACAATAACCCTTGAGAAAACTCCTGATCTTTGTAAAGCTGCCGACTATACTCTCATTAAACGAGGTTTGTATGTGATGTGAGAATTAATATGAGAAGTGTTCTCCCTTTTTTTTGTGTACTGAAAATACTGATTCTTCCAACAGGGGAGGAGGGTCCAGGATGGTCGACTACATGGAAAGCTGCTCTCTGGGCGCGTCTTCACAACAATGAGCATGCATATAGAATGGTTAGGCATTTGGTTGACCTTGTAGATCCTGATCGCGAAGCTGATCTTGAGAGAGGACTTTACAGTAACCTGTTCACTGCACACCCTCCTTTCAGATTGATGGCAACTTTGGGTAAGAAGCGACCTGTTTGCTACACTCTCCACTATATTTATGTGCTAAATGTAATGTCCATTTTACGCCACCATTACATCCTCCACCAAATAATAATTATTTAAGTATATGGGAGTGTGGTGCCATCATAAAACCGACTTTATTAAAAAATTATAATAAGCACACACTCATGCAGGGGTCTAATACTTTTTTTGTCATTTGCAATTTTTGGCTTTAGAATTGCGGTTTGTTTCTGCCATGACCTAACAGCTGCACTGTTAGATGACACTGCAAGTATTAGCAATAGCTTGCTCTTCACCGATCTTCTTAATATGTCAATTGATAACTCTCCGGTCATTTGATTATTAGTTTTCCTACTTCCCTGACTGTATTGCTATATTGCAAAACGCCGTTTTAATCTAATCCCTCATGTAGGATTATAATTTATGTTCACTCTCATCACGAGATATGTATGTCGGTTTAATAATATTCACACAAGTTTTCTGCAAACTTCTTTAGAGCTATCTGAACACATACTAAAGGTATATTTGAGGATACATTTTCGTGAGTGATTTATTCAAGTCAAAGTACGACTATACCCCTATTAGATACGTACATTTAGGGATATTTATATGGTTGCGCTCTTCCTCTTTTTACAAAACGAAATGTTGGTATTCACTTTTTTTATGAATCAGAAACCTCTGAAAAGGAGAAGGTTACATTCAAAGTTAAGCTGGTGTTTACATATGAAATCCTACCTATTAAAAGAGTTAAACCTTGTATTTGCTCAGACTTGTAGTTTCCATTGCTTTTGTGTGGTTTCTATATAAGTTATGCTCGGAAGCACAAACATGTGGCCCTACAGCGTATCTTTGAGTAAAAAGAAAAAACAGATTTTCGTAGAAGTAAATCATTTTATGATATTATAAAGCCCTTGAATTGTACAGTCCATTATCTGTATGCTGACATTCACAATCACAATTACTTTTAGTAGTTAAAATCTTTAACTTTAGCTCCTATTATTAGGTTTCTTATCCGTTGTAATTTATGAAAAATAACAACCCTATTATTCGTTCTGGTGTGCATCCTCGTGTCATCGTACCTTATTAATGTTAGATGTTTATATTTTCTTGTAACTTTACTCATATCATTTTTGTTGTTGAAGGAGTGCAATTTTTCTTTGGTAGCTTCACATTCGACGTACTTAGCTATTTTGACATGCTTTTGAATATTTTACCATTTGTATCATTTTATTATGCAGGAGACTATGGACAAGCCTACTGGTATGATATGAGGCTATGAAAATACGGGTAGAATGACTCGAAGAGCTCATTGTTATATCAAAACATAAATATCCAATTGGTAGCTTCAGTTCATCCTGACGTTAGATGATTCAGTTGGAGTTGGAGCGATGAGAGAAACACAACATATGAGTAATTTAAATGGAAAGGTTTGGTGGAAAAATTATTAGTGGGTCTGCAAAAATTTGAAAACAAATTCAATTATCCCAATGATTGAAACTTGGAAGCCAAAAATTTAGAGATAAGATAGTAATTATATTTAACTATGTAACAACTATTTGTGAATACTTAGGTACGTATTAAGTTCTTAGCGTGTGTTTCTGTGAATAACAGGTTTGGATGGTCAGGGGCCTTCACGGAAGCATGGTCGCCCTCCGATTGTCGTGACTGGGGAAGTTTTGGAGCAGCTAGAGGAGGCTGTCAAAACAGCGGGTAAACGCCCAACGCCCTGAAAGTAAGTACCTATCATGCCAATGTTCCGTGCCCTGCGGTTACCAATTCTGTTATGTTTTGTTTTGAAATGTGCCATGGTGTATAGCATATTGGTCAGGTGTTTTAGTCATAGGTCATTTTCTGAGAATGCACCTCAGGTTGAGGTAGCTGAACCCAAAAGCATTTTAGGAAGTGACGAATTCTATGCCCATCTAACAAAAATTTTATACATGTTGTCATAAGTTAGTCTGCCATTTCATCCTAATTTATATCGTGTTAAGCATTGGCTAAGATCCAAGGCATTACCTGCGTTGTTAATGTCTAACTTTGGCTTCGTATGGTTGCTTCGTGGCGTATGGTTGCTTCGTGGTGGATGTATAACTAATGATAGTAGTTGCCAAATTCGAGAGTCTTCCAACTTCACATTCTATTATAACATATGGAACTAACGAAGGAACGAACCGTGATGCTTGGGATCACAAGGTGCAGCGTTTCTTCCCGGTGGGCAGCGTTTGTTATATGGTCACATGGCAGAGAAAGGAGATATCGATATATTTAACCAGCACTCTAAAGGTCCACTATTTTGTAACCCTTACTTATGTTAAAAGTACGTGTTCCCCCATTTTTTTCTTTTTCGTCTTCATTAGATTAAAATTTTCTTATCTTTGATTGGTTAGGCAAGTCCATAGTAAAGTTTGAAATGAGATCGTACGAGGAGATGGTAGTTAACTCAATAAGGCAGATGAGTGAGGACAATGACAATCATCTCCTCAACTGGTACAAGAACATAGTCGTGAAGGAGAAAAAATATGCAAAAACACTAGAAGATTTGTATGGTTTGGTAAACAAGAATCTGCGCTGGACCCAGTACGAGAATCGTATAGTGCGACAGAACCAAGATGCATCAGGAGCAACATAAGGAGGAGGTGATCACTGTTCGTTTATTATAGATAGGGCATATATTTTATGACTGTTATGGAAGTGTGTACGAAAATCACTTACAATCCGTGTCTCCTGTTTTTAGTAACTGTTTTCTGAATTGTAAAGTTTATACATTAAACCGGTAAGCCGTTTTAGATTCTATTTAATATGTACTTGTTTTTTTCTTATTTTTTGCTAATATGTACTTGTTTTCCACCTACTATTTAGTATTTTGACAGTCTGGCCATTAAACTATCAATTTTTCATGGTGCTTCAGTTCTTCCTGAAGACACAGGGCTACTTGTTCACTTTTCATGTTGTAGTAGTAGTTGTACAACTTTTCTTTAGTATTTGATTTATTTATAGTTTTTGGGTGCATTTTTAATTGATGCTGGGATTTGTATTTTTCTTTAGATGGACTCCCACGAAGAATTTTATAAAGTGCGACTCAAGCTTATGAAAATACAGCAAGTGAAGCGGAAGATATAGCAAGTGAAGCGGAAGAATATGAAAATTGATATGGAAAATCCTTCTGCAGCCAAGGACCGTCAATTCAGGTTGGGTGCAAATAGTATGTGAACGGCGGCACTCTTGTTTATGTACATGTTCTTATATGATTCATTTCAGCTGTAACCCGCTAGATGATTGGGGATATTTGTTTACTACCACTTGTTGGACCTTTTGGCTTGTCTGGATGTTGACAATGAGGTGCATGGTCATAATTGTTGTATTAACAAAAAATTGACTCCAATATGTACAAAACAACAATTTTTTTTTTTTTTAAATTATAAACAATACGACTATTCTAAATCATTTTAGGTCCATGAACAAACATTCTTTGTTATTAAATCTTAAATTTTAACCATAGGCTTTGAAGCCTGTTTATCAGACATTAGGTCTTAGCCATGATATGTTTTGTCCCTATTTTGATCTCTCTAACAAACAGATACGTGTTTTCATATTTGTAACTGGAGTCCCTAGGCGCGATTTTAATTAACATGTAACCAGTACTAGAAGAGCACGCTGAAGAAGGTGAAGCCTTTTGAGATTGCGTTGAGCACGCTGAAGAAGGTGAAGCCTTTTGAGACTGCAGCGCAATTGCAGAAGTGACTTGAAGGCTTACAAATGGTAGACCTGAATGACGAATCTCTGTAATTTCAAGTGGTTCATCTGCAGCTCTGATTCACCAAACAGTAAACGTGAGTAAGCATATGCAAGAATCAAGAAACTTTGAAGGCATAATAATGACTAATTTTTTTTTAAAAAAAATATTAGTATAAATTTCCCAAAAATAACTTCTTCCTTTCAAAAAAGGAAGAACATTTTCTAAATTAAATATTTTCTCATAAATTTTTTATGATAATCTAAAATCGAAACCATATTTCCAATATTTGAATTTTATATATTTCAATATAATTGCTAAACAAATTTTTAATAAAAATTTAACCTGACTCAATAATTCTATAAACTATAAATATATAATAAAAATGAATATAATTTATACAGTAAAACCTTGTTAAATTAATACTTAATACCATGATAAATTAATATTTTTTAATGTAAATTTTTGGTCCCAACAGAACAACGATAGTGTAAATTTAACCTCGATTAATTAATAACTTC
The DNA here is from genome assembly GCA_036435485.1 of Saposhnikovia divaricata. Taxonomy (NCBI): domain Eukaryota; kingdom Viridiplantae; phylum Streptophyta; class Magnoliopsida; order Apiales; family Apiaceae; genus Saposhnikovia; species Saposhnikovia divaricata. Next base: position 205,536,880 of record CM071600.1, read on the forward strand.
TATAAATTAATAGAATAGTTTTTACCGATATGACCTCCTAACTCAAATTATAAGGGATTATATTTAAAATTGTGCTCCAACAGGCTCTTAACTTTTCCTTAAAAAGTTAAGAGCATCACGTAATTCCTTATCTTTAAGGGCTCCCTTATTTCACTTTTATCAATAAAATATTATTTCCCTTCCTCTTTTCAATTGTTTCCCTCTTTTTTTGTTTTTGCTTCCTTTTTTTATTTATTATTTAATAATTATAAAGATCAATTATAAGAAAGCTTGTTGGATTGTCATACCTTATCCTAAATCACTAATAACCTAATATTTTATAATATTTATGAAAAAAACACAAGCTCTTGGAATTGTTGTTAGTCCATTAAAGACTCTACCATCGACCTTGGCATCCCTTCAATAAAATCTAACGATATGTGCTGCCAGACTTGGCTAGGAATGGGCAAAGGCTGCAGCATTCCACTAGGGAGCTGGTTTCCAGATTTCACTCTTTGACATACATCACAGGTTTTGACATAGTCGATTGCTTCAGATTTCATACCTGGCCAGCAAAAGAATTGAGCAAGCCGCTTGACTGTTGCATCTTGTCCAGAATGTCCTCCAACTGGACTGTCATGTAGCTCCCATATTATATGCTTCCTTACATCCCCTGTGCCTCCTACAAAAATTCTGCCCCCTTGTCTAATCAACCCTTTTGTAAAAGTGAATTGACTGAACCTTGTATCCTTGGCCACAATACCCGCTATTATCTCCTGTGCCTTCTTATCATCCGTGTAACTGTTTAACACCTCATTTACCCAATCAGGTTGCACTGCAGAGATCTCATTTACCAGTCCGTCTTGAGCATTTTCTGGCAACCTAGACAAGGCATCTGCCACTTTATTCTCCTTCCCTTTCTTGTAAAGAATTTCGTAATCCAACCCCATCAATTTTGCTAACCATTTCTGCTGCAAGAGAGTGGACAACCTCTGTTCCAACAAGAACTTCAAACTCTGGTGGTCGGTTTTAATGATGAAGTGGTGGCCTTGTAGATATGTAAACCACTTCTGCGTAGCCATAACTATTGCAAGCAACTCCTTCTCGTAAGTTGAGAGACCTTGGTGTTTTGGAGATAATCCCTTGCTAAGATAAGCGAGTGGCCGCCCTTGCTGCATTAAAACTGCCCCTATTCCATGGGCACTAGCATCTGTTTCGAGAAGGAATGGTAATGAGTAATCAGGCAATGCCAGTACTGGAGTCGTGGCCATTGCTTCCTTCAATCGTTTGAACGCCTCAGTCGCTTGTTCATGCCAAGTGAAAGCATTCTTCTTTAGAAGTGCAGTTAGTGGTCGACTTATTTCTCCATAATTCTTCACGAACCTTCGATAATACCCTGTCAAGCCCAAAAATCCACGTAACTGTTTGAGATTCTTTGGGATCGGCCAATCTTTCATTACCTGCACCTTACTGGGATCTGTTGATACTCCAGCTTTTGATATTATGTGTCCCAAATACTCCAGTGAGGACTGTCCAAATTGGCACTTACTTCGTTTAGCGAACAGGCTATGTTGTACCATTTTCTGTAGCACTTCTTGCAAATGGGACACATGCTCTTCAAGTGTCCTGCTGTAGACTAATATGTCATTAAAGAAAACTAACACGTTCCTCCTCAACTGCTCTTGAAAGACCGAATTCATCAAAGCTTGGAACGTTGCAGGTGCGTTAGTAAGGCCAAAAGGCATTACCTTAAATTCGTATAGGCCTTGATGTGTTCGAAAGGCTGTTTTATACACATCCTCACTTGCCACCCTGATTTGGTGATACCCCGACCTCAAATCCAATTTGGTAAAATGAGATGCCCCACTTAATTCATCTAGCAACTCGTCTATAAGCGGTATGGGGTACTTATTTTTTATTGTGATGTTGTTTAGCTTCCTATAGTCGACACACATACGCCAACTTCCATCTTTCTTCTTCACCAAGATGATAGGAGATGCAAAAGGGCTTGTACTTTCTTGAATTATTCCACTCTCCAGCATTTCTTTAATTTGCCTTTCGATTTCTGCCTTTTGTATATAGGGTACCTTATACCCCCTTTGATTGACTGGTTGACTCCCTACTAACAAGGGAATTTTATGATCTTGAACCCTTACTGGAGGCAGCCCCTTTGGCTCAACAAACACACCCTCGAATTGCTGTAAAACCTTATGTAAGGCAGTAGGAACCTCCTCCCTCTGATCTTCAGTGACCTGCTTTGGGCTTGCTGTCATCATACAGACGTACCCTTCTGCCATTCCCTTGGTTGCTCGTAGCATTTTACTGAGTTTCTTCCCACTTATACTCTGTAGAGACCCTTCTTTTGTTTCACCCTGTAGTGTAATCCATTTTCCCTCTCTCTGAAATTTAACCCAAACTTTTTGGTAATCGAACGTTACTGGGTTGTGTTGTCTAAGCCAGTCTACTCCCAGGATTACATCCGAGTTGCTTAAGGGAAACAATCTGAGCTCACTACTGAACTTATGTCCCTGTATGACATACTGCACATTTCTGCAACTTGAATCCACAACAACCTTCGACCCATCAGCTATAGTTACAAGCAAGGGAGACACTACTTCAGCAGTTAGTCCCAATGTTTTGACGATACCAGAGTCTATAAAGCTATGGGTTGACCCACTATCAACCAAAATACTCACCTTCTTCCCTTTAATGACTCCTTGCAATCTTAATGTACCCATCGATTTGTTGCCAGCCAATGCGTTTAAAGATATTTCCCCTGCAATATGCGCATCTTCCTCTTCAGTTATACAATCATCTACATTCCCTTTGATATCTTCCCATACTTCTGTTTCATTTGTATCTTCTCCCAACAACATATATAATCTAGCTTTGCATTCCTGTCCCGGATGGTACGGTTCATCGCAGTGAAAACACTGCCCCTTTGCCCTTCTCTGTAAAATATCCCTACTACTGAGAGTCGATCTAGACTTCCTCTCTTCTTTCCCCGTAGTTCTCTGAAATGACACTGGTTTAGCTTCGATGCTAGTAGTCCCAGCTGCCTTGCTAGTGGTTGACTTACCAGAAGTGTATACCGATCCCTTGGCCAATCTAGCTTCCTCCTGTTTAGCTAGAAATATAGCATCTGCCAAGCACTGTGGTCTAAACATTTTTACAGAACCCTTGATATGATCCTTAAGTCCACTCATGAAACTTGAAACAAAATATTCTTCTCCCAAACCTCTATTTCTTGACACCACTTGTGCTCTCAACTCCTCAAACTTGTCTTCGTATTCCACTACAGTACCTACCTGCCTTAATTTGTTAAACAATTCCTGCACATCCCTGTTATTAGGATCTTCAAATCTAACCAACAAATCATTAACAAACGCCTTCCAGTCCATCACACCCCTACTGGTCGAGTAATACCTAAACCATACTGCTGCCCTTCCTTCAAAATGCATCCCAGCAAGCTTAACCTTCCTTGCATCCTCCACATTAATAAAATCAAAGTACTGCTCAGCCCTAACTATCCATCCCTTCGGGTCTGCTCCTTCAAATTTTGGAAATTCCAATTTTGGTGATGGTTTAAACACAGGTTGGTTAAGGAACTGATTGTGCTGTGTAGGAGGAGGGATAGGGTTTGCAGTTGGGGGAAAATACTGGTACGTGTGAGGCACAAGCGGGGGTACAAATATTTGCGAGTTGGGATATGGTGTGGAAGCCACTGTGGGCTGTGTAAAGTGCATAGTCGGAGGCGCCTGGGTACTTGTAAACCCATTTTGGTTTTGAGTGAACATAGGCAGAGTACTAAAAGGAAAGGGTACAGGATTAAACGCCATATGAGAACTAGTGAACCCTTGGGTGTGAAGAGGGGTATAAGATGGTGATGTGGGTACAGTGATAACAGGTGTAGAGAAAGGAATAGGCGAGTTAAACATCTGTGGGGATCTATTAGTATTCATAGTGGAGATAGGTACCTCTATTACCGGAGTAGATCTGGTCCTGTGAGTGCTACTGTTGTCGATTCCCCCTCCCTTAGGTGTTGGGCTCTCTTCACTCCTTGTTGAGTTTTGTAATTTAAGTAGCATCAATTTGACCTCCTCAAAATTACAACCCAGCCTGTCAATTCTCCCTTCAACTCCATCCCATCTCGAGTTGAAGTTTTGAGTCATCTCTGAGACCTGGTGTGAAAGTTCTTCTCGTGTTTTACTTAACCCATCGCTGACTGCTTTCAACTTCCCATCCTGTACAACGATTCTCTCATCCATTGATTTGAGCCGGGTACCATCCGCCATTAATTATAGAGAGCCAAGGAAAGCCTTGCTCTGATACCACTTGTAACCGTCAGATTACAAATCTATATAGAAGTAATAGAAATGTAACACAAAACGAGAAAAGAAAGCACAGTTACTCCATTAAAACAACTCCCAGCACCATTCTGAGTAAAACAGAAAAATACAGAAGAAAATATCTCAACCAAGTCTGAGCCTTCTCTCCCCTCCACAGCGGTATTTGATACCTTCTATGTGACACCTGTCGATCTATTACTAGTCCTAATTACACAGGATCCAAGATATTCCCCTGCCAAATATGTGACCCAATTACAATAAAACAAAAGATGTTAAAAGACTATGAGACCCTTAATTAGTAATACGACATCGTTCCTTTATTTAAAATAGGTGCCCACTGACTAGGAGTGTTACACCGAAGTTCATATATCTTCTGCATTTTCACCATCTCTCTCTCCCTCTCTCTCCCTCTCCCTCTCCCTCTCTCCCTCTCTCTCTCTGTTAGAGTTTTAGTTTTATACAAATTATAACTATGACGCAAACCACTACGGCCGTCGTCGTTGCCACCGATGGAGGTAGACAACCACAACAAGGAATTGGAAAATCGATACAGAGAATTATACGTACACATCTTCAGATCTCCAATCGCTTTTCTAAAGCCAAACTGTTGGTACTTCATCTCTATTTTACACACACTTATTTTCAGTTTATATGTATGTTTGATTGTTAATTAATTGATTAATTTATGTGCCTCTTTATGTTTGATTGGTGTATATGTTCAATTTATATGAATTTTTATTGTTGATTAGGCTTGTGAGTGGATTTGTGGATTGATTTGTATGTGTAGTTGTAAGTTTAGTGATAATTTGTAGGAAATTCAGAGTGCTTATTGTTAATTTTTTTTATATGGAATTAGATTTAGGTGAAATCGGAAGAGTCGATAGTGCATGTGCATGTAGTTGTTGATAATACATCACTGATATGTCGGCCTTGATCTGGAAATATACCAGACATTTATTTTGTTTTTAATTTGTATGATCATAGAGTATGGAAATGAATTGGATAGTGAGTGACCGAGTGCTTAGAAAAAGATATTTGGATATATTAAACTGGGATAAATTAACATACATCATACTAGCATGCCTTACGGCCCATTACATGTTCCGAGTACAAGTGTAGTGCTAATTAGTAAGAAATTGAGAGGGCTTATTGTAAAGCATCGTAATACGGAAGTAGATTTAGGTTAAATCAGAAAGTCGATAGTGCATGTAGTTGTCGATAATACAGAACTGATATATTGGCCATTTTCCAGACAAACATTTATTTTGTTTCTAATTCGTACGACCGTAGAAAATGAAAGTGAATTGGATAATGAGTGACCAAGTGCTTAGCAAAGCATATTTAATAATAGTGAAACTTGGATAAATTAACATACATCATACTCTTAAAGTCGATAGTGCATGTGCTTGTAATTGTCGATATATGTTACTGATGTGTTTTACATGGTCCGAAATAGACCAACTTTTATTTTTGTTTTAAGTTGTACAACCGTAGAAAACGTAAGTGAATTGGACAGTGAATGACCAAGTGCTTTGAAAAAAATATGTGGATTCAGTGAAGTTGAAATTGGGATAAATTAGCATACATGAAACTCGCATGCCTAAGGGCTCATTTCATGTTCTGAGCACAAGTTTAGTGTTAATTAGTAGGAAATTGAGAGCTATTGTAGTGCTATTATACGTACACATCTTCATATCTCGAATAGCTTCTCTAAAGCCGAACTGTTGGTACTCCATCTGTTTTTACACACACAGTTCAATTTATATGTATGTTTAATTGTTAATTAATCGATTAATAGTGATCTAAATCTATTGGCGGTCTTTATTGTAGTTAAAAATTTATCTATTATGTATATTTATACTAATTTTATATTAATTTACTATTTTCAGGAAACAATGAAGAAATTGCTCCAAAAAATATTCATCATTCATTTGTCTTGCATTCCAATCCAAGACAAATCCAAGGTACATAATGTGTTTGCGTACAATGTATTCCAATAATGTTGATTTAAATGCTCTAGATTATTTATAGAGTATTTGTGTCCCCTTGCCATTTGTCACTATTATGGCTTGTGCAGGTAAAGTATGTTGTCGATAATACGTCACTGATATCTTGGCGGTGATCAGGAAATAGACCAAACATTTATTTTGTTTTTAAATTTAAGATCGTATAAAATGTAAGTGAATTGGATAGTGAGTGACCAAGTGCTTAGAAAAACATATTTAATAATAGTAAAACTTGGTTGAATTAATATACATCAGGCTCGTATGCCTAACGGACCATTTCAGATTTCGAGTACAAGTTTAGTGCTAATTAGTAGGAAATTGAGAGTACTTATTGTAAAGCTTCGTAACACGGAATTAGGTTTAGGTAAAATTGGAAAGTTATCGTGCATGTGCATGTAGTTTTGGATATACGTTACTGATATGTTGGCCATGATCCGGAAATAGACTAGACATTTATTTTTCTTTTAATTTGTACGGACGTAGAAAACATAAGTGAATTGGATAGTGAGTGACCGAGTGCGTAGCAAAAAATATATGGATGTAGTGAAGTTGAAATTTGGATAAATTAGCATACATGAGACTCACATGCCTATGGGCTCATTTCATGTTCCGAGTACAAGTTTAGTGCTAATAAGTAGGTAATTGAGAGTGATTATTGTAGTGATTTATAGTAAGGAATTAAATTTAGGTAAAATCGGAAGGTCTAGTGCATGTGCTTGTAATTGTTGAATATGTCACTGGTATGTTCGCCATGATTCGAAAATAGAGCAGAGATTTATCAGCTCTTCATGGAGGTCAGTATATGGTGATTGAGCCATGGATCTATGACCTGGTGAAATGGGACGCTCCTAGATTTTTGTTCCAGTTTATAATATAATTTAGGCCCCTGTGCAATATTTGCACTTTATCTGGACCTAAATTTTAGCTGAATCTGTGCACAACAATTTTAACTAGTTGACTGAATAAATTTAATGTGTCAAATTTGTTGTTAGCGCAGGTGATTCTGATGAAATTGGGTGGCTAGACTTTTATGCTGAATATAATTGCAAGTTCTATCAAGATATGCGGAGGTCCAAAAAACGGACTATACAAGCAAAGCAAGAAATCATTCTGAACGCAGTTTTTACAATATGCTATGATGTATTCTCTGGGCTTGCGCACTATTTTAGTACAAATCCACGGCCCTTATATTTGAACTTGCTTACGTTCTTGCAGAGAAGGTACCAACTTGGCCTAAGTTTATCTTTTCAGGTATATTTTACAATCTGTATAAGATTATCTGCTGACATTTTGCAGTCAGAGCTTACTTTCTATTTGTATGGATGACTACTGGGCTGCCCCTGCCTATGATAGATCAGGGTAACGTTGACCCCTATAGTTTTACTTTGTATAAAAAAAAATACTGTAGCATAAATTGATTAATCTTGTGCATGCTGATTTTCTTACACAGTGAACCAGTGAAAAAGACTGAGGGAGATGCCATGAAATCTACAATGTGCATGGTAATTTTAATAGGAATACTAGAAGTACAACAAAAGCCAATTGACTTTCTAATAATAGGAATTAGGAAGTAATTAACATGGATCAAGATCTCTCTTTTTTTGTAAGCCTTCACAGTACAAGTTAAAACAGTCTAAAGCAAGGGCCGGTCGTCGTCGCTGCCGATGGAGGTAGACAACCACAACAAGGAATTGGAAAATCGATACAGGGAATTATACGTACACATCTTCAGATCTCCAATCGCTTCTCTAAAGCCAAACTGTTGGTACTTCATCTCTGTTTACACACACTTATTTTCAATTTATATGTATGTTTGATTGTTAATTAATCGATTAATTTATGTGCCTCTTTATGTTTGATTGATATATATGTTCAATTTATATGAATTTTTATTGTTGATTAGGCTTGTGAGTGGATTTGTGGATTGATTTGTATGTGTAGTTGTAAGTTTAGTGCCAATTAGTAGGAAATTGAGAGTGCCTATTGTAAAGTTTTTTCATACGGAATTAGATTTAGGTAAAATTGGAAAAGTTTGATAGTGCATGTGCATGTAGTTGTTGATAATACATTACTGATATGTCGGTCTTGATCTGGAAATAGACCAGACATTTATTTTGTTTTTAATTTGTATGGTCGTAGAATATGGAAGTGAATTGGATAGTGAGTGACCGAGTGCTTAGAAAAAGATATTTGGATATATTTAAACTGGGATACATTAACATACATCATACTCGCATGCCTAACGGCCTATTACAGTTCCGAGTACAAGTTTAGTGCTAATTAGTAGGAAGTCGATAGTGCTTATTGTAAAGCATCGTAATACGGAATTAAATTTAGGTTAAATCAGAAAGTCGATAGTGCATGTGCATGTAGTTGTCGATATACGTTGCTGATATGTTTGACATGATCCGAAACAGACCAAACTTTTATTTTTCTTTTAATTTGTTCAACCGTAGAAAAGGTAAGTGAGTTGGATAGTGAGCGACCAAGTGCTTAGAAAAAAAAATGGATATAGTGAAGTTGAAGTTTGGATAAATTAGCATACATAAAACTCGCTTAGCCCAAGTTTAGTGCTAATTAGTAGGAAATTGAGAGTTATTGAAGTGATTCATAATAAGGAATCAAATCTAGGTAAAATCGGAAAGTCAATAGTGCATGTGCATGTAGTTGTTGAATCCGTCACTGGTATGTTGGCCATGGTCCGAAAATAGACGAGACATTTCTTTTTCCTTTAATTTGAACGATGGTATAAAATGGAAGTAAATTGGATAGTGAATGACCGAGTGCTTAGCAAAACATTTTTGGATGTAGATGAAACAGGGATAAATTAATATTCATTGGACTTGCATGTCTAATGGCTCGGATACAAGTTTAGTGCTAATTAGTTGGAAATTGAGAGTTGCTTATTGTAAAGCTTCTTAATGCAGAATTAGATTCAAGTAAAATTGGAAAGTCGATTGCGCATGTGCATTTAGTTTTTAATAATATGTCACTGATATGTTGGCCATGATTCGGAAATAGACCCGACATTTATTTTCTTTTAGTTTGTACGATTGTAGAAAATGGAAGTGAATTGGATAGTGACAGAGTGCTTAGAAAAAAAATTATAATATCGGATTTAGTGAAATTGGGATAAATTAACATTAGACATAATGACAAATGGCCCATTAACATTTCATGCTCTCCCTCCCCCTCCCCCTCCCCCCTAAAAATCACGAAAAACAAGTACAAAAACCCGTCAAAACATCTAAAACACGATTATATACAAACATTTACATAAAATGAAGCTTTAAATCGAGATTTCAATGAGAAAATCGAGTAATTAGAGTGAAAAAATGACCTGCTTGTGATCAAGAGAGATGAAGTGGAGCTTTTAGAAAGGGTTTCGTGTGTTTGTTTACGTTGTATGTATAGGTGTATAATATATATTAGAGTGAGAAAGAGCAGGGAAATATGTATAACTTTGGAGTGAAATGAAGGTGCGTGTTCTATTCTTGAAGACTCTGGATTTTAAAAGTTGATTAGGTTGGTGTATAATTGTTTCAAATCCGGTGGATCCCCATTCACATTATTTAATTTTCTCACTAAGAAAGATTTAGTAATTAATTGTTTCGTTAGGTTGAGTTTTTTTATTTGGAAAGATGTACCTGTTCTTTTGTATGAAGAAATTAAATACACATTCTTTTTTTTTTTCGTCTGAAGAATGCAGCATAAAGTAAATGAAATTCCAAAAATATTGTTTATTTTATCTTTATTTTGTGAATGAAGCATAAATGTTATAATGTATATAGCGTCTTATCACTATAAACAACACTATATACATTGTATCATATATGTTTTTTGTTACAAAATAAAGAAAACAATCTTAATAAAGATAAAATAAATAAATCTTATGGATTTTTTTTATTGAAATTTTGGTTAAATATATATCAGAGAATATGCGGATTTGAAGTTCTATTGTACTGTAAATATGAGGCCAACTTTTTCAGCTTACACATTTTTGTATTTTGTTGATTTAAAATTTTTTAACACATAAAAGTTTAGTCACACTTTTTTTATAAATAAGGTGCGAGCAAACATACATAGAAATAGCATAATGAACATTAAATCAGAACCGTGAGCCACTCGATTAAAATATGGAATTTTAAAATGCTTAAAATTATGATCCCATAATGTAATTCTTTATTGTCTTGTTTGAAGAATCCTTAAGCATAAACTAAAAGAAAGTATACATAATTTCTAAAGCGACAAAGGTACATATTTTCAAAAATAAAAATATCCCAACAGATTGAAATAATTACTTGCTAAATCTTTCACCGCAAGAAAATCAAATTGAATTGGTGTGAATGGGGTCCACCGGATTTGAAAAATTTATACGCCAATCTAATGAACTTTTGAAATCCGGAGTCCTCAAGAATATAACACACACGCCCCTCATTTTCACTCCCCAACTTTCACTCATTGCTCTCTATCTCTCTCTCAAATATATATACGCCTATTCATAATACGGCCTATACATACATACAAAACGCTCGCTGAAAGCTCAAATTTCATCTTGTTGGATTACAGTCAGGTTGTTTTTCACTCTAATTACTCCATTTTCTCATTGCCATCCTGATTTAAAGTTTCATTTTCTGTAGATGTTATTACAGGTGTTTGCACTTGTTTTTTGCGATTTTTGGTATTTTAAAACTTAATTTATATGTGCATCTTTGTTTTTTGTGTTTATTGGTCATTTATATACATGTTTGTTGATTGAATTGATCTAGGGTTTTTATTTGTCAAGGTTTTAGTTATTGTAAGGTGCTATTTATGTGTTTTTATGGTTTTTGTTGGTGCGATTGTTGTTTTTGTGTGTCAAATGTTGTTATACATCATCTACTTGTTAATTGTTTTGGTTTTGTGTTATGTGTTCTGTTTTCGTTTATTATATTATTTGTTTCCAGTATTTAAACTATTCTAGTTGTGATTTTAAAATTTAAAGGATTTAAGTTAATCCATGTGTAAATTTGTGTTTTTTAGTTGTCTATATACATGTTTTGTTGATTAAAATGATCCAGGGTTTTTTTTACGTTAGGGTTTTGACTCCTAAGGAGTTTTCTTAGGTGCTTGTATGGTTTTTTTTGGTGCGATTGTTGTTTTTGTGTGTCAAATAAATTTACACCATCTTAGACTTTGTTAATATATTCGTCATATCCATGTAGTTATGTATTCTAATGTTATCTTATTTGTTTCCGGTATTTGAACTTGTTTTTTGTGATTTTAGGGGTTAGGGGTTTTAACTTTTAAGTCAAGTTATGTGCACAATACATTTGTGAATTTTACTGTCTATTAGTTGTTTATATACATGTCAGTTTAGATTTGAAAGGGGTTTGATACTCTTAGGTGTTTTTTATGTGTTTTGTATGGTTTTTGTTGATGTGTTTGTTATGTTTGTGTCAACAGCATGTGCACACTATCTAGACTTGTTTGATGTATTTGTTATATGTGTTATTGTGTGTGCTGTTATATGTTTGTATATCAGTTTATTTGTTTCCGCCTTTCCGGATTTGAACTTGCTTTTGTGTTGTTACGGTTTTTAAGCCTAATTTATGCTTACCTTTGTGTTTTTACGGTTATTACTTGTTTATTTACATGTTCTAATTTTTATGTGTTTGTAATGTTGTTGCTCTTGTTATATACACCTGGACTTGGTTCATGTATTTTCTTATATAATGCTTTGTTTGAATAAATATGACATTTTTAGCTTCCACAGGCTTTATGTTCTTGTTTGATATATTCACTATATTTTTTGTGCTGTTATTTTCCCATATATTATATAGGTTTGGGTTATTGATTGGGCTTAAAGCATAATCTACAATTTACGATTGTTGTTGTTTTTGTTTGTTACATGTTTTGATGATGAAAATATTTATAAGGTGATTATGTAATAATGGTTAGGGCTTTGACGCTCTAAGGTGCTTTTATTGTGTTTGTATTGTTGTTGCGGTTGTTACTTTTGGTTGTCACATGTATACCAGATGCACTTTCTGGACTTGGTTTATTTGTTTATTATGCATATGGTCTCTTTGTTAAATGAAAGTAAATGACATTGTTAGCCTCTGTGGATTGTTATGTTCTTCGTGGTAGATTGCAAAAAATGTTGCATCCAAAACACTTTGTACATTACATTCTTAGATTTCTATTTTAGTCTATGACTTTTTTGTGCCTAAATTTCTGCTCATATGCGTCATTTGAAGTGTCTCAAGTTTATTAATTTATTTTTGGAAGAATTTTCTGTAGCATGGATGATCAAAATATGAAGTGTTCCATGTGTGCTGTACTGTGTTTTAATTGTGATAGTGTTGCTAGGTATAGGGTTTGAACTTGTCCGTTTTGTGTGCAAGTTATTTTTCTTATTATGCTAAATGTATGCAGGGTATACCAACTTTTTGTGCAAATCAACTTTGATTCCACTTGTACAAGTTGAGTTTTTCTGTCATTTAACCTGTTATTTTATGATAGGTATCAAAGAATATTACCTCCTTAATTAAAGGATGAGTTCAAGAAGAGAGGGCAATCCTGGTGTGAAAGTATCAGGCAATCCCTGGACAGGAGCGAAGGGGCCTTCTAATGCCTGGCCCCGAAATAAGCAGCCTGTCAGTGCCAGGGAAGGACAGGGTTCTGCCAATGCCTTTGCAGCACCGGTAGGTGACTATCGAAGGCCCGCTGGCAGAGGTTGGAATCAATCTTCTTCAAAAGAGTATGAGAACAAAAATTATCAACCAGCTGTTGTTCGTCCTTCTCTTCAGCATGGGTGGCAATGGCGTAGTATCATGTCTCAGGCAGCAAAGGTGGGTAATGTGTCTGCTTCAAACCCTGCCAACGCTACAGATGACAAAGAGGAAAGGAAATATGCTGAAGAGGATTTTGATACTGAAGATATTTATGATTCTGATGAATATGACTTGGATGAAAGCCAAATGAGTCACGAGACTCTTTTGGAGAGTTCAGTACTTCAAGGTTTTTTTAAAACCCTAGATGAGATGAAAGCAGAGGAAATCAATGAGCCTGACAGGCAGTGGCACTGCCCAGCATGTTATGGCGGGCCTGGTGCTATTGACTGGTATCGTGGACTGCAGGCCCTAATAACCCATGCTAAGACTAAAGGCAAAAGAAGGGTAAAGGCCCACAGGGTACTTGCTCAACTGTTGGATGAGGAGCTGCGAAGGAAGGGAACTTCTCTGGTCCCTGCTGGTGAAGCCTTTGGTAAGTGGAAAGGATTAAGCGAAAATGCCAAAAAGGACAAGCAAATAGTTTGGCCTCCGATGATTATCATAATGAACACACAACTTGAGAGAGATGAAAGCGGAAAGGTAAATGTTTATTTGATATGCTATTAGATGGTGCACCCTTAATTTTTTGAGTGACAAATCTTAACTTCCGATGGGAGGATGATTATCAACCTTTTTTGTCTGTGTTCCTTGTGCCTTACCATATTAACTTACTATCATTTTCAGTGGGTTGGAATGGGAAGTAACGAGCTTCTTGAGTACTTTAGTGGTTATGAAGCCATGAAGGCACGACACTCCTATGGCCCGCAAGGGCATCGAGGTATGAGTGTCCTCATCTTTGAGGCCTCAGCTGTTGGTTATTTCGAGGCTGACCGATTAAGCAAGCGTTTTGAGGACGAAGGAACGAACCGTGATGCTTGGGATCATAAGGCCCGGCGGTTTCTTCCCGATGGGCAGCGTCTGCTATATGGTTATATGGCAGAGAAGGGAGATATTGATATATTTAACCAGCACTCGAAAGGTCCACTATCTTGTAACCCTTACTTATGTCGAAAGTACCCGTTCTCTCATTTTCCTCTTCTTCTTTAGAGTAAAATTTTCTTATCTTTGATTGGTTAGGCAAATCCATAGTCAAGTTCGAAATGAGATCGTATGAGGAGATGGTAGTTAACTCAATAAGGCAGATGAGTGAGGACAATCATCTCCTCAACTGGTACAAGAACATCGCTGTGAATGAGACAAAACATGTAAAAACATTTAAAGATTCGTTTGGTTCGCTAAAAGAGAAACTGCGCAAGACCCAGGAAGAGAATCGCATGGTGCGACAGAGAACCAAGATGCACCAGCAGCAACACAAGGAGGAGGTAATCACTGATCCTTTATGATAGATAGGGGCATAGGGCAAATATTGTATGACTGTCATGGAAGTGTGTACAAGTGTATGTTGTCTTTGCTGCACATTCACTTACATTCCGTTTCTCCTGTTTTTAGTAATTGTTTCCTGAATTGTAAAGTTTATACATTAAACCACTAACCCGATTCAGACTCTATTTAATATATACTTGTTGTTCACCTTCTACTATTTAGTTTTTGACAGTCTGGCCATTAAACTATCAATTTTTCTGTGCTTTTCATTATATTTGGGTACTTAAGTTCTTCCTGAAGGCTCATGGCTACTTGATAATTTTTCACATTGTAGTAGTAGTTGTACAACTTTTCTTTAGTATTTTATTTATTTATAGCTTTTGGGTGCATTTTTTTTTATGCTGGGATTTGTATTTTTCTGTAGATGGACTCCCAGGAAGAATTTTATAAAGAGCGAATCAAGCTTATTCATAAAGCCCGCAATGAGAGAGAAGAGAATTTCGAGAAGATACAACAAGAGAAGCGGGAGAATATGAAAACCTATATGGAAAATCCTTCTTCAACTGAGGATCGTCAAGTAAGGTAAGGTGCAAACAGTATGTGAACGGTGGTACTCTTGTTTATGTACATGTTCTTATCTGTGACAAAAAGAACCACAGTAGGATTCATTTCACCTTTAACCGGGTTTATAACAGTTGCTGCATGATTGGGGATTTTAGTAAACTACTACCTGTTGGACCTTTTGGCTTGTGTGGATGTTGACTATGAGGTGCATGGTCATAATTGTTGTATTTTGTGAAAAGTCAATCCGTGGGGTTTGTCTGCATGTCATGTTGTAGGTTGATTTCATTTCTAAATTGTGTTACTGGTGTTGCTTACAAAGTTTTAGTCGGTATTAAGAAACGAAATTGTTATTTTCTCCTAGCAAAGATTTGCTTGTTTTCTTACGGTCCAGATTTGTAGTCATAGTTAATTACATTCCTTGTGTTTATACCTTCTCGTTGTTTTTTTGGGGGGTTGAAATAGGTTCGAGCAGGGTGCTACATTGATATCGTCTCAGGAAAAAGCTATGGACAACTTTGCTGATGAAAGGGACAATCTTGTTATAAATCTGGTAGATAAGAAGGCGGAGTTGATGAGGCAGAGGTTTGAAGAGGATGTGAAGCTAGAGAAGGAGTTCGATGAAAAGGTGGCTCGTCTGATGGAGAAGTACAGCCATACAAGTTAGATGGAGAGCGCCAGATATGTCCCGAGGAGAGCAGAGGCTGGAAGATAGCAGCAGCATAACTAGACATAAGCTAGATGGATTTCTAGAATCTTGGAACTAAGAAACTTTTGATGAAACTTATATGATATGAAGCTTTAGGCTTCAAATCACAACTGCTTGGCATATACTTGAGATTAAAACCTTGAACTAAGCGATTCCACAGAGCAAGTTTCAGTTTGCTTCTTGTGAGTCTGTGATGATGGTTTTTTAAAATGGTTGAAAAGACCCCATTATTACTGTTGCTGATGATTGGTGTTTTTTAATCGTTTATCATGGTATTGCAGTTGAGGAGGTAGGGCTTTCTGCTGCCCAACTGTCATTGACGTATTTGGATTTAGAGAACTGAATAAAAGGTAATCTTATTTTTTCAAATAATTACAAATGAGTAATTTATTCTAACACATTTTGAGATGAGGAAATCGAATCACAATTTGAATAAATAAGTCCTTATCACTTTAAATATCTCGTTTAGAAGCAATACATTTCGTAAAATTTGGTATGTTTGCCTTAGGTCCCTGCTTTGATCTCTCTAACAAACAGATTCTCGTTTTCATAATCATATGTATGACTAGAGTTGCAAACATTATAACCACGGGACTGGAGTCACTGGGCGCGATTGTGAGTAAGCAAGGGGGTAATACCAAGAAACTAGAAATCAAATTGTTTGACTTAAAAACTACATTAAGCTAAAAACAAATACTAGCATCTAGCACTAAATGTTAAGCATGGCCTCCGTCTCTCTCTGCTCCTCCAACAAATCATTACTTGCATATTTACTCGAAAGCTTCAACTTCTTCACAAGTGTCCTCTCAAGCTCCTTCTCATCCGGCAAAGGTACGTGCATCATAAACTTCTCCTCCCCATTCTCCTTGTCTTCCTCCTCGAGCAAAAACTTTGCTGCTGCTAGTGCACTCTTAGCACCTCTCCTCGCTTCACCTCTAATCGCCTCCATATCATCCCACTCACTAACCTTCTCATCAATCGCCAAACGTTCCAATTCCTCCAAAATCATGTTAATTATATCATCGCAAGTCTTCTTCCTCTTTCTAGACTCCGATAGCTTAGTGTCAAGCAGCTCTCTCACTCCATTCAACTTCTTCATCGCTCCAAAATACCTATACCTATCACTAGGCTCAGTTACATCATCATTATCTCCATTACTAATTTTCGACGAATGTTTAATATAGTTAGGTCCACCTAGATTGATAATTCTACGTTCGCAATGCAATTTCTCATGTAAAAGTTTGTTGATTTCATCATTAAGATCACGTACAAGGTGTTCACCCAAACCTTCGTTTTGAATATCCATGACTTTACGACTGATGTCACGCATGATTTGTTCACGCCACTTGCCTGCTTCGGATAGCGGTTGTTTTGAACCCTGTTTTTCTTCGATTTTCATGTTGATGGATGTATTGA
Organism: Saposhnikovia divaricata; assembly: GCA_036435485.1. Lineage (NCBI taxonomy): Eukaryota > Viridiplantae > Streptophyta > Magnoliopsida > Apiales > Apiaceae > Saposhnikovia > Saposhnikovia divaricata. The sequence goes on from CM071600.1 coordinate 205,554,038, forward strand.
ACTCTGCTCCTCTCCCAAAACCCTCACAAATTTACTATTGATACTTGATAAATTATTTTTTCAACGGCTGTTAATATAAGAGATATTGACTCCATCCCTATATGTAGCCCAATTATTATTTTGGGAGTTTGGAAAAAATTATGAAAACGAAAATTAGATAAAACTAGTTGATAAAGCCGCGTTTCGCGGCGGCGTTACAATTTTATTTTTAAAAAAATTCAATACATTTACGTTATATTATAATATTAATATTAAATTTTAATAATTAAATAATCTTCTCTAATGAACCAATTTCTTGTTAAATACGATTCTGTCGATTGAGCCGCTCTCTCGTTAAAACCGAAATCCCAACTTTTTAACATATATTATAAAGACTTATATAATATTTTTTTATCCATAAAATCGAACCGTAAAAATAAAAAAAATTATGACTACGGTATCAAATTCTAATAGCTAATACAATCTTTTCTAGCGAGCCCTCTTCCCGTTAAATACGTTTCGAGCCGCTCTTATTTGAAACCGAAATTCTAACTTCACTATATAAAGAGAGTAAATTCCATTTTTTATATTCTTTAAATTTTCTAATATTTATAGAGTTTTAAAAGATGAAAATACATCTTATATTTTCTGTATATTATAGATAAACTTGTATAAAAAAGTTAAAATAAAGGATTTTTTGGAAAAAAGATGTATAGTTTTAAAAAAATCGTATATAACGTCTCCACCGTCCTCGTATTCTACTTCCAATAAAACATTTTATTTTATGTATTATATATTTAAACACTTTTTATACGGTCTTATTTAATGAACCGTTTTCTTGTTAAACACGGTTATTACTATTGATCTGCTCTCTCGTTAAGACCAAAAACCTAACTTTTACATATATTACTTGTATGATAATGTTTATCCATAAAAATCAAATCCTAAAAATAAAATAAAATTTATAACATCAATATGGTATTTTAATAGCTAGTACAATTTTTTATAGTGAGCCGTCTTCCCGTTAAACATGTTTCGAGCCGCTCTCGTTTGGGATCGAAATTCCAACTTCATTACATATTATTGATGATACTTATCTTACACAACAATTTTTTTCCTTAAAATCAAAACCTAAAAAATAGAGTGAATTTCAATTTATACTTTCTCTAGACTTTCTAAAATTTTTGGAGTTTTAGGAAATGAAAACACATCTTATTTTCTCTTTATATTATAGATACTCCTGTATTTATTTAGGATTCTTGCATGAGATTGTTCTTTTATTATGTTAACACATCAATTCTTTTCAAATACGGTGAATTATGTTAACACGTTAATTCTTTTTTTTTTTTAAATACAATGACTTTTTTTATGACAATAGTATTGGATTTATGAATAAATTTTCCTAATATAAATATAATTAACTTATATAAAAAATATATAATTTAAGAAGATCGTACTTTCTATAAAATATTTAATTAAATTTCTGCTCTATATATTCAAACGCATATTCTACTTCTAGTAGAACATTTATTTATATATTTTTTCGATAAATTCGAACTCTTATTCTTTATAAATTCGAACTCCTATTCCACTTCCAATAGAACTTTTAATCGTATGCCTTATAAATACTTATTATACTTACAATAGAACTTCTAATCATATGTATTCCCTATAAATTCGAACTCTTGTCCTTTATAAATTCGAACACCTATTCTACTTCTAATATGTTAATTGATATTTTTGTATTTATTAGTGTTTAAAATTCTAAAATTCTAGAAAATTAGAAAAATAGATTGAGACGATCTTAGAGCGCCACCTAAACTGCCGGTATCATCCTTTATATATATATATATTGACTTTAATTTTATTATAAGAAAATATTATAGTATAGTTAGAAAGAAGCCCGTGCATCGGGTTAATAAAAGATAGATGTTCGAAAAATTATTTATACATGAGATGCCATGTCCAAAACCCTAATACCACTACTCAATTCCACGCTTTAAAAAACGTAGTATTACTCGTTAAAAAACAATTATTATTTTGGGAATTATGAAAACGTAGTATTACTCGTTAAAAAATAACTATTAAACTAGAAAATTATATAAAACTTTAATTTTATTATAATAAAATACTAGCTTATAACCCGTGCTTCGCACGGGTTTCTTTTGATAGGTTATAAAATTTATTTAACATTATAATTATGTTTTTATATAATCCTTATTTTTAATAATTTTTTAATTTTAATTTAATATAAATTTATATAATGAAATGCATGGTTTAAATTTTATTTTGTAAAATTCTAAATTAAAAATGTCGTTGACGGGTTCGAACTTTGAATTTTTAGTAAATTAATTTAATCATATAATATATCTTATTATTAGATCTAACGATTGTTATTTATTAATAAAAATAATGATTTGTATATATGGTGAAATATTTTTGGGTGTATATTAGTGATCGCAAGATTAATTTTAAATTAAAAAGTACCCCATGTTTTAATTACAAAAATTACTACTAAAAATAATTACGGAAAGATATGGTGTGATATTTTGGATATATATTAATTATTGTAATATTAGTTTTAAATTAAATGGTAAAGTGTTTTAATTAGAAGTAAAATCTTTAGAAAAAATGAATAATTGAGTTGTTGGAGCAGAAAAAAGAGTCCAAGTAGAAGTGGATGAAGGAATTTTAATCAGAATATAATAACGTTAACATTAGTAATTAGCTTTTTGAGTTATATTTGTAATTTAATTATTTATTTTAATAATTAGGATAACCAAACCGAAAACCAAAACTTAGGATAACCAAACCGAAAACCAAACCGACCAAACTTTTAATCTTTCGACTTTAATATATTAGTATAGATATATATAATTCAAAATCAAATCATGTATTAAATGTAATATTTACTTAAACAAACTCTATTATAAGTATAAGATTAACTCACTTAAATGAAATAGCCAATTGGTGGCCATGTAACCCGTGCACGGGTTTCTTTTGATAGGTTATAAAATTTATTTAACATTATAATTATGTTTTTATATAATCTTTAGTTTTAATAATTTTTTAATTTTAATTTAATATAAATTTATATAATGAAATGCATGGTTTAAATTTTATTTTGTAAAATTCTAAATTAAAAATGTCGTTGACGGGTTCGAACTTTGAATTTTTAGTAAATTAATTTAATCATATAATATATCTTATTATTAGATCTAACGATTGTTATTTATTAATAAAAATAATGATTTGTATATATGGTGAGATATTTTTGGGTGTATATTAGTGATCGCAAGATTAATTTTAAATTAAAAAGTACTCCATGTTTTAATTACAAAAATTACTAATAAAAATAATTACGGAAATATATGGTGTGATATTTTGGATATATATTAATTATTGTAATATTAGTTTTAAATTAAATGGTAAAGTGTTTTAATTAGAAGTAAAATCTTTAGAAAAAATAAATAATTGAGTTGTTGGAGCAGAAAAAAGAGTCCAAGTAGAAGTGGATGAAGGAATTTTAATCAAAATATAATTACGTTAACATTAGTAATTAGCTTTTTGAATTGTTTTTGTAATTTAATTATTTATTTTAATAATTAGGATAACCAAACCGAAAACCAAAACTTAGTTTCAATGTTTCGGCTTTAATATAATAGTATAGATTTGGATATATATTAATTATTGTAATATTAGTTTTAAATTAAATGGTAAAGTGTTTTAATTAGAAGTAAAATTTTTAGAAAAAATGAATAATTGGGTTGTTGGAGCAGAAAAAAGAGTCCAAGTATAAGTGGATGAAGGAATTTTAATCAGAATATAATTACGTTAACATTAGTAATTAGCTTTTTGAGTTGTTTTTGTAATTTAATTATTTATTTTAATAATTAGGATAACCAAACCGAAAACCAAAATAAATAGGATAACCAAACCGAAAACCAAAACTTTCAATATTTCGGCTTTAATATAATAGTACTAGCTTATAACCCGTGCGATGCACGGATTTTTTTTTTATATATAACAAACTTTATTTTATATTACAATTATATTTTTATATAATCATTATTTATAATATTTTATTTTAATTTCAATATTAATAATTTAATATAAATTTAATTATTGATATGCATGGTCTAAAACTTATATTATAAAATTTTGAAATAAATATGTCGTTGATAGAATTCGAACCTTGAAATTTTAGTAAATTAATTTAATTAGGTAATATATTTAATCATTAGATCTAATGATTCTGATTTTTTATTAAAAATCTAATGGTCATTATTCGTAGTATACGGATTTCTATTATATTTTGTTAGTGATTAGAAGATATGATGTGATATTTTTGGGTATATATTAATTATTTATAGATATGATATGAGTGAAGATATGATATGATTGATGTTTTTAGGCGTTCATAAAAGGTAATATCTTCAACCAAAAGTAAATGTGAAAAAGGAAATTGATAAATTACCATTAATTATATTATGTTATTATTTATTTTAGGTGTTTTAATAGTATAGATATCGTATATATTTTTTTTATAATAAAGGTTAAATAAGTAAATTCACGAAATACTAAAAAACGTATACGGATTATACTAATTTTTCCTTCTTATAAACTACGTATACGGATATTTATCATACTTTATTAATATCTGAAAAATATGGTATGGTATTTTCGGATATATATTAGTGATTATTGATTGTAAGGTTAGTTTTAAATAAAAAAGGTAACGTGTTTTAATTAAAAAATGTAACGTATTTTAATTCGAAAGGAAATATTAATTATATACTTAATTAATTTTAATTTAATATAATTTAATATACTCATGTTTACAGATAATACTAATCTTTTTTAAATTTTAATTAATATACTCATGTTTACGGATTATACTAATTTTTCCTTCTTATAAACTACGTATACGGATATTTATCATACTTTATTAATAACTGAAAAATATGGTATGGTATTTTCGGATATATATTAGTGATTATTGATTGTAAGATTAGTTTTAAATCAAAAAGGTAACGTGTTTTAATTCAAAAAGGTAACGTATTTTAATTCGAAAGGAAATATTAATGATTAAAAGATATGATAAAAGGTAACATTTTCAACTAAAAGTAAATTTGAAAAGGGCAATTGACTAATTACCATTATCTTCAACTAAAAGTAAATTTGAAAAGAACAATTTACTAATTACCATTAATTATATTATGTTAATATTTATTTTACTCAACTAAAAGTAAATTTGAAAAAGGCAATTGACTAATTACCATTAATTATATTATGTTAATATTTATTATGGGGATACGCTTATTTTACTCTTTTATTTAATAGTATAATTATGTTTTTATATAATCATTATTTTAATTTTAGTTTAATATAATTTATCATACTCATGTTTATAAATTATACTAATGTTTCCTTATTATAAACAACGTATACGATTTTTAATATATTTTATTAATAATTGAGAAATATGCTGTGATATTTTCGTGTATATAATAATTATTGTAAGATTTGTTATAAATTAAAAAGGTAACGTGTTTTAATTATAATGGAAATATTAATGATTGAAAGATATGATACGATTGATCTTTTTATGTGTTTATAAAAGGTAATATCTTCAACTAAAATTAAATGTGAAAAAGGCAATCGACTAATTACCATTAAATATATTATGTTATTATTTATTTTAGGTGTTATATTTTTCTTGAAAATTATGGTTTGATATTTTCGGGTATATATTAATGATTGTTAGATTTGTTTTAAATTAAAAAGGTAACGTGTCTTAATTCGAAAGAAAAATATTATTGATCGAAAGATATGATACGATTGATGTTTTTAGTTGTTTATAAAAGGTAATTTGTTTAACTAAAAGTAAATGTGAAAAAGGCAATCGACTAATTACCATTAATTTTATTATACTAATGTGAAAAAGGCAATCGACTAATTACCATTAATTTTATTATGTTAATCGACTAATTACCATTAATTATAACGTATTTTAATTCGAAAGGAAATACTAATGATGGTAAGATATGATACGATTGATGTTTTTAGGTGTTTATAAAAGCTAATATCTCGACTAATTACCATTAATTATATTATGTTCTTAATTTATTTTAGGTGTATTTATTTTTCTTTATAATGAAGGGTAAATAAGTAAATTCACTCGGTACCAAAAAACAGGTACCAAAATTTTCAATGTTTCGGCTTTTATATAATAGTATAGATTACATTAAAAAAAACCCCAAAATTACAATTTCTTGTAACAATTATAAGATGGAGATAATACAAAAACATAATACAATCATTATACTTACACTTTAATGATATATATGGTGTTGCAAAAGAAGAGAAAAACCGAAGAAACTTGTGTATTGAATTGATGAAGATGGTGTAAATTAGGTTTAGAAGAATAGAGTTCTGCGCGCAGTGTTCATGAAGGCAACGGAGGTTTCACTACGGGGAATATGGCCTAATGTAATGCCCTCCTAATGTTACATTAGGCCCAAAATCCGTTACAGTAGACCTAATGTAACGGTATGGAGCGTTACATCCGCGGCCGCTACATTTGGTACCTAATGTAACGTTTTTTGGACCCTACTGTAACGGTAAAATATCGATACATATGATGCCTAAGGTAACAGTATAGCAACCAAATGTAATGGTTTTTGGCGTTACATTTGAATTAACTAGAAATTATTTTGGAGCTACGTGGCACTCTATTATTCTGCCACGTGGCACTGCCACGTGGCACTTAGTGGGTCCCACATGTTGTTGTGGTAGTGCCACGTGTCACTGCCACGTGTCACCTGTGGGTCCCACATGCTGACGTGGCAGTTCCACGTGTTACTGTCACGTGTCATCTGGTGGGTCCCACATGCTGACGTGGCAGTTCCACGTGTCACTGCCACGTGTCATCTGGTGGGTCCCACATGCTGACGTGGCAGTTCCACGTGTCACTGCCACGTGTCATCTGGTGGGTCCAACATGCTGACGTGTCATTTCCACGTGTCA